>CAWUFW010011315.1:0-624589 GCA_963921515.1 Calotriton arnoldi | reverse complement strand
TTCACTATACTAATTCAACATTAATCCTTTATGGGTTCCGGAGTAGCGTGCTACTCGCCGAAAAGCACTTCGACGCCTCATCAGGGGTAGTAAGCGCTATATAAATGCAATTACAATACAATACAATACAACCTACCAAGAATGATTTCAACCCCACGGAGAACTACCCTTTCCTCTGGAAAGTTTCTACCACCACCACAGAAAGCCTTAAACCCACTCCTGTAAAGCTTTTCGCCACCTCCTTTTAATCCCTTCCTTCAACTCGTGTTGAAGACTTTTGCTTCTTCCCGAAACTATTTCTCCTCTTCCTAAATAGCATTTCTTCTCTTCCTGCAAAGCATGGCCTCCTCACAAAGTCATGATGTAACAGTCCACGTCCAGAAGGTGTGAAACATTTCCTGTTTCTCTAGCATATTAATTAAGATAATGCTCATGTTTGACCTTGTGCAAAATTTACTGGGCATTAAATCACTGCATTGCCTGGCGTGCAAGACCGATTTTTATTGGAAAGATTAGGTGAAGTCTAATCTTTCTTCTCTTATACACGTTCTTTTTTTTTTTTTTTGACGGGTGTGCAGGGGACATTGTGGCCTCGGTTGTTCTGCTCTGCTTCAGCCAGACTTCTTACTTGAATGGCTTGTTGATTTATTTATTTGTTTGCTATTTCTTCTTGTGTGATGTTCACCAATGATTGTGTGCATCTTCCTCAGGAGGCGGCCCAGAGACGAGAGCAGAAGAAGATGGAAAAGAAGCAGATGAAGATGAAGCAGATCAAAGTGAAAGCCATGTAACCCCCAACCGTATTAGCGCCAAGTTTGGGGCCATCATGGGTGAAGCACTGTTCCCTGTACCACTTGCAACCAGAATGCATACCAATTCCGTCCGTTACAAGATTTACACTGAATATTGTAGGCACCTGTGAATGGTATCAACCAGCAGAAGGTGCTTATGGAGTATAATGCAAAAAAAGGAATATTAGAATGTTGACCTTTTCATTTCTACTAGTAATCAGATTTTACTGTGTGTGTTTTTAACATATTGTAAAAGTATAGCAAGACCACCGTCGAAGCTTGGTTAGTCAGTCCGAAAGCAGCATTTTACGAAAAGTGGTACCTTCCAGGGGATGAGTAACTGCTGCTTCCAGATTGGATCTCTTCTTTTATCTGGTTCCACTCTCACAACTCAGACAACCTACACTGCTGTTCGTGCCCTGGCGGCTCAAATGGGAGAGCCCGGGCTGCTTTTGAATGCTGCCTCTCGCTGAAAATGAATGTTGGAATCTCAGTTCTGCATCACCAGAGCACCAGATTCCTCAGGACTACAGAAGCCCTCTTTTCTTGACTAAGAAGACTTCAAGACTGCAAATGTTTTTAATTAATCATGGAATTGACTACTTATTTATTTGAGGCCCTTTCCTTACATTTCTTTAATACACCTTGAACAAACGGTTCCCGTGTGTGGCAAACTATGTGGTTAATAATTAAAGCTCTAGGTTTCTCATAAAAATAACTATTTCGTTTTTCTCATTTCCAGGCCTCGCAATCATTGATGTTTAATCATTTCTACCCAGTTTGTTTTACAACGAAAGCTCTTCTCCATCCTTCAGTTTGCATGGCCTTAATTATTTTGAGCCCTACAGCTTTCAACATCTTTGCTTAGGGCTGCCTTAGACTAACATGACACTACTAACAAAGGCTACTATAGAGTATCTATCCCTCATAATTAATTTGGTGTGGATCATTTTATTTGATTTTGCACCCACATTTACAAAACAACCCCAACCATCTTCCTTTGTACAGGATGAATCCCTGGGACTCAACTTGCTGTTTTGATTTGCTACTCAGTGTGTCATTCTCTTCCTGCAGTGTTTGCTATCGTTACTATCCATTAACAGATTCTCATGTGTCCAGAACGCGAGCTCCAGTCTTGAAAATGCGTGTCTTTAAAATGTGTGCATTTTGGGATGCTGTAGATTTTCTACTTCATTTTTCATCTCATCAAAAATTAAGCACGGTGGTAAATAGACAAACAATATGTTTGTGCAGACATGGGGTATAATTATATTTTCACATTGTGTGCTGCTGGTTTTCAGTCTCAGTTTGGGCTTTATCATAGGAACGTCATTGAGGATCAAACACTGACTAGTCCTGCCTCAGCTCTGTATCTTGGACCACTATTAACTAGAGTTGAATCTAAATTGCTTTATATCATAGTGTTTTTCTAGAGGCAACACAAAGCAGGATTTTGAAAAACATGTAATTTAAAACTGCAAATAACACAGTCCAGCATCAAACTGTTAATTATGAAAAAAGAATGGTTTTGAGGAAAACCAAACCGAATGAATATAAGTCGTGCCAAAAACAGAGACCTAGAAATGTTGCACTCCGGGTTTAACGCAGGCACCTTGTCCATGATGCTGTTGTGTTGCCAGGCCAGTCCCTGTCACATCAGGTAGATTTCCTTCGGCTCCCAGGCTTTACGGGCATACTAGCTCCCCTCACCCTTTCCCAATAGCTAGAACACACACAAGGCATCTGGAGTAGTATATTATTAGGCTCGATTACTACAAGCCAAGCTAGTGCAGAAAATGTGATAGAATATAGAAAATAGTATTTGTTTCTCATGGCGAATATGCAAAACGTAAATATTATAAAGCGAGAAACCATGGTATTAAGATAGTTTGATGTGCTACTGAGTCTCTGCTAATAAGAATTAGCATTTATAAAGTTTGCCATCATGCTGCAAGCGGAAGGCGAGCTGCCCTCCACTTGCAAGGCCAAGTCTGTTAGAGCCTAACTTGGCTATGCAACATTGTTTTGGTAGAGAAAAACTCCATGGATGTAAGAATATGTGACTCGCTGTCTCAGACAGCTCAAAGCATCTTATTTATGCTGTTTAGAGGAGGACTTTGAAAGGTGTCCTTGTGATGTCTGGTGCAGCGTGTGAAGATTTTATTGGGAATATTTAGTGTGATGTCAATACATAAAATCACTAGCCCTAACAATGAGATACACAAACGAAAAGCAACTATCGTAATATTTAAAACCTAGGAAGTACATATGCAAAATGCAATAAAAACAGTGCCCCATAACAATGAATAGTCGGAGCCTTGGATCAAAAGTGAATGGTGGACACCAATTCAAAATAACATGAAAGCACACAACTCCCCGAAATCATAGCATTATGTGTGTGTGTGCGTTATATATATTCACTGAAAAAACCAATGGTTACAGGGACGTTTTAGTTAGGAAATAGAATTTTTTTTGAAAAACCTTAAAAATTAACTGAAAAAAAACAAAGGTTACAGGGACCTTATAGTTAGACTCAGATTTCACTAGTAAAAAACTAGTGAAATTGAGCAGTTATAGTTACCTGAGCTAAGTATAACTTACTCCCCCCACAATGTACTGCTTATGACCTCACATATTACATCACTGATGACATTGTCAGTGACATCACTGATTACATCACTGATTACATCATCCACAGAACCACTCACACCCCTATACAACCTCTCATACACCCACTCACATATCCATTCACAGACCCAAACAAGTACTCACACAATCACTCACTTATCCATAGAGCCACTCACCCACCCACTCACTCATACAGCAACAAGCACAAACCACTCGCCCATACAGCCACTCACACATACAGCTTCTCAATCCTTTTTTTAACAACTTGTCATTATTCAAATATTGCACAAACATCGCAGTACAGATTGGCCCACAGAATCAAAGAGCAATGGAATTAGAATTACATGGTGCCTTTCATTACAGGTCATCGGTGCCAATTGGTACAATAGTCTCAATTATTTGTCCTCTTGCTCGACACTGGATGACGTGGCAAAGCATACATCACTATGGCCAAAAAGTAAGACCGCTCCTGTGGGAGTAAGTTATGCACAAAAGAAATACATAACAATAAACCAACAAACTTGGCATCAGCAGGCAACCGGGCGGTGTTCCCCCAAGAGATGCTTGAGCAGTGGGCAGAGATCAACCATGTGCATGGCCGAAGCCCTCCTAGCCTTTGAGTGAAGTGCCATCCCACCTGGGTCGGGAGGACGTGTATTGCATGCGTGAGGCAGCAAGTGGCAGCAACTGAAGCTGCAGAGGCAGGCAGGCAACCCATCTGATCAGCAGAGGCGGCTGGGGGGCAAACAGTAAAGCAACCCACATCCATCCCCCCATAATCAGCTCAGACACACGACCCATCCCACACACTGCAGTCTGCGTGTGCTCCTCCCCACGTACATCGCCCAGCCATAAACTGTATCTCAACTTGGTCATTCAGTCAAAGCGTCACTCCCCTGTATTGGCGCGGGGGTAGCGGAGTCCACCGTGCACAGGGAAGTCTCAGCTTCCCCATCCGACCCCCCCCAGTCGACTGTAGGCACTCCAACATATCTCCCCAGGCCTCCAAGTTGCATTCCGCATTTTCATTGGTGCAAACTGATCGCAAGCGGCGCTCCTCAGCTACTCCCCACTCACTCAGGTCAGCCCTCCATTAGTCCAGACAGGGGGCACGGGATGCGCCCAGTGCATGGCAATGCAACGCTTAGCTAGCACGAGTCCCAAGAGAGCAAATCTGAGTCGCATGCGAGCCCCCGATTTGGGGATCCGGAGTACGCCGAGGAGAAAGTGCTGGACCGACGCCTCAACATGTATGCCCGCAACCTCACGCAGCACACGCACTACTTCCGCCCAATATATCCGGAGCCTGGCACAGTCCCAAGACCCTGCAGGTTCCGCACCGCACAGGGGGCATGCCGACTGGCGTGCAGCATTAAATCGTGACAGCCTCTGGGGCGTCAGTTACGTGCGATGTAGGTAAAAAAACTGCATGAGTTTAAAGTGCGCGTTGCTGGCCATCTCCTGGACCTGTGCGAATGCCCGTCTCCACTCATCCTCCGTGAGTGGCAATGGCAGGTCAGCCGCCCATCTATCACGGATCTTTGATACATCTACTCTCCGATCCGCCTTTAAGCCCTTATATATGCTGGAGATTTGCCCTCTGGAGGAGCCCAGGTCCAGCAATAACGACAATGTCTGCATCTCCTTGGGCTCATCTGGCAACGTTGTCCATATCACGTGGGCTGTACGTGAAATTTTAGCGTTCTGCAGGAAGTGGCCTAGAGGCACCTGAAAGCACTGCTTGGCGTTCTCAAATGAAAGGAAGGTCACATTAATGTATAGGTCACCCACCTTCACGCAGCCCCCTTCATTCCACCACGTGAGGTCCATCACGGTCTGAATTTGAAGGAGCCCCTGAATCCAATGGCGGGGGAGCAACCGAGCGTAGGGAGCCCTGCGCAGAACGAGGGTGAATGCTTTCGCCCAGGCCCTTGCGACCTGACGGTCCACAAATGGGTAATCCTGGGCGGTCTGTAAGCCCATCTTGAGGATTCTCAGGAGCTCCACCCCCGTATCCCAGTTCGCCAACAGTGCCTTTTCAACGTTCGGACCCTCAGCACACCACTGCGCCGCATGCTGCAGCAATCCTGCAAGATAATGGAGACCAAGGTCTGGAAGACCCAGACCCCCGGTATCCATGTCCAGTTTGAGCACCTCCAGTTTTACCCAGCTGCACTTCCCAGCCCACACCAAGGAGATCAGGAGGCTGTTTAGGGCGTCAAATGTGGATTTGGGGATATTGCAAAAGGAGTTCTGGGAGCATAAAGGCAGCGGGGTAGCATAACCATCCTAGCAAGGCCACGGGTCCCAAGACCGAGAGGGGCAGGTGGTTCCAGAACCGAATAGATGCCTCCAGACCCATAATGACTGCTCCCATATTCAGGGCGTACTGTGCAACGGGGGCGTGGACTGTTATTTACAGTTTTAAATTACATGTTTTTCAAAATTCTGCTTTGTGTTGCCTCTAGAAAAACACTGATATAAAGCAATTTAGATTCAACTCTAGTTAATAGTGGTCCAAGATACCGAGCTGAGGCAGGACTAGTCAGTGTTTGATCCTCGATGATGTTCCTATGATAAAGCCCAAACTGAGACTGAAAACCAGCAGCACACAAAGTGAAAATATAATTATACCCCATGTATGCCCAAATAACAAAAATGATTTCACACTCACCAAAACTCGGTAATCGGAAGGCCTGCGGCATCCCCTTTGGCCAGAGCTGCCAATGTGAACATAACCGACTTCTGGCAGTTAACCTGTAGCCCCGACACCTCTCCAAAATGGACCAGGAGCGCAGGCACCCCCATCTCCGGGTGATCGGTGAACAGCAACGCGTCGTCCTTGTATAAAGAAACAACATGCATACGACCATCCACAGTGATTCCCCATCGGACCATGTCCCACCGCAGCTGAATCGCTAAGGCGAATAAGAGTGGGGACAATGGGCAGCCCTGCCTCGTGCCCCTCTCAATATGAAAACCTGCTGATATCAGTCTGCCACTGCAGACACAGGCAACTGGTTGCCAGTAAAGGAGACGGGCCCAAGATATGAACTCCCAGCCCATGCTCATCCTCCCCAGGACCTCCCACAGATATTCCCAGCATTGGGTGTCAAAAGCTTTTTCGATATTCAAAGCGATCATCGCCGCCCGCATCTGTGTCCTCAACCGAATGCAGCATGTGAGAAAGCTGCCGCAAATTCATGTGTGTCCCTCTGCCCAGCATGAACGCGCATTGGTCTTTGTGAACCAAGTGTGTCACCACCTTGCACAGACACGTCGCTAACACCTTTGCCAGCAGTTTGGCATCCACCCCCAGCATAGACAAGGGTCGATAAGAGCCACAGTCAAGTGGGTCCTTAACCGGCTTGGCGAGCATAACAATCTGAGCTTCCCGGGGGCGGAGCTTGCCGGCTCAACAAGATGGCCGTGTCTTAGTTGAGCTCCGCAACGCCACTACAATATCCTTCATTATCCTGGCAGAAATAGTGCCTTAAGTCCTGCGTATTTGGGCGCCTGGAGGATCGGGGGCCCTTCGGCTCAGATTGGCGCTGGTCCGACACGGCTGCGCCGCGCCATTGCCAAGATATTGCCGACTGGAGTCGACGTGCTCTGCTGCCGGCTGGAGTGCTATGGCGGTCTCTTGTGTAGTGCACTGGAAGCTGGAAAGCGCCTGATAATCTCGGGGGCAGAGCTTTAACACGCAGGCGAGGTTGCAGCGCGAGCGGACTCAGAGGTCCTGGATCAAGTTCCCAGCGCGGCCCACACGGCCTGGCAAACTAACTTTTGGGCATGGTACGGCCTAGAGATTGCAATCTGCAGGCCTGGCCGGATCGGCGCCGTGAGGGGCGGCGACTGTGAGACACTGACGGTGTTGGGGGTGAGGAGAGGGACTTATCTGGAGAGCTGATTATTCGATTGGGCCCCGCCACTTGACTTTGCTTGCGCCCCTGGGCCTCTGGGGTAAAACGTGTGACACGCACCCGGTGGATGCGTGGAGCGAGGCCGGGCGCTGGTTATCTTCTTGGCCTCCCTGGAGCTGAACACCTCTTGCAGCCCCCGGATGGTGGTGATCGGAGGCCCTTGAGACATTAAAGGTACGCAGTGGGTCTTGCCCGCAGATCCTTCTATTGTTGCCCCGCTCCGGCCCCAATCATTGACTTACCTTGCGCCCCTGGGCCCCCGAGGTGTGACGTGTGGGGTGCAGCTGGTGGGTGCGTGGTGAAGGGCCGGGTGCTGACTTTCTCCTGGACCTGCCTGATACTGACCATCGCCAGCTGCGCACGGAAGATAGAGTCCCGACGTACCTGTGGCATTGGAGGAGAGTAGTGGGTTTCGCTTGGATATCCTTCTGTTTGAAGCCTCGCTCCTGCCCTGCTGATGGACTTTGCCTGTGCCCCTTGGCCCCCCGGGAAGCGACGCGTGGGGCGTCCTTGGTGAGTGTGTGGAGTGAGACAGGGTGCTGAATCTCTCCTGGGCCTAACTATATTTAAACACCACTTGCAGCGCATGGACGACAGAATCCTGAGGCCCTGGTGTCATTTTTTTCTTTTTTAGAGTTTTATATAGCGCGAACTAGACCCGAGACATCAGGTATCAGAGCGCCTTACATGAGCACCAGTTTCGTTTCATGAGGACACATTCATTTTTGTTAGGCACGGGGAGATTAAGTGATTTGCCCAGAATTACAGGATGTTGAGCGTCATTGCCGAGACTCGAACCCGGTTCCCCAGCTTCGAGGTCGACCGCTCTAGCCGTAAGGCTACATCCTCTCCCCAATGATTGATGGTGCGCAGCGGGTCTTACTGGGCCATACCCCCGCTGGCGCTTCAATCTGATCCCATTACCTGCTATAGACTGTGCTTCTGGGACCTGCTGAGACGATCGGAGTGAGGCGTGCCTGATAGGCCTGAGGCGGGAGGTTGAGCGCTACCTGTTTCCTGGCTTATCTGCTGTGCATGGTCTCTGGTGCTGGGGGTCTGTGACGCTTCTTGGTTGGACTGCAATGCTGTGATGTAACACTACTGCTACCCTACTCTTGCCCTCTCGCATATGCAGCAAGCAGACCAGAGCGCGCTACAGTGAGGTCTTGCGTGCTCATAGACTGGGCCCTCCGGAAAGCTGGTTTCTGACATAGGATCACCCACAGGGCGCAGATGGGGTGGTGAGAGCTGCAGGTTTACAGTTGGTCTCCATAAGGCTAAGCGGGTCTGGCTGGGTTCTCTCTCTGACTCTCCTCGTCCCCGATACTGGCGCTGTGGTCTGGGCTTCAAGTGCTGATTCTGGGACACGTGCTTGGTTGCCTTGCTGATACTGCGCTATCACTGAAGTGACAGTCCTCAGAGTCCCCTGTGGAGTGAGACACAGCTGAAATGGGGAAGGTAGACAAAGCACAATCTAAGCTCTCATTCGACCAGCGTAAGACTAGGAACCGGGAACCTGATGAAGCCGAGGCCCTCACAGAACAGGGCACTATGGGCGAAGAGACCCCAGCTGATTTCCACCAAATCCTAGCCACCATTCAAACTAGCCTTAGCTCCATCGATGGTAAGATAGACTCGCTGGTCTATCGAGTTGATCGTATAACGGAACGCCTTGATAAGCAGACGGAGAGGATTGATATAGCGGAGCAGCGTATCACTGAAGTGGAGGAGGCGAATTTGGAGTCCGAAGCATTTTTGCATTTGTCACCCCGAGTGGGACGGGTATGCCCAGACGTGGGTCCCGTGCTCTCCATGCCACTGGAGTCAAGCTAACCTGGCTGATGAGGGCTGAAAGCCCGAAACCGGTCCTAGGATGCTTGTTTCCAGTCTAGGGAGGACCTGGCCTGGTAGTTCGGGCTGGACTGTTCCCATTGGGCGCTGGGTCAAGACTGATTTGCATATGGCTGGGTCCAAACTGAAATGGCATGGTGAGCAAAAAAACGATGGATTTAGGCCCAGATCTCTGTACTGGGGTGAATGTATGACATTGTTCTGCATTCTGTCCATCAATTGTTGTTTTTGCATTTGTCACCCCGAGTGGGACGGGTATGCCCAGACGTGGGTCCCGTGCTCTCCATGACACTGGAGTCAAGCTAACCTGGCTGATGAGGGCTGAAAGCCCGAAACCGGTCCTAGGTTGCTTGTTTCCAGTCTAGGGAGGACCTGGCCTGGTAGTTCGGGCTGGACTGTTCCCATTGGGCGCAGGGTCAAGACTGATTTGCATATGGCTGGGTCCAAACTGAAATGGCATGGTGAGCAAAAAAACGATGGATTTAGGCCCAGATCTCTGTACTGGGGTGAATGTATGACATTGTTCTGCATTCTGTCCATCAATTGTTGTTTTTGCATTTGTCACCCCGAGTGGGACGGGTATGCCCAGACGTGGGTCCCGTGCTCTCCATGCCACTGGAGTCAAGCTAACCTGGCTGATGAGGGCTGAAAGCCCGAAACCGGTCCTAGGATGCTTGTTTCCAGTCTATGGAGGACCTGGCCTGGTAGTTCGGGCTGGACTGTTCCCATTGGGCGCAGGGTCAAGACTGATTTGCATATGGCTGGGTCCAAACTGAAATGGCATGGTGAGCAAAAAAACGATGGATTTAGGCCCAGATCTCTGTACTGGGGTGAATGTATGACATTGTTCTGCATTCTGTCCATCAATTGTTGTTTTTGCAGCGCAAAAACAGCTGAAAAAGGCCTTAACGCAGTTGCAGGATAAAGCTGAAGACCTTGAAGCCAGGTCACGAAGGAGCAATATACGCCTCACGGGCCTACCTGAATCTACATCTACCGGAAATATGGAACTGTTCATTGAAACTCTTTTGATTACACTATTGGGCCGTGACACTTTCTCTAATATGTTTGTTATCGAGCGGGCGCATTGCTCGCTGGGCCCGCGTCCTCCTCCGGGTGCGCCTCCGCGCCCGATTATTGCTAAGTTACTAAACTACAGGGACAGAGATGCCGCTCTGCGGAAAGCCAGAGAGCTGGAGACACTACAATACAAGGGCTCCTCACTCTCGTTGTTCCCTGATATTACTGCCAAAGTACAGGAGGCGCGCAGACAGTTTGCCCCCCCTGGCGCTGAGAGCGCAAGAACTGGATTATGCTATGCTCTATCCTGCGCGTTTGCGAGTTACCATGAATGGAGTGTCCAAGGTCTACATGGACCCCAAATTTTTGCAGAAGGCACTCAAGGACTACACCAAGGAGCAACAACGTGCTGCCGTCTCGGAGCAGACGCAGGGGGCAGAGGGGGGCACCATGGACGATAATGATTAAGTTGTATACTGCATAAACGGCTGTTAGTTGCATGCCTATACGTGTCAGAGGTGGGTGATGTAGTGATTCATTGCATGTTCTTGCTGATGTAAATGTTCTGATGATCTCAGTCGAATAGTTGGGACAGGGTATTGTAATTTTCTAGGTGGGTGCCTGTACTGTAGGAATTTTCCAACAACCTCATATTGCCAATTTTGGCTGCACGAACTGGTGCAAGGTAGCGGCGCTCACGCTTGCATGCTGCAGGTGGGGTGGGGTGTGCGCCAGATTCGCGATTTGAGTGGATATGTATCCTTATGGGGGAGGTGTGAGCATTAACACTTAGTAAGAAACCCTTGCTATTG
Organism: Calotriton arnoldi; assembly: GCA_963921515.1. NCBI lineage: Eukaryota > Metazoa > Chordata > Amphibia > Caudata > Salamandridae > Calotriton > Calotriton arnoldi. Next base: position 613,564 of record CAWUFW010011315.1, on the reverse strand, counting down.
TGTAGAGTAAGGAGGTAATTGGAGTGCGTTGTCCGAAGGTAGCCCAGGTCTCTAGATTGAAGGTGTAGCTCGCAGAGATGGACATGCGCTTTGGAGCTGTCGTAACTTCCGGGCCTCTAGTCCCTAGACAGTCTGGAAAAGTATGCTTAAACGAGGTGCTATTTCAAACTGCCATAACAGTTTGCATGTGGCTGGTTGGTACTCTTGGCCGTTGCCGGGAGTGAGTTGGCGGAGAGGCAACATCCGCCCCTGTGTGTGCACCACCTAATGGCGTTACGCCATTTTTGTTTGATTTTTTTATGAGGGGGGAGATGTCCGATTGTGTCGAATTGGGGTTGACGCAGCGTGGGGGAGGGGAAGGGGGTGTTTGTTGGGAATTGTTTTTTGAGCCACAGAAGGATTGAATATGAGAGGTGCATTACTCACTCCGATCTGTCGATTGGGGAAGGTTGTAGCAAGATTGTTTTTGTCTACCATAGTATTCTGTATTCTCCTTTGATGCCACAACCGGTAGGTCAATTAGATTTTTAACTTGGAATGTACGAGGCCTCAACGATCACCGCAAGGTGCGTAATGTCATAGCTTATCTTAAACGTCATTCTGTAGATATCGCCCTATTACAAGAAACTCATTTGCCCATGGATAGCGCGATGTTATCGCAGAGAGCTTTGCAGGGCTCGTTTCACGCCTCGGCGTTCACTACTCATGCTAGAGGGGTACTAACGTGGGTGAACCCAAAGTCAGGATTCAAAATTGACCCGTGTTTGGCTGATGTAGAGGGGCGTTACACTATCTCTAGGTGTAGGGGGAAGGGACTAGATCTCCTGGTAATAAATGTGTATGGCCCCAACTTTGATAACCCCCAGTTCTATCACTCACTCTTCACATCGCCAGTGGTTGATGCAGCGTTGCCGATATTAGTAGGAGGTGATTTTAACTGTGTTTTAGACCCTGCATTGGATCGCTCTGGGGGCCCTGAGTGTCGTGCTTTGGCCTCAGCAAAACTTATTACAGACACTACAATACGCTTGGACCTGGTAGATGTATGGAGGACACGTTATCCGGGACAGGGGGGATACACACACTACTCTGCCCCGCACGCTCTTCACACGAGGATAGACTATTGGTTATTGTCGAGGGCTGTGTATTCGGAGGTGCGTGACTGTGTGGTGCACTCGCGAACACCATCAGATCATGCTCCAATAGTTTTAGATCTGCGGAGCCCTAAGAAACAGCCAGCTCCATTCACTTGGAGGTTTTCCCCTTACTCGTTGCTTGACCCGAAGTTTAAAGCCGAAATGGCTGAGGCAATTGAAGATTTTTTTGCGAATAATATAGGCTCGGTATCACAGTTTTCCACAGTTTGGGAAGCTTTCAAAGGGTATATTAGAGGTGTAGCCATATCAAAACACTCTGGGGTGCTTCGTGCAATTCGTAGTAGGCTTGACTACCTAGAGAAGCGTCTGAAAGAATTGGAAACGGCACTGTGTCGAGATGGGGCAGTGGAGGGAGACGACGAACTGCAAAAAACACTTGTGGAATACCAGGAAGCTGCTAATAGTGAAGTTCGGCATATAGGGAAATATGCCGTTGCTAGAAGCTACGGGGAGGGAGAACGGCCAGGGGCCACTCTCGCGGCTCTGTTGAGACGCCGGAGAGAGACCTCAATGATCACAGCGATACGGTCAGAGGGAGGTGAGCTTTTAACAGAACCTGAGCACATAGCTAACCAGTTTAAACAGTACTACGAAACACTATACCGCTCCCGTCCCCAATCAGACGACAGTGCGATACAAGATTATTTAGAGTACATCAAATTATCTTGGCTCACAAATGACCAACGTGAGTACCTGATGAGACCGCTCGAGGCCTGGGAAATGCATGAGGCTCTCCGCCATATGCGCTCTGGCAGTGCACCAGGGCAAGACTGCTTAACAATAACCTTTTATAAGGAATTCAAAGATCTCCTTATCCCACATTTGGTTACGCTCTTTGAAGAGCTCTATGAAATAGGGAAACTCCCCCCTACTCTAAGCGAAGCCATAATAGTCACTATACCCAAACCTGGCAAACCCCCTGAGGAGTGCTCCTCTTACCGTCCTCTGTCATTGCTCAACGTTGACGCTAAACTGTATGCCAAAGTCCTAGCCAACCGGCTTGCCCCTTTGGTCCCGAGCCTAGCTAGTACTGAGCAGGCAGGGTTCGTCCCGGGCCGTAATCTAATTTACAATTTGCGCACTTTCTTTGGCGTTCTTCAGCATGTCAACCCAGAGGTCCAAGCCCCACAGCGGTATTTTTAGACGCTGAAAAAGCGTTTAATTCTGTAGAATGGCCATTCATGTGCGCTGTCCTAGAAAGAATAGGGGTGGGTGGTGTATTTCTGAAGCTAATTGCAGTATTGTACGACTCGCCAACGGCTAGAATACGTCTGGGTGATATGGTCACTAATCCAATTCAAATTTCCAGGGGCTCTCGGCAAGGATGCCCGCTGTCTCCCCTTCTCTATGCTATTGTCGCTGAGCCTCTTGCATGTGCCCTCAGGGAATACCATGGATTCCGTGGTCTTCGTTTTCCGACTTATAATTTAATAGTGTCAACTTATGCGGATGACATGTTGCTTTATATTAGGAACCCGGAGATTAATCTGTCCCCAGTGCTTAGGGAGGCGGTACGCTTTGGTGAACTCTCAGGCTTAAAACTCAACTGGAACAAGTCCATCATCTTTCCGTTGACGTCCAATACAATTCCCATTGAATTAGAATTCCCCTTGACATGGACCACTGAGCCGGTGCGCTACCTAGGGATACAAATCCATACTGACCCGGAGACTGTTTTCAGGGAAAACTATGGGAAGGCAGTCACTAAACTTGAGGAAGATGTCGATAGATGGATACGATTGCCTATCTCGCTCTTGGGGCGGATATTACTGATGAAAATGGTGATACTCCCGAGATTTTTATTCTTATTTTTAAATATTCCTATGGTGCTTCCGGCTCACTTCTTCAAAACCATCACCTCTATACTGATTAGGTTGGCTTAGGCAGGGAAGCAGCCGAGAGTTCAGTGGAAGGTCCTCACACTCCCCTACTCTCTGGGAGGACTGGGAGTCCCAGATCTGGACTTGTATTACAGAGTTGCACAAAGCTTGCATGCATTTCATTGGCTGCACCAGACACTGGACCCACCGCACTTGCATATTGAAAAAGTAGCGGTTGCCCCTTCGGATCTTCCCCTCCAGACCGTCGCACGGGAATTCTTGACTCCATAAACTCCACAGTGCATGCGTGGTGCGACTTGATAAAAAGACAAGACTGCAATATACTGTACTCCCCCTTAGTACCACTGGAATGGTGCGCTTGGCTCCCTGTGTGCAGAGACTGCGCTGTGTTCGGGGCGCTGCAAGCTTTGAATGTAACTGTTGTGGGTGACCTTTTTCAGGAAGGGAAGGTGCGCACATGGGACGAGGTGGAGCCTGAGGGCGCTGCTCCCTCCCCACTGGTGCAATTTCAGTATTATAGGATGAGACAAGCCATGCGTGAGATACTAGGTGATGATATGGCGGAGCCCCCTGAGGTTACCCCACTTACACTTATCCTGCAAGCGGAATCGCCTGTTAAACTAGTGTCCAGGTTTTATGGGGTTGAGCAAACCTACCGGAAAAATTTCTACACCAAGTCTAGACTTGAATGGCAAAGGGACTTGGGCATCAATATCGATGATGACACTTGGAGGTATAGCTGTGAGGCGACACGTCGAGTGTCTTTAAATGGCCGACACCGCCTAATCCACTTTAAATATTTGCAAAGAGTTTACTATACCCCTGAGCGGCTGTTTCGTTATGGGTTGCGTGAGACTGCCGAATGTGAGAGATGTAGGTTGAATCCTGCGGACATTCTACATGTTGCCTGGGGATGCCCAATTATTGCAAAGTACTGGGACAAAGTATTTCAGGCTCTGAGCGATATTAGTGAAGTGCTCATAACTCCTGACCCGCTCGTTGCTTTGCTGGGGTACACGAAGAAACTAAAGAAGGGAATCCGCCGATTAATCGAGATGGGAATGCTGCTTGCGAAGAGCAGATTGGCAATGCACTGGGCGCGAGGTCCTCCCCCCACTATACAGGAATGGTCATGCGATATGCTGTACTGCAGCACGCATTCCGAATTGTATAGTGAGCTGCTTCCCCCCGTAGCATACCTAAAAACTTTTAGGGCCTATATCAAGCATATCTTGCTGAGCAGGCTGCTCTGAACACGGGCTCACTCCCGGATTCGATGGATAACCCAGGGTAGATGTTAAATAGGTTAGCCAATGTGGCGTAGGTCTCGACTGTACTATGTGACTTACCTGTGAATCGAGTATCATCATAGGAGACAAAGAACTGTAATTGTAGTTTATCTCGAATGCCTTCACTGTGGCTATTGTTTGGTTATTATAAAAAATGGTTTGCGCCAATGTCTCTACTTTCATTTTATATTACTCATGCGAAAGCACCAGTGATGTATATTCTGTAATGGTTTGTTGATTACTGCTTAAATTGTTACAGCATGAGAAGTCTGCTTTTTATAATGTGCAACCTAATAAAAATAATTTTAAAAAAACAATCTGAGCTTCCCACATAGACGGTGGCAAAACCCCCACTTGCTTGTCCTCCTGCAAGGTCTCCAATAAGTGGGTAAGTAGGAGGTCGGAATACGCCTTGAAAAACTCCACCGGAAGACCATCCGGCCCGGGGTCTTACAACATGCCATTGTCTGAATCACTTCCCGCAACTCCTCAAGTCTGAGTGCCTCACCCAGTCCGCCTCTGTAAGGTGTGGGAGTGTCAGGTCATCCAGAAACTTGCCAATATCAGTCGGGGCAGCACCTAAGCCTCCTCCATAAACTGCTGCCAAGTGATCCCCCAATAGAGAATTAACACCAACCTGTGTGGTGGCCTCCTGTTCATGGTGGCATTTTGGCGTGGTTGCTGAAGCGGGAACGTTCTCCCCGATCATATTAACGCTCAAAGTCTCCCAGATTTGTTGCCCTCTCTGTCAACAATTGGCAATATTCACGTCTAGTCAGACAATCTAATCTGTCCCATAATTCCGCCCCACTCAACGCTGGGCCTGCAAGTGCCTCACCACGTGACTCCGTCCCATGCCCAAAGAGCATTTGTTTGTGGTATGTAGTGCTGTAAAGTCGCATGCGCCAACCTCCTCCCAGGAAGCCTTTGGTTGTTGCAGACAGGAGGCAGTCTAGTCAATGCCTCCTCAGCGTCAGTAAGCTCCTTTTCCAATCGTCTCCTAGTACCCCGTCTCTCGACAAGCATTCCCCACGTGTCGCCACCTTTAGCGCGTCCCACTCCAATCACTTATTAGAGGCGGATGACCAATTAGTATCAAAATATCCAGTAACCACCTCCCGTAGTTCCTCTCGGAACATGATATCCTTAAGGGCCTCGGGATGCAGGCACCATAAAGGGACTCTCAGCCTGCCACCCCTCACCCCCCACTCCATCTGCACGGAGGCGTGGTCGGACAGGAAGCGGCCCAGTACGCGTGTCTGTATTGTGGCTGCTGCGGCCTCTCTCTCTCGAGAGAGAGAGAGTAGAAACCAATGAAGTCTACTGGAGTCGGCGTGTGCGGGCGTATAACATGTGTATCCCTGTGCTCCAGGGTGAGTCTCGCGCCAAATGTCTATGCAGTACAAACGTTCCATCACCATCTGCAGAGCGGCTGTCATGTTGGGTTTGGTATGGAGCTTCGGGGGTGCCTATCTAGTGTACCATCAAGCACACAGTTGAAATCACCGGCCCATATTATAGGCACTCCTGTGTACAGAAGCAGGAGCTCCTCTAATGCCAATTAAAAGAAACCATTGTCTACATTCAGGGCATAAACATTCAATATACATATCTCCATCCAGTCTAGCCAGCTGTGGACTAAGACGTACCTCCCCTCTATGTCTGCTGTATAGCCACAGACCCAGAACAAGACCTGCGGGGCCACCCAAACTACCACTCCTGGGGCATAGGTGGAATATGTCACCGCAAACATCTAACCCCTCCATTTCTTGTGCAACTTCTGAATTTCAGGGTCTGAGAGGTGTGCCTCTTGCAACAAAGCTACATGCGTCCCGTGCCTGCAAACATAAGTCTGCACTCTGTAACGCTTCACAAAAAAATTAAAACCCCTCACCTTCCAATGTTAACAATTTAAATAGTCCCATCCCGCCGTCTCGTGTGTCATACCCACCCTATTCGCCATAATTCCCGCCTTTGCTGCCGCCAATAAACATAAGAAAAGAGAAGAGCCCCCCCACCCTCTGGGTAAACACATCAATAACAATTTGTGCCTCCCCAATCATCATCAATTCCCACAATAGAAACTACCCCAAACCTCTCCCCCACTTCAGTCAATGCACGCCGACTGTCTAGGTAAACCCAGCAGTGGCGAATGATGATCAATATACAGTGTCCAAGACAGCCCACAACAGACCCCTGATATCTCTCAGTCAACCCGCAGAGCACATTCAACACTAGGTGTTCCACTTCCTGTCACAGCACAGGCTACCATAAAAAATGACAGTGCCGGGCTGAGGAGCCCCCCAGCTTCTCAATCCTAACTGTGACCTGTCACCATTGAGAGCGGGTGTGTGAGTGGCTGTGTGGGTCCGTGAGTGCCTGTGTGTTTGTGAGTGGCTCTGTGAGTGCCTCAGTGGGTCTTTACGTGCATGTGTGAGTGGGTGTGTGAGTGCCTGTGTGGCTCTGTGAGTGAATGTGTGAGTGGTGCTACGCATTTTGTGCATTTACATACTTAGGGTATTTAAAAGGAAGAATCATGGACTCTGCTCTCACCAGCAGACAATGAGAGAGAAATCACTCCAAGTCACCCCAGACCAGATTGCGCTCCAATAGATCAATGATGCAGTCACCTCCATTAAGGATTTTAGATCATTTTTCAATGTGGAATATGAGAGGAAACGCTTGCTTTGACCAAGCCCAAGAAGTTAGGATAGTTTGTGCTTTACTGAAGTGGAACTTCCACTGGGACATCTGCTAGGTTTATATTTGTAAGTGCTTCCTGTTGAGGTTTCATTTCTGTGAAACGCGCACCAGGGCCTGAATGGAACCTCATTTATTCCAAGAAGAGTCCTCAATTTTGCCAAAAACGTCTACCCAACTGGAGTACTTTCATCTGGTTAATTAGTAAGTGCTACCTCGTTGAATAAATGTCTCGTGCATATTCTGCACTACAGCTGCATAAAGGCCCATGAGGTAATGTTTCCAGTGACATTCTGAGCACGTAATTTCGGCAGTGTGATTGTTCCTCGAGCATCTTCATCCACAAATCTGATAATTTGATTCTTCGTCAAGAGAAGACGAGACTACGAAAAGGTGAATCTCCAACAAACAGGGGTACTTTCTCTTAACTAAATGAAATAAGTGCTTCTTTGTTTGGTGGAGATGTCCTTGTATTCCTCTGCATCAATAACGCGTCACCAAAATCATCTGGAAATGCACTGGGGGGGGGCGGGGCCTTTGTTAAGCTGTCCAGTGTGGGAAAAGAGGGAAGACCTTCACATACTACTAAAGAAAACTGGGAGGGGAGTCACGTGGCCCCCATCCCGGGCTGATTTTGGCCCCGGGGAGCCCATTGCCCAACCGAAATTCAATGGGGGAGGGGGGGCCGCGTCGCGCCCCTCCCGATTTCGGGCCCTGGGACCCAACTGAAATTCAATGGGGGAGAAGGGCCACATGGCCCCCCTCCCTGGGCACCATCCTCTGGAGGCCCGACCACAATTGAATGGGGGGGGTTGCCTGGCCACGTCTCCCTGGGTGCCCTGGTCCCATCCTGGGCACCCAGTGTGCTATGGGACCGCAGGAGAGCCTTAAGGCCCCCACAGTTTCAGCCGGCTCCCCGCCTCCTGCGGGAGCCGGCATTGCTCTCACACACATGGTGCTGCTGAAAATGCAGCTCCCTGCGTGCAAGACCAATCTTTCATCTATTTCCCTGCCTACGGGCAAGGAGAGAGATGAAACATGGCTTCCAACAAATGAGAGCACTTTGAGAGCTCCCGCCTGCTGGAAGCGGAGTGTTTGCTTTTGCTAGGCGGGAGCTGTCAGCTTCTGCCAAGCAAAAGCAAACTGCTATCTCCTGAGGGTGGGCACCTCTGGAGATAAGCAGTCCTAGGGGGTGGTGGTCCCAAGGGCCATATATGGCTCCAGGAGGGGGGCCATGCAGCCTCCCTCCTTTGTTCTGCATGGGCCACCCCAGGGAGGTGGTGGTCCACAGGGCTGTATATCGCAAGGGAGGGGGGGCAGAGATCAAGACTCGTTGCTATTCCCATTACTTTCTGGTGCCGGAAAAGAGTGGGGCCTCTTCCTTCTGAAAATCTTCCTCCATAATGACAAGTTCAAAATGCCCACCATGGGCCAAGTGCTGTCTACTGTGATCCAGGTGACTGGATGGTAACGCTGGAGTTGCAGGACTCATATTTTCACATACCCATCCTACATTTCCACAAGTTACATGAGGTTCCAAGTAGGCTTCCCTTTCGCTTTAGCAGTGTACCCTGGGTGTTCACAAAGGTGATGGTGGTTGTCTTAGCCCTTTTGTGTAATTTGGGAATACCAGTCATCTTGTACCTTGACGACTGCCTGCTGAAGGTGGGCTCGCCTCAGTCATAAGCCACCTCCATATGACGGCTAACCTTTTGACATCGCTGGGTTTTTCCATCAACGTGCCGAAGTTGCACTGGACTGCTTCAGCTCCTCCTCTTCATTGGAGACATCCTGATCATGGTGCTTATCTGAGCCATCCCTCTGCCTCAAGAAGTCCATGACATTCAGGCTATGACCCTGATGTTTCAACCCATGACCTGGATCTCAGTGAGAGTGGCTATGAGGCTTCTAGGCCTCTAGGCCTCATGCATCCTGCTCATGGACCATGCCATGTGGTACATGCGGGCTCTGCAGTGGGATCTAAAGTCTCAGTTGGCCCAGCACCAACGGTACCTATCAGAGTCTAGTCGAAGGAGACCTCGTAAGATCTGCAGTGTGCTCGACTGCGAGATAAAACTGCGCGAGGCCCCTCTTCCTACCCCACCCGGAGCTAATGGTTGTAATGGATGCATTGTCACTGGGAGTTCTCTGTTGAAAGAGAAGAGGAAGAAGCACAATGATAACTTCCCTCAATGACAATCAGTAGGTCACCATGATGATTTCCCCTCCTGCAGAGTCCTCCTCAGATGCAGAGCTTGTGGACATCACTCCGCCTGAGAAACCTCCTCTTATTGCATCATGTACACCACTGCCCGCAGTGGGGCCTGTTCCAGGTCTACTGCCATCTCTTCCGTAAGTGGCTCCAGTTCCAATGATGGCATACCGGGAGCCGACCAAGCTCAATTCCTCATTGTCATGAAAGCATTTTTCAGGCAGACTGCAGTCCCCTCTGGTGCACCTTTGTGCTTCAGGCAGTTCAGATCCTTTCCAGCACCAGGCCCTTCACAGGTGACTATTCTGTCAATGCCTGCCTCTATCCCATTGCAGATGCCCTTTGTAGCACTGCTGAATCTGCCACAGGAACATCCAAAGACAAAAGCAAACCTCCATAGATTCAAAAGGGTGGCCCACAGATTGACAAAAAACTCTCAGGGCCTCAGCCAGTGACACATCAGTGTTATTGGTAAACTATGGAGAGCATATTTGGTTCGGATTAGGATCCTATCCAAATGCCGGACCCAGTCATCCAGGATGATGTTGACAGCAGTGAATCTGCTACCCCCAACATCCTCAGAGATCTTGCGGCCTGCCTCTCTAATGTATGAACCACTACCGATCTTTAATTATGTCTTTCTTACTTTCATCAAAGCAGCCTGGGACAACCAGACTTGGCACCAGGAGCGAACTGGATGGATACCAAGCTATATAACATGCGCCTGGGGACCCCAACTTTCTCTCAGCTCACCCATCGCCAGAAAGTATGGTGGTGAAGGCTTAGTCCTACACAAAGCCGAATCCAGGTGTGTTCCTTACAGCCCCACTGGACAGAGTCTAAAAAGCTAGAGGCTGTGGCTCTTAGGTTGATAAACGGCAGCTGTCTGCTTACCATATTCATGCATGCACCATGGGAGATGGCTAACTTGATGTAGAAAGGAATGGTGGATTTTGTCCCAAAACAGGAAAGTTGGCAGTGGGTGCTATTCTCAGTACTTGTGGTTCTCAAGAAGGACGACTTTGTCTAAACCTAGGCCTGTGGATATTAAACATTTTACTGCACCAGGAAAAGTTCAAGATGCTATCCATTGCACAAGTATATATGGCACCGAAAGCAGAAGATTGGATGGTGTCTCAATACTCTCAGGACATGCATTTCCATATACCAATACTGTGGTCTCACAGGACTTACCTGAGATTTGTGATGGGCCCACTCAGTAGCACTTCATGGTCCTCCCATTAAGACTAACCTTGGCAGCTGGAATGTTCATCGGGGTTATGGCAGTGGTTGTAGCGCATCTGAGAAGGCCTATGATCTCTATGTTCCCAAAAGGATGACTGGCTCCTCATAGCCAGTTCGCAGTGGATGGTGTCTGACCATCTGCAGATGACAGATCATCTGCTGTTGGATGTAGGTTTTTCCATCAACAGGGCCGAATCTCATAGAATGCCCTTTTAATACCTCCTGTTCATAGCACCAGTGTTGGACATGACATCCTTGAGAGCCTCTTCTTCTCTGCGTAGGTTCCAAGACATACAGGCTATGATTCTGATATTTTGGGTGGGAGCGCAAGGTCCGATCATGACAATTTCTCCATAGGACTGAGGAGGCATGCTTGGCTCTAATCCACTGTGTTCTCAAGTGATGTACATGCTTTGTGGAATGCCATTGGAGGGGGCTCACGTGTGTTGGCCCTGTGTCTGCCTGATCTTTGGGCCCTTCGGTCCCGTACCCCAGATTGCAGGCAATTCCGTAGGCTTCAGGGTTTCTCAAAATGATTTCAATTTTGCCCATTGTCAGCCTTCCCAGTCAATTTAGCAGCGGAATCCGTTTTTGTGGCAGGACAGGGGCAGAGGTAAAGGAAAAGGCTACCAAGCCCAACAGCCCTCCTTTTCTTCCTCTTCTGTGCCAACTGGAAAACTGCTTTAGCCTCCCTTTGAAGCCGTATTTGCAGGCAGTTAGAGGGCAAGCAGCTTCCTTTCTTCAGGCGTGGAAGACCATAACTTCTGATAACATCTGATCAAAGGGTCTTACAAAGAGTAAAACGTAGTATGCCCTATGCTTCCAACAGGCTGCTCCCCGCAGTCCTAGGAGGAGCAAGAGGTGACAGCCCTTCTGTAGAAAGGAATGGTGAATTTTGTCCCAAAACAGGAAAGTTGGCAGTGGGTGCTATTCTCAGTACTTGTGGTTCTCAAGAAGGACGACTTTGTCTAAACCTAGGCCTCTGGATATTGAACATTTTACTGCACCAGGAAAAGTTCAAGATGCTGTCCATGGCACAAGTATATATGGCACTGAAAGCAGAAGACTGGATGGTGTCTCAATACTCTCAGGACATGCATTTCCATATACCAATACTGTGGTCTCACAGGACTTTACCTGAGATTTGTGATGGATCCACTCACTAGCACTTCATGGTCCTCCCATGAAGACTAACCTTGGCAGTTGGAATCTTCATCAGGGTTATGGCAGTGGTTGTAGCGCATCTGAGGAGGCCTGTGATCGCTATGTTCCCAAAAAAGATGACTGGCTCCTCATAGCTAGTTTGCAGTGGATGGTGTCTGACCATCTGCAGGTGACAGATCCTCTGCTGTTGGATGTATGTTTTTCCACCAACATGGCAGAATCTCACAGAACGCCCTTTTAATACTTCCTGTTCATAGCACCAGTGTTGGACATGACATCATTGAGAGCCTCTCCTTCTCTGCGTAGGATCCAAGGCATACAGGCTATGATTCTGATATTTTGGGTGGGAGCGCAAGGTCCAATCCTGGCGGTCCTTCACCAGCTAGGTCTGTTGTCTTCCTGCATCCTACAGGTCACACATGCACACTGGTACATGAGGGCTTTCTCGTGATGCCTTCATCATCATTGGTCCCAACATGTGGGAGTTCTTTTGGATACCATCACGATCTCCCAGGACAACGTAGCAGATTTGAGCTGGTGGTCAGTAGAGGAACAACTATCACAAGGAATTACCTTATATCCTCCTCCAGCAGTGACCACAGTGGTGACGGAGGCATCTGCTCTATACTGAGCTACACATCTGGAAGAGCTGGAAATCAGGTCTTTAGTCTTTAAAAGAGCAAGTGCTTCACATCAATCTGCTACAACTGCACTAATTCAGTTAGACCTGAAAGCTTTCTTTCTTTCCTTTCACGATCGGTCTGTTCTGATCTTAATGGACAATGAAACTGCAATGTGCTATTTCAACAAGCAGGGGTGTGGGATTTCTTTTCTATTGGGAAGCTTTGAGGCTCTGGGCTTTCGGGCACTAGCATGGAATCTGGCTAGTCACAAATTATCTAACAGGCTCTCTGGACACCATGGCAGACAGTCCTAGTCAGCATCATCTTAGCGACAAGTGGTGTCTCCACTCCGTGTGGGATACCCCCTATGTGGATCTCTTTGCTACTGTCAAATGCTCATTGTCCACTGTTCTGTGCCCTCTAGTATCCATTGCACAGAGCCTTGGGGGATGCATTTCAGTTGATATGGAGTTTTCCACATTACGTGTTTCGTACCATACCCTTGATTCCTTGAGTTTGAACAAGATTTACCTGGACCAAGCCCAAACTATTCTGATTGCCCCAGACCAGCGAAGAAGGGTGTGACAATCTCTATGTCACCCAATAAGTCTGCCTCTCAGACCAGACCTCCTCTCCCAGTCGGAGGAGCAGGTTCGGCATTCCAACCAGAAGAGCCTCTACTTTCTTGCCTGGAGATCGAGCGGGGACACTTGAGCTCTTTCCAGCTGCCACCAGAGGTGGTCGATGTCAGAATATCTGGTGTCGCTCTCCACAAAAACAGTCTATTATGGAATGTAGAATACATTAGTTGCACGGGGTGCAGAACAAAGTGTAGACCCTATGAAAGTATCCATGTTGGAGGTACTTCGTTTCGCTCTGTCACTTGCCCAGCAGCGTTGTGCAGCAAGCACTGTAAAAAAATAAATTGTCGCCCTGCAAGCATTTATGTGCCTTCCAGATCAGTGATTCCTTTTCAAATCTCAGATCAGGTTTTTAATGGGACTTGCACGTTTCCACCTATAGTTTTGCCCTAGTGGGATCTGAAGCTTGTTTTTACACATTTGATTGGTGCTCCCTTAGAGCTCCATCACAATTGCTAGTTTCATATGCTAACAGTTTTTCTTGTTACCATTACCTCGGTGGGATGTGTCAGTAAGTTGCCGGCACTGTGTGTTTGTCTGCCCTTCGTGTGTTTCTTCCCAGACAAACTGGTCCTTAGGTCTAAAGCGGCAGTCCTCCTCAAGGCGGTGCCCTTTTTCCATCTAGAGCGATCCATTACCTTCCTACCCTTTACCTTCTACTGCATCCCACAAAGGAAGAGCAGCTGGACCACCTGTGGAGGGGGGTTCAGTTATTATACTGCCTGAACAGAAGGAGATCAGGTCTGGTGACCAGCTGTGTGTCGGGTATGCAGGCCGCAAGAAGGCAAGGTAGTTAAGAAGAGGACTTAGTCTCACTAGATAAATCTGTGCATACAATTTACTTATGCCCTTGCCAAAAAGGAACCACCTGTTGGAATATGTTCTTACTCCAGCAGAGAAAAGTCTTCCACATCAGCGCAGGCAAGGGAGGTTCCACATGGGCATCTATTCACACTTTCACTAGGTATTCTTGCTTGGTTTCAGAAGTGAGGATATCCATTTCACACATCTGTGTTCTAGGATTTCCTCATCCGACAAGCCCTTCAGAATAACCACCTTAGAGGAGGTATTGCTTTGGAATCTATTCTGCAGGCGAGGAATCTGCAGGTCGAAGTGTCCATCAGAAGAAATACTTACCTTAACTAATGATCTTTCTGGTGGATACTCTACCTGCAGATTCTTCCCCGATCTCGTTCATCTCCATTCTGAAGGATGGTTACAGGCCACCGTGTATGTATAAGGGATTTCTATAGCACAAACATAAGGCAGTGGAGCGCTGTGCAAGGTCAAAGACAAGCATAAAGGCAATGAGTGACAGGAGAGGTAGCTGGGTTGTGGAAGGTTAATGTACTGAGCTTTAGTGTTTTTTAAAGAGGTGAGTCTCCAATACTTTCCAAATTTGGAACAGCATTGTGACATTCCTGATGGATACCATATTACAACAATTCCACTCTACTTGTTGTACAGTAGTACCACAGATGACCTGTAATATCCTTGTCTCTGCATCTAAGGGTATGGAGAAAATGGACGGGGAACTGACGTCCATGCATGTGGGTGGGTGATATATGGCTCCAGTGACATCACTTTTGTGCCACCTCTGGTGCCCAGATGGAGTAACAGTAAAACGCGAGGAATCTGGAGGTAAAGTATCCACAAGAAACATCTTTGTTGAAAAGAAGAAACTTCAAGGAGGTAAGTTCCAGTATTTATTAGTGACCTCTATCCACTCTACAACCTCCGTCCTGCCTTCTCATAGCCTGTGCTCAACGTTCTACTGCAAGCTCCTTTTCACATTCCAAGGTTCCAACATTCAAAGGTACACTCTGGCATAACTGAAGGGAAGTACCAACAGTGGTAGGGGAAGGGGGAAAGGAATAATCTATCATGCTAAAATGGTAACCTTTACTAGAAATGGCAGCATAAAATATTGGGAAGGAAAAATAAGAAAAAGATGGGATATAACAATCTTTCTTTTGGCTTACCTTTCCAATTTTTGTGTCGAGCAGCTTCTGACGATTGTACCACCAGAAGGTGGAGTGCTATGAAGACAGCCATGTCACCCATCTTTGTTTTCTCATTGCTACCATAGTCACAGTTTAAGGTGTTATTTATGAGCTTATACCGCTGTTCTATTTGTTCAGCGTCCCTTCATTCGGGGGAATCTGCTTCTTTTTGTCCTTCACCATCTTTGTTATGGCGACCTACGATCTGGTCAGTGGGCAGCTGCCACTTTGTGCACTACATACTAGGAGTGCTGGCTACAATCTGTTCACATAGTGGGGAGATGAACTTAATTCGATGTTTTCTCCAGGTGCAGCCATCTTGCCACTTTCTTCTCCAACTGTAGTATTTATGCATTCCTTTCGACCCAACGATGTCCTTTGTATTAGGGCTTTGTGAGGGACACTTGGGGTACAGTGCATGTTGGTCTGGCCTGCCCCACCCCCAACCGTTGTACATTGTATTTCTAGGGACAGTGTATGAGCAGCCAGACCCTCTTCCCCTGACCAATAGCTTCCCGCTTGGTCCCTGCCTCACCCCCGCTGGTGAGGTTTCACTCTCACCATGGCTTCAGGCCCTGCTGCCATGACACTTCTCACCCTCACTTCGCTGTCTGCGGGTCGAGTGGGGTATCGCCTGATTTCTGCTCTCATCCGCAGGGTGTTTATCCGATAATGTCCAGCGAACCTCATGCAGTCCACTAGTGGCCTGGAGTCTAACCGCGTCCGCCATTATTTCTTTCTGCGCTCCAAGGTCCTTCTTTGTTCACAGTGCGGTCCTGTTTCATTCGCGCGGCTGCAGGCCCAGCCAAGTAGGCAGATACCGATTCTTGAGGCAATTACCATTTCTCACCAAAGTGTCCAGAGTGTATTTTTACCTCTAATTGTTGTTTCTTTAGACAAGGATGGTAAAAGATTTATTTGCAGACTAAAGAGCTTCATGGACCCAGAGGTACCATCTTGGCCGCAGCGGTGGAGCAAAAAAGTATGCATCAAAAATTTGACTTTTCTCATTTTAACTCCCAGTGGAATTATTGCTACAGAAAACATTAATTACATCAAACTTGGCATGAAAATAGTTCACTAAAGGAAGTGCCTTTGCTTGGTTTGGTGTAGTAATGCCATTAAGAGTATATGGTGCCGGGAGTTTGTCATTACGAACTCCACAGCATCATAATGGCTTTACTGAAAACTGGGAAGTTTGGTATCAAACTTCTCAGCACATTAAACCCACACTGATGCCAGTGTGGGATTTAATGGAAAATGCACTCAGAGGGCATCTTCGAGATGCCCCCTGAAAAACGACCTAACACAAGTGTCCAGGCTGAGTGGCTGCTCGCCAGCTGCCACCACCAGACATGTTTCTGAACCCCTGGGCCGAGAGCCTGCTGCTCTCAGGGGTCTGAAACAATGCACATCCTGGGACAAGGTGCCAAGCCTCCTCCCCCAGGATAGGCAGGGTCCACGAAGGGGAAGCTTCAAAGGCTTGCCGCCTTTGTGAGCTTCCCCAGTCCTTTGCTGCTTCCAGCAACTGGCCCCCAACGGTTCTGACCCCCACTTGGGGCGGGAGAATCAGCGGGAAAACCAAGTGAGGAAGGGAGGTATTCCCACCTTTGCCAACCCTACCCCTCAGGTGGGGGAGGCAAGGTGAAGCACAACTCTCAGTCCCCGCCATCTTACAGATGGGGGGACCCAGCCAACCAGAGTGAGGCATATGCCCCCCTCCCACTGGAGGGTGGCATATTAGGGGGTGTAGCCACCCCAAGGAAGGGACCTATTGGTCCCAACCTTTACCTACCTGTAATGCCCCTAAATCTAGTATTTAGGGGCAACCCTGAACCTTGCCTCCTCAGACAAGAAGAAGAGAAGAAGGACCGAAGAACCTGTGCTGAAACTAAGAAGAGGAGGACGCCCACTGACTTGGCCCCAGCCCTACCGGCCTGTCCCCACCTCGAACCTCCTCCAGCGAAATCCCGGTGTGTCCTGCAGCCAGCAACCTTAAGAACCCTGAGAACCTGCCCTGCCTTCCAAGTCAAAGACTTTGTTTCCCGTGAGCACCGGATTTGCTCACCCACAGACTCTGGCCCCAGCCAAACCCGCGAGTCTGCACCCGACGCCTACGGCCTGAGTTTGAGTGGCCCAACACCACGAGGAAGTCTCTCCGGCGATCCTGACCTGAGATCTGGTGATCTCTGACCTGCCTTGAATCTCCAGCAAAGCCTGCTGCCTCTTTCTGGAGGATCCCTCCGACCGCGACCCGAGCTGGTAAGAAAACCGGACACCCCTGCACCTGACGTCCCACGGCCTGGGTAGCCCAACCGACGGTGTCCCAGCACCCCACCTTACCTCTCCAACCAGTGGTCACCTCCAGAAGATCTTCGTCTGCGAGCCTGCAGTCTTTGTTGCAACCAGAGAATCCCCATTTAAATCAACACGGCACCCGACGCCAAAACAGCACCCTGCACCCAGCCGCCCCTGTGCCGCTGCGGGTGTACTTTCAGCGCTAACTCGGATCCTCCTTTGCCCTGAGCCTAACACCAGGAGCTTTGCTCCGACAACCTTGTGGCCGGCTCGTGAGCAGCCACCAACCGGAGGCCCCCTATCCCCCATTAAATAACATTGGGCCTCAGCACTCTGCACCCGACCACCCTAGTGCCGCTGAGGGTGCTTTGAGAGTGCATCATCCTTGACCCTGGGGGAACCCTGGTTCTTACCCCAGAATACCAACTCCCACAACCAAGTACTTACCTGTTAACCGATAACCACATTTTCTCCATAGGAATACATTGACTGTTTTTCCTTGAAAATTGTTCTAAGTGTGGAGTTGGTTTTGTACGCAGAACCGGAAGGGAAAGTGATGGACTGGATGCGCAAGCTGTGTACTGTGTGATGCAGGGCCGCCGCTCTCCCAATCAATTGGGAAGCCGAAAGCCGCAAGCGGTAACCACAGCCGCGGCTGCTGCCACAGAGTGCGAGGATCCGGCCCCGCATCTACCGTATTACCGCCAGCCTGGGGGATGGTGAGACGCTGCGGCGGATGAGTGCGCCAGAGGCTAAGGCCACGGCACCACCTTGACCCTGCGGAGGCGGCCGGCATTAGCCCGGTGCGGCTTGCGGGTCGGTGTGGGCCGCTTCCAGTTCGCCCACTTAGCCTCACTCTGCCAGTGCCCTCTGCCTCATACTGATAGCTCCCGCATCACGTTTTGCCACCTGTCACTCCATTTATCAACCCTGCGCCTTCCAGTGCAGCACGGGGTGGGCTAAGGCTGACGAGAGGTGCAGAGAGGAGCCTAGGACCCCCGGAGCTGTAGTTAAGCAGGATCCCTGATCCAGCACTGCCTGCCTATTTTCCCTCAGTCCGGACTGGCCCACACAGCCCACCAGGCCCACAGAAGGAGTTCCAAAGTCCTCAAAAGACATCAGAGCTGCAGAGGGGCGTGGGAGCAAAGCCCTGCGCTCGGCATCCGGTGTCCGGAGTGGAACTTGGCAAACACCACTGTCGCAGACATCAACCGGCCATCAGCAAGGGTACCAAAGTGAGGTGCAGTGAGTTGATATACCGGGTGACACACCGGGTGCGGACACAGCCTTTGGTCACCCAGTAATCTGGAAATCACCGGCTGCAAAGAAGAGTTACCACCCGACAGGTGAGAAGTAACGCTGAGGGAATTTATGACCTGAGGCAGACGCGCGCAGGAGGAGGAGCCGCAATTGAGTGTTGCTGGTGCTGTGCCTGTCGTAGCCTGCAGCCTGCAGCTTACACCCGGGATCCCCTTCTCCTGGGGGGAGAAGCGTTTGACCTGCGGCCGGCCGTGGAATAGCAGTAGCAGGGGGCAGCGGCGGCACTGAAGGTTAGAGCTGCGGTTCCGCACGAACTCGCGGAGGCGGCCGGTAATACGCCGGTGCAGCTTGCGGGTCGGCGCGACAGCTTCCAGCCCGCTGCTCCACCCACTTGCTCCGTGGTCTGCTCCCACCGGCTCCCGGCCCCGCACTCGACGGTAGGGCCCAGCTAGAGACTTCAAGGCTACACCCTACTACACCCTGCTTACATCTCGCTAGCCCCTCGTTGCCCCCCCTTGAAAAACCTGTGAACAGAACGTGGCGGGCTGAGGTGGAGAGGAAGAGAGACCGGGCCAGCTTAGGCCGGACAGGTCTGGTCTAGTCTTCAGTGACTTCAGGGTTTTTGATAGACCGAAATGGATTTAAGGGATTTCAGGAACTTTAAGGTTCACCTGCTCAGACGGCCTCGGGCCGTTTCAACCGCCCATTTTTCCAGCAGCTGGTGTCCAAACAGTAAGTTCGGAGGAGAAAGTTAGACTAAGATTAGTGTATATAAACGGAGGATGCCCGTTAGGTGTTTACGATCTGGACGGTTAATTACATCTGCAGGGCCAGGGTTTGAGCCTGTTTCTGATCTGATTGGGAATACTCCTGACTGCTCTAGTTTGCCCAAACTCTGTAAAACCATCAAGTGTAAGAAGCCACAAAACCATTTGTCCCTTCTGAAATCTCCTCCAGCGGTATTCGCTATGTTCACCACGGGTCTGAGGAGCAAAACATCTGGGTCTAGTGAAGGGAAAGTAACTCCTGGAGAGGTTAATGCGGATGAGTTTGGCATGGACAAGTCTATTTCGCAATTGCTAGTTCTGGACCAGAGCAAGTTTATTGTTCAGAACCTGGGAGAACCCTGTGCTCTAAATCAACCAATTGAGCTTAGCGAGCAATGCCCATTAAAGACTCTGGTTGACGATATGGAAACAGACCTGGAAGATACTAAGACTATTTTGGAAAATAATAATGTTGGTAAAAAGCCGCTATCTGAAGCTGCGGTTTCGCTGAAGCCAATGGGCTCGATGGTAATATCTGACACTAAATGTGCCACAGCCTAAAGCTGAATTGACCCCACTTAGGGAGTTGCCTGAGATGCCCCAGAACGCTCTCCGGGGGGCTGATTGTAGTTTTGACTCTGGGTACTTAGAGGATATAACACTGCCGGATATTGCGATACCCATGGAGAAAAATCAAGCAAGGGAGGCCAATTTAAACTCTCCGACCGTTCGAGATCCAGCTGTGAGACTGTCAATGGACTGTCCTACTAGTTGCTCACAAATGCCAGCTTTGTAGAGTAGTACGCCTACAGTGTTCTTCTCTCTCAATCATTGGGACTAACCAATTTGGAGAAGTCTCTAAGTAAAGAGGCACACGATATCTGGCAACTAATGAATGAGGGGATGAACGAGAATGAGGATGTATATGCAAACAGGGGAGGGAGGCAAAAGTCTGATATATTAAGTGCTCTAGAGAGGATTCTCTCATCAATTTTTACTTTGCTAGAAAAATGTACTGTAAATTCTGATCATGTTTTGGATGTGTTGTCCCCGATCTTGGTGGGTGTGCAGTTTCTAACTTCCGCCGGTACCTCTTTAGGACAAGTGGAAAAGAGTATTAATTTGAACACCCAGACTAATATAGTGGCACGGGAAATGGGAGTCCAAGTGGGACTTTCCGGTGGCTTAGAAGCCCCCTCATGCGGGTGGACTGGGGATAGTAAAGCAGTAAATAACATGTGTTGTACTGCCCCTTATAATCAGTCGTCCGTGGATGATGTCCCAACAGGTGTCGTAAGTGAAAATGTAAAGGGCTCGGCACCTTTTTATCCAATTTTAAAAAAAGGAAACCCTAGTAGTCAGAATGATGTAGCCTGTATAACCGCTCCCTCTTCTATTGAGCAGACTAATGGTGAAATTGTCCTTGACCCCCCTGGGGAGGATGCCTTTCAAGTCGAGTGTAAAGGGGTAAAAGTGCAGAAGGGAAAAAAGATTAAAAAACGGCGTATTAAGCTGCCTATTGCAGCTACCATCTGAAATTGAGGACCTGAGATTAATAACAAGTGGAGATATAGAACGGGTCTTCTTGGTGCATCGAAATGGGTTCCCAACCTCTAAAGTTACTTTTAGTTCTGGGATAATTTCAATGTTAGTTTTGACAAACGTCGATCACTTTAGGAAAAATGGGATTGACGAATCCTTGTATGATGGGTCAGTAGCTGGTCAGTCTGAATTTCCCAGAAGAGACCACCAGGCTTTACGTAGGGTGACAACGAATTGCAGGAGGCACGTAAACTCAAAAGAGACTGTCACAATCTCGGTTGCTAATAACTCTGGGAAAAGAGTGATTAATATTGTGGGACAGGAGGATCAAAGGGCTACCAAATCGAGCAGGGATGCTGAGTTGGCACAGTGGAGTTGGGTGGCTGGATCATTGAATGCTCCCAAAGGAAAAAAAAACTCCCCATGCTGCAGAGGTAGACCCCGGGGAAAGATCCTGTCCTGGAATGTGGCAGGTGTAGGAAACCCCAGTTTTAAACTGAGTTCGCTAATGGTTTATAATCCATGGATAATTTGCCTGTAGGAAACATGGAGTTGTGTAGATTTTAGTTTTGGGAATTTATTTGTTTTTTGTTGCGCAGCAAAACCCTCAGTAAAAGGTTGCGCAAGTGGGGGGGCTTAGCAATCCTACTTAGTAACAGCATAGATTGGAACCCATTGGTTTTTATTCATCCATCTAAACTCTGCATGTGTTTAAAACTAAGCTTGGGTAATGTGACACAAGGACAATACTCTCCCTTTTTATTGGCAAACGTATATATACCTCCAGGTAGGGTGTCTGATTCTCTTGTTGTCTCCATGTTTTCTTTTTTGCACAGAAACAGCATTTCTGAAGATTGCACATCAATAATTGTGGTAGGTAATTTTAACGAAAAAATCTCAAATTGTGCTTCGCTGGTCTTTAGCAATCGAGAATTGGAAGATGTATGGTTTATTCCTGAAATAATATTACCAGCTTACACACAATCAGATATGAGCGGTTTGAGTCTCCTGGATTGTTTGAGAACTAATGATTTAGTTTTATAGAATGGGAGATTTCCAGACGACGACCCCTGCCGCCCCTACTTTTCAGGCTGCCCAGGGGCATTCATTAATCGATTATATGATGGTATTGTGCCAACCTTTTGGAGCATGCACTAATTTTAAGACACTAGGGACGGATTTGAGTGACCATAGTGTTTTAGCAGTGGATGTGAAATTGGAATTTAAGATGCTTGATCGTTGGAATCCAAGAAAGGAAACCATTACATGTAATAGTGCAAATGTGCATACCTTTTGGTCAAATAAAAATCTGATTTGTGTAGGGGGTTATGTTAAAAATGCGAGCTCAGGTCCTGGTCAGGAGAACCCTATTAGTTGGTATGAGAAGCATTTAGATCGAGTCATTGCAAAACCTGCTCCATCACAACTTTTATGCGACTCTCTCAACTCATTCTTCATCGAGAAAATCGCCACCATTAAGGCCAGTATCCCCAGGTCTATCTTACCCTTGGCCCCTCTGTGCCTACACACAAACTCCCTTCATCTTGATCGAATCCCTTCAATCACTTGCGATGTTTTCTTTGCCCTACTTAAAAAGGTCTGTTCTGGTTCCCCTACGGATAGTTGTCCTCCCCACATCCTTCGGGAAGTTTTTCTTTCCTGTCCAGACCCCCCCCCCTATCGCTTTTAAACAACTCCCTTGCTCAAGGTACTGTTCCAAACTTATTTAAAAACGCCGAAGTTGTCCCTATTCTGAAGAAACCCAGCTCTGACCCCTTGATCCCCAGCAATTATCGTCCCATCTCCTTGTTGCCTTATTTAGGCAAAATTCTAGAAGCCCATGTTGCCAACTGTCTCAGTTCCTTTGTAGAGCAATCTCATTACCTGGACTCCCATCAAGCAGATTTTAGACCTGCACATTCCACTGAGTCCGTCATCTTGGCAGTCTTGGACGAACTTAGAAGGGGGGCCGACCAGGGCACTACCCAAGCCCTGGTGCTCCTGGATTTGTCGGCCGCCTTTGACACGGTCGACCATCACCTTTTGATCGACCGTGTCGGCAGCGCCGGGATCCAGGGTCTGTCGCTGAAGTGGATCTCCTCCTTTCTCAGCAACCGCTTCCAAGCAGTCCGCCTTGCTAACTTCTCTGCAGAAAAAAGAAAACTGACCTGCGGGGTTCCACAGGGCTCTTCCCTCTCACCCCTTCTTTTTAACCTGTATATTTTACCCTTGATTCTGGCCCTGCGTAAGAGAGAGGTCGTAACTTTTAACTACGCTGATGACCTTCAGCTAGTGTTTAATATCGACTCATCTGTATCATCGGTTGCGAGCTTCCAATCCACAATGAGTTTTATCAGTGACTGGATGAATGTCAACCAGCTCAAACTTAACCCTGATAAAACCGAGCTGATTCTCACTGGTGGCCCAGCCAATCCGTGGAATTCTAATTTCTGGCCTCCACTACTGGGGAGTCCCCCACTCCCAGCCAGCTCTGTTAACCTGGGAATTGTGATCAGTAATGATCTAACTATGAAGGCCCAGATCAGCTCAGTGGTCTCCGCTTGTTTTTTCCATCTGCGAAGAATCCGGAAGATCAGCAGATTCTTGACCACCAAGGCCCTTACCTAGGTCGTCCTTGCCCTGGTAATTTCGCGTATTGATTACACAAATTCCCTGTATGCTGGTATACCAGCATACCAATTACATCGTCTGCAATTGGTGCAGAATCAAGCGGTCAGGCTAATCCTTGGTCAGCCTAAGCACCATCATGTTAGACCATTGTTGAAGAGCCTCCATTGGCTTCCTTTGTCCCAACGCTGTCTCTTCAAGTTAGGCTGCACCATTTATATTATAAAGCCCTCTCAGCTCTCAGGACGCGGCCCTGCTTTTATCGCTTCAAAGATACAGCGGTATGTCCCCTCTCGCGACCTACGCTCTTCTAACAAGAACCTGTTAACCCTCAACTCCTTCAAACGTAAGAAACATGGGGGCCTCAGATTCACGATCCTGGCTCCTCAATTTTGGAATCCCCATCCTCTCGAACTGCGTATGTCCACCTCTTATGCCCAGTTCAGAAAACTACTCAAAACTTGGTTATTCTCCCAGGCATATAATTGAGCTCACTGTCTTGTGAATGCAACCGCCCCTACTTAGCGCCAAGAAACCGCCCGGTGTATGTGCGCTCAATAAATAATTTTCAACATAACATTTAGATCTATTTAGATTGTGTGGGAGCAAAAAACTTCCCAATGCCATCGACCATCCTGTGGTTCTATCGTGGAAGATAAAAAAGCTAAACCGGGTTTTGAATGCTTTAGTAAGGGACCAATTTAAGCAGGCATCATTGTCCAGGCAAAGGGAAATCAATAGGTTAAAGCGGGTAAGAACTAGACTTAAGGTCTCTGAACATAGGAGGGCGGAGGATTCTAAATGGATCAAACTGAGAGAGGTAGCACAGTCTGGTGATTCACATAAATATTGGGCCCTCATCGCTGAATTCTGTGATAGTAGAACTAAGGCAGAAGCCATTCTAATATCGAACGCAGAATGGACCCTATATATTTCACAGCTTTATGCACTAAATACTAGGAACAGTTTCAATTTGGAGCAAATCTCTGAATCCTCTCTAGAGAATATTTATGGTCCTCCGTCTTGTAAAGAAATAGAGAGTTTTATTAAAGGGGCAAGGTACTCTGGTGCGATGGGTCCAGATGATCTTCCAATAGCTTCATTAAACAAGATAGGTCAGCATGGGCTTAGTTTCTTTACCCGGTGTTTGCTCACTGCTACGCTTACGGAATCATACCGTCCTCTTGGAGAGGAAGCATGGTGGTTCCATTATATAGCAAGCATTGGCATAGCCAATAGGTCTCGCCTTTGGGACCTTATGTGTTTAGCCAGAACTTTTGGCTATGTTGTAGAGCATTGTGGCTGCTGGGCATCATGTTGAAAAGTTATAACAAAAAGTGTTAAGCATTTTTGTTACCTTTATACAAACCAAGACGACATTATATACAACTGAACAACCTGATTAAAAAAAGATTTTAACATAAAAAATGTCTTCTAGTTTTTTTGTACTTGCACTGCTGGCAACTTCTTCCTGCCTGTTGTCATGCTTGTTTGTAATAATTTTTTTTGTTATGGGGGAGCGGGACATAAATAAAGGGGGAGTGGAGGTTGTATAACAGTAATTTAATTAGAACACGAGCAGCGGACGGACACTAGGGGAGAATCAACAGATGCCAGATTCCAAAGGCAGACTGACGTGATGCTTAGGTGGTGCGCTGATGCAAAATGGTGGTGGTGAGTGATGTTTGGTGCTCAGGTGGTGCCACTATATGGTGTGGATTGGAGGTACGTTGTGGATTGTGGAGTAGTGGAGTTAAAATATGTTGTTTGTGTAATTATGTGGTGTGTATTGGAAATGTGTGGAGTTGAATTGTGTGGCCTGGAACTGTGGTGTTGAGTGAAATTATGCTTAGTGAAATTGTGTCATGGTGTGGAGTGCATTTATGTTGATTGGTGGTATGTGGCATAGATTGCATTTATCAGGAGTGTATTTATGTTGCATTGAGTACAGTGCAATTATGTGGCGTGTAATTATGTGGCACTGAGTGGTATTATGTGGAGTGTATTTATGTTGCATTGAGTAGAGTGTAATTATGTTGCGTGTAATTATGTGGTACTGAGTGGTATGTGGAGTGTATTTATGTTGCATTGAGTAGAGTGTAATTATGTGGCATGTAACTATGTCGTACTGAGTGGTATTTTGTGGAGTGTGTTTGTTGCATTGAGTAGAGTGTAATGATGTGGCGTGTAATTATGTGGCACAGTGGTATGTGGACTGTATTTATGTTGCATTGAATAGAGTGTAATTATGTGACGTGTAATTATGTGGCACTGAGTGGTATTATATGGAGTGTATTTATGTTGCATTGAGTAGAGTGTAATTATGTGGCATGTAATTATGTGGCACTGAGTGGTATTATATGGAGTGTATTTATGTTGCATTGAGTAGAGTGTAATTATGTGGCGTGTAATTATGTGGCACTGAGTGGTATTATGTGGAGTGTATTTATGTTGCATTGAGTAGAGTGTAATTATGTGGCTTGTAATTATGTGGTACTGAGTGGTATGTGGAGTGTATTTATGTTGCATTGAGTAGAGTATAATTATGTGGCATGTAACTATGTCACACTGAGTGGTATTATGTGGAGTGTATTTATGTTGCATTGAGTAGAGTGTAATTATGTGGCGTGTAATTATGTGGCACAGTGTTATTATGTGGAGTGTATTTATGTTGCATTGAATAGAGTGTAATTATGTGACGTGTAATTATGTGGTACTGAGTGGCATTATGTGGAGTGTATTTATGTTGCATTGAGTAGAGTGTAATTATGTGGTGTGTAATTATGTGGCACTGAGTGGTATTATGTGGAGTGTGTTTATGTTGCATTGAATAGAGTGTAATTGTGACGTGTGATTATGTGGTAGAGTGGTATTATGTGGAGTGTATTTATGTTGCATTGAGTAGAGTGTAATTACATGGTGTGTAATTATGTGGAACTGAGTGATATTATGTGGAGTGTATTTATATTGCATTGAGTAGAGTGTAATTATGGGGCGTGTTATTATGTGGCACTGAGTGGTATTATGTGGAGTGTATTTATGTTGCATTGAGTAGAGTGTAATTATGTGGCGTGTAATTATGTGGCACTGAGTGGTATTATGTGGAGTGTGTTGCATTCAGTAGAGTGTAATATATGGCGTGTAATTATGTGGCACTGAGTGGTATTTTTTGGAGTGTATGTTGCATTGAGTGCAGTATTATTATGTAGCATATAATTATGTGGCACTGAGTGGTATTTTGTGGAGTGTATTTATGTTGCATTGAGTAGAGTGTAATTATGTGGCATGTATTTATGTGGCACGGAGTGGTATTATGTGGAATGTATTTATGTTGCATTTAGTAGAGTGTAATTATGTGGCGTGTAATTATGTGGCACTGATTGGTATTATGTGGCGTGCATGTTGCATTGAGTGCAGTGTAATTATGTGGCATATAATTATGTGGCACTGAGTGGTATTATGTGGAGTGTATTTATGTTGCATTGAGTAGAGTGCACGCGGGCAGCTACCACTGGCATCACACGAGAAAGTTATCTCTGGCACCACGGGGGGACAGCAACCAATGGCACCACGGGAGGACAGAACCACTGGCAGAACACAAGAAGGCGAGAACTGGAACCACACAGGGAGAGAACTACTGGCACCACACGGGGACAGAACCACTGGCAGCACACAGGGACAGAACCACTGGCAGCACACGGGGACAGCAGCCATGTGCACCACGTGGAGATATAGCTACCACTGCCACCACATGTCAAGGCGGGAACTGGCACCTCACGGGACGGCAATAAACATCACCACACACAGGGCCGGAACCACACGGCAAAAGCTATCGATGACAGGGCACAGGAAAGCCTCTACAAGTAGGTACCACACAGGGAAAGCCAGTCCTGGCCTCACAATGTGAAAATGAGAAGTGGCAGCACACGGGAAAGCAAGAAATGGCAACACACGGGGAAACTGACACTGGCCCCAAGGGGTATGTAACTTTTACACTGCGGCGTTTTACATGATGGCGATTACAACACAAGTCTTACATGGCCATTAAGTACACCGAGAGTCCTTTTTAAGAGCTTTTTGTTTCAATATTTATGTCATTTAGAAAATGCGGTTTAAGGGTTAAGGAAAGTGATATTAAGGGGTCAGTGGTAGGTCGAGGTTTAAGTACACACATTTATACATTGATAGGTAGATTGATAGATAGTTAGATAGGGGCGCGCCTAACAGCTAGTGCAGAAGTGGGAGGAGGACCGTAATTCCCCAATATTTCTTCCAAAACAAAAAAAATCGCTGCACTCGATGAACTTAGTTGTGGCAGTTTTATTCGGACAGAACATTAAACCACCCGTGCGTTTCAACGAAACGGTATTGCTCACGGTAGGGGAGTCCCTTTTTCACATCAATTTGAATAAAAAAAGCCCATCTCGTCAATAAAAGCTTTTAAATACTCCCCACAATTCCCAGAAGCGTTGGTGGAAAAAACAAAAAAAGAGAGTATACGAGTCTCATAATATAATATATATATCCCCTTAGATCTGCATGTAGTACTAGGAAGCAAGAGCTACAACTGACACTAGATATGGATGGCAAGCATTGGATTCACTGCAGCTTACAACCGAATGCAAATTGTAGAAAAGTTAAAGCGACCGTGAAGTGAAAGCAGCTGCGCGCGTGTGAAATCTGACAGATTGCAAACTGCGCGCTGCTGCTCAGTAATCCGCAAGCCGTAGGCCTTTTCACACACACGAGCGTGTGAAAAGTCCAGAGCGATTCCAAGAGGTCGTTTTACTAGAGCAGCGCATGCGCTGCTCTAGGCTCGACCTAAAAAGGGCCCCAAGACTTCTCCTGCCAGTTTTAGGCAGATTTCGTTACTAGATGCAACTGGAAAACTGTTTGCCAAAAGCATACTCCTTCACCTTCAGGATTGGGCTTTTGGTAATGCTCTAGTCCCCGTAGAACAAGCAGGTTTTCGTGCTCATAGTGGCACTATGGATAACATCTCTGTCCTACTAACCCTGATTGAAAAATATCCTATAGGTAGGAGAATGACTTTATATGTTGCCTTCATAGATTTCTCCACAGCTTTTGACTGGGTCGACCGGGGGACCCTGTGGAGGAAACGGGTCGCTATGGTGATCCCGGGGCATCTGTTAAGACTGTTCATTGCATTGCATTCCTCTACATGGACACAGGTGTTGCTGGGTGGTAATGAGGGTCTGTCAAGTAAAGTGGTAACCCACAATGGGTTGAAGCAGGGGTGCCTTTTAGCCCCTCTCCTTTTTTCCTTATACATCAATGATCTTCCGAGCCGAGTTGGGCTCTGTAGAGGTGATCCACCGAAACTAGGCCCTATGGAATTGAGTTGTCTGCTTTATGCAGTCGATGCCATCCTACTGGATTTAACTCCAATAGGTTTGCAAAGGCGACTTAATGACCTTGGTCACTATTCTGATGATCACTTCCTAAAAATAAACATTTTAAAAAGTAAAATCATGGTTTTTAGGTCTCGGGGATGTAGGATCATGAAAAATATGAATCGGTTTTTAGGTAAAAATAAGCTTGAGGTTGTGACGCAATACCCGTATCTGGGTAGAATTTTCTCGAGTAAGTGCTTCAGCAATGACCACATTGACCAGTGCAGAAGTAAAGTTATTTCCCAGGCCTCTGCACTTGGTAGGATGTATAAATGCTGTGGGCAAAGACATTTTGCACATGTTCTATCCGATTATAAAATCAAAATCCCGCCATTGTTGAGTTATGCTTGTGAGACTGTTGATGCTCAGCAATGGGATTTTTTTTTTAAAGGTGGAAGGGCGAATTTGGCGTCAAATCTATAATCTGAATTGTGCAGCGAGCATAGCGGCACTTCGTCTTGAGTTTGGGCTTCTCTCGACTTTTGTGTTTGCTATGGCAGCATGCTTTAGGTGGGGAAATACCTTGTTGGAAAACAATGCAACTTCTCTTCGGCTGCACTAAGACATGAAATCTTTGACAGTCTGAAAGGGAAAAGTGTCATTTTTACAAATTATGAGAAAGCTTTGGTCTTATTTGAAATCAAGAGGAGTGGTACATGTTCTCAACCAAAATCTGCCAGGAAAGCTTTAATCAAAAAACTATTCACAAAGTTAGTCATAAGAGAGAGATTTCTTTGTGTTCAGGGCACTCCAGAAACGATATAATAGTGGGGAGTTGTATGTTTAAAAAACCCCAACCATATGTTGTATGGAACCTCCCTCATGGAGTGCGTAGAGCTATTTTGCTGCTAAGGATGAATCTGCTCCCCATGCGAATTATAACAGGGACCTGGGAGGTATTTCCTAGGGAGGAAAGAATTTCTGATTTATGTGGCAATTGGGTGTAAGATTTGAACCACATATTATTTGTTTGTCCCACATTACAACCCCTACGACGTTACTTATTAAGACCTGTATTTTTAAAGTATAATATTACTATCGCAGAGGAGGCTCGGAATTGTTTATGTGCCCCCCCCCCCCCGAATTAGTGTGTGCTAAAACTTTTAGCTTTTTCAAACAATTTTTAAATATTTTTTAGCTTAAGATTCAGTAGGCCAAATACGATTTTGAGTGGTTGATCATTTTTGTACATCAAAATCTGAAATCTAGGGCAGGATGTAAAACCAAGTGCTATTTGGCCAGGCCCCACATCATGTGTAAGATCTGATAGGAAACAGGACCTAGCTGCGTAGCATGTCGTTCTTTTATTGTAAATTGTTTTTAAAGCTATTTCAACTGTATAAAGGTGGATGTTTGGAAATTCAAAGGGATGAAGTCTTATGGAGTTTTGCACAAATCCAAAACTGGGTGGGTAAAGATTTATTTATTTTTTAATATATATGCGCATACGCACCACATATATTGGGCTGTGTGATTATATGGAGTCACGTTTGCTTTTAACCCCACTTGTTTAGTGAAATTATAATTATGTTATCAAGAATACCATGATATAATACATTGTAAATTCCTTTCTCTTTATGTTCATTTTTATGTGGGACTCATTGGAGTAGCGAATCATAAATAAACATATTGATTGATTGATTGAGTTGGTTTTGTACAAGAACTTGAAAAACTGCAAATAACTAAAAACTGCTTTATTTACCTTTTCTCTAGGAAATGTCCCAGTGTGATATCTAGGCATATCACATTGAGTAGAAAAAGTAATCTGTAAAGTAATCAAAAGTAATCTAACAGTAATTTCCACTGTATTGAAAAGATTTACAAACCTGTAACAAAGACATTTTCATGCAGCTTGCTTGTATTGTTCAACCTGCCTTGAAAAGTACCATTTACACTAACCTGTGCCAGGCTTGCTTGGTTCTAGAAAATAAATACAACTAAATAATATTTTTATACAAATCAAATTGGTCTGAGTTCAGTCTTTGAGTGTGTGACATCATTTGCTGATTGAGTGTGAACAAATGCTTAACACTACCCTCTGATAAAGCCTTACTGCTCGCCCACACTACCACAAATAGAGAGTAAGGTGCTATCTACTTTTACCTCTGCCTACCTTTGGGGTTCCACTGGACTCTGTGCACACTATACCTCATTTGGTATAGTATATACAGAGCCAGCTTCCTACAAATGTATACTTTGCTTTAGTCATAACACATTAGCCTATGTTTAACACTTTCACTGTCAGGTTTTTGCACACCTCTCTGCCGGAGTTTTAAAAACAAATCAGTGCTAGGTTGTTTAAACACATGTACCTCTTTGGACTCTTTGTGCACCAATGCAAGCTCTATGTTTTTCTTTGGCATATTCAGGAGTTTGAACTGATGCAAACATTGCATAACTATCTCATTGCAACCATGGAGATATAATGAAAAATGTGCAGATATTTTCATTTTTTCAATGAATTTAATCAATATGTTGGTGTATTTCTCAAATGGACAAACATGACTCCCATGGCATGAACCAAGGAAATGTTGCCGATGTATGTGTTGTGTCCAGAAATGCCAAATATGTGTGGGTTTTCCTAGGGAATGGAGTCTGCCCAATCAATTATGTAACATTAGTACATATCACAAAATTGTGTCAAAATCACAATTTATAGTGCACTATTTGATGACAGATATCAAACTCAGGATTATATTGAAAGTATAAAACCTACATTCTTTCTAATTCAGTACGACCCAATGTAGGAAACTGGCTCTATATATACTACACCAAAATGAGGTATAGTGTGTATAGAGTCCAAGTGACCCCAGAGGTAGGCAGAGGTTAAAGTTAGATAGAACCTTACTCTCTATTTGTGGTAGAGTGGTCGAGCAGTAAGGCAGTATCAGAGGACAGTGTTAAGCATTTGATGTACACACTCAGTCAGCAAATTAATTCACACACTCAAGAGCTGAACTCTAGGCCAATTGTTTTGTATAAAAATATATACTGTTGTTTTATTTTTTGGAACCAAGCAAGCTTGGCACAGGTAAGTATTAAATACTTTTCAGTAATAAGTTGCTGAATATAGAACAGTTTGAAAATGCAATAGAAATTGTACTTTGTTTGATTTACAGGGGATGCAGTAGGTTGCAACACTTAGCAAATACAGTACATTGAAATGAATAGGCTTTTTCAGTAAATTACAGGTAAGTTACTTTTCACGTTACTTTTCTAACTCAGTGCTGGATACCTAGATTCAGCACTGGGACATTTCCTGCAAACAGGTAAGTAAATGCGTTTTGGTTATTTGTGCGATTTTTAAAGAATATTTTTAGATTTCAAAACTCCACACTTAGAAACTTTTTGGAAGAAAATTGTCAATGTTATCCTATGGAGGAAAAACAGGTTAACAGTTCACAGGTAAGTAATCGACTGTGGGAGTTAAGGTTCTGGGGTTAGACTCGGGGGTCCCCCAGGGTCAGTGATGCACTGTTATTGCACCCTCAGCGGCACTAGGGCGGCCGGGTGCAGAGTGCTGTTTCGACATCGGGCGCCCTGTTGTTTTCAATTGTGAACCTCCGGTTTGAACAAGCACTGCAGGCAGGGAGATGAAGGACTTCTGGGTGCGACCACCACTTTGAGAGGTAAGTTGGGAAGTTAAAGGTTGGTTAGGCACCGTCGGTTTGGGCACACAAGGCCGTGGGGCGTCGGGGGCAGGGGTGCCTTTTGGGGTCAGGTCTTCTTACCAGCTCCGGGTCGCGGTCAGGGGGGCCTTCTGGATTTAGGCTGCAGGTGTCGGCTGGAGGCTTGAGGCAGGTCAGGGGTCGCCGGATCCCGGGTCAGGATCGCCGGGGTGACCTCCTCGTGTTGTTTTTCCACTCGAGCTCGGGCCGGGTTCGGCGGGTGCAGAGTGGGCTGGAATTGCGGTCTCCGGCTGCTGCCAGAGGTTTCTGTTGAACAAATCCGGTGTTCACGGGAGAAGCAGTCTTTGGAAGTGAAGGCAGGCAGGTCCTCCGGGGTTTTCGAGGTTGCTGGCTGCTGGACACACCGGGATTTCGCAGGAGCAGGTTCAAGGGGAGACAGGCCTGTAGGGCTGGGGCCAAGTCAGTGGGCGTCTTCCTCTTGTTAGCTGGCTGCACGGCTGTTCAGTCCTTCTTCTTTTCTTCTTGTCGTTGCTGGATCTGAGGAAGCAAGGTTCAGGGTGCCCCCTAAATACTAAATTTAGGGGCGTTACAGGTAGGTAAAGGGCAGGGACCAATGGGTCCCTTCCCTGGGGTGGGTACACCCCCTATCGTGCCACCCTCCAGTGGGAGGGGGGCAGGAGCCTGTCCCTGGTTGGCTAGGTCCCCCCATCCTCAAGATGGCGGGGACTCAGAGTTGGCCTTCACCTCGCCTCCCCCACCTGAGGGGTGGAGTTGGCAGAGGTGGGCACACCTCTTTCCCTCACTTGTTTTTCCCGCCTTTTCTCCCGCCCAAAGTGGGGGGGTAGAACCAGTGGGGACCAGTTGCTGAAAGCAGCAAATGGTCTGGGGAGGCTCACAAAGGCGGCATGCCTTTGAAGCTTCCCCTTCGTGAACCCTGCCCATCCTGGGGGAGGAGGCTTGGCACCTCGTTCCAGGATGTGCATTGTTTCAGGCCCCCGAGAGCAGCAGGCTCTCGACCCAGGGATCCAGAAACATGTCTGTTGGTGGCAGCCTAAGCAGCCACTCAGTCAGGTCACTAGAAGTTGGTCGAGTTTCAGGGAGCATCTCTAAGATGCCCTCTGTTGTGCATTTTACATTAAATCCCACACTGGCATCAGTGTGGGTTTAATGTGCTGAGAAGTTTGATACCAAACTTCCCAGTCTTCAGTGTAGCCATTATGGTGTCGTGGAGTTCGTAATGACAAACTACCAGCACCATGTACTCTTAATGGCAGCACTGCCCTTACAGTGCCCAGAAATGGACTTGGGCACTTTAGGGGTACAGGGCTCATGCACCTGTACCCTCACCACTGGCATAGGGCACCCAGCTAGAGGGGTGACTGAGGTATGCCAGGGCAGTGGGTTGTGGGCATGGCACACAGGGATGTGTGCCATGTCGACTCTTCACTTTTGTTCTGCACCAAGACACGCAGCCTGCAAAGGCAGTGTGTGTGTGAAAAGGTGCAGGGCCTCGAAGGGTGGCACAATAAGTGCTTCAGCCCTTAGGGGCCTTCCCTGGTCACAGTGCCCTGGGTACCTGTGGTACCTTTTACCAGGGGCCTACCTGTGGCCAGGGATGCCAATTGGGTTTAGGCTTCAATGCAGTTTTTAGGGAAGGAACATAGGCCCTGGGTACCTGATTAGCTGTAGCCCAGGGCACACTCAGTCAAAGACCATCAGCAATTCAGCAAAAAGTAGGGGCATACCATGCAGAAAGAGGGCACTTTCTCACACCCAAGGTATCTATCGGTGCAACACAGACCTCCTATGCCATCATGGGCTGGTCAGTAGAACACACGGAACTTGTGCAGATATTTTCATTTTTTCAATGAATTTAATATGTTGGTGTATTTCTCAAATGGACAAACATGACTCCCATGGCATGAACCAAGGACATGTTGCTGATGTATGTGTTGTGTCCAGCAATGCCAAATATGTGTGGGTTTTCCTAGGGAATGGAGTCTGCCCAATCAATTATGTAACATTAGCACATATCACAAAATTGTGTCAGAATCACAGTTTATAGTGCACTATTTAATGACAGATATCAAACTCAGGATTATATAGAAAGTAGAAAACCTACATTCTTTCTAATTCAGTACAACCCAAGGAATCTATCGGTGCAACACAGACCTCCTATGCCATCATGGGCTGGTTCTTAGAACACACAGAACTTGACGTGAGTCAGATTTTAGGGACATTTTTTTCTTCAAAATATGGTAATTTTTTCCAGTCTCTGTTGTGCAAGAACATCTCTCAGCTATGACTGTCCCCCAATTTTGTTCCTCTGGGTCTACTAAGTGTGAGGGTACTGTGAGAAAGTGCCCTCTTTCTGCATGGTATGCCCCCAGTTTTTGCTGAATTGCTGATGTTCTTTGACTGAGTGTGCCCTGGGCTCCTGCTAATCAGGTACCCAGGGCCTATGATCCTTCCCTAAAATTGCATTGAAGCCTAAACCCAATTGGCATCCCTGGCCACAGGTAGGCCCCTGGTAAATGGTACCACAGGTACCCAGGGCACTGTGACCAAGGAAGGCCCCTAAGGGCTGCGGCACTTATTGTGCCACCCTTGGAGGCCCTGCACCTTTTCACTCACACACTGCCTGTGCAGGCTGCGTGTCTTGGTGCAGAACAAAAGTGAAGAGTCGACATGGCACACATCCCTGTGTGCCATGCCTACAACCCACTGCCCTCGCCTAGGTCAGCCACCCCTCCAGCTGGGTGCACTATGCCAGTGTTGAGGGTACAGGTGCATGAGCAAAACCAAAGGGGATGATGGACGGAGTGTTGAACATTGCAAGCACTCACCCCCAGTCAACTGATCTGGGTTTAATCCATCATCATTCTTTAGCTCACTCCGCCACCCCAGTTCAGACATGGCTAAATGCAAATCAGTCTGACCCTGTGCCTCATGGGAACAGTCCAGTCCGAACTGCCAAGCCATGTCTTCCCTGGACCGGAAACAAGCATCCTGGGACCGGTTTCGGGCTCACAGCCCTCATCAGCCAGGCTATCTTGAATCC
This sequence comes from Calotriton arnoldi, assembly GCA_963921515.1. NCBI lineage: Eukaryota > Metazoa > Chordata > Amphibia > Caudata > Salamandridae > Calotriton > Calotriton arnoldi. The sequence goes on along the minus strand of CAWUFW010011315.1, from coordinate 578,090 downwards.
AGTGGAAAAGTGAGCAAGGAACCCACGTCTGGGCATACCCTGCCAACTTAGGGCGAACAAAGCAAAACCAAAGGGGATGATGGACGGAGTGTTGAACATTGCAAGCACTCACCCCCAGTCAACTGATCTGGGTTTAATCCATCATCATTCTTTAGCTCACTCCGCCACCCCAGTTCAGACATGGCTATATGCAAATCAGTCTGACCCTGTGCCTCATGGGAACAGTCCAGCCCGACTTCTGGGCATACCCTGCCAACCCTTTGGTTTTGCTAAGTTTGCCCTAAGTTGGCAGGGTATGCCCAGACGTGGGTCCCTTGCTCACTTTGCCACTGGATTCAAGATAGCCTGGCTGATGAGGGTTATGAACCCGAAACCGGTCCCAAGATGCTTGTTTCCGGTCCAGGGAAGACATGGCTTGGCAGTTCGGGCTGGACTGTTCCCATGAGGCACAGGGTCAGACTGATTTGCATATGGCCATGTCTGAACTGGGGTGGCGGAGTGAGCTAAAGAATGATGATGGATTAAACCCAGATCAGTTGACTGGGAGTGAGTGCTTGCAATGTTCAACACTCCGTCCATCATCCCCTTTGGTTTTGCTAAGTTCGCCCTAAGTTGGCAGGGTATGCCCAGACGTGGGTCCCTTGCTCACTTTGCCACTGGATTCAAGATAGCCTGGCTGATGAGGGTTATGAACCCGAAACCGGTCCCAAGATGCTTGTTTCCGGTCCAGGGAAGACATGGCTTGGCAGTTCGGGCTGGACTGTTCCCATGAGGCACAGGGTCAGACTGATTTGCATATGGCCATGTCTGAACTGGGGTGGCGGAGTGAGCTAAAGAATGATGATGGATTAAACCCAGATCAGTTGACTGGGGGTGAGTGCTTGCAATGTTCAACACTCTGTCCATCATCCCCTTTGGTTTTGCTAAGTTCGCCCTAAGTTGGCAGGGTATGCCCAGACGTGGGTCTCTTGCTCACTTTGCCACTGGATTCAAGATAGCCTGGCTGATGAGGGTTATGAACCCGAAACCAGTCCCAGGATGCTTGTTTCCAGTCCAGGGAAGACATGGCTTGGCAGTTCGGGCTGGACTGTTCCCATGAGGCACAGGGTCAGACTGATTTGCATATGGCCATGTCTGAACTGGGGTGGCGGAGTGAGCTAAAGAATGATGATGGATTAAACCCAGATCAGTTGACTGGGGGTGAGTGCTTGCAATGTTCAACACTCCGTCCATCATCCCCTTTGGTTTTGCTAAGTTCGCCCCTAAGTTGGCAGGGTATGCCCAGACGTGGGTCCCTTGCTCACTTTGCCACTGGATTCAAGATAGCCTGGCTGATGAGGGTTATGAACCCGAAACCAGTCCCAGGATGCTTGTTTCCGGTCTAGGGAAGACATGGCTTGGCAGTTCGGGCTGGACTGTTCCCATGAGGCACATGGTCAGACTGATTTGCATATGGCCAAGTCTGAACTGGGGTGGCGGAGTGAGCTAAAGAATGATGATGGATTAAACCCAGATCAGTTGACTGGGGGTGAGTGCTTGCAATGTTCAACACTCCGTCCATCATCCCCTTTGGTTTTACAGGTGCATGAGCCCTGTACCCCTACAATGCCCAAGTCCATTCTTGGGCATTGTAAGTGCAGTGCTGCCATTAAGAGTATATGGTGCTGGGAGTTTGTCATTACGAACTCCACACCATAATGGCTACACTGAAAACTGGGAAGTTTGGTATAAACTTCTCAGCACATTTAACCCACCCTGATGCCAGTGTGGGATTTAATGTAAAATGCACGACAGAGGGCATCTTAGAGATGCCCCCTGAAACTCGACCAACTTCTAGTGTCCCGACTGAGTGGCTCCTTAGGCTGCCATCAACAGACATGTTTCTGGACCCCTGGGTCGAGGGCCTGCTGCTCTCAGGGGCCTGAAACAATGCACATCCTGGGACGAGGTGCCTAGCCTCCTCTCCCAGGATAGGCAGGGTTCACGAAGGGGAAGCTTCAAAGGCATGCCGCCTTTGTGAGCTTCCCCAGACCACTTGCTGCTTTCAGCAACTGGTCCCCACTGGTTCTGCTCCCCACTTTGGGCGGGAGAACCGGCGGGAAAAACAAGTGAGGGAGAGAGGTGGGCCCACCTCTGCCAAGTCCACCCCTCAGGTGGGGGAGGCGAGGTGAAGCACAACTCCGAGTCCCAGCCATCTTGAGGATGGGGGGACCCAACCAACCAGGGACAGGCTCCTGCCCCCCTCCCACTGGAGGGTGGCACAATAGGGGGTGTGCCCACCCCAGGGAAGGGACCCATTGGTGCCTGCCCTCTACCTACCTGTAACGCCCTAAATCTAGTATTTAGGGGGCACCCTGAACCTTGCTTCCTCAGATCCAGAAACGACAAGAAAGAAGATAAGAAGAAGGACCGAAGAGCCGTGCAGAGCTAACAAGAGGACGACGCCCACTGACTTGGCCCCAGCCCTACCGGCCTGTCTCCCCTCGAACCTGCTCCTGCGAAATCCCGGCATGTCCTGCAGCCAGCAACCTCAACAAACCCAGAGGACCTGTCTGCCTTCCCTTCAAAAGACTGTATCTCCCGAGAACAGCGGACCTGTTCAACTTGCAACTTCTGGCCGCAGCCGGAGACCGCGAATCCAGCCCACTCTGCACCCGCCGAACCCGGCCCGAGCTCGAGTTGAAAAACAGAATGAGGAGGTCTCCCCGGCGATTGTGACCAAAGATCCGGAGATCCCAGACCAGCCTCAAGACCCCAGCCGACGCCTGCAGCCTCAATCCAGAGGACCCCCTCTACCGCGACCAAAGAGCGGGTAAGACTTTCCGACGCCAAAAGGCACCCCTGCACCCGACGTCCCACGGCCTTGTGTGCTACAACCAGCAGTGCCTAGCCAACCCAAGACATCCCAACTTACCCCTCGAAGTGGGGGTCGCACCCAGAAGGTCTTCGTCCCCGAGCCTGCAGTGTTTCTTTCGACCGGAGTATCTCCATAGCAAACAATAGGGCGCCCGGCGCCAAAACAGCACTCTGCACCCGGCCGCCCCAGTGCCGCTGAGGGTGCACCTTTTGTGCTGACCTGCAACCCCAATTGCCCTGAGCTAAACCCTAGGAGCTTTGCTCCCACAGCCGTGTGGCCTGCTTGCTAGCAGCCACCAACCGGAGACCCCCTATCCTCCATAGGGTAACATTGGGCCTCAACACTCTGCACCCGGCCGCCCTAGTGCCGCTGAGGGTGTAACAAGAGTGCATCACTGACCCTGGGGGACCCCTGAGTCTAACCCCAGAACCTTAACTCCCACAGTCGATAACTTACCTTTGAACCGATAACCTGTTTTTCCTCCATAGGACAACATTGACAATTTTCTCCCAAAAAGTGTGGAGTTTTGGAATCTAAAAATATTCTTTAAAAATCGCACGAATAACCAAAACGCATTTACTTACCTGTTTGCAGGAAATGTCCCAGTGCTGAATCTAGGTATCCAGCACTGAGTTAGAAAAGTAACGCGAAAAGTAACCTTACCTGTAATTTACTGAAAAAGCCTATTCATTTCAATGTACTGTATTTGCTAAGTATTGCAACCTACTGCATCCACTGTAAATCAAACAAAGTACAATTTCTATTGCATTTTCAAACTGTTCTACAATCAATAACTTATACCTGTAAAGTATTTAATGCTTACCTGTGCCAGGCTTGCTTGGTTCTAAAAATAAAACAACAGTATATTTTTTATACAAAAACAATTGGCTTAGAGTTCAGTTCTTGAGTGTGTGAATTCATTTGCTGACTGAGGGTGTACATCAAATGCTTAACACTGTCCTCTGATACTGCCTTACTGCTCGACCACCCTACCACAAATAGAGAGTAAGGTTCTATCTAACTTTAACCTCTGCCTACCTCTGGGGTCACCTGGACTCTATACACACTATACCTCACGTTGGTGTAGTATATATAGAGCCAGTTTCCTACATTGGTGGATCAGCGGTGGGATACACAACTTTGCATTTGTTGGACTACTTGGTTACCACCTGATCACACGACCGAACTCTTAAATTGCCTTTAGAATTCTGATTTTTTCAAATTGGCATTTTTGCAAAATTACTAAAAGTCTTGTTAGGGCCTTGCTTAAGTCCCTTTAGAATTTTAGAAAATAAAAAGTCACTGTAGTCAAGGGTAGAGGGGTTAGAACATTTTTGTTAGAATGTCTCAAAATAAGAACCCAGCTACTAGTGAAGATAAACCATAATGACATACAGGACATGGTTGAGGAGCTTGACCTCACCCCTTACCTTCACTTGTCTTTCAAGGAAGTAAGGTCCTTATGTAAAATTAGAAACATAGCAATGGGTCCCCATCCAACCAAACAAAAGCTCCAGGAGCTGTTGGCTGAGTATGCAAAGGCCCACCCTTCTGAACATGGTGATGACCAGTAAGAGGGAGAAGGAGGTGAGGAGGATGGAGATAGGTGCCCACCTCCACCACTTCCTAGGGAAGAGAGGGACCCTGTACCCTTAATTCCAAGAGTTAACCTCTGGGGACCTAGAGGCCACACAGGTGGCTCAGGTTCTGGTGAGGACATTGAGGACAGCCTCAATGAGGAGGACAGCCATTTAGCAAGGCTGACCAAAAGACTAGATCTAGAAACCAGACTCCTGGCTCTGGAGAAAGAGAGAAAGGAGATGGGTTTAGCACCCATCAATGGTGGCAGCAATCAAAACAATAAGGATAAAGAGCAATCTTATGATCCTAAAATCCCCAAAGGGATTGTCCCTAAATTTGAGGAGGGTGATGACATCACTAAATGGTTCACAGCCTTTGAGAGGGCTTGTGACATGAGAAAGGTGAAGAAACCTCTCTGGGGGGCACTCCTGTGGGAACTGTTCTCTGGTAACTGCAGAGACAGACTCCTGACCCTCTCTGGGCCAGATGCTGGGTCTTATGACCTCATGAAGAGAACTCTGATTGAGGGATTTGGACTCACAACTGAGGAGTACAGAATTAGATTCAGGGGGGCTCACAAAACCCAAAACCAGTCCTGGATTGCTTTTGTAGACTACTCAGTAAAGACACTAGATGGTTGGTTAACTGGACACAATGTGCATGACTTTACTGGAATTTACAACTTGTTTATGAAGGAGCATATTTTAAGTAATTGCACGAATGAAAAGTTACATCAGCATTTGGTAGACCTAGGTCTAATTTCTCCCCAAGAATTGGGAAAGAAGGCAGACCACTGGGTCAAGACTAGAGTGACTAAGACGACCACTGGGGGTAACCAATAGAAAGGGGTTACAAAACCTCCCCAGGGGAAAGGTGGTGAGAATCCCCAAGATAAAAAGTCTGAGTCTTCTAAAGGGCTCCAAAAACCTGCACAGGGGGGTGGGTCCCAAAACTCTTCCCAATCTGGTCCTAGATACAGGGGGAAGAACTTTGATCCTGCAAAGGCCTGATGTAACAACTGTAAGAAGTTGGGACACTTAACTGGAGACAATGCTTGCCCTAGCAAAAAGGCCCCTAGTCCTACAGCTACAGCTACTCCTGGTGTAGCAAGTCTCCAGATGGGATCAACAGTGTGCCAAGAGCAAATCAGGTTGCATACTGAAGCAGTTCTAGTTTCAGAGGGGGAAGTTGAGTTTGCCACTGTAGCTGTGTGGCCACCCAACTTAAAGAAGTATTTACAATACCCTTGGATTAATGGGACTAGGATAGAGGCTCTGAGGGATACAGGTGCCAGTGTCACTATGGTGAGAGACACGCTGGTTTCCCCTGAGCAATACTTGATTGGGCGTACTTACCCAGTCACCAATGCTGAGAGTGTTACCACTAACCATGCAATGGCTATGGTGACATTAGACTGGGGGGTGGGGGAGGGGTTACTGGCCTAAAACAGGTAGTTTTCTCTCCAAAGCTACCAGCTGCATGTCTGCTTGGCAATGACCTGGAAACCTCAGCCTGGGCTGAGGTTGAACTAAAAACCCATGCAGCAATGCTGGATATCCCTGAATTGGTGTGTGTAAAAACAAGAGCACAGAGCAAAAGGCAGGATGAAAAAGAAGTGTTGGAGCCTGAAAGTATGGCCCAACCTTCCAAGAGAAAAGGTAAGAAGACTAGGAAACCAGCTTCTGTTCAGCAAAAGGATCAGCACCCCTCTCCTCAGGGAGAGGACTTTGACACCCCAGAGGGAACTGAGCCTATGGAGCTTGACCCTTACCAGGTTGAACTCTTGGGCCCAGGGGGACCCTCTAGGGAAGAGCTGTGCCAGGGGCAGCAGGACTGTCCCACTCTTGAAAGCCTGAGGCAGCAAGCTGTTTCAGAAGCAAAGGGAGAGGTCAGTGGTACCCACAGAGTTTATTGGGAAGAGGGATTACTGTATACTGAGGCAAGAGACCCCAAACCTGGAGCCACCAGGAGAGTGGTAGTGCCACAGAGGTACAGGGAGTTCCTCCTAACTTTAGCTCATGACATTTTTTTTTTATTATTTATTTATTTAAGCAACATTTATTAAGCGCATGGCTACCCTGGGGCATCCCAGCGCTAAGACAGAAGCAGAGAGGGGCAACACAGCACACTCAAGGGAAGAGCCAGGTCTTCAATGATTTCCGGAAGGCTAAATGGCTAGTTTCCCTCCGTAGGAGGAGGGGAAGAGTATTCCACATCTTAGCAGCGTTGTAAGCGAATAGGCATCCGCCACTCCTGGCCCTCTTAATCTTGGGAACAGCCGCCAGATGTAAGTCGTCAGAGTGCAGCCGTCTCTTTGCCACATAAGGCTGAACCATGGAGTGGTTGATCGTGGGGCCATTCCCGGTTAGCATCTTATGGGCAATGCACATGGCTTTAAAGCTGACTCTCTCCTGAACAGGAAGCCAGTGGAGTGACTTCATGGCGGGCTTTGCGTATTGCCGGCTCGGAGTCCCCGTCAGCATCCTTGCAGCGCAATTTTGCACCGTTTGGAGTTTTGTGAGGGTCGCAACCGGAGCTCCGAGGTAAAGGGCATTCCCGTAGTCCAGGCGGGAAAGAAGAAGAGCCTGTACCATAAGCCTTCTTGCCCGAAAAGGGAGAAGAGGGAGCACTTTACGGAGCATCCTTAGGATGCCGAAACAGGAAGCCGCAACCTTCCGTGCTTGGACCATGAAGCTAAGATCCTGGTCCAGCCAGAAGCCTAGACTCTTCATCTGGGTTTTAGGGACAGGGACGGGGCCCAAGCAGTCTGGCCAAAGAGTGTCTACCCTGAAGAGGGATGGATTGCCAAGGAGCATCAACTCGGTCTTGTCACCATTTAGCTTTAGGTAAGATTGATGCATCCATTTGACTACCTCTTCTAGGCAGAGACAGAGGCTAATAGAGGCCTTGTCAGCGTAGTTTAGTGCTACGACCAGTTGGGTGTCATCTGCGTAAGTCACTATATGAACCCCAAATGGGAGCACAATCTCTGCAAGTGGAGTCATATTGACATTAAAAAGAGATGGACTCAGGGATGACCCCTGTGGGACTCCACATTGGAGAGGCAGAGGTTTTGTGGAAACATCACCCTCAAAGACCTGGAAAGATCTCTCATCCAGGAATGATTGCAACCATGTTAGCATTACCCCAGTCACCCCCAAACTTCTGAGTCGATGGATCAGAATTTGGTGGTTGACCGTGTCAAAGGCAGCGCTAAGGTCCAAGAGGATAATTGCTGTTGAGCCTCCAGCGTCAAAAATCTTTTTAGAGTCTTCGACAACTGCCAGTAACGCTGTTTCGGTTCCTTGGCGCGGGCGAAAGCCCGTTTGAGAGGAATGAAGGAGATTGTGAGACTCAAGAAATGTTGACAGTTCAGTGTTGACATATTTCTCAGCTAATTTACTGATCCCTGGGAGGAGAGAAATGGGGCGAAAGTTACCCAGTATGTCCGGGTCAAGGCTAGGCTTTTTCAGGAGAGGCTTTACCATCGCTCTTTTCCAAAGGGGTGGAACCACTCCTGAGGAGAGAGAGGCATTGATGAGGTCAAGAATGACCGGGGAGGTTATTTCGGACACTTGACACAAAATATTGAGTGGAGCTGGGTTTGTCGGCGACCCGCTCTTTACAAGTGCCAAGATGGAATGCAGGGAATCACAGTCCATCAGGGAGAAAGCCTCGAGGAGGTGGTCTCTTTTGTGTAGATCCTTATCCTCTAAGTGGAAATTGTTTAGACTGTCCACCGGGGAGAATGATGCATAGATTGTTTGGATCTTATTATGAAAATGGTTTGCGAGCTCATTACAACGTTGGCCGGTGGTATCAGGTTTATCCGGGGGTGAGGGGGCTTTAAGTAAAGTTTTTGCTAAGCGAAAGATTTCGCGGGGGGAGTTAGCTGCCCGGAAAATTCTTTCGTCATAATAAGAGGCCTGGGCAAGTTTAATTTCGGCCTTGTATGCTCTTATGGCTTCCCTATATTCCATTTTTTTGTTTGGCGAGAAGTCCTTTCTCCAGGCTCTTTTAGATTTCTTGCACAACTGTTTTAGTGACCGGAGCTTTGGGGAATACCATGGTGTCCTGTTGGGTCCCACTTCGAGTTGGGTGAGTTTTTTCGGGAGAACCAGATCTAATGTCCTCTCGATCCAATTATTGAAATGGTCATTGGCCACCGTTGGATCACTATTGGAGCAAGGCTTAGTGTTTTCTAGCTCCCGTCCCCATTGTTCTGCGGGGAGTTTGGGCCAAGGTCGTGACAGAATTCTTAGTGGCCTAGATGAGGGGGTAACACAAGTGGGGATCAAAAAATGATTTGACCAGGGTATAGGAATAGGAGGCATTACAATTAATTCCTCTAAGTTAGAAAAAATGGGGTCTAAGAGGTGGCCTCTCGCATGGGTCGCATTGGTGATCTTTTGTTTAAGTTGGTATGCGGCAAGATCTTTCGTAATCTCTGCTGCAGACATGTGCGATAGGTCATCAAAATGCAGGTTGAGATTGCCTAGCAAAGTGAAATCAGCAGGGGAGCTGGCGAGGCTTGCGGCCATCTCTGGTAGTGTTTTACAGAATTGACCTAAAGCCCCAGGGGGCCCTAGCTGGACATCTGGGCCAAACCAAGACTTAGGAGAGGCTAGTTAGCCACTTTTACTGGCCCCAGATGCACCAAAAGGTGAAGGAGTTTGTCAGCTCCTGTGTTACTTGTCAAGCCAGTGGCAAGACAGGTGGCAATCCAAAGGCCCCCCTGATACCACTGCCTGTGGTGGGGGTTCCCTTTGAAAGGGTAGGTGTGGACATAGTGGGTCCACTTGAACCTCCCAAAGCCTCAGGGAACAAATTCATTCTAGTGGTAGTGGATCATGCCACTAGGTACCCTGAAGCAATTCCCCTTAGGACTACTACAGCTCCTGCAGTAGCCAAGGCCCTCATTGGTGTCTTCACCAGAGTAGGGTTTCCTAAGGAGGTGGTTTCAGACAGAGGTTCCAACTTCATGTCTGCTTACCTAAAACACATGTGGAAAGAGTGTGGAGTGCAGTACAAGTTTACTACACCCTATCACCCACAAACCGATGGCCTTGTTGAGAGATTCAACAAGACATTGAAAGGCATGATTATGGGACTCCCTGAAAAACTCAAAAGGAGATGGGATGTCCTCTTACCATGCCTGCTTTTCGCTTACACAGAAGTGCCACAGAAGGGAGTAGGGTTTTCCCCGTTTGAAGTTCTGTTTGGCCATCCTGTGAGGGGACCACTCTGTCTTGTAAAGAGGGTTGGGAGAAGCCTCTCCAAGAACCCAAACAAGATATTGTGGACTATGTGCTTGGCCTAAGGTCCAGAATGGCTGAGTACATGGAAAAGGCATCCAAAAATCTTGAGGCCAGCCAGGAGCTTCAGAAGCACTGGTATGACCAAAAAGCTGCACTGGTTGAATTTCAACCTGGGCAAAAGGCGTGGGTTTTAGAGCCAGTGGCACCAAGGGCACTCCAGGACAGATGGAGTGGCCCTTACCCTATCCTAGAGAAAAAGAGTGAGGTCACCTACTTGGTTGACCTGGGCACAAGCAGGACACCCAAGAGGGTTATCCATGTGAATCGCCTAAAGCTCTACAATGACAGGGCTGACATCACCATGCTGATGGTGACTGATGAGGAGCAGGAAGCAGAGAGTGAACCTCTCCCTGACCTCCTCTCGTACAGCCCAAAAGATGGATCAGTAGATGGAGTTGTCTTTTCAGACACCCTCTCTGCCCAACAGCAGACTGACTGCAAGCAAGTCTTGCAGCAGTATGCCAAGCTCTTTCCTTGTCCCCTGGTCTGACAAACTGGTGTACCCATGATGTGGACACTGGTGACAGTGCACCTGTCAAAAACAAAATCTATCGACAGTCAGACCAAGTCAAGGAAAGCATCAGAGCTGAAGTCAGCAAGATGCTGGAGTTAGGGCTTATTGAACCCTCTGAGAGCCCCTGGGCCAGCCCAGTAGTTCTAGTCCCCAAACCTCACCCACAGGGTGGAAAGAGAGAGATGAAGTTCTGTGTGAACTATAGAGGGCTCAACTCTGTCACCAAGACAGATGCTCACCCTATCCCAAGAGCAGATGAGTTGATAGATAAATTGGGTACAGCCAAATTCCTGAGTACCTTTGACTTAACTGCAGGGTACTGGCAAATTGGCATGGCCCGTGGAGCAAAAGAAAAAACAGCATTCTCCACACCTGATGGGCATTATCAGTTCACTGTTATGCCCTTTGGTCTAAAGAATGCCCCTGCCACCTTCCAAAGGTTGGTGAATCAAGTCCTTGCTGGGTTGGAGTTCTTTAGTGCAGCTTATCTTGATGATATTGCTGTCTTTAGTTCCACCTGGCAGGATCACCTGATCCACCTGGGGAAGGTTTTAAAAGCCCTGCAAACTGCAGGCCTAACTATCAAGGCATCCAAATGCCAGATAGGGCAGGGAACTGTGGTGTACTTGGGCCACCTTGTTGGTGGAGGCCAGGTACAACCCTTACAGCCCAAGATCCAGGCCATCCTGGACTGGACAGCTCCAACCACCCAGACCCAAGTCAGGGCATTCCTTGGCTTGACTGGGTACTACAGGAGGTTTGTGAAGGGATATGGGTCCATTGTGACTCCCCTCACAGAACTCACCTCCAAGAAAATGCCCAAGAAGATAAACTGGACAGTTAGTTGCCAAAAGGCTTTTGACACCCTGAAAGAAGCAATGTGCTCAGCACCAATTCTGAAGGCCCCAGATTATGCCAAGCAGTTCAAAGTGCAGACTGATGCCTCTGAGCTAGGGATAGGAGCGGTCCTATCCCAGACCAATGATGAAGGCTAGGACCAACCTGTTGCTTTCATAAGCAGAAGGCTTCTCCCCAGGGAGCAGCGTTGGAGTGCCATTGAGAGGGAGGCCTTTACTGTGGTTTGGTCCCTGAAGAAGCTGAGACAATACCTGTTTGGGATTCACTTCCTAGTTCAAACCGACCCCTCAGATGGCTAATGCAAATGAAAGGGGAAAATCCTAAACTGTTGAGGTGGTCCATCTCCCTACAGGGAATTGACTTTGAAGTGGAACACAGACCTGGGACTGCCCATGCCAATGCAGATGGACATTCCAGGTTCTTCCACTTAGACAATGAAGACTCTCTAGGGAAAGGTTAGTCTCATCATCTTTCGTTTGGGGGGGGGGGGGTTGTGTGAGAAAGTGCCCTCTTTCTGCATGGTATGCCCCCATTTTTTGCTGAATTGCTGATGTTCTTTGACCGAGTGTGCCCTGGGCTCCTGCTAATCAGGTACCCAGGGCCTATGTTCCTTCCCTAAAATTGCATTGAAGCCTAAACCCAATTGGCATCCCTGGCCACGTCAGCCCCTGGTAAATGGTACCACAGGTACCCAGGGCACTGTGACCAGGGAAGGCCCCTAAGGGCTGCGGCACTTATTGTGCCACCCTTGGAGGCCCTGCACCTTTTCACTCACACACTGCCTGTGCAGGCTGCGTGTCTTGGTGCAGAACAAAAATGAAGAGTCGACATGGCACACATCCCTGTGTGCCATGCCTACAACCCACTGCCCTGGCCTAGGTCAGCCACCCCTCCAGCTGGGTGCACTATGCCAGTGGTGAGGGTACAGGTGCATGAGCCCTGTGCCCCTACAATGCCCAAGTCCATTCTTGGGCATTGTAAGTGCAGTGCTGCCATAAAGAGTATATGGTGCTGGGAGTTTGTCATTACGAACTCCACAACACCATAATGGCTACACTGAAAACTGGGAAGTTTGGTATCAACCTTCTCAGCACATTAAACCCACACTGATGCCAGTGTGGGATTTAATGTAAAATGCACGACAAAGGGCATCTTAAAGATGCCCCCTGAAACTCGACCAACTTCTAGTTTCCCGACTGAGTGGCTGCTTAGGCTGCCATCAACAGACATGTTTCTGGACCCCTGGGTCGAGGGCCTGCTGCTCTCGGGGGCCTGAAACAATGCACATCCTGGAACGAGGTGCCAAGCCTCCTCCCCCAGGATGGGCAGGGTTCACGAAGGGGAAGCTTCAAAGGCATGCCGCCTTTGTGAGCTTCCCCAGACCACTTGCTGCTTTCAGCAACTGGTCCCCACTGGTTCTGCCCCCCACTTTGGGCGGGAGAACCGGCGGGAAAAACAAGTGAGGGAGGGAGGTGGGCCCACCTCTGCCAACTCCACCCCTCAGGTGGGGGAGGCGAGGTGAAGCACAACTCCGAGTCCCCGCCATCTTGAGGATGGGGGGGCCCAACCAACCAGAGACAGGCTCCTGCCCCCCTCCCACTGGAGGGTGGCACAATAGGGGGTGTACCCACCCCAGGGAAGGGACTCATTGGTCTCTGCCCTCTACCTACCTCTAACGCCCCTAAATCTAGTATTTAGGGGGCACCCTGAACCTTGCTTCCTCAGATCCAGAAACGACAAGAAAGAAGATAAGAAGAAGGACCGAAGAGCCGTGCAGAGCTAACAAGAGGACGACGCTCACTGACTTGCCCCAGCCCTACCGGCCTGTCTCCCCTCGAACCTGCTCCTGCGAAATCCCGGTGTGTCCTGCAGCCAGCAACCTCAACAAACCCGGAGGACCTGCCTGCCTTCCCTTCAAAAGACTGTATCTCCCGAGAACAGCGGACCTGTTCAACTTGCAACTTCTGGCCGCAGCCGGAGACTGCGAATCCAGCCCACTCTGCACCCGCCGAACCCGGCCCGAGCTCGAGTGGAAAAACACAATGAGGAGGTCTCCCCGGCGATTGTGACCCAAGATCCAGAGATCCCAGACCAGCCTCAAGACCCCAGCCGACGCTTGCAGCCTCAATCCAGAGGACCCCCTCTACCGCGACCAAAGAGCGGGTAAGACTTTCTGACGCCAAAAGGCACCCCTGCACCCGACGCCCCACGGCCTTGTGTGCTACAACCAGCGGTGCCTAGCCAACCCAAGACATCCCAACTTACCCCTCGAAGTGGGGGTCGCACCCAGAAGGTCTTCGTCCCCGAGCCTGCAGTGTTTATTTCGACCGGAGTCTCTCCATAGCAAACAACAGGGCGCCCGGCGCCAAAACAGCACTCTGCACCCGGCCGCCCCAGTGCCGCTGAGGGTGTAACAGGAGTGCATCACTGACCCTGGGGGACCCTGAGTCTAACTCCAGAACCTTAACTCCCACAGTCGATAACTTACCTTTGAACCAATAACCTGTTTTTCCTCCATAGGACAACATTGACAATTTTCTCCCAAAAAGTTTGTGTGGAGTTTTGAAATCTAAAAATATTCTTTAAAAATCGCACGAATAACCAAAACGCATTTACTTACCTGTTTGCAGGAAATGTCCCAGTGCTGAATCTAGGTATCCAGCACTGAGTTAGAAAAGTAACGTGTAATTTACTGAAAAAGCCTATTCATTTCAATGTACTGTATTTGCTAAGTATTGCAACCTACTGCATCCCCTGTAAATCAAACAAAGTACAATACCTATTGCATTTTCAAACTGTTCTATATTCAGCAACTTATTACTGTAAAGTATTTAATGCTTACCTGTGCCAGGCTTGCTTGGTTCTAAAAATAAAACAACAGTATATTTTTTATACAAAAACAATTGGCCTAGAGTTCAGTTCTTGAGTGTGTGAATTCATTTGCTGACTGAGGGTGTACATCAAATGCTTAGCACTGTCCTCTGATACTGCCTTACTGCTCGACCACCCTACCACAAATAGAGAGTAAGGTTCTATCTAACTTTAACCTCTGCCTACCTCTGGGGTCACCTGGACTCTATACACACTATACCTCAAGTTGGTGTAGTATATATATATATAGAGCCAGTTTCCTACAGGTACCGACAAGTATGTGTCTTCTATAGGTTCAAGGTGCCCACAGGTGATACAACGTGTGCAGTACATTATGAAAATATGGAAACCAACCGCAAATGAAATACTGGTTTTAGCTACCTATATTATGGTTGCTGGTATCACACCTGGGCTGTATGGAAACTATGAGGAAATGGGGTGTATTATATGGTGTAGTTGTGTAACCTCATCGTGTAATACACCTACAGGACGCTTGTGTTTCGTTTGACAATCCTCCAGCTCAATCCTGGGTAGCTGTGGCTCTGAGCAGCAAGGTGTGCACAAAGGAACAAGTGTAAATCATTTAAAGCGCAACAAAACAATTGAAGAAGAAATCAGCAAGACACCAAAGAAATTCCACACCAATTTATAAAAATAGACTGTATGTTTATGTATTTTTAGACACCACAATGAAAAGGTTCGAGAGAGATAGAATTTACAAGGTATATTAAATTAAAGTATTTCCATTCAACCACGAACAAGCATTGGCAAATTCAACAAATTTGACACTTAGAAATGTTTGCACTAAAAAGTTTGGGCTAGTTGTAATGCGGTCACTTTAGGCGACTAACTCCAGTGGGAAGCCAGTCATGCGAACCAGCAAGGTCCTCAGAAACAGTTATCTCAGCAAGTGAAGCAGTCTTCAGTCAGTTCGAGGCACTTTTATGCTTTGCAGGGCTTTGCCAAGGAATTGGTCCTGATGCAAGGAATGAAGGATGCTGAAGGTGCTTAAAGGACGCTGTGGATGCAATGCGGTTAATGGGCATCTTGCTGCGACTACTCCTCGGTCCAAGAAGAGGAGCAGGCGATCCTGGTCACAGGGTTGACGTCTTTCGAAGTCCTCTTGGTAACAACAGAAGTTTAGACACCACTGCACTACCGGTCGCCCAGTATTGCAGTCACAGGCTAGTCCTTCCTGGGTTGATAACTCATCCTTTGGGGGCCCCAGCTGCAATATTGCAACACTCTTGGACTCAGCCAAATCTGGTGCAACTCTGTATGCCAGGTCCTGGTCCCTGGTGCTGCACAGTGGTGGTTGGTGGCAAGTTGAAGATTCTGGGCTACCAACTTGTCCCAGTAGGCTTCTTAGCTGTTGTATCCCAGTGCTGTGAACAGGAGGTCAGCTCACTGACCCATGAAGACTCTTGGCTTTGGCTGGGCTCTGGAGACGACTTCTCCTCGAGCAGGACACAGCAGGAACAGTCCCTTTCCTTGCTAGCCACCAGGTTCAGCAAGTGAAGTCCACACCAGTGAAGCCTCTCTTTGCCAGTTCCTCAGTGCAGCAGGGCAGGCCTTCCTCGGTCCTTCTTCAAGTCCAGGCAAGATCTGAGTTTGGGGTGCCAGGGGTGCCCTACTTACACTCAGAAAATATCTTCAGGGCAGGATGCAGTTGTTAGCCAATGGGCTACCTGGTTTCCTCCCACCTGATGACCACTTCCTGCAAAGGCCCTTGACGACCCTCGTGACTGGAGGGGTAAGGCGCCTGAAGTGCCGTCCCAAGGCGAGATCCTGGAGCGGGGTTCCATGGCCCCCAACGTACAGCAGAATGCCCTCGAGCTTGGTGTGAGGCCTACGGGACATACAACAGCGGACACAATTGATAACCGAGTGCTGCGTCCTTGGAACCAACAGTAGGCCCTGCGTATATGGGATAGCACCACTGACCTCAGGTGGGATTCTTACATTTGTGGTCGTGGTGGAGCTCTGCGTGGGGGATCTAGCCTGGCCAGAACTGGGGAACGGTCGCTGACTGTTGGGGCCGCCTGTGATTGAGATGCTGAGTGGGGCCATGGCCTGTGGGCCCTAGAGGTGGACGGACGAGGAGGAGACACAGGACGAAACCCGAGCGGAGCCTGCCTGGGGTACCAGTGGCCCTCTCATGCTGTTGTGTCCGAAGCCGCCCTCCAGCTGACACAGCAAGATGGTGAAAGACAAGGGGGGCCGGGCAGCACAGAATAACAAAATCCTGAACTATGCACAACCCCGGCCCTCAGATCACAGGAGACCGCTGTGACAGACCCCGGCAAGGGTGCGATGGGGACCATGGCAACTGCTCCCACGCTGACAGACGTACTGACAGCGGTACAAACTACCCGAGACGACATGTGGCAGAAGATAGACTCTGTGGCCATCGAGGTCAATCTGCTACGATGTGACCTCTGCAAAGTTTCCGAGAGGGTGACCACCATTGAACACACCATACACTGCAGAGGTTCGATCACTCAGAGACACCGTCCTTGAGCTTCAAAAAAAGGTTGTGCAACTTGACAACCGGGCCAAAGACTCTGAAGGCAGGGCACGCAGGAATAATTTATGCTTTGTGGGTTTTCCTGAGAAGGCTGATGGTTCTTCAGCAGAACTCTTCCTGGAAGACTGGATTGTAAAGGTTCTGGCCCTCAGGAGGTTATTCAATTTTTTAAATGTTGTAAGAGCACACAGGGCACTGGTTCCTCCCCCCCTCCCACCTGGTGCATCTCCTAGGGCTATCATCGCCCGACTCTTCAATGATCGGGATTCAACACCATCCTATAAGCCACCCCCACAAAAGGGCTGTTGTGCTTTGAGGGACGTCCCATCTCAATGTTCCCGGACTACACGCAACGAGTCCAAGATCAATGAAAATTATTCCTTGCAGTCAAAAGACTGCTCCGAGACCTTCATTTTAAATATAGCCTACTATTTCCGGCTAAACTGCGAATCGAACATAAAGGGAAGGCCTTGTTCTTTTTTCTGAGACGTAGGTGAGCAACAGGTAGGATTCCCAGGGACAGTCGGTGCGTGTTTGGTTCCCTTAATGGAGTCCCCCCACTCAACGAGTCCGACCGGATCCGACTGTGAACGAAAGAGCCTACAAAAACAAAGACCCAGGAATGGAGGAGGGAGTCCGGGACGATTCTGGATCTGCCCAGAAAGAACGCTGCAGGCCTCGGAGACGGTACCGGACTCAGATGGAGCCATGCAGGATCAGGTGTTGTTCCGAGCTGCCCTGGGAGGGGGGGGGGCGAAAGACTGAGGCGACGATGCACCGACACACCTAAAAGGGACAGATAAGTAAACAATTGGGTGAAGCATCACTGGGAGAACACAGTGAACTATATGGAAGGGACGATGCACTGAAAGTGATAGTGTGGGAGATCTCCCTCCTACACACCAATACTTGTCGGTGGGGGTGTCCCCCCAGAGGTTGGTAATGGTGTGAGGGGATAGAGGCTTCAGCCTCGCACCCCACCGGTTGACCAACCACTAGCGCAGCACTTAGTTTTCACATTCTTGAACCACATACCTGTAGAACAGATGATCATGAAAATGTGGATGTTTGTTATATTTTGTTTAAGGTTGGGGAGGGAAATGGGGCGACATACACAATTCTTTTATCTCTGTGCTTGGGAGATGAAGGGGTTGGTGGACCTGCCCAAGGGGAAGGGGGTTGTTGGGATTGTTCAGGATGTATTTGTTCTGGGAAGGTTTGCTTTGTTTCTATTGCTCCCATGTCAACTTGTTCAAAAGGCATTGCTGTGGGACCCCCTGCGGATGATATCAGGGTCAAGGCTGGGCTGGGGAGGGCAAGAGAAGCGGGGAATGTATTGTGATCCATGGCTCCCTCCGTAACAAAATTGATCACATGGAATGTCAGAGTATAGCACAGTTTGAGAAACAAAGACGTGTGTTGGATTATCTGAAGCGCTATGGGGTAGCAATTGCATGTTTGCAGGAGACGCATATATGGGGGGATTCACTGCCATGTGTGCAGAAGAGATGGAGAGGGAAACTCTACGCCACCTCCTACCCGGGTTTTGCACGGAGGCCCTTATATGGGTGGCACCAGGGCTCCCCTTCCAACACTTACATCACATGACGGACCCCGAGGGGAGGTATGTTATCCTGCATGGTACATTGGACGGAAGGGAACTATGAATTCTTAATGTATATGCCCCCAATAACGACTGCCCCTCATTCTTCCCAGAGTTTTTGGCGATGGCAGCGCCCTACTTGGGCGCTGCGGTCATATTGGCAGGTGACGTGAATTGCTTGATGGACAGAGCCCTGGATCGGGAATCCCTATGCGCACATACTAAACCCCGGATGATGGAGACCCTAAAAGAATTTTTTTTGCAGGGCATGCAGTTACGTGATGTGTGGAGAGATCGATACCCTGCAAAAAGATTGTTCCCATGTCATACCCCGGCAACTGGGACTTATAGCCGACTGGACTATTTCTTTCTTTCGTCCAAACTCACTCCTAAGGTGGAGGGTATAACATATCTTCCCAGATACATCTCAGATCACTCTCCTGTCCTGCTGAGTCTCCGGGGCATGCCGGACTGCCCAGCAATACCCTCATGGCGCCTGTGGGGGGAGGCGTTGTTAGACCCTCCCTCTGCAGCTGTGGTTTCGGAGGTGTTGACGCGTTATTTCGAGGAAAACTGGGGGTAGGCCTCGAGCCGAGCACTGGAGTGGGAGGCCATGAAGGTCGTCCTCCATGGGGTTTATATAAAGATAACATACGGGGTGAGATGGCAAGTAGAGCAGGATATGAAATATACTGGCCACCAAAGTTCAGTGACCGGTCAAATTCAAACGATGGTCCAAGAAAGTAAGCGGGGGTCCACCATCTATCTATGTAGTGTTCTGATGTAACCTCTCTCTAGCCATACGGGTGACACCACTATGGCGCACAGTTTTAATAGTTTGGAGCGTCTCCTCAAAGGGGTGTCCTGGTGAGCTTACTTTCTTGGGCCATCGTTTGAATTTGACCTGTCACTGAACTTTGGTGGCCAGTATATTTGATTTCGTATTATTTACATAATTTTTTTTTTTGTGTGGAGTGACTAATTTATTGGTCCTGAAGAATGCCCCTGAACCTGGAGCGGGGTCATACATGGGCAGAAGCATGTTGACCCACTGTAGGTGTATATTTGTTGCTAACCCCTAGGCCTCTTTCTTTTTATCTTTATCACAGGGGACCGCAGAATAAATAGCTATTGGCCCCCTGTAGATAATGTTATCTTACTTTCTCTGTGATATTGCACTCTGCACCCCACCACCCTCTGCCTCATCCCTCAAAAAAACACCTCAGCTCCTCTTCAAACTCTGGAGAGTTGTAGCCCACACCAATGACCTTGCGACCTTGGTTTGAGGAGGGAACCCAATGATGATGCATGTCACCCTCGGGTGAGTGAGGGTTCTTGTCCTAGAAGAGGTTTCTCCTTCAGTTTGCGGAACATTCAGCCACGATACCCACACTATACTAGTGTTTCTGTGCTTTTCTTTTCCCTCTCCCTTGTGTCAAAGTGTATTTTTTGTGAGTTTATAATACTGTTTTCTTCTCACTCTGCAGCACATGCCACAGTACAGGAGACGGGCATCTTGTGGCCTCAGTGGCATAGCTAAACATATTGCCTCGCAGGGCGGTCTCTGACTCTACCACCCGGATGCAGAGGGGGCCGCCAGTCGGCAAAGGACTTCTTCTCGCGGGGGGATTGGTAGTCGGCAGAAATTGCTCACCTCCGCTGCCCCAAAAAAGAGTGCCGCCAGGAGCAGGCCACTCCCCCGCATTCCCTTACCTATGCCACTGATCCAGCGGTAATTTCACGGTAATTTCTCAATGCAAAACATAATTTACCTCTTGTTTACCGCTTAAAGGTGATGGACCTTTGCCACCGTTTATCACCATCAGGAGACTTTACATAAACATGAAAAATCAAATGGAAATAATATTTAAGGCAATAATGAGAGTTGTGAGTAGTTTTAAAGGGTTTTTATTTTCTAGTCAAAAGTTAAAGTTCTCTGACTCTTTATTCATTAGTCAAATATCAATCAGGTTACAGAATTGAAAAATAGAAAAAAATAGAATTAATCCAGAACATATTATAGATTGCATACAAGGCACTCCATAAAGGAAGAAAATGAGGCATAAAATGTCAGTCAGAACTCTTTAAAGAGTTTCAGGAAAAATATAATTCTAGAGTGAGTTTTGCAAGGCTAATCAATAATTAATAATTGGCAAAAACCTCTCATAAAGAGAAATAAATGCATAAGACAAATAAATCTTTTCAAAGCCAGCTAGTAAAAGCAGGAAATTTAAATTTTTAGCACCTAAAACCTGTCCTGATCTCTCAGCTGCTCTCTCTGCGCTCGTCTGTTCATCTCTGTCTCTCTGTGTCAGGAGCTGCCCATGGCCCCCGCCTTCCTCTCTAGCTTCACAGAGCCTTACAAAAAAAAAAAAAAGTCTTACTAGAAAAAATAATGTGAGCAAGGCTACCCCTCTCAGCTTAGCAACCAATATTTCAAGCAAAAATTCACGTGACTTGGTCTTCGTAGCTTGTCCAATTAGGAGCTTCAGAACACATCGACACCTCATGGGCTGACTGGACATGTCATCAATCAGGCGAATTCTTGTATCACATTTGAGTCTTGTACTAAATGACTAACATCCTGAAAACAATTTACATTTTCTGCAACAAAAAGTATTAATTATGCGGAAACAGAGAATACATATTATAAGAAAAATGTGTGCTTTGCACTTTTCACTCCACGTTATGAAGTGAAGTAAGCTTTGTTTAAACAAACTGCAAACTGATAAAAGTATGCTAGAAGCGAAGGTCTTTCATGAGAAGACAGGAGGCATAAATTATAACAAAGGTCTTTCATGAAGATGGGAGATGGGAGGAAACAGTGAGCAGGGAGGAAATCATTCCATTCTTATCTTCAAGGCCGAAGGCCTTCCAAAGCAAACTGAAGTCACGAGCTTCTCTACACTGCAAAATGCGTGCTAATTCAGCACAAATATATGCTACTTTGAAAGTTCAAAACACATTTCTAAATTAAATGTACATTCTATAGTGAGGTTAAATCACAATTAAACAACCATGATTAATTAATTGAGCATGGTTTTACATGAAAGCACTTTAGACTGAAAGCATTTGACCAGGCCTCATTCATGTCATGTGTTTTCACTTTGCACCAAAATTCTGCGTGCCATTTAAAAAAAAAAAAAAAATGCCGTTTGTCTAAAACACAAAACAGAGCAATGCCGAAACCTAGGTGAAATCTAGGCTCCATCACCACTGTGGGGCCTCTCATGTCCATCGCAAAGTACGACTGGCATTTCTCTTTCACTTCCGGTCTCTCCTTCCAAGATCCTCGCTCTCCTCTGCTCTGGCCGAACACATAGGTAGAAGGACTCCGACTCCTGAACGTGTCATCACCAGGCCTGCTTCTGGCACCTGCTGGGAGCTGGACCCTCACATACTCTCTGTCCGTCAGTTGGCCTCTGACGTGGCCCCTGCTGCTACTCACTGAAGAGGGGCAGGTGAGTAGCAGCAGTGCCTCACAGATCAGAGAAAGGTGGCAATCTAGAGTGTGCCAAAGTGCATGCACGAACATTCTGTAAGCCATGGCTGCATTAGGGATACCTACTGACAGCATCTGTGACATCACGACTACCCCTACTTCTAGCCATCAAATGATGTCATAGAACAATGACGATCTTCCTGCTTTCAAACCGGTGGCACTGGATCATTCTACACACTAAAAGGACACCTGCAGTTACCGTGGCTTAAAATGTAGTTCTCTGGCACAGAAGTCGAAAACAAGACAAAGAGATTGATGCTGTTTCATTTGATGGTGTAACAGTTTTCAAACTGTCACAGGGAATGTGGTCCCCTGTTCAAATACAACACTAATCACAGATCTGAACACTCATTTTCGACCAATGGCCAACCTTGACTATGAACACTGCTTCCTACATGACAAGCCAGGCAAGGCTTGGAAGAGTTGACAATATTTATGCACGCCTCAGAGACCTGGCAAGGAACTGCATAATGATGCAGAAGAAAGTCTGAGCTATCCAAGAGTGTGCCTCAGCAAAACTCAGGGAATCGGGGATGTTGCTACCCAACATACTTAACACTAGGCCGCTCACCCGTAATATTGAAATCAATGGCCTCTCACATTGAAGCCACACTTAAGAGCCATGAACTAAATAGTGAACCTGTGAATTTAATCTCAAGAGTCACAACCAAGGCTACCACTCACTCCACCAGGTGATCTTTCTGCATCCACTCTGGCATGTGCAGTTGTGCCCTGCCCCTCACCACTAGACATGGAAGTATTAAACAAGTAAGAGGGGGTGAAAGGATTTTTTTGCAAGTGTGCAAAGTCTGTTGGAGAAACCAGTCAAAATGCCAGATACAAATTTGCAGCCAGCCTGAGTGATTATGGGGACTCCTTCAATTATAATTGCGATAAGTACTGCTAAAACCAACAACAACCCTTCATACAATCATGGTTCGCATTTTTGTATATTGGAACACAGCTCTCCTTTCACTCTGTGCAATATTCATTGCCAATGCCACTCAAGAGGCCTATATTGTTCATACCAAAGTGACTGTCACCAAATCCGGATCTTGCTATTGATCAGTTGCCACACAACCTAGAAACACTGTCTCATCCAGTTCCCTTAGAGTGTCATCACCTGTGAAATGCATAACATTCTTAACAACATTGAAGCACTCTTCAAGAACACAGGATGTCTCAAGAACAAAACTATGTGACCTACAATACCAACTGTCCTGCATAGCCCTGTCATCGCAGTGTCACAGTCCGCATGCAACAGTGTCAAATGCTGGTCTCCAACATTCGATCAACACCTTTCTCCTTTTGAGTCCCCGGAAAGGCCTGTAACTCTCATCTTGCTGCTGAGAGTCCAGGATTTATAAAACTGGAACTCACACAGTTTCAAACGAGCTGCAAATGCCCCTAGGGAAGAAAAATGACAAAAATCCCCAGAGAAGAAACAAGCATTTGCAATGCAATAGGTCTCACATTCAGCAGAGTTTGAGCTATTGGCAATGCAATAGATTAAACTCTCGCACATGCGAGACCTATTGCATTGCAATTTACTAGCGCCCATGCGGCGTTTTCACATTTATGAAGGCCACGCCCCTTTCTTTAGACAAGCTGCGTCTAAAGAAAGGGGAGTGTCCGACATTAAAGTGAAACCGTGGCATGGGGGCTTTCACAAAAAAAAACCCATCTGTTTGTCAAGTTGACAAACAGATTATTTTTTTGGGGTAACAGCGCCCTTGCTGCGCTTTCACTTTAATGTCGGCCACGCACCTTTCTTTAGACGCGGTTTGTGTAAAGAAAGGGGCGCGGCCTCTATGACTGTGAAAGCGCCGCATGGGCGCAAGTAAACAACATGAAAGGCTGCAGCTGGCCAGTTTGTGGGAATGCTTGTAGCTTCAGGGACATGGGCAGTGCGAGGGATGAGAGCAACGAGCCCGAGCCGGCCGATGTACTTGCCCGCTCTCCCCTTCCAGCCTCGAATGCCTCCT
This sequence comes from Calotriton arnoldi, assembly GCA_963921515.1. Taxonomy (NCBI): domain Eukaryota; kingdom Metazoa; phylum Chordata; class Amphibia; order Caudata; family Salamandridae; genus Calotriton; species Calotriton arnoldi. The sequence continues at coordinate 554,474 of CAWUFW010011315.1, read as the reverse complement.
GTGCATGGCGTGGGACAAATTAATAAAAAAAAGTCACCCGGCCATGCTTTCAGATTGAGCGTGCCGCGCTGTATGTTTATACAAAAGCTTTTAATACATTGAAATAAAGTGAAAGTATCCGGTCATGCTGTGGGATAAAGCGTGGCGGGGACGCAGTGTATGCACAAAAGAAAGCGGGGCTAAAATAAAGTGAAAGCGCACGCTGCCCAGCCATGCTGTGTGATAAAGCGTGGCAGGGGCACAGTGTATGAAATGAAGTGGGGAGGGAGAGTGTTAAAAAGTTAATGATCGGGCGCTGCATGTGGCCCCATAGTAAAAGTGAAAGCAATGCGCTGCAAATAAAAAAATAAAAAAAGTGGCTGCCATTACTAAAGCTGGCGTCCCACCACCGCTCTTTAGATAAAGTGAGCAAAGAGTTCTCAGAAGGGCTAATGGAAGCTAATCTGTAAGGACACGGTAAAAGGTCCAGTCCTGATGGGCGGTAAAAGGTCCAGTCCTGATGGGCGGTTACAAATGCAGACAAGGCGTTACTAAGGAGGGACTAACAAGCCTGTTAAAAAATCAGAAGCAACCATGTAGAAATGACAGCAGCTGGAGCCAATTGGAAAGATGGGCGGAGAGTGGGCGGAGCTTCAAGTCCATACCCGAGTACCCCATGCCTCACAGCAGCGCATGTGCTGCCCAGGCTCGACCTAAAACAAGGATTGGCATAGCCAATAGGTCTCGCTTTTGGGACCTTATAAGTATTTAGTTATGCAGCACAATATCCTTGGTGCAACAACATTAACTGTTGCATGGTTAAACACTTATAAGGCCCCAAAGGCGAGACCTATTGGCTATGCTAATGCTTGAGGTGGTGCTGAGTGATGCTGTGGTGGTGCTGAGTGATGCTGTGGTGGTGCTGAGTGATGCTGTGGTGGTGCTGAGTGATGCTGTGGAGATGCTGAGTGATGCTGTGGTGGTGCTGAGTGGTGGTGTGGTGGTGCTGAGTGGTGTTGTGGTGGTCCTGTGCTGGTGCTGAGTGATGCTGGGGTAGTGCTGTGGAGATGCTGTGGAGATGCTGAGTGATGCTGTGGTGGTGCGGAGTGGTGCTGTGGTGGTGCTGACTGATGCTGTGGTGTTGCTGAGTGATGCTGTGGTGGTGCTGAGTGGTGGTGTGGTGGTGCTGTTGTGGTGCTGAGAGATGCTGTGAAGAGAGAGAATGAGAGGTTGCATAGTTGTGGAGAAACTGGTAGAAGTCCCCTGTGTAAAATGGGCAGTGAAGGGTATGATAGTGCTGTGAAATCCCTTCCTGTGTGGCTGTTCTGTAACATCACACCACATGACGTCACTGTGCGTTACCTAGGATATGTTTCTGTCTTTTAGGGGTTGTGTTCTGTCTGCATTATCATATGCCGATGTCTCCGCACTATTGAACATACATTTTGACATCCTTCACAGCGACATGTACACAGATGGACCTGTGTTGTATTGCAGACTCCTTGCCATATCCACTGTGACACTGGAAAAACAACCAGTTTGCTTCCCTGTCTCAAGCACGTCTCTTAGCAAACTCAATAACACTGTCTTTATAATAGCAAGTCTTAAACATACCCGTTAGTGCTGTAGCTTTGTGTTTGTTACCAAGATACAGTGATTGGTGGCACCTGAAAGGAAAGGCAGGCACATGGCATCTGTGTATTCATTGCCCACATTCATGACATTTGGCCATTTCAGACAAAAGCTGTTCAGCGTTTTTCACCTTTTAGCTGAAGCCACAATTTCAGTATGAAATCTGTGCATGTCAGCATCCTTCCAGCAGGCTCCACGTGATTTACTTTAAGCCGACCACAGAGTATGGTGGCTTTCCTAGATTCCACAGCAAGCAGGGGAAAAAAAGTTGTTTGGGGGGGGGATGCTTGTTGGTAGTGTGTGCTACAGTGCACAGCAGATTTAAACAAAAGAGAAAAAGCTAAGGTCTGAGCAGGAGAACAGCATCAGAAACATGATTGCGTCACTCCCGACTGTTTTACTTGGTACACAAATTTACCTCAAATATATCAAATTATTTTTGTAGACATTTGCCTAGCCCGGGTACTGAACCTTCAATTTATTTTGCCTAGAAAATTAGTGAAATTCTAAGATTGGGGCTGTGTTATGAGGAAAAGATCAACTCAAATTTGTATCACTTTTTAAATTTTCACTGCCAAATCAACTTACATCTCTACGTCTACGAGTTGTTGCTATACTACACAGTGAAGTATATTTTAGGCATGGGTCTTTGGGGGCGGGGGTAGTATAGCTGAAGCAGAATGGTGTATGGCCAGTACCCTGCAGAACAAATCAGCCTTTTATTTTCACTGCCACTTCCTTAAATGTCGTCTTGCGTATTGAAAGGATCGCCTGACGTGTCTGATTCACAAGCACTGTATCATCCTCTCGTGACTCTCGAAGGGTTTTTAAACTACTTAACCCGATAGAAAAAAATCGTTTTGCTGGTCAAAAATACAGGCTAGCATGCCATATGCAGGCGCCGAAAATAAAGCGTTTCCTTTGAGGGTCATTGACAACAAAAACGGCTTTATTTCACCTTTATAATTATCAGTAACAGCGGAACCAAGGAAACTAGCCCTGAGAAGGGAAATTAATTTTAATTCACTCTTGTAAACATGTTGAGTTCAAAAGGTAAACCAATTAGTTGAACCTGCAGCTCCGCTGTTCACATAATTGCTTTTCATCTTAATTGGAGTGTTCAAGGTAACAGTGAAACTAAGCGCCTGATGTAAATTCAAGCTGGCAGAGGATCAGCCCAGGAACATGTCGGCATTGGCCGTGAAAACACGTGACGGACAGGCTGCCTATCACACGCAACCTTTTGAAAGTGTGAGGGCTGCGCAGCAAATCAGAGTTGCAGTGGGAAGTGAGGTTGAAGTCTGTACACAGACTGAGGAAGTGCAGTTTGACAGTGGTTAGCTGTAAGTAGAGATCCCTTTCTGCTGTTTTAAGGAAGCGTAGTCATTCTACTTACTGCAGGGTGATTATCTTGAGGACAAGCATGCCTTTCACCTCGAGAGCAGGCCTACGAACATGTCTGTGAGAAGACTTAGCAGTGTAAGTAAAATCAGCGATCACAAGTAAATCGTTTCTTTAATAGTAGGTCAGTCTGTCTCAGTGGTACTTAGTAAATCGATCTGTTTTTATGTGAGGATGAAGCGCTTCAATTTATGTTGAAGCATGCCCGTTAGTTTTAAGTAATTTTCCGGTCTCTTCTGTTTGATTTGTTTTGCGCCTCTGCCTTGAAAATATCCTGTTCATGCGCACTGGTGCTTAACAAGCATTGGCCGTGCGAGACGCGCTCTGTGGTGGGGGAGGAGGGAGGAGCAGGAGAGCAAGTAACGCGCGGCCGTGAAAGCAACACGGCCGCGCGCCCCGAGAAGCGCTCTGTGGTGGGGGAGGGAACATATGGCGCCTGGAGAATGCGAGGAATGCGCGTTACTGCGCGCGTTCTCGCATGCTCTAGGCCAGCCAAAAGTTGTGGTCACATTTCTGCAAGCCCACACTACAAAATGTCTCGCCCAGAGCCAGTGCTGAAGCGCTGGCTTTCAGGGCGAGACCTAAAAAGATGACTTTCAGTGCTGTGACGTCAATTGAGGCCTTCTGCCTTTACGGGCCCATAGAGACTTGTGGGGAGGTGGGGGAATGACGGTATTGCTCTCGGGCCACCAATCACCATTCCTCCCATCAGTTGGGGGTGTGTACAGACCCGTGATTGACAGGACTTTCTTCTGTGCTGAGCCACTGACAGCAAAGCACCAGCTCTATATGCTTGTATTGAGAGAATAGCCATCGGCTTGGTAGGGGGCGGGACCGGGTGGTGGAGGGAGAAGTGGCAGAAAACCAAGTCCTGGGTTTTATAAATATTATTTAGACAAGGGGTGTGCGAAATTCGCATAATTTAATTTTGCATAATTGTAAATTTCAGCAATAGTATGCAAAAATTAAGCAAAGTGCAAACCTGCCATTTGGCGCTTTATTTTAGAGCGAAATGTGTACTTGTGCCCACTTGGGACGTAGGGATCCATTTTGTGCTACATATAATAGAGCAAAAAGACAAAAGCACTGACGAGTCGCCACTTGTGTTCTGTCCTGTGTTCCTGTGCGATCGCAGTGGATCTTTACAGCGAATGGCGCATTCCTCTATTAATTTTTTATCATGAATAGCTCGTAATTACAAAATGTGGCATAATAGTGTGATTTTCAGATTTTTTTCGTAACAAGAGTAATGCGAAATTTATGAATTTACACTAATTAGGCCGACATACAGAGACAGCTGATTACCACGTGTTTGCAGATGGTGTCAAATGCAAGGTATAGATTTTTTTTTTTAAATGTAGTGGCAGAGAGAAGAGCACTACTGAAGGTGGTCGTGGTGGGCGGCAGAACATTAGGTATTCTGTGTGTGTATTATTTTTATAACTATAATCATTAACAATGGATGTTTAAATTTTAATTTAATGTGATCACTTCAGGATGAATTGTTATGGGTTTGCCTATGTAATCTCAATACAATTCAAACAGCAATCGAGTAATGTGAATCTGCACTGGTATATGAAGGTTCAATACAGATATTTATAAAATATTTTTGTAATAATCTTGTGCACGACTGCATCCACGAGGTCAAACGTGTCAGGGGAGAAAAGCAGCTACTCCAGTACTGCATGGCAACCCAATCAAACAGCCACTTTGACAGGTTCTCACCTAGTCTCCCAGGTCAGGGCAACATAACACGTGCATTTGTAAAGTGCATGTTCATCCCTTAAGGCATCTTGGTGCTGAATAGCAGGTGTTTGTTGTTTACCAACTAAATTATATTTATTTTATCAACCTCAGAAGGATGAAATGGCTAAGTGGACTTGCCGGGAGTTGAACCTGTGGCCATGAGGTCAAACACAGGTTTCCGGAGTGGATGCATTAGTCCACAGAGCTACCAGACACGGTAGGAAGACAATGTGCACCCTTGGCCCACACCATCCATCATAATTTGAAAGATGTGGACACAAGGTAAGTCAGACCCCACACGCAGGCTGACAGAGTCACTCACAAAAAAAGCAACTTTTTTCCCCAGTCAAAAAACACAGAGCCAACTGGGAACAAGTAGCAGTCAGCAAAACACACAAGGTGATGGACGGAATGTTGCACATTGGCAAAACATTCACCCCCAGTCACAGATCTGGGTTTAATCCATCGTTATTTTGCTCACCACGCCACCCCAGTTCAGACATGGCCATATGCAAATCAGTCTTGACCCTGTGCCTCATGGGAACAGTCCAGCCCGAACTGCCAAGCCATGTCTTCCCTGGACCGGAATCAAGCATCCTAGGACCGGTTTCTGGCTATCAGCCGTCATCAGCCAGGATAGCTTGACTCCAGTGGCGTAGTGAGCACGGGACCCACGTCTGGGCATACCCTTCCCAACTGTTGTTTTTGCATTTGTCACCCCGAGTGGGACGGGTATGCCCAGACGTGGGTCCCGTGCTCTCCATGCCACTGGAAACCAGCTATCCTGGCTGAAGAGGGGTGAAACCCCGAAACCGGTCCTAGGATGCTTGTTTCCAGTCCAGGGAGGACCTGGCTTGGCAGTTCGGGCTGGACTGTTCCCATGAGGCACAGGGTCAAGACTGATTTGCATATGGCTGGGTTCAAACTGGAATGGCATGGTGAGCAAAAACGATGGATTTAGGCCCAGATCTCTGTACTGGGGTGAATGTATGACATTGTTCTGCATTCTGTCCATCAACTGTTGTTTTTGCATTTGTCACCCGAGTGGGACGGGTATGCCCAGACGTGGGTCCCGTGCTCTCCATGCCACTGGAAACCAGCTATCCTGGCTGAAGAGGGGTGAAACCCCGAAACCGGTCCTAGGATGCTTGTTTCCAGTCCAGGGAGGACCTGGCTTGGCAGTTCGGGCTGGACTGTTCCCATGAGGCACAGGGTCAAGACTGATTTGCATATGGCTGGGTTCAAACTGGAATGGCATGGTGAGCAAAAAACGATGGATTTAGGCCCAGATCTCTGTACTGGGGTGAATGTATGACATTGTTCTGCATTCTGTCCATCAACTGTTGTTTTTGCATTTGTCACCCCGAGTGGGACGGGTATGCCCAGACGTGGGTCCCGTGCTCTCCATGCCACTGGAAACCAGCTATCCTGGCTGAAGAGGGGTGAAACCCGAAACCGGTCCTAGGATGCTTGTTTCCAGTCCAGGGAGGACCTGGCTTGGCAGTTCGGGCTGGACTGTTCCCATGAGGCACAGGGTCAAGACTGATTTGCATATGGCTGGGTTCAAACTGGAATGGCATGGTGAGCAAAAAACGATGGATTTAGGCCCAGATCTCTGTACTGGGGTGAATGTATGACATTGTTCTGCATTCTGTCCATCAACTGTTGTTTTTGCATTTGTCACCCCGAGTGGGACGGGTATGCCCAGACGTGGGTCCCGTGCTCTCCATGCCACTGGAAACCAGCTATCCTGGCTGAAGAGGGGTGAAACCCCGAAACCGGTCCTAGGATGCTTGTTTCCAGTCCAGGGAGGACCTGGCTTGGCAGTTCGGGCTGGACTGTTCCCATGAGGCACAGGGTCAAGACTGATTTGCATATGGCTGGGTTCAAACTGGAATGGCATGGTGAGCAAAAAACGATGGATTTAGGCCCAGTACTCTGTACTGGGGTGAATGTATGACATTGTTCTGCATTCTGTCCATCAACTGTTGTTTTTGCATTTGTCACCCCGAGTGGGACGGGTATGCCCAGACGTGGGTCCCGTGCTCTCCATGCCACTGGAAACCAGCTATCCTGGCTGAAGAGGGGTGAAACCCCGAAACCGGTCCTAGGATGCTTGTTTCCAGTCCAGGGAGGACCTGGCTTGGCAGTTCGGGCTGGACTGTTCCCATGAGGCACAGGGTCAAGACTGATTTGCATATGGCTGGGTTCAAACTGGAATGGCATGGTGAGCAAAAAACGATGGATTTAGGCCCAGATCTCTGTACTGGGGTGAATGTATGACATTGTTCTGCAATCTGTCCATCAACTGTTGTTTTTGCATTTGTCACCCCGAGTGGGACGGGTATGCCCAGACGTGGGTCCCGTGCTCTCCATGCCACTGGAAACCAGCTATCCTGGCTGAAGAGGGGTGAAACCCCGAAACCGGTCCTAGGATGCTTGTTTCCAGTCCAGGGAGGACCTGGCTTGGCAGTTCGGGCTGGACTGTTCCCATGAGGCACAGGGTCAAGACTGATTTGCATATGGCTGGGTTCAAACTGGAATGGCATGGTGAGCAAAAAAACGATGGATTTAGGCCCAGATCTCTGTACTGGGGTGAATGTATGACATTGTTCTGCATTCTGTCCATCAACTGTTGTTTTTGCATTTGTCACCCCGAGTGGGACGGGTATGCCCAGACGTGGGTCCCGTGCTCTCCATGCCACTGGAAACCAGCTATCCTGGCTGAAGAGGGGTGAAACCCCGAAACCGGTCCTAGGATGCTTGTTTCCAGTCCAGGGAGGACCTGGCTTGGCAGTTCGGGCTGGACTGTTCCCATGAGGCACAGGGTCAAGACTGATTTGCATATGGCTGGGTTCAAACTGGAATGGCATGGTGAGCAAAAACGATGGATTTAGGCCCAGATCTCTGTACTGGGGTGAATGTATGACATTGTTCTGCATTCTGTCCATCAACTGTTGTTTTTGCATTTGTCACCCCGAGTGGGACGGGTATGCCCAGACGTGGGTCCCGTGCTCTCCATGCCACTGGAAACCAGCTATCCTGGCTGAAGAGGGGTGAAACCCCGAAACCGGTCCTAGGATGCTTGTTTCCAGTCCAGGGAGGACCTGGCTTGGCAGTTCGGGCTGGACTGTTCCCATGAGGCACAGGGTCAAGACTGATTTGCATATGGCTGGGTTCAAACTGGAATGGCATGGTGAGCAAAAACGATGGATTTAGGCCCAGATCTCTGTACTGGGGTGAATGTATGACATTGTTCTGCATTCTGTCCATCAACTGTTGTTTTTGCATTTGTCACCCCGAGTGGGACGGGTATGCCCAGACGTGGGTCCCGTGCTCTCCATGCCACTGGAAACCAGCTATCCTGGCTGAAGAGGGGTGAAACCCCGAAACCGGTCCTAGGATGCTTGTTTCCAGTCCAGGGAGGACCTGGCTTGGCAGTTCGGGCTGGACTGTTCCCATGAGGCACAGGGTCAAGACTGATTTGCATATGGCTGGGTTCAAACTGGAATGGCATGGTGAGCAAAAACGATGGATTTAGGCCCAGATCTCTGTACTGGGGTGAATGTATGACATTGTTCTGCATTCTGTCCATCAACTGTTGTTTTTGCATTTGTCACCCCGAGTGGGACGGGTATGCCCAGACGTGGGTCCCGTGCTCTCCATGCCACTGGAAACCAGCTATCCTGGCTGAAGAGGGGTGAAACCCCGAAACCGGTCCTAGGATGCTTGTTTCCAGTCCAGGGAGGACCTGGCTTGGCAGTTCGGGCTGGACTGTTCCCATGAGGCACAGGGTCAAGACTGATTTGCATATGGCTGGGTTCAAACTGGAATGGCATGGTGAGCAAAAAACGATGGATTTAGGCCCAGATCTCTGTACTGGGGTGAATGTATGACATTGTTCTGCATTCTGTCCATCAACTGTTGTTTTTGCATTTGTCACCCCGAGTGGGACGGGTATGCCCAGACGTGGGTCCCGTGCTCTCCATGCCACTGGAAACCAGCTATCCTGGCTGAAGAGGGGTGAAACCCCGAAACCGGTCCTAGGATGCTTGTTTCCAGTCCAGGGAGGACCTGGCTTGGCAGTTCGGGCTGGACTGTTCCCATGAGGCACAGGGTCAAGACTGATTTGCATATGGCTGGGTTCAAACTGGAATGGCATGGTGAGCAAAAAACGATGGATTTAGGCCCAGATCTCTGTACTGGGGTGAATGTATGACATTGTTCTGCATTCTGTCCATCAACTGTTGTTTTTGCATTTGTCACCCCGAGTGGGATGGGTATGCCCAGACGTGGGTCCCGTGCTCTCCATGCCACTGGAAACCAGCTATCCTGGCTGAAGAGGGGTGAAACCCCGAAACCGGTCCTAGGATGCTTGTTTCCAGTCCAGGGAGGACCTGGCTTGGCAGTTCGGGCTGGACTGTTCCCATGAGGCACAGGGTCAAGACTGATTTGCATATGGCTGGGTTCAAACTGGAATGGCATGGTGAGCAAAAACGATGGATTTAGGCCCAGATCTCTGTACTGGGGTGAATGTATGACATTGTTCTGCATTCTGTCCATCAACTGTTGTTTTTGCATTTGTCACCCCGAGTGGGACGGGTATGCCCAGACGTGGGTCCCGTGCTCTCCATGCCACTGGAAACCAGCTATCCTGGCTGAAGAGGGTGAAACCCCGAAACCGGTCCTAGGATGCTTGTTTCCAGTCCAGGGAGGACCTGGCTTGGCAGTTCGGGCTGGACTGTTCCCATGAGGCACAGGGTCAAGACTGATTTGCATATGGCTGGGTTCAAACTGGAATGGCATGGTGAGCAAAAAACGATGGATTTAGGCCCAGATCTCTGTACTGGGGTGAATGTATGACATTGTTCTGCATTCTGTCCATCAACTGTTGTTTTTGCATTTGTCACCCCGAGTGGGACGGGTATGCCCAGACGTGGGTCCCGTGCTCTCCATGCCACTGGAAACCAGCTATCCTGGCTGAAGAGGGTGAAACCCCGAAACCGGTCCTAGGATGCTTGTTTCCAGTCCAGGGAGGACCTGGCTTGGCAGTTCGGGCTGGACTGTTCCCATGAGGCACAGGGTCAAGACTGATTTGCATATGGCTGGGTTCAAACTGGAATGGCATGGTGAGCAAAAAACGATGGATTTAGGCCCAGATCTCTGTACTGGGGTGAATGTATGACATTGTTCTGCATTCTGTCCATCAACTGTTGTTTTTGCATTTGTCACCCCGAGTGGGACGGGTATGCCCAGACGTGGGTCCCGTGCTCTCCATGCCACTGGAAACCAGCTATCCTGGCTGAAGAGGGGTGAAACCCCGAAACCGGTCCTAGGATGCTTGTTTCCAGTCCAGGGAGGACCTGGCTTGGCAGTTCGGGCTGGACTGTTCCCATGAGGCACAGGGTCAAGACTGATTTGCATATGGCTGGGTTCAAACTGGAATGGCATGGTGAGCAAAAAACGATGGATTTAGGCCCAGATCTCTGTACTGGGGTGAATGTATGACATTGTTCTGCATTCTGTCCATCAACTGTTGTTTTTGCATTTGTCACCCCGAGTGGGACGGGTATGCCCAGACGTGGGTCCCGTGCTCTCCATGCCACTGGAAACCAGCTATCCTGGCTGAAGAGGGGTGAAACCCCGAAACCGGTCCTAGGATGCTTGTTTCCAGTCCAGGGAGGACCTGGCTTGGCAGTTCGGGCTGGACTGTTCCCATGAGGCACAGGGTCAAGACTGATTTGCATATGGCTGGGTTCAAACTGGAATGGCATGGTGAGCAAAAAAACGATGGATTTAGGCCCAGATCTCTGTACTGGGGTGAATGTATGACATTGTTCTGCATTCTGTCCATCAACTGTTGTTTTTGCATTTGTCACCCCGAGTGGGACGGGTATGCCCAGACGTGGGTCCCGTGCTCTCCATGCCACTGGAAACCAGCTATCCTGGCTGAAGAGGGGTGAAACCCCGAAACCGGTCCTAGGATGCTTGTTTCCAGTCCAGGGAGGACCTGGCTTGGCAGTTCGGGCTGGACTGTTCCCATGAGGCACAGGGTCAAGACTGATTTGCATATGGCTGGGTTCAAACTGGAATGGCATGGTGAGCAAAAACGATGGATTTAGGCCCAGATCTCTGTACTGGGGTGAATGTATGACATTGTTCTGCATTCTGTCCATCAACTGTTGTTTTTGCATTTGTCACCCCGAGTGGGACGGGTATGCCCAGACGTGGGTCCCGTGCTCTCCATGCCACTGGAAACCAGCTATCCTGGCTGAAGAGGGGTGAAACCCCGAAACCGGTCCTAGGATGCTTGTTTCCAGTCCAGGGAGGACCTGGCTTGGCAGTTCGGGCTGGACTGTTCCCATGAGGCACAGGGTCAAGACTGATTTGCATATGGCTGGGTTCAAACTGGAATGGCATGGTGAGCAAAAAAACGATGGATTTAGGCCCAGATCTCTGTACTGGGGTGAATGTATGACATTGTTCTGCATTCTGTCCATCAACTGTTGTTTTTGCATTTGTCACCCCGAGTGGGACGGGTATGCCCAGACGTGGGTCCCGTGCTCTCCATGCCACTGGAAACCAGCTATCCTGGCTGAAGAGGGGTGAAACCCCGAAACCGGTCCTAGGATGCTTGTTTCCAGTCCAGGAGGACCTGGCTTGGCAGTTCGGGCTGGACTGTTCCCATGAGGCACAGGGTCAAGACTGATTTGCATATGGCTGGGTTCAAACTGGAATGGCATGGTGAGCAAAAAAACGATGGATTTAGGCCCAGATCTCTGTACTGGGGTGAATGTATGACATTGTTCTGCATTCTGTCCATCAACTGTTGTTTTAACAAGTAGCAGTCAATCTGCAAGTGTGAACTGGGATTCCTGGACGAGCAAGAAACAACCAACAAAAAGCAGACTTCAGTCACCCCGCAAACAAGTCGCTCATCAGGGGTTGTAATATGTGACTGAACTTCGCTGATGTGGCTGGGTATGCGGGTCAATGTAGCAATAGTACATTGCTGTATGGGGAGACAACATAGCTGCGAAGGGCAGATGAGAGAAGAGAGGGAGAATTGCTGCCCTAAGCTGAAACCCTTGATCACTTGTTATTTGCACAACACTACCTACATCTCGCTGATGCACCACTACTAGATGGAGAAGAGGTACAATAACTGTGATCTGTCAAGGAATCACTTCGAAGTACACATGGCAATAAACAAACAAGGACAAACAATTAAGGAACTTGAACACTTTGCTTTGCCCCAAAAGCTAGTGACCAACATTCCTTATGTTACAGTCTGACTTCAAAGCTGATAGCCACAAGACATTTGTCCCGAAAGCCTTTGATGTGCAGAATATTAAAGCGTGCTATAAATACAGGAAGGACAGGCTGCTTCGGCTTTACATCAACCATTTGCGTTAGGGCATTTCCTGAAGAACCGACATTTAAGAACCTCTTTAGAACATTTCTAAAAACGTTTAGTAATGAATGGAATAGCAAGGGGAACAAAAGAAGAAAGAAATCCAATATGTGTGCCCAGACCTGTACTGCGGCCAAGACTTCAGGGGAGAAGGGACACGGACGCCTCTTGTGACACAATGGCCACGTTGAGCGGGCGCCGCGCTCATAAGTAAAATTATAAAAAAATAATAATAATTAAACCGAGCTCGGTGTCCCTGAAGCGGGCGCCGCGCTCAGTATTACATTTAAAAAAATACATACATAAACAGAGCGCGGTGACCCTGAAGCGGGCGCCGCGCTCATTAATAAAGTTGTTCCCATTAGTGCTAATAAACAAAATAGTGCTCACCCAGTAGATAAAGCATGCCGTGTAACGAGCCAAGTAAAAGATCCAGTCCTTATGGGCGGTAACAAATGGCGACAAGGCGGTACCAAGGCGGGACTAACAAGCCTCATAATCACTCAAAAGCCAGCATTTTCGAAGGACAATGACACATAGCCAATGACAAATATGGGCGGAGAGTGGACGAGGCTTCCACAGCATACCCTACTACAGCATGCCTCGCAGAGCGAGCAGCGCATGCGGGCTGCCGCTAGACTCGACCTAAAAACTGCAGAGCAGAAAGATACGCTGGGCACAGGAAGGGACAAAACTGGAGCAGAAAATATCCAGAATGTAGAAAAAACAGCAGCCCAAAAACAAAACCGTTACAACGCAAGCAACATAGGCTACAATGTTGCTAGATTATTTTTCCCCAGTTCAGAACCACTTAAATAGCAAAAGGTCAACTGGATGACCTGTAAGTATTTCGGCAATATCGGTTTTGGGCAATTCAATTCACGAAAAGAGAAAAAACTAATTCCTCCCAAGGAAAAACCTAGCCCTGAACTGATCATACCTAAAGTCTAGTGGATCAGGGAGACAAACGGCTAATGAGCCGAAATGGGAGGACTGCAATGGTAGCCACCGCGGTGCTCGATTCAGCTCCAACTGACTGATGCACAAAAGGTGCGCGTTCCTTCATCGGCCACCAAGGATACCTGAGATCAAGACACCATGAGCAGAGCAAAAACAAACACGCCATCCCAATGCCGAGCGGCATGACTGAAATCCAAGAACTGCCAGAAACCGATAACTCGGCTGAGAAAACACTGGCAGGTACAAATAGAACCTAACAGACCTAAAGTGGAAGAAGAACTTACTTGACTCAAAATTGCTGACATCATAGAAAAATACGAAGGACCAACACCTTATGTATTCCTTATTGTAGTAGCCTGAAAGTCCACATAACCTGATGAGGGGCACATCTGTGTAGACATGGGTTTACATAACACTGCAATCAAATGTGAACATCAACTAACACCCATGGTACACAATCAGCTCATAAATGGACCTCAACTAAGATACCATCACCGCTGTATCAAGAGACTCAGCGGTTTTCACTGCACCTAGGACTTTGATGGTAGAAAAGGTTACCTTTTGTCATTTTCAGTGCTGTTGAAGTGTTTCAAAACTGCATCAGAAAAGCCTTCTCGCCACATGGGGGTCATGACTCGGTGATTAAATCCGCTGTATATGCCGAATGCAGAGCCCAAACTGATAAGCTGCCTTCATACATTGTCGACTTAAGGACTCTGCGGTGTTCCTACATGCAGAAGCAGCATTCTGTGGTAGGTCTTCTATCCCTCTTGTTTCTATGTGCCCACTGGCCTACAATTGAAATGGTTCACTCGTTTGATGTATTGCCTTGAAGTCTTAAAATGGTGCCTGTGTGGGCAAGGCCCATCTTTACTACTTGCTGGAAATTAAGGTGTGTCTAATGCTGATGTCTTTCATTTCTGTCAAAATTGGTTATGAAGAGTTCTATTAACTCTATCCCATGACAACATTTGGGAACAGAGAAGAGGGAGAATGTTGACATGATGTGAGCTTCATGGCTGTTGCACAGTCTCAACATAAATGCCAACATTCTGTGGCCTAAAAGAGGTAGGACTTTTCAGGTTTTAAATGAGCATAATCATGCCACACCCATTACGTACGTCACATGACCTTGGCACACAGGTCAACACTTAATTTAGATGTGTGCTTCATAATTTTCATAAGCAACATAAGATGTCAGATTAGCTTTCTGCAGCTTTAAACTTCATGCTCAAATGTAAGTGAAAGGAAAAATACAATTCCACTTGATTTTTCCTCCAAACCTCTGTCTTTGGAGTTACCAAATGTCTGCATGTATGTCTTAGTTTTAATGCCAGGAATCACTTTATAGATGAAATCACATTGTGGCTTTTGAACCAAATGACTATGTGACACATGGGTAACATTTGAGCACTGTGGCCTTCCTGAATTTTACTAACACATACTTTCACTAACAATCCTATAAATAAAGTGTTTTCTTGTAATCCAGTAACTCCAGTAGCTGCAGTGAGGCATGCATTTGGTTTGGAAAGTGTTCATTGAGGACACAAATAAAGCTCCAAAACCTCTACAGTGACAAGTGTCTCTATGAATGAGATTGTCCAGAGTGGTCTGTCAATATGCATTCAAGCCTCTAAGAAGACAAATGCAAAATGTCCTTGCCTACCAAGATGGTCGTAACAAAGTCACCAATCAATGATAAGAACATACCACATATTCACCAATCGTGCACCATCTTTAATTAGTGAATACTACATTCAGGTTTAAATAGAAATCACCACCTTCAAGATATTCTGACCAAAATAGAGATAATCACTAACACTCTTGATTCTATAATGCTTCACAAAAGTGTCAACAGAAGCCTATGTAGCCACCAAATCTCCATCAAAGGCACACCCTGAACATCTGCAATAGAGTAACGGATCCACCTACGGATTGTTTGTTCCCTTACAACCTTGATTAGAACCTCAAAAAGTGATGAATAAATGAGCAGCCTTCTTGAATGTCTATGAATGTGCCAAAAACAGTGTCTACACTTTTAACATCCAGCACATGGAACAATTCTTCTTTCCTAGAAGGAGATGAAACAAATACCAGGAGCATTGTCTCTAGTTCTCTATGCATCCTGGAATCAATCTGCGGATAAGGAAGTGGATTAGATTTGAGAATAATACAGTCATTCAACATTTAAAAAAAGGTGATTTGCACAACAGGGCACCTAATTCTCCAATTCTACAGGCAAATGTAATTGTCTTTGGAAACACTGCTTTCATAAATAAGTATTTAAAATCTATAGTAAATAAATGTTCTTAAGGAACTCCTTGTGTCAAGTATAGAGAAACATCCAATAGAGGCAGTAAGAGAAGAGATGCTGGCCTTCAGATTGAGCGGCTTTTAAGTAATCTCAATATCAGATCCTCATCCTTATCTTTTCTCCCCCAGGAACTCCTAGATGTCTTAAATGCTGCTGTAGGAAAGTGCCCTATTGACTTGGTTACCCTCCACTTTTTGCCTGGTATCTGGTGAAACTTTGAATGAAAGTGTATTGGGTCCCTGTTAACCAGGTTCCCAGTACTAGTGTTCTTTCTCTAAACTGTACGATTGTTCCACAATTGACACCCCTTTAGGATCCTTGTAAAATCCTAGTAAGTGGTACCCCTGGTACCTAGGGCCTTGGAACTAAAGAGGGTTCCAAAGGGTTGCAGCACACATTGTACCACCCTAAGGGATCCCTCACCGAGCTCACGCAAACTGCCATTGCAGCCTGCGTGTATTGGTGCAGAGAAAACTGAGTTGACATGGAACACACCCCTGTGTGCCATGCCAGCAAAACACTGCATGTGGTATAGGTAAGTCATCCTTACTGTAGGCCTTACAGCCTAAAGGCAAGGTGCACAATATGTGGGCATAGCTACCTGAGAGGATGTGTCCCTGTGATATCTAAGTTCACCCTTAGATATTACGAGTGCACAGGGAAGCCATGACAAGTTCCCCAGCTACATGATGGCTTCACTGTAACCCAAGGTATTTGGTACCAAACACCTAGTCGTAATAAACTCACACTGATGCCAGTGCTGTATTTAATAATAAATGCACCCAGATGGCACCTTAGAGGTGTCCCCTTAAAACCTAGCATCTACTAGTGGGTTGACTGACTGGTCTCGACCAGTCAGTCACTTTAGACAGGTTTCTGACCTCCTGAGCCTCTGCTCTTGGAGGCCAAAAACAAAGCCTGCTCTGGGCGTAGGTGTTCACACCTCCTCCAAGCAGGATTGGCATTCCAGGGCGGGAAGCTTCAAAGGCCCTGCCGACTTTGTTATGCGACACCTGGCCTCTCCAGATAGTGGAGGTGCCCACCACCCTGTCCTGACCCTACTTTTTGGCAGCAAGACAGGTGGGAAAATTAGTAAGATTAGCAGGTGTGCCCACATTTAGCCAACACCACCCCTAGGGCGGGACAGCTGATGTAGACCCCACTTTTCAGATTCCTCCATGCTGTTTTGGACGGAATTAGCATTCTAGGGTCAAGGTTATGTCCACTTCCCACAGGAGGTGGCCATATATAGGATGTAGACACCCTAAAGGTAGGTAGCCCATTGGCTACTACCTGTCACTCCCTGTAAACGCCCCTAAATTTAGTATTTAGGTAGCACCCCGGAAACCAAGAACTCAGATTTGACGGCTCAACAGAAGAAGGGAGAAGAGCAGCAAAACTTTGGCGCTAAATCCTGTTGTCCTCAGCCCTCTCTTGACAATTGCGACAGTTACTCGTCTTGCGAGCTGGAGAACTACCAAAGCATGGGGTAGCCTGCCAGCACTTCGAAAATCACAGACAGTCTCCCTTGGAGTAGAGGAGCTACTGCCCTGCAGTCTGCAGGGCACCGTCTTGCAGCTCCCCGGCCCGACCGATGCCACAGACAACCAGATGAAGGTACTCATGCTCTGGAAGGTCGGATCTGTCTCCCCACCATGTGTGAAGACACCAGGACCAACCGGAGAAGTGCAGCACCAGTTCCCGGGGTACTGGACGCCCTGCAGCAAACACCAACAGTGAGAGTCCAGTCCGAATTCTCACTGCACCAGGGCCAAGCAGCTGTCGAGGAACATCAGCATCTTTGATTTTGCCCCTGCCAGCTGTTTGTTCCTGACCGTGAGGTGCATCTTTGAGCACCCAGCCGACCAAACCACTCTGCACCCGAGCCACCCGGCCCAGGTCCCGACAAACTAGCTGTGCCCCCTTGCTCCAAGATCCCTTGCGACATAAAGCCCCATTTTGGAGCCCTCTGACTTGTCAGCAAGTCCCTCTGTGCAGCCTATTCTTGGGTGACCCCCCTTCACCTTTGCAAGCCAGCTACCAGCCTCACCAACACCCTGCTCCCGGTAGAACCCGGGTGGTTCTCAAAGAATTGCTGGTAGTACTTTGGACCTTGGCCCACTACAACTCTGAACCCTGAAGATGAACCCCTGAAACAGACTGTACCTACCTACCTATATGCATCCTTTTCCTCCCATGGGATTGCATTGTACGTAAAAGCGCACAGGTTTGAATTTTTTACTTTTCTGTTGCTATCGAAAACAGTAGTTACCTTTGAAAGAAGTTCTTGGTTTTAAAACATAAATAAAAAAAAGTGTTATTTTTTTAATTTGGTCTGAGATTTATTCTTTGAGTGCACCAGTGTGCATCTCATTTATTGCCTCTGAGAGTACAACAAATGCTTAGCACTACCCTAACTACTCTCTCACACTACCACAAAAGAGAGCGTTAGTATTACCTAGCGTTAGTATTACCTACTTTTGCCTCTGTAAACCAATTGTGGACCCACTGCACAGTGTACTTCATTTTAGTACTTATAATGCTACAGGCAGTTATGCATAGTGAGATCGTGTATTGACCATTGACTCCATTTTGCCTTAACTACATTTTGTGAGCACGGTTTCATCTTGTGTCTGTCTGACCATGCCTTTCAGCTGCGAACGCAGGCAGGCCCAGGTTACGCTACTAGAACATACAGTGTGGGGTGAGTACAGTGTCCAAGGATGGGAATGTGAAGAATTCTGCCTCAGAACTCTCATCAGAGCCTGGCCAGCTCCGCTGAGTGACCTCAGTGAAGTCTCTCTCCATGTTAGAAAAAAGTATAAATACGGAGACCTCTTAGCGCTTTGACAGGAACTCTCCTGTGGAGAGGACGAGTTGCCCAGGGCCTTCTTTGTGTGCCCGGTTGAGATCTCCTGCCTGAGACGGTCAACAGTTCCCCAGTCACTTTGCCGGTGAAGTATTCTAAGTTCTAATTACTTATTCTTGTGAATATACATTTACTACATGCATTTATCTTACATGTATATTATTGCCATTTGATTTATGGGAACTTGCTGCAATAAATATTCCCCTCCACTTTGCAAATGAGTGTTGAGCTTTGTTCACGTTGTATTTTGGTATTCTAAAGTGTGTAGAGTCCTATTTTGAAGAGTGTTCATGTTGTGTCCTGGTTTTTTGAAGTCTTGCCAAGGTGCTCTGAAAAAAAAGCAACACAGTACTCTATATAGAGAGGCAGCTTCCTACATTGGTGGATCGGTGGTGGGGTCTACGACTTTGCGTTTGCTGATACCACTTGGTCAATAAGTGACTACATGAGTAAATCCAAAATTTGCCTTTAGTTAAATTGCATTGCTTTTAATTGGTCAATGTTTTCTACATTCCTAAAATTAACTGATAGGGCCTTGGTTAATTCCCTGAAGTTTAAAACTGTTTAGGATTTAAAAACTTACTGTAGTTAGGACTAGGAAACTTGAGTTAGGATTTTTTTCTAGTTTCCAAAACATTCACAACTTTAGTGTGATTATAAAAACAGCAGGGGATGTGTTTAAGGAGCTCAACCTTATCCCTTACCTGCAGCTGAAATATTCTCAGTTAGGGACCCTCTGTAAAGGGTACAAAATAAAAACTGTCTCAAACCCTACAAATGCTTCAGAAGCTGTAGGCAGAGTATAAACTGGCCCATCCTTCGGATGAGGACGTCAACCCTGAGAACCGGGATGGAACAAATGAGGAGAAAGACCTAGACTTGCCCCCACTTGAAGGGGCAACGTACCAGAGGCTCTGCCACGTTGGACAGAGAGGAAATCTTTGACCATAAAATCCCCAAAGGGATTGTCTCGAAATATACAGATGGTGATGACATCACAAAGTGGTTCACAGCATTCGAGAAAGCCTGTAGTATGAGGAAGGTCAGCCAGAAACATTGGGGCTCTCTCCTTTGGGAACTGTTCTCTGGTAAGTGCAGGGATAGACTCCTGACACTCACCTGGACAGATGCTGAGTCCTATGACAACATGAAGGGCACCCTGATTGAGGGCTTTGGACTTACCACTGAAGAATATAGGATTAAGTTCAGGAGAACTCAGAAAACCTCGAGTCAGTCCTGGGTTGATTTAATAGATTTTCAGTAAAGACACTAGGTGATTGGTAAGAAGGAAGCCAGGTGGCGACTATGATGGGCTGTATAATTTGATTATGAAAGAACACCTGTTGAGTAACTGTTTTAATGAAATGTTGTACCAATACTTGGTAGACTTAGGACCAACTTATCCCCAAGAATTGGGAAAGAAGGCAGGCCACAGGGTCAAGACTAGGGTGACCAGAACTATCACTGGTGGGGGTGACCAAAAGAAATGGGTTACTAAGCCTCCCCAGGTGAAAGAGGGTGAACATCCTAAGGATAAAAGTAGAGAGTCTTCTAAAGGCCCCCAACAACCTGCTAAGGAGGGTGGGACCCAAAACTCTTCTCAGCCAAAAACTGGGCACCAAGGTATGAATTGGAATCCCAAAAAAGGCATGGGGTTACAACTGTCAAAAGACTGCACAAAGAACTGGAGACTCTGCCTGTCCCAAAAAGAATTCCCCTAGTACTGCTCCAGTTAGCACTGGAATAGCAAGTCTCCAAGTGGGATCCCTAGTGTGCCCTGAGCAAATCAGTGTGCACTAAGAAGCTACACTAGTCTCTGAGGGTGGGGTGGACCTTGCAACCTTAGCTGTTTGACCTACTAATTTGGAAATAACAAACAGCAGCCCTTGATTAATGTGATTAGGGTAGAAGCCCTGTGCGATACATGTGCCAGTGTCACCATGATGACAGAGAAACTGGTTTCTCCAGGACAGTATCAACAATAAGGGCCTGATTCAATGGAACCAAATCTTTAGCTTTAAGACACTGGGGGAGTCAAAAATATTTTTTAGCTACACCCCCCACACAATGCGGTAAAATACCGCTATTTCAAGTGTCAAGATGTCCAATTTATAAACACATTGTCACTACACTGCAGCCAAAAACATTCCCACCCAAAATTTAAAAGAGGTTAGAAAAAAGTGTGGGAGTGGAGAGAAAGCACCTCACGGTAGTAACACCAAGGGGGGCTTGCTAGTTGGTACTCGCTAGCACACCCACTTATCATCATAGGTTGCTTTCTCATCAACACAGAAAGGAGCCAAGGGGGAAGAAAATCAAGCCGCCCCCCACTCAACACATTATCAACAATAAGGGCCTGATTCAATGGACACAAATCTTTAGCTTTAAGACACTGGGGAGTCAAAAATATTTTTAGCTACACCCCCACACAATGCGGTAAAATACCGCTATTTCAAGTGTCAAGATGTCCAATTTATAAACACATTGTCACTACACTGCAGCCAGTACCTGACTGGACAGACTTATCCAGTCACCAACACTGATAATATCAGTAAGATCCATCCCATGGTGATGGTGTCCTTAGAATGGGGAGGAGTTACTGGCCTGAAACAGGTAGAGGTCTCTTCTGCAATCTCAGTTGAATGTCCGCTAAGGAATGATCTAGAGTCCTCAGCTTGGGCTGAGGTCGAGCTTTGGTCCCAAGCAGCCATGCTGGGAATTTCTGAATGGGTGTGCATAAAAACCCGAGCAGAGAGCAAGGCCTGGGTCAAAAAGAGTTGTTGGAGCCTGAAATGATGGACCAACCCTCCAAGAGAAAAGGTAAGAAGACTGGGAAACCAGCTACTGAACAGCCACAAGCTCAGGTCCCCTCTCCCCAGGGAGAAGATCTGTCAGCCCCAGAAGGAACTGAGCCCCAGGAACGTGGGCCTTCCATGGAAGAGCGCCTAAGCCCAGAGGGGCCCTCTAGGGTAGAGCTGTGCCAAGGACAGAGGACCTGTCCTACTCTTGAAAGCCTGAGACAGCAAGCTGCTGCACAGGAACAAGGAGATGTCAGTGGCTCCCACAGGACCTATTGGGAGGAAGGGCTCCTGTTCACTTAGGCCAGAGATCCCAAACCTGGTGCCACAAGGTGTCTCAGCAGTTCAGAGAGTTTCTCCTCACATTGGCCCATGACATCCCCCTAGCTGGACAATTTGGCCAGAGCCAAACTTGGAGGAGGCTTGTCAGCCACTTCTACTGGCCGCACATGTCCCAGGAGGTGAAGGAGTTTTGCAACTCCAGTGCTACCTGCCAAGCCAGTGGCAAAGCAGGTGGCACCCAAAGGCCCCCTTAATGGTTGGGGTACCCTTTGAAAGGGTAGGGATTGACATTGTTGGTCCCTTTGACCCTCCAACTACATCAGGAAACAGATTCATGCTGGTAGTAGTGGATCATGCTACCAGGTATCCTGAGGCAATTCCCCTTAGGACTACCACTGCTCCTGGAGTGGGTAGGACACTGATTGGTATCTTTACCAGGGTGGGTTTTCCCAAGGAGATGGTGTCAGACAGAGGTACAAACTTCATGTCTGGCTACCTGAAGCACATGCGGACTGAATGTGGAGTGACTTACAAGTTCACCATCCCATATCAACCACAAACTAATGGCCTGGTTGAGCGATTCAACAAGACCATTAAAGGCATGATCATGGGACTCCCTGAAAAACTCCCTGAAAAACTCAGAAGGAGATAGGATGTCCTTTTGCCATGCCAGCTTTTCAGAGAAGTGCCACAGAAGGGAGTAGATTTTTACCCTTTGAACTTCTGTTTGGCCATCCTGTGAGGGGACCACTTTGTCTGGTTGAGGAAGCCTGGGAGAGGCCTCTCAAAGAGCCTAAACAAGATATTGTGAAATACGTACTAGGCCTACGCTCCAGGATGGCAGGGGACATGGACAAAGCAAGCAAAAACCTTGAGGCCAGCCAAGAGCTTCATAAACTCTGGTATGACCAAAAGACTGCCCTGGTGGAGTTCCAACCAGGGCAGAAGGTATGGGTGTTTGAGCCTCTGGCACCTAGGGCCCTCCAGGACAAATGGAGTGGTCCCTACCCTATCCTTGAAATCAGAGGTGAGGTCACCTATTTGGTTGACCTTGGCACTAGCAGGAGCCCCAAAAGGGTCATCCACGCCTTTAACTTTCCCACAACAGGGCTGAGGTGACTATGCTGATGGTCACTGATGAGGATCATAAAGCAGAGAGAGTACCTCTCCCTGATCTCCTTTCGAGTAGCCACCAATGACGGGTCCGTGTAAGCAGTGGTCTATTCATACACCCTCTCTGCCCAAAAGCAAGCTGACTGCAGACAAGTCCTGGAGCAGTATGCTGGGCTCTTCTCCTTAACCCCTGGACAGAAACCATGGTGTACCCATGATGTGGACACTGGAGATAGCTTGCCTGTCAAAAACAAGATCTATTGACAGTCTGACCATGTTAAGGAGAGCATCAAAGCTGAAGTCAGCAAGATATTGGACTTAGGGGTTATTGAACCCTCTGACAGCCCCTGGGCTAGCCCACTGGTTATAGTCCCCAAGCCTCACTCCAAGGGTGCGAAACCAGAAATTAGGTTTTGCGTGGACTAAAGAGTTCTCAGTGCTGTCGCAAAGACAGATGCTCACCCCATATCCAGAGCTGATGAGCTGATAGACAAATTGGGAGAAGCCACATTCCTCAGCACCTTTGACTTACCATCAGGGTACTGGCAGATTGGCATGACTCCAGGACCAAATGAAAATACAGCATTTTACACTCCAGATGGGCATTATCAGTTCACGGTTATGTCCTTTGGCTTAAAGAATACCCCTGTCACCTTCCAAAGGTTGGTGAACCAAGTCCTTGCTGGGCTGGAAGCTTTTAGTGCAGCATATCTTGATGATATTGCTATCTATATCTCCACCAGGCAGGATCAGCTGATCCACCCTGGCAAGGATTTGCAGGCCCTGCATACTACAGGCCTCACTATCAAGGCATCCAAATGCCAGATAGAGCAGGGCACAGTTGTATACTTGGGCCACCTTGAAGGTGGAGGCCAAGTTCAACCCTTATAACCCAAAATCTGGACCATTCTGGATTGGGAAGCTCCAGCCACTCAGACCCAAGTCAGGGCATCCCTTGGCTTGACTTGGTAGGTATTACTGGAGGTTTGTGAAGGAGTATGGTTCCATTGTGGCACCCCTTACAGCACTCACCAACAAGACAATGCCTAAAAAGGTAAACTGGACAGTTAGTTGCCAAAAGGCTTTTGACACCATGAAAGAGGCAATGTGCTCAGCACCCATTCTCAAAGCTCCAGATTACTCTCGACATTTCATTGTGCAGACTGATGCCTCTGAGCAAGGGATAGAAGTGTTCCTATCCCAAACAAACAATGATGGCCATGACCAGCCTGTTGCTTTAATAAGCAGGAGGTTACTTCCCACGGAACAGCATTGGTGTCCCATTGAGAGAGAAGCCTTTGCTGTGGTTTGGTTCCTGAAGAAGCTGAGACCATACCTGTTCGGTACTCACTTTCTTGTCCAAACCGACCACAGACCTCTCAAATGGCTTATGCAGATGAAAGGTGAAAACCCAGAAGCTTTTGAGGTGGTCCATCTCCCTACAGGGAATGGACTTTACGGTGGAACACAGACCTGGGACTGACAATGCCAATGCAGATGGACTTTCCAGTGTTGTAGGGATTCTGCACAAACACAGAGCTATGCACAGGATATTAGGACCTCGGAATACGGTGGTGAGCCAACCATAAACCTTAGCACCTAAAACCCCAACCCGATTAGCTGTAGCGTCTCATTAGCAACAATGCTACCAATGATTAGACAACCCAGAACACGGTATCTCTCTCTCTCTCAGGACTCGCAGGAGCAAGAACACCCTTTCATAACTCACTCATACCTGTCCACAACGCGCGTAAGAAGAGACACTGAATAGTTTAAAATGTTTATTTCAACTAACGTGCTCTAAGATACAGTACACGTGCCAGTACTATCAGCATAATGCATAAGGATAATATAATCAGCATAGTTACAACTACATAGAATACAAACGGGGAAAGCATTTCATAAAGCAGTGGATATAGGGCTAAATGTCCTTACCACCCTCCCCGTGCTAGTAGCTAGTTTATTATAAAAATAGAAGACCTCTGGGCTTTGACTAGCGAACAGCCATACCTCAATATCTAGATGCACAGTTTACATCATCAGACACAAACAGCTCTTCTCTCTGGAAAGGTTTTTCTCCAAGTGTCTCTAAACGTGAAAATCACAATATTAAAAGCACCTGAATTTCTCCATGGCCGCTATACATAGTGTTGTGTCTAAGTGCGAGGGACTGGCCACATCAGCAGGAACAAGGGACGTTGTTTTTCGACCTTGTACATGTTGTGCAGACGTAGCCCAAAGGGAACAGGAGAAAAGGTGAAAGACAGAAATGCAGACAGTTCTAAAATAGCCGGGCAGAAGCAGAAGCTGGAAAAACAACGGCACAAAGTAACGTGCGCAAAAAGGCATCATGGCAGCCAGGCCTAAGCCAACATAGCAAGGCAGACCAGGAGGCCACAAACCACAAGACACCCTCCCCTGGGCAGTCCATCGGCCAAGACACTAGACGAAGACAGAGTTCAGAATTACCGAGCAGAACAGACACATATGTTGCGGAGCAGTCCCCATGAAGGAAATCGAATGGGTGGGGAAGGAAGGAAGAAACAAAAATCCAACTCGGCAGGCATGCAGAGAGCGAAGGCCCTGTCAGTCCATCAGAGTGTAAGTGCAGAAAAACGCCACACCCTCCAATAGGACATCATTGGACTCGTCGGAGAACAGCGACGCCATCCAGTTTAATAATTCAAAGCTGCAGGCGTGTTCCTCGCAGTCGGGAGCAGCGAATAGCAATGCGGGACAACTTGCGTGGTACTCAATATAACTTCGTTGTAGGAGATTCTGAGCAGCCGCCCAGATATCCCATTGTGCCAAAATCCCCAGTGCAGCGCCATGTAGCCTGCAGCGGAACAGTCTCGTTCATGGGCCTCTAAAGGACCCACCAACTGAACAAAATCCGGAACAGACAAAGACGTATTGGAGAGGCAATAATCCATGGTCCACGAGAATGGACATCTGATGCAAGACATCACAGGTTGCACGCAAGTGAAATACGCAAAGCGAAAAGAAAGTGTATAGGACACACTCAGTGTCGCCAACGGCAGGACGCCGAAGCCAGCAAGGATGCGTTCACGGAGCAATTGGAGCCGACCTGGGTCGAGAAGGGCCCATGGTGGTGCAGCCATTGCGTAGTAAACAGACCAACATCAGGACACCAGCCGCTAAGGCGAGGATCAGCAGAAAGCCACCAAAGACGCTGGAAAAGATGGAATGAATAAAATCCGGTATTACACCAAAAATAGTTTGAAAAGAGGTCACAAGGCCAGAGCCCACAACTTTAAAAAAGTGCACCAGACCTTCAGTGCGGGACGCATTAAAAACACGGCGAATCAGTTCACCGAAATGTTGTGGGAGGTTAGTGTTCAAAAGGGCCTGTATTTCACTGTGGATACTTGCCACCTGGAGAATGAACGTCTCCCGGGCAGATGTGAGCATAACCTCCTGGTTCAATAATAGTGCCTTTATTCTGCTCAATTTATTGAAATCCGCCTTCAGAGTAGGAATGGAAGGCCAAACTGAACTATCTATGATGTCGTGCGGGGAGGAAAAAGCACATTTTTGCAGCAGACAACCCTGTGGGAAACGGTAACAATATAGGGTATGCCGGCCAGCAGGCCACAGCAGTTCTGGTTATTCAAAAGCAAGTAGCTACCATTAGCAAGCACAGTGAAAGTAGGAGAAATAGCAGGAGCTGGAATACCCTTTAACACACAAGCAAGATTCGGAGCCGAAACGTTACAAGCTCCGTGCAATTTAATGTGTTTGCAAATAAGGGAATGACCCACAGTTGAATCGCATGACTCCCCCGTGAGAAACACTTCCCTTCCGTCTCTAAGGCATTTAAACATGAAAGGCAGGGACCAAAGTTCATGCAGGAAGGCACTGCCCAAAGGCTGGAAACGCCCTACAGGATAATGCTTCATACACAAACTAAATTCAAACAATGAAAAAGGCAAAGCGATAACCCCGTGTACTACCCACACAGCAGAATCCAATTCTGCAACAGAGAATGGTAAGGGCTCTATTTTTTCGATATGTAACAGAGTGTATGCTGCATCTTTCATGGACATAAACCGCTGTTTCTCAGTCAAATTAAAAGGTAAAAATAAGGCAGTGGTGTTTAAAAATTGCCAAGGAACCTTCCCCATCTTAAGTGTTTGCAAAGTCCATGCAAACTGCATTACTGAACGCAATTGATTTTGACCATGATACAACACAGAAACATCATCTTGCACAATATCAACAACAGAGGAAACAATATTCTCTAATGTGTAAATGCGGGAAGACAGGGTATTAATACTATTGTCAACAACAGCAAGCACCTTTTCCAAATTTGCTTGATCGATTTCCCGAAGACGGGAAGCAGCTTCAATTTGCGAAAGCTTCCAGAGTTCATTGTAAGTTTCATAAATGAATCTCTTTGGTCGAGGACCACGAGGCCCCAGAACAAAGTCGGACAGATCAATGTTGCCTGATAGGAGGGATAAATGTTGTTTTACAGAATCCAAGGACGAGTGCTGCAACCACTGTTTACACAATTTACCATCAGAATACGTTGTAACAGTACGAGAGTCAGAAAACCTTGGATCTGGCCTAACCTGTTTGTAGCCAGAATCCGTGTTATGAAAACGCCGTTGGCAGGCATTAGATGCAATGGGCCAAGCCAACCAGGGTGACTGAACAAACGCAGAGACATTAAACGAATTGTTCTGAAACAAAACCTGCAATTCGGTAAGGGACATATTAAAGTACAAGCTTACGTTGGGAGTGGAAGACAAGACAGGAAAGGAAGGGGCATTCAATTGTTTGGACGTAGCCAAACCCCAACATGTCGTTTGATAGATGGTCTGATTTAAAAATAGAATTTGGGCCGGGATGAGGCAAGCACGGTGTAAGGCTTCTGTGCCCTGCACCTGCCATGCTTTGGAGCCCCAAATGGACTTCAAATCAATGGTGTCACGCCAATGTTCATACCCACCCACAGCTAAGGCTTTTAAAAAGGAGCCGGAATATAGCAATTTGGTATGTGTTAACACGATTTTCTCAGTAAATGAAGTGTTTAATTTAAAGAAATAGGACCCAGGGTTCGATCTATTAAAATCTGTAAAATAAGTAAACTTATTTTTAAGAGTTTGGGAGCTACCTGGCGAAGGGGTCGGACAATGTTCCCATTGGGTATAATTAAAAAGTCCCCGAAGTGTACTGGGTTTATGGAGAAAGTGGTTGCCCCAATGCTGGTAACAATACAAATCAGCATAATTTGCAGAATTCATGTACAGATCTTCAGCATGAAAAGCAGCATAATATTTCAAATCAGTAAATAATGCTTCAACTGCATGCACATCCCAATCGTCAGAATGAATATTACTTTGTACGACATCACCCATTGAAACACGAAGGACATTTGGTACATTAATAATTTCGGTCGGACCATGAATTTGGAAGTTCACCGCGTCCCACACGATGCCATCAGCGACTGGAACTGCTGAAATGTTCACAAATGTGTGATCTCGCTTCATGATGTGAGATGAAGAATGTGGAGCCAAAGTTCCAGCTACAGAGTTCACTGCAGAGCGTTCTGGCAAATAGTGTCCATTGATGAGCAGAAAAAACACGGTGACAAAGCCAATGGACATGAACAAAAATATCAGGAAAAGTACCAACCAGACGTATGTCCATGGGGGGATCAAAAAATTGTCTCTGAACCAGGATACAAAAATACTGAATTTGGATGGGACAAGTGATGAAGTGGAATCCGAGTCAAAGGAATAACGTGTTGGGCTCAGTGGCGTTGTTGGTAGATGAGCCACGGACTCGGTTGCGGGGTAGGTATACTCGGGCTCCTCGTTGCAGGGGGAATCCGGGTAGTTGTGCAGATTATCAGGCAAATCTACCATCTCGATAGCATCATCAGTGACCATTCGGGCAGGAGGGCCACGAACATTCGTCCGGTAAATGACAGGACAAGAGACCGCTGGTGTAACACTATTCAGGATCGGCCAGATGTTGTAGCTTGACATTTTCCACCGAGATGTATCTGTTCTCTTTGCGACCAGGAAGCGGTGGTAAGATGACTGTACGAGTTCCCTTCAAGCCAAGGACTGGAACCGGTGCACGATAAGAGGGGCCAAATTCTTTTTTGTTCTCCACCTTCTCTCGGACCAGATCTCCAATCTTCGGAAGCCAGCCGGCAACCGGAATCTGCAGTGCAGTGTCTGTGGCTGAAGGTAAATGTGCGATTGCAAGTTTGTCTCGGGCTTCTTGTAAGTCCTGTAACATAGTAGAATGGTTATCTACATCAAAGATGGCGGATTGCGACGCCATGTCTAGACCATCAAGGTCAGGCACAAACATTCTTATGCCAAAGAGCATTTTGTATGGGGTCCGCCCACCCAGAGGTCTTCTAGGGAGATTATTAAGTGCACGTTGTACGGTATACAAGTGGGCCAGCCAGTTCCTGCCAGTACCTAAGACTCTAGCTGTCAAGGATTGCTTTAAGTCACGGTTCATTCATTCAACAATCGAATTGCCCTCAGGCCGATATGGTGACGAAAATCTCACCCGCACCCCCAGTGAACCCATTGTGTCCTTGTAAGCCTTAGAGGCGAACGCCGGACCTTGGTCAGAATGGAAGGTGCCACAGGCGAAAATTCCCACAAAGACACGCAAATCCCTTATGACATTTCGAGCGTCAGCACTTCGTTGTGGCCAAACCCAGATGAAACGTGTGCACGAATCCACTGCAACTAAGATATATTTATACGCAGTGTCTGAGGAAAATGGACCGCAGTGATCCAGGTAATCACACCCGAAGGGTCTGTTAGAAATGCAGAGCTGTGTCGGTGGTGGCCGTGTAACCGTGGAAGGCTTAATCTGTTGACAAACGTCACAAGAAAGCACATAAGTACGGGTTTCTTTGTATAACCCACGCCACCAGTATCGCTGCTGCAATATGGAAACAGTCGCAGACACTCCAGCATGAGCCGACGCCATGCCTTCGTGTGCCGCCGTTATCAAGGAAAGTCTGCGGTCCGCGTTGGGAATCAGCCGATCACCAACGTTTGGAATTCTTACATAAGGAGCCTGTTCGGGACCTAATTGATAAGAGTATTTGGAAGGGAAACCCCTAGGGTAATTAGCACCTTCCTTTGTCGCAGCAACAGCTGCTAGTATATCAGTATCTATTTTAGACATGGATCTGGTAACTGCTGCGACTGAGCACGTGGCTACTGCTGATTTGGCAGCTTCGTCTGCCAAACCGTTACCGACAGCGTGTGCGCCCACACGCTGGTGGCCAAGGTTGTGAACCACCTGTGTGAGGGGCAGACGCTGTTGCAAATCTGCCACCCGAACCCAAAGCATTTTATGCTTAATTGTGCTACCTTTGGCGTCTCTGTAGTCGTTTTGCGACCAAAAGAACAGATTGTCATTGTAAGACTGAACACAGTAGTAAGAATCGCATACAATTAGAGTGGTCACATCCGGATTAGCGAACTCAAGTGCGAGCACCAATGCGCGCAGCTCGGCCAATTGTGCAGTACTGTCTCCTAGTGCCTGTGCATGCACTACAGTTGATTTGAACTTTCCGTTCACAAAGGTACCTGCAACAATAGCACATGCGGCTGAATAAGCATGCTTGGAACCCGTGGCCGGTTGTGCCGAACCATCGGTATAAATAACACATTCGTATTCCTCAAGCGGTAGCAAGGACAGAGGAGGAGGATGAACGAATTCATACTGTAAAAACTCCTGAGTCTGAAGAGAAGAATCAAAGATAAAAGTGCCATCCGAAGACGTCAAAGATGTTGCCCATTGTATCCAACGGGGGTGCAAAGCTTTAGAGTTTGGAACACTTGCTTTCGTCACTGCCTCTAGGGCAGGATAGGGTGTTACCACCAAAATGCGCTTTCCCTGTGCCAGTGCGCGTTCCTTTAGAATCGCCATTTGCACTGCAGTCAAAACTTTCTCCACAGATGAAAAAATTATTTCTGCGGAAGTGTAAAGATGTGACTTGTATGCGATGGGTACTGTGTCACCTTCGTTAAAGGTTAAGTACGTGAAACCCACTGCCCCTGGAATTATTCTAATCACCAGGTTTGTGTGGTTGTCACGAGTCAACAAGTATTTAGACTCAAGAAGGTCCGTCTGCAAAGACTGCAGAATGGAGGAATGCTACGGAAGCCAGCATGACTTCGAAAAGTTAGGTTGTATCAAGGCATACAGTGGCTTGATACGCTGGGCATATTCGGGAATATAAGTACGCCCGAAGTTCAGAAAACCCAGTAAAGACTGAAGTTTCTTCAGAGTAGTAGGAGGGCACAGAAGTGCACATTTCTCTAGGAAATGGGGGCTAAGCCCTTACCTTCATTGTTGAGCTCATAGCCCAAAAACAACACGGTAAATTCAGCAATGTGTGATTTGGCAAAGTTAAACTTGTAACCTAGAACCGCAAATTCTAGAATAATGCGGTCCACTCGGGAAAGATGCGGGAATAATTCGTCATCCGTCAGATAGATATCATCGACGTACGAACATGCATCTGGGTCTATGCCGTCTAACAAAGAGACAACACGAGCAGCGAATACGCCCGGACTGTTCTTGTAGCCCATAGGTAAACGCCGGAACTTGAAAAATTTACCACCGGAGGTAAAAGCGCTCCATTGGCTACTCTCCGGGGCTAAGTTGTGCGTGTAGAATCCATTGGATAGGTCAAGTGTAGTTTTATATTTCTTACGAACAAGACTGTCTACAAGCGCAGAACTGTGGGTGTTTTGTACCGCAAAGGTCCGACAATGAGAGTTCAAATGTCGGTAATCCAAAACTAAGCGGTACGATCCATCGGGTTTAGAAACCGCGAAAAGGGGATTATTCATCGGTGATACGCATGTTTCAATTACTCCCTAATATTCCAACTGAGTCAGAATTTCGGAAACGGGGCCTTTTGCTTCCCGTTTTATGGGATATTGGGGTTGTGGCTGTGGCAGCGACCGCAAAGGAATTTCATGGGGTGGTGAATCTTCATCCCAGCCCACGTGGTTGCGGTATAACGCTGGAGCCAGGGACACAGCCCACTCAGGTGCAAGAGCCTCCGCTTTGTCCTTTGGGACATGACGAGAAAAGCTCGGAAGGATTACCTCCTCCCCTTTATGCGCAGCAAGTACGAATGGGGGCGGCCAATCCGCCTCCGCTAACAAAATGTCGTATGAAGAGGTCAGATTTTCCCCAAAAATCCCTTTAATAACACGCTGTATGTCACCTTCAATTTGAATGACAATATTATATAGTCTGTCAGGGGGTGCCACTCTGGTGTCTGCCGTCTCGACAGTAATGAATGTTTCAGTTGCTGTCGCCTCCACATGAGGACGTAGCGTCTCCCGCACTATGGTAACTTCCGCGGCGATGTCTAGGAGGGTCACTGCCCACGTCCAATTCAGGAGTCTCGTTCTCACCGTCTGTGGCATATCTCGCTGTTACAGCAGCAACCTTCTTCTTCTGAAATTGTGGGCGAGAACGTTGAAATTCTTCTGCTTTCCCTCTGACCTGTTGTCGAGGTTGGTCTCGTCCCTGTGGAGCCTCTCGACCCCTTCCTCTATCCTGGCGATCTCCTCCACCAGCCTGCGAAGATGTTGGTGCCTGTGAAGAACGAGGAGAACGCGAATCAGGGACTTGAAATCTCTCTGGAGATTTAATTCTCGCCCTATCGCGCAAATCCCATATGTGCGTTCAGAAGAGACAGAAACTGGGGAAGCGCCTCGCGACCCCGGCTTCTTCTGTTGCTTACCCTGTTTCTTCAACCTCCAGCTCTTTTTAGTAAAAACTGGTTTCTCATCTTTCTCAGATTGAGTTTTTGGTTGTTGTTGCGATTGTGTTTGCGATTTTGCAAAAGGCTTAACTCCCAGGCTATTGCGACCAATGGTTTTGTAAGCCTGTGCAATAATTTTCGGAAATTCGCACGGCCTGTCCGGTTCTGGGACTAAAGCCAAAGCATTAGCTACTTGAAAGTTAACTGCATCGCCCTTGACATTCGCAAGGATCAAATCAGCTACTACGTCGAACACTCCCACCAGTCTCATCCCTAATTCCACAGCCGCTTCAGGGCCATGCTCATCCTGCACTCGTTTAATTACAGAGGGGAGAACTGTCATGGAAGGAGTGCCGAAACACTTCGCATATACTGCTGCAAATACCCTACCCCAGTTGTTGCATTCTGCCAACTCGGGGATTAAGTCTTTTGGTAAACTAATCGTCAGAATCCTGTGTTTTTCAACGGGAGAGGTATTTGGAAAAACTGCCTCCAGCTGGTCAAATTTTTCTGCAAGCCAATAAGGAAAATCATCCTTATTTTGTGGGCGCTTGCCCATCACCGAATTCACCATGACAGGACTTATGGTTACACTGCCTGCACCAGCTGGATGGGCCGCAACTCCAGGCGGGGCTCCCTGGATGTTGCCGGTAACATATTGTACTAAAGCTCTATGTACTCGTATCAAAGACGAATGCATATTACGCAGTTCAGCGACTGCCACCGTCATATAACGCGGATGTGGGGTATACCCGGCCAAGACAGGCCAAGTGGCCCCATCAATTGATAAGGGGCCTAAACGAACCGCGGTAACCGGTTGGGGGAGGGCGCCATCAAACCAAACACGGTGTTGCCAAGCCGTGAGCGGTACTTCAAGATTTCTATACGGTCTATAGTGATTAGGAACAACGGTGGCTTCATATTCATGGAACATATTATCAGTCCCATCCACCGCCGGAAAGGTGACCCAAGAGTAAAACACCTCAAAGTGGTAAGCTGGATCTGCTTGTACCACAAAGATCAAATCGACACCCGCGTCAGGCACTCCATACACTGTTAAGTGAGCCCGGAGCGCTGCGCGGCTATGTGCCGCAATTTGAACAGCCATTTCAGGCTAAAAGTTCTCGACAACCTAATGTGAGGCAGCACAATAGAGGGTATTCTTTAAAAAACCTTTTAACAACTTCAAGCTTGAATGAACCTATAAATACGTCAATTTAGGAGGTATCACCGTCACACACGCTTCCGGAAGCGTCTGTGAAGGAGTTGTGGACAAGCACAAATATTACTCAAGTGTCTCGCAGATAAGCAGCCCACTCGTTGGTTGCGCCATGTTGTACGGATTCTGCACAAACACAGAGCTATGCACAGGATATTAGGACCTCGGAATACGGTGGTGAGCCAACCATAAACCTTAGCACCTAAAACCCCAACCTGATTAGCTGTAGCGTCTCATTAGCAACAATGCTACCAATGATTAGACAACCCAGAACACGGTATCTCTCTCTCTCTCAGGACTCGCAGGAGCAAGAACACCCTTTCATAACTCACTCATACCTGTCCACAACGCGCGTAAGAAGAGACACTGAATAGTTTAAAATGTTTATTTCAACTAACGTGCTCTAAGATACAGTACACGTGCCAGTACTATCAGCATAATGCATAAGGATAATATAATCAGCATAGTTACAGCTCCATAGAATACAAACGGGGAAAGCATTTCATAAAGCAGTGGATATAGGGCTAAATGTCCTTACCACCCTCCCCGTGCTAGTAGCTAGTTTATTATAAAAATAGAAGACCTCTGGGCTTTGACTAGCGAACCTCCATACCTCAATATCTAGATGCACAGTTTACATCATCAGACACAAACAGATCTTCTCTCTGGAAAGGTTTTTCTCCAAGTGTCTCTAAACGTGAAAATCACAATATTAAAAGCACCCGAATTTCTCCATGGCCGCTATACATAGTGTTGTGTCTAAGTGCGAGGGACTGGCCACATCAGCAGGAACAAGGGACGTTGTTTTTTGACCTTGTACATGTTGTGCAGACGTAGCCCAAAGGGAACAGGAGAAAAGGTGAAAGACAGAAATGCAAACAGTTCTAAAATAGCCGGGCAGAAGCAGAAGCTGGAAAAACAACGGCACAAAGTAACGTGCGCAAAAAGGCATCATGGCAGCCAGGCCTAAGCCAACAAAGCAAGGCAGACCAGGAGGCCACAAACCACAAGACACCAGGTTATTCCAGTTAGACGATGAAGACTCTCTTGGGAAAGGTTAGTCTCATCCTCTTTCGTTTGGGGGGTTGTGTAGGAAAGTTCCCTTTTGACATGGTTAACCCCCACTTTTTGCCTGGTATATGGTGCAACTTTGACTGAACATGTATTGGGTCCCTGATAACCAGGTTCCAAGTAGGTGGCCGGACCATGATGGCCGCTCGGAGCTGAAGCTCCGTTGCGAACCCACACACCAGTTTCCAGAGCGGTGCATTTCCGCGCTCAATTCCCATTGGAAAACCAATTTTCTGCAATCGGAATGCAGACAGCTCACATAAAACTAAGCATTGCCTCTCTTCGACCATGCCTGACCGAGAACGGAATCGCGACGTCCCCGTAGGCGCGTGCACTAAGATGGCGCCCGAGGAGCTGCGGGACGGCGCCCGGAGGCCAAGAGAATCGACCCGTGATGTTGCCGAACCACACTCTTTCAGCAGATGAGACTCTCATCACCGCATGCCCTCTTCCCGACTAACGGACTTGCCGGCTGCCCCTCCGGGGGGTGGGGGGGACTCCCAGTTCTGACTACGCCTGCCTACACCCATTGAGAGGTACGAGCGCGGCTGGTGGGGGAGGGGCCTGCGAACCTGATCTGCGTTTGTCTACACGGCTGGATCCGTTCTGGGGACCGCACAATCGGGAGGCAAACGAACACTGGGAAGTGCTGGGAAGTGAACCAACATGGGGGAGCTGTGCAGCACCTCGCAATCCAATAACATTTAATAACAACAATAAATATTAACGCGGAGTCAACCGCACGGTGTCCGAGACATCCACTTGCACCCTCTCTGCAGCTTCCCCCTTGCAAGTACGCTCTAAATGTGAAGGCCCCAGCCCATCATGCCCGGATGATGGAGAGGAAATAACCGAGCAACAGCTTTAGCGATCCGCTGGCTCCCTCCGCGCAGACAACCGCTTGGGCCTACGTGCGAGCCAGCTTCAAACCCAGGCCTCTGTTTTCCTCGCCCCACTTCTCCAGGATCTATGCCCTATTGAGAATGTGAGCTAAGCTGTGATGAGATTTAGAAAAGAAACCCCGCTCCCTCACACTGCATAGCAAGATCGCGGCCTGCAGGGACCTGATACACAAGACCCCTTCCAGTGCCTGACCTTAAGATGGCCGCCGTGACTAACAATTAAAGCACTGTGCTTCTGACCTGGCCCCTACTCATCATACTCCACTGAGACAGCTGACGTCCGTGGGAGCATCGGTGGGTTCAAATTTGCGCCTGTAGCTTTGGAGCTGTGGAGTGGCAGCCCTTCAGTCGAGGAGTAAAGTGCACTGGACAGTGATTTATAGAGCAGCTCTCCACCAATCACTTTCACTAATTTGACAATGACTGAGCGCAATCTTCTCATTCATGATGTCTTCAAGATGTCTGACAGATTATCAGCTCCGTCCGGGAACGCCCCTGCTAGGGATTGCCTTTTTGGCTTTTATCCCCTGGAAGCTACCCCATTCTTGGACCCTTTATACTCCTGGGGTTAGATCGGACTGCGGTTCTCATCTCTCCAAACTCCCGTATTTAAACTCGAAATCTTCAGAGGAACTGTGATTATTATCCCGACCGCGAAGACCGAGCAATATGGCTGATGCCCGGTGGAGCTGCCTTGACAGCTATAGAGGAGATCGGCTTTGGTTCACCCCCTCGGCCGTCAACTACCCAGCCGAACATTGGGCACTGTTCACCGCGTCTCTCCGCTGTGTCTCCTTTCCTCCCACTCCCTCCGACCGTGTAACATTATCTTTTATATGTCGTTGTACTGTGTAACCCTGTAACTGATGTAACTTGTAACTCACCTGTCCTCATGTAAAGCGCTCTGATACCTCCGGGTCTAGCCAGCGCTATATAAAACTCAAATAAAGTACCAGTATTCTTTCCCTAAACTGTACGATTGTTCCTCAATTAGCACCCTTGTAGGCTCCTTGTAGGTCCCTAGTAAGTGGTACCCCTGGTACCTAGGGCCTTGGAACTAAAGAGGGTCCCTAGGGATGCTGCATGAATTGTGCCACCCTAAGAGACCCCTCACCAAGCTCACGCAAACTGCCATTCCAGCCTGTGTGTTTTGGTGCAGAGAAAACCAAAGAGTCGACATGACACACACCCCTGTGTGACATGCCAGCAAAACACTACATGTGGCATAGGTAGGCTATCTGGTTTTAGGTTTAAACCTATAATAACTGATAAAACCCCACCAAAAGGAAAATAGCCATCACCCGTGTAAACATATAAACACTGAAAAAACACCTTCGTGACCACAAACTAAGTGCCATTGAAAGAAAGGAAACGATGAGTGAAATCATTTTTATTTCTTCCTGAAGGGGCCAATACAATGTAACTTTGTTATACAAGGCAGCAGCAAGAAAGACTAGGCTAACAATATTCTGCCTGAGTTTTGTTGTTTAGGGATGTCACTAAAATATTGTCTCTTCTTCCTTCTGCTTTTTTCAGTTTTGTGGTCTTTGGTCTAAAGATGCAGTGTTTAGAAGCATGTTTTAGGTCTTATTTAGTTATTTTATAAACTGTAGAGAATCAGGAAATATAAAAATCATATTTGATATTTTGGCTACATTTGATTTCACTGATAGGTAAAATGGCTGGTTTCATAAGAATCTTTCCCAATATGTACCATCACATTTACCCACAGACAGAGAATGGGTTTAATCCTTTGATACATCAGCCCCCTTTTCTAGTGAGTCAGTATTGATTGCCCAACACCTTAGGCTTTAAACATTCAATGCAAGGTGTAGTGACAGGTATATGTGAAAAGAATGTTGTCACCAAGCATCTGAGATCGTGGTGAAAACATGACACCAGACGTTGGTAAACATGGAACGCAGTGCCACTTTGCTGCTGAAAAAAGTTCCTACCAAGTTCAATAAAGATTGGAGTGATATTATTTGTATTTGCAGTAATTCTGCTACGTATATGAAAAAGTTGTATAATGACCTGTCAAAGTCGATACCTGAGCTAAAGTGCTTCCCTGTAAGAGATCCTTGTCACTTGCTAGATTGTATGCTGAAAGCATCTTTACAATCTTCAGAGTTTATGGAGAATGCTAATGACTTTGTAGTCCATTCTGGTGCACTGTTTCCTTATGCACAGGAACTAAAATGCAAATATTTCTCATTTTGTCTTTTGTGTGGCATCAAAGAAAGAGTCATCGTAACTGTGTCATATAGCCGGTGGATTCGCAGTCCTAGAGGCTGTGAATGCCCTATTATCCATGTAGCGACCGTTGTGCTTAGTGATGATGCCAAAGGCAAGAAATGTGATGATCTTTGGTCACATATTGATAGTGATGTGAAAAAAGTACAGTCTACTGCATGCTTAGGTTTTTACAGGAAAACATGACTGCTGTAGTGGACGTAATCAAAATACTAGAGTCTGAAAACACCCTTGTCTACCAAGTATTCAGTGTAATTGGTGTAGATGTGAAACATCTCCTTGAGAGTAGGCTGGGTGACACTTTTAGTGACTTTGACACTGCAACATGCTCCAAGTTAGAATTCTTGCCACTTGGCAAGCAAAGAAATGTTGAGGAGCAATTCAGGACATTTTCGTTTACCGTCTATGGGAAATGGCTTGCAATGATGCATAGAAATGTCCCTTCACCAACCATGGCATTTGAAGTTAATGAAGCCTCATTGAGGTACTCTGCACAAGTTCTAAATCCCTTCTTTTTTTCTCCAGACTTTGAAAAGTACTGCTTCATTTTTGACCGCTTTAATAACTGAGGGCATATGTGCCCAATTCAATGCATATGTTTCAGAACATGTCCTTGAGATCACAATCTTCAGGTACACCAGTATTGGCATGGAAAGCTATGTCATTGGCCAGAGTTAGCAAATTGTGTACTGCCTGTTTTGGCATTGCCCATCTCAAGTGCAAATGTTGAGAGGGCCTTTTCACAGATAAATGTTTACATAGGAAGAAAAGAGCGAGCGGGCATGACCAAAGACTCACTAAAGAAGTATTGTATGGTGTATTACAAAAAGTTAAATTTGTAAAAATGTATTTGGACCTCATATACCCTGTACACACGCTATCTATACACATGCACTGTCAGTGCAGAAAGCAAGCAATAATTAAAAGCAAAACATTCCATAAACACCTGAAAAACACTGTTTCTGTTGTTTTTAATGGCGCAAAAATGTACAACCACTGATAACCACTGTTTTTTTAAGGTATTTAAAAAACTGAAAAAACCCCACCAGAATTTACCAAAAATAGAAACTGAAAACAGGAAAGCTTAGGTATAGGTAAGTGTAGGAAAGTATGATCTGTTTTCATGGTTATCCCCCACCTTTTGCTTGCTGGTGTCATTATGGTTTTCTGACTAGTCTGACTGGGATCCTGCTAATCCGGACCCCAATCTCTGTGCTTCTTCCCTAAATTGGATCATGGTGAGTAATTAGGTACACCCCAGATTGGCTACTGGTGTACCCTTAT
Organism: Calotriton arnoldi; assembly: GCA_963921515.1. Classification (NCBI taxonomy): domain Eukaryota; kingdom Metazoa; phylum Chordata; class Amphibia; order Caudata; family Salamandridae; genus Calotriton; species Calotriton arnoldi. Next base: position 515,438 of record CAWUFW010011315.1, on the reverse strand, counting down.
AAGTCCCTAATATATGGTACTAAGGTACATAGGGCATAGGTACACCAGGGGTCCCCTATGGGGTGAAGCATGTATTATGCCACCCATGGGAGAACACCCAAATTGTGACTACAGGCCTGCCATTACGCAATGGCTAACTCTAAACTGGCTGTAACAAACCCTGGCGTGTTTGGTAGCAAACTTGTTGGACTCATACCCCTAGGTATTATTCCATGCACCGTAGGGCCCCTTCGGGAAGCCCTCAGTGCTCCCGGTACCAGTCTTCCAGACCCGAGCAGCAAACTATGGTTGCTGTTGACCCGAGACACGATTCTGCCCTCCTGCTGCTGAGCCAAGCTCGAGCAGGGGAAGGCAGGACAATAGGTTTCCTGTCATAGGGAGGTGTGACCACCTCCCAGACAGGGCTTAGTGTATTGGGCCAGGGTGGGGGCGCTTGCCAGCGCCACTAGACTGCTTTGGAAGGCACATTTGGTGCCCTCCTTGCATACTCCAGTTGGAACCAGTTCAGGGAGCCGTTGGCTCCAGCTCTGGTGCAAAACTGGACAAAGGACATGAGGGGATCCTCCCCACTGTCCAGCCCCTCCTGTGGGAGGGTCCCCTGAATCGTCCCAACCCTTTCCTTAGGGTACTTAAGGGCTTACCTGTGAGTGGTTCCTTAGATTTGTTGTGGGAAAAGATTCAGATCCGAAACCACTTTATCTTCAATCATCTGGGCACTTTGAACTTTGCTGAACTTCGTTTTGGGAACTGAGACTGCAACTGGGAAGACTCCTGCTGCTCCTGGTCCCGTCGTCCTGCCAGTCTTCTGCGTCATCTGTGCCTGTGCTCCATACAGGTTCTTCTACAGGCCTGTGGACATCCAAGACACCCAAAGAAATCTCCCTGGAAGTGAAGGAGTCACTTCCCTGCACCTGCAGGCACCGCAACGAAGCTGACCGATCTGCTGTCCCTGAAGTCCTACGGACTCCGAAAGGTTCAGCAACAAATGTGGTGGTTCTGCAACTCTCTCGAGGCCTGTACTGTCTTCACAGCAAGTTTGAAGCCAGTATCCCTTGTCAGAACGGCTGGAGCAGTACCCTTGTGCACCGCGTCGACTTGCCGTTGCCAAGGCTTGTTGACTCTCTTCACCAGAGATCTTTGGGCTCCAAGAAGCTCCAGCCTCAAGCGTCTCTTGCTACTAAGATCTTTGTCCTCACTGGATATTCTGCACCGTGGACCTTCATCATTGGTGAGCTGCTCGAGGTCCTCTTGTGACTCCTGTGCCTTCGGCCCGTGGGTTCTCTTGAGGGTCTTCTTTGGCTCCAGTGGGCTCCCCTGCTTGCACGGGGCCTGCTCTGACTTACCTGCTCGTGGTGAGTCATTTGGACCATGCTTGTCCTGACACTGCACCTTTATTGTCTACTAAGTTTGTTGCCGTTGCCAAGGCTTGTTGGTGCTCCCGACGGACACCGAACCCCTGGCTCCTAACATCCGACGTGGGACAATTCATCAACAGCTCCTGGTCTTCCACAGCGTCGCCTGCTTCGCACAGCTGCAGCGCCAAAGTCACCGTCAACTCTCCTGCATCTTCCGACATCGGTGGGCACTCGTCTCCTGTGCCTTCTGGTCACTCCTGAGTGGCATAGACTCTGTCCCCTCTGCTTGCAGGTACCTCTCATCTTATATCCACCTTTGGGTTCCCCCGGACTCCTTCACCTTCTTCGCCAGCGGCATCTTAACTGAAGTCCTCCAGTGTGGTCTACGGCGGTTTTCGACGTCACTTCGCACCTATGCATCCGGCTTCCCTGGTGTGGGTATCCTGGTTTCCAGGGTATCCAAGGGTGGGGTGACTCTCCAACCTTCCTTCTTCCACAGGGTTTCTTGAGGGTCCTCTGGGAAGGGTCCTTCTTCTTAAAAACTGCAACCGCGACTTACCCCCTGACTTGTAATGAGCACATGGTTGTGTTCCCACTCTGCACACGGCCTCCGTGGGGTTCCTGGCTACTTACCTTGGGTCCCCGGCTCTTCTACGTCTTCTGGGTCCAGTCTCGACTTAGGTCGTGGTTCACATTCCAATTTCTTAGTATATGGTTTGGTCTCCCCCTGAAAAACACTGTGTATTTGTGTTACTTACGTGTTCTATTACCAAAGTATTGTGTGTATTGTGATTACAGATTATAACGTGCGCTTTACAAATACACATGCTATGTTATATCTCCAGGTAGGAGATATTGCAATGTATTACTGAGTGTTTATAATAAATACATATTTTTATAACTACACTGTGTGGTTCTTTTTCACTTAATCTACACTATATGATTAGTACTGGTAAAACAAGCTGCTTTACACTCCTTCTGGACGAAGCCTGAAGGCTGCTATCCACAGCTACCACTTAGAGAGCTTTCAAAGGTTGTCTAAGACCACTAAAATCACCATAAGGATTGTCTGGATTAGTGAAGGGTGCTACACTTACATAAGTGTGCACCATATACTAAGCCAGCCTCCTACAGTAAGTCATCCCTACGACAGGCCTTACAGCCTGAAGGCAGGGTGCACTATACCCAAGTGTGGGCATATCTGCCTGAGTGGATGTGTTCCCCAGCTACATGATGGCTTCACTTTAACCCAAGGTGTTTGGTATCAAACACCTCGTCTTAATAAACCAAGACTGATACCAGTGCTGGATTTATTCATAAATGCACCCAAAGGGCACCTTAGAGATGCCCCCTAAAAATCTATGGACTACTAGTGTGTTGACTGACTGGTCTCAAACAGCCAGCCACCATAGACAGATTTCTGACCTCCTGAGGCCTTTGCTATCGGAGGCCAGGAACAAAGCTTGCTCTAGGCAGAAGTGTCCACACCTCCTCCAAGCAGGATGGGCATTCCAGGGTGGGAAGCTTCAAAGGCCCTGCCGCCTTTGTTATGCTACCCCGGGCCTCTCCAGATAGTGGAGGTGCCCATCCCCCTGTCCTGACCCACCTTTTTGGCAGCAAGACAGTAGTTACAATTAGTAAGATTAGGAGGTGAGCCCACATTCAGCCAGCACCACCCCTAGGCTGATGTGGAGCCCACTTTTCAGATTCCTACATGTTGTTTTGGAGGGAATCAGCATCCTAGGGTTAGGGTTATGTCCGCTTCCCACAGGAGGTGGCCATATAGAGGATGTAGACACCCTAAAGGTAGGTAGCCCATTGGCTACTACCTGCCACTCCCAGTAAACACCCCTAAATTGAGTACTTAGGTGGCACCCCTGAACCAAGAACTCAGATTCGACAGATCAACAGAAGTAGGAAAAAAAAGTCACTGCCTGGCGAGAACTGCAGCAGAACTTTGGTGCGAAACCCTGCCGTCTTCAGCCCTCTCTCGATAATTGCAACAGAGTGACTCGTCCTGCAAGCTAGACAACTACCAAAGCCTTGGGTAGCCAGCCAGCACTTCGAAAATCACTGAGTCTCCCTTAGAGTAGAGGAGCTTCTCCCCTGCAGTTTGCAGGCACCGACAAGTAAAGTCTGGTCCACCGCCTTGCAGCTCCCCTGCCCGATCGATGCCACAGATTACCAGGAGAAGGTACTCATGCTCTGGAAGGTCATATCTGTCTCCCCACCATGTGTGAAGACACCAGGACCAACCAGAGCCTTGCAGCAACAGCACCCGGGGCACCGGACGCCCTGGACCAAACACCAACTGTGAAAGTCAAGTCCGGATTCTTACTGCACCAGGACCAAGCAGTTGTCGAGGGATGTCAGCATCACTGAGACCTACTTCGAGAGTGGCCCAGCAGCTTTGATTTTGCCACTGCCAGCTGTTTGTCCCTGACTGGGAGGTGCATCTTTGTGCACCCAGCCTAGCTGACCAAACCACTTTGCACCCGAGCCGCCTTGCTTGGGTCCCATTGAACTGGCAGTGTCCCCTTACTTCAAGACCCCTTACGACCTAAAGCCCCCATTTGGGAGCCCTCTGACTTGTCCGCAAGTCCCCCTGTGCAACCTGTTTTTTTGGGTGGCCCCCTTTCACCGTAGCACACCAGTTACCAGCCTCACCAGCACCCTGCTCCCGGTAGAACCCGGGTGGTTCCCGAAGAACTACTGGTAGTACTTTGGACCTTGGCCCACTACAACTCCGAACCCTGAAGGTGAACCCCTGAAACCGACTGCACTTACCTGTGTGCATCTGTGACTTTTCCTCCCATAGGATTGCATTGTGTGTAAAAGCGCACAGGTTTGAATGTTTTACTTACCTGTGAATTATTGCTATTGAAAACAGTACTTACCTTTGAACAAAGTTCTTGGTTTTAAAACATATATAAAAAGAAGTGTTATTTTTCTAATTTGGTCTCGGATTTATTCTTTGAGTGTGTGTCTCATTTATTGCCTCTGTGAGTACAACAAATGCTGAGCACTACCCTCTGATAAGCCTAACTGCTTGCCCACACTACCACAAAAGAGAGCGTTAGTTTTATCTACTTTTGCCTCTGTAGACCAATTGGGGACCCACTAGACTCTCTGTACAGTGTACTCCGTTATAGTACTCTATGTAGAGAGCTAGCTTCATACAGCTGCCCACAGCTCTGTGAGGTCTTTATGAGAACCATCTTGTGAACACTGAAGAACAGCAGCAATATCACACTGAACTGGAGACAAAGATCTAGAACACCACCAAAGCTGAATGCTTTTCCAGTGCTTATCTTAAACCTTCAGATTAGAAGGACACCTTTAGCCCTGATTAGCAACAGCTAGGTGATCTGGAATCCCTTTGTTCTGTAGCCTGGTCCTCTCAACTTCCAGACAAAGCGAGAAAGTTGTAATAGAGGAAGACATCCCTGTGCACGTACATGACAAAGGCGATTGATGTGTTTTCCAAAGATGAGCTAGGTTAAAGAACCAAGTTCTGTGAGGCCATAAGGAAAGAACTGTTATCCTTCTACTGCCTCCTCTTGCATTATTAAAAGTAGCAGATGCTTACGAGGAAATGGAGTAAAACATAAACGAGATGAGGAGGTATCGGTATCGTATAGATCGAACATCGACTTCCAAGGTTCCTGGTACAGGAAATCGAGAAAAGAGCCTCTGTAGTTGTGTGTCTTCTGGGGAAGCAAATAGGTCCAGAAAGGGTACACCACATTTTTGACATATTAGAGAGAACATCCATGGAGTTAAGGACAGGTTCCGAGATGACAGGAAGACAAGGCTCAATCTGTCTACTGTCATATTGTCCTTTCCACTGATGTTGACCACCCTTAAGGACAGAAGATGTTTTCTGCATAGGATTTTGTCACTCCTTGTTTGTTGATGTAAGAAATTGCCACTGAATTATCCGTTCGTATAAGCACATGTTGCTGAGACAGGTAAGATTGGAAGTCTATCAATGCCAGATGTATTCACATCATCAATACTCTCCAATTGTCCTCTGTCTTTAATCTTCCACCTTCTCTGCATTGTCATATCCAATAATATTGCGCCTCAACCTGCCGAACTCACATCTATTGTCCCAATCCTTGGTGGATTTCTCTGAAGCAGAAATCCTTCCTGCGGAGTGTGAGGATCCGCTCCGATTTTAAAGGGTACTGGAAACTCCTTCTTTCAAGTCATCAACATGTGTTTCCAGTATTTCAGCAGATGGATTAGCAAGGGCTGATGTGCAATCTGGCCCGCAGCACCAGATATCCACATGATGCCATGTGGCCCTGAGCTTTCAACCACAGGTGTGCAGGTACTTGAACCAAAAAATGAAGGTGAGAGAGAGAGTGTAGTTCTCAATCTGTCTGCTCCCTTCACAGATAGATACACCATTCCAATGTCCGTTCTGAAGTGTGCCCCAATAAAAAGTACTGTCCTGTGCTGGAACCAATCTACACTTATAGAGGTTGATTAACAACCCAATATTCTGAAGACAATCCTTCATTATCATCCAACCCACCCACCCCCAATGCTTTTTGTCTTGAAGGGTCATGAAGGAGCCAGTTGTCCAAACAGAAGAAAATGTTCAATCTTTCCATATGTAACCACACAACAAAAGGTGCCATCACCTTTGTAAACACACTCGGTGAGTTTTGATGCCAAGTGCATTCCTGAAAGTGTTATCCAAAGCCACTGAATCTTAGTTACTTCTGATGAGTTTTCACCACCGTAATATAGTAATATGCGAACATGAAACGAATTGTGATCATGAACGCAGTATAAGGGCAATTATTCTTTGAAGAGTTTCCATTTTGAACGGCATCTTCTGTATCCACCTCCTTACATTACGTAGGTCTATTATTAGGCTGTATTCTTCCAATGGTTTGGGGACCAGAAAAATGGTGGAGTATGATCCGTTCACCTTTTCCACTCTCGTAACTGGCACAATAGCTCCCTTCATCCTCCAGTTTGCATATTGCAGACCTCATGGCTTCCTTCTTGCTGGGATTGTGAGGACAAGGCATATGAATGGTCCTGTTTCCTGGTAGTATTGATGTAATTCTATCCAGTATACCTCTTTCACAATACTGAACACAACTTCTGAGGAGTCAGAAGTGGATTCTTCTAGAAGTGCGATATCAGACTTGCCTTCCGCCAGTTGAGGTAATCTCCAGCACTGTCAGGAGCACTGATTTCTAGATATTCTTTTGGTCTCTCTGAGACATAAATCCTTTTTCTCTTTGTCATTTTGAGAAGCAAAACTGGGATTGTTGTGCTGCTCTTCTTGGAGGTTGTTGAAATTAAGACTTTGAAGACTAAGAGAAAGAACTAGACGTTATGGAGGACTGACGAAGAGATGAAGAATGCTTATTCTCCTTAAAGAGAAGGTGGAGCTTGCCCTACAATTCTCTTCCAAACACTTTAATTCCCTCAAATGGCATTTGCAGAATCTGCAGATTTTAGGGCTGAATCCGTTCGGCACTCTCTCGAATCGATTGTTGGTTTCTTCTTGCAACTACTGTAGCTCCTTCTGATAAGGCAGATGCACTGACAACATCAAAAGATATATCTGAATCATGTGCCAAACATCCTGTACCCTCCTGAAAGCCTGAAAGAGGGATATGAAATCAGAAATTAACTACTGGCTAGCACGGGTTCCATAAATGCCTGCCCACATTGCCAAATGTGCCCCTGTATAAGACGTCTTAAGTGAAGATCCAATCTTTTTATCTGGTTGCCCTCTTCTGCCATCAATGTTCAGCCCACCAAACTGACAACTAAGACACAGAGACAGATTCCAATGGATAAAACTTTGACCTGATAGTAGGGAAAATTATTTTATCCAGGTACCTCAACTTCTTAGTATCACATCAGGGATGTCCTAGTGAATAGGGAGACTTAACAACAGGGCACTTTGAAATTGCCTCAGCACTGGCTCCCCAGAAGTGCTTGGATATTCCTCTACTGGTAAGCCTATGTTATTCTTGATTCTTCACAGATCTTAGGAAGCCACTCTTTGTCTATATATTTACCTTCTGATTACGGGGTAAAATCTCCAATCGTTCCTCTTCACCATCTTTTTCGGAACAGGAAGAACAAAGTGTCTGAACAGTAGAAAAGATTAGGGAACTGCACAGCAGCCATAGTTTCTAGCACATTTTTTCTAATCCTTTCTTCAAAACTGTCCTTAGAACAGTCCCTTTTCTGGTCCCTACTTATCTTTCTGGAAGGAGAAGTAGAAGAAGATGAAGAGGACTATCCCACATAGTGCCTCTTTTTTCATGTTTGGCCATGCTGAATATCAGCCCACTGAGCTCAATCGTAAACAAATAAAAAAGTGGATTCTGCATATAAATAGAAATAATTTTTGCTTGTGCATGTTAACACTGTACCTCTGTAGTGTACCAGCATAAGACAAGCTTTTGGAAGCAATTCCAGCCATCGCGTGCACATGCCTCACTCACTGCTGTCCATATCACTTACACTGACAGCCACTTCAGGGAGAATGAAGAGGTACCTAACTAGATGCTTCATGGACAGCCAGCTTCCTTCCAGGCATCCTCCATCATACCACTGAGAACAACTTCCTCCTCCCAGGCTATATTATATACTCATAAAGCAGCCATTCGCTCCCTATGCCCGGCACAGAAAGATCTCAGGTGCTACTGTTACAGGTCCAAAACTGACAGGAATCCTTCTTCCTTTTTTAATTTTGAAGCCTATCAGACAGTGAACCTGCTTACTATTGGCTTTGTAGTTTGTAACTCACAGTTGCTTTCTTTCTCTTTGCTGGCTTCATTTGCTTCCTCCCGTGGAGCATGCCTGGTTTACTGTATCCATCTCCTGATTTCTCACTTCCTTTAAACAGGCCTTTAAATCTTGTCAAATTTGCTATGTATTCAAAGACACAGGTCAAATGTCAGGCTATGTCTTCCGAGGAACCTTGGTGTTTACTTTTCTTTCTTTGACTTCAAAGTGAGAGAATTTATGTGACAATCCTGCTGGTTACACTTGTAAGAGGAAAGGCTCTGGGACGTTATTTTTTCTAGCACACAACAAAGATGAACTGTCCTGATATTTCAGAATATATCAGAATTAGGAAGGTACAAATAAAGCACATTTTGTTTGTAATTCTGAAGTGTGGTGGAAACATATATTTGAATATGATCAATACACTAGGTGATGACATTTCCACATATTATCGTTTGTGCAAAATGAAACTATGTCTGTGCAAATGTAATGGTCATTTCAATTGAAAATGTGTTGTCTGTAATGGTAGTGCCCTAACACACCATACATACTCCACACTACACCAATCCACTTTACACCACTCCACTCTGCAACACTCTACTCCACTGTATACCATTCCACTCTATGACATACCACTCCACTCTACGCTCCTCTACTATAAGACACTCTACGACACAACTTCGCTTTGTCACTCCACTCGATGGCACGCCACTCTACTCTACTCTGCGCCACTCCACACCACACCACACCACTTGCCCCAATCCACTCAATCTACCCCACTCTAATCTACCCAACTCCAATCCCCCCAATCTATGTCACTTCACTCTAATCTACACCACTTCACTTCACTACAATCTACCCCAATCTACTCCACCCCACTCTACCCCAATCTACCCAAATCCATTCCAATCTATGGCACTCCACTCCAATCTTTCCCAATCCACCCGATCCAATCTACCCCTTTCCACCCCATCTACCCCACTACACTACACTCCACTCCAATCCAATCTACTCCAATCTACTCCACTCCACTCTAGCCAAATCTACCCCACTTCAATCCACACAATCTACTCCACTCCACTGTACCGCTATCCACCCAACTCCAATCTACCCCAACCCACTCCTCTCACTCTAATCTACCCCGCTCCGCTCCACTCCAATCTACTCCACTCTAATCTACCCCACTCCACTCTACCAGTCTCTACCCCTCTCCAATCTATCCCACGCCACTCCAATCTACCCCACTCCACTGCAATCTATCCACTCCACTCTACCCACTCCTCTCCAATCTACCCACTCCATACCAATCTACAACACTACACCCTACTCCAATCTACCCCACTCCACTCCAATCTACCCCACTTCACTCTACCCTGTCCACTCCAATCTACCCTCTCCAATTTACGCCAATCGACTCCACTATGATTTAATCTACCCCACTCCACTTCAAACTTCCCCACTACAATCTACCCACTCCGCTCCACCGCAACCTACCCTACTCCACCCCAATCTACCTCACACCACCCCAATCTACCCCACTCTACACCAATCTACTCAACTCTACTCCAGTCTATTCCACTCCACTCAATCCATTCCACTTGTCTATCTCACTCCGCTCAATCTAACCCAATTAAACCCACCCTACTTCGTTACAATCTACCCCACTCTGCTCTGCCCCAATGTACCGCCCTCCACTCAAATCTACCCCAAACTACCCCACTCCAATCTACCCTACTCCTCTCCAATTTACCCCAATCCATCCCACCCCAATCTACCCTACTCCAATCTACCCCAATCTACTCCACCCCACTCTACCCCACCCCACTCTACCCCACTCCAATCTTTCCAACTCCAAACTACCTCACTCCAATCTACCCCAATCTACCCACTCCAATCTACATCAATCTACCCACTCCACTCCAATCTACCCCAATCCACTCTACTACAATCCAATCTACCCCGATCTACTTCACTACATTCTACCCAATCTACCCAACTCCACTCCAATCTGCCTACTCCACTCCAATCTACCCCACTCCACCCAATCTACCCCACTCCACACCAATCTAATTACTCCACAACAACCTACCCCACTCAAAATTACACCACTCCACTGAGTCTACTCCACTCAATCTACCCCATTCCACTCTGCCCCAATTTACCCCAATCCACTCTACCCCAATTTACAGCACTCCACTCCAATCTACTCCATTCCTATCTACCCCACTCCACTGCAATCTACCCGAATCCACCCCACTCCACTCGAATCTACCACACTCCATTCCAAATTACCCCACTCCACTCCAATCTTCACTCCACTCCATCCAACACCACTCCAATCTACCCCACTCCACTCCACCCAACTCCAATCTACCACAGTCTACATACGCCAATCTACCACAATCTAACCCACTTCACCCCACTTCCATCTCCACTCCACTCTACCCCAATGTAACCCACTCTAAAATAAAATAAATAAATAAAAATAAAATCTACACCACTTCAATCTACCACAATCTATCCCACTATAATCTACCACAATCTACCCCACTCCACTCCAATTTACCCAAATCTACCCCACTCCAATCTACCCAATCTACTCCACTCCATCCTATCCCAATATACCCCAATCCACTCCAATCTACCCCACTCCACTTTAAGCCAATCTACCTCACTCCAATCTACCCCACCCTACTCCCCTCACTCCAATCTACCCTACTGTACTCCAATCTACCACATTCCACTCCAATCTACCCCACTCTACCCATATCTACCCCACTCCCATCCAAACTACCCACTCCACTCCACAAAGCTCTTGCATAAGCGAGACCTATTGGCTTTCCCAATGCTTGTTTCAAATAGTGTCCCAAAACCCTGCATTTCATTCACTCTCGCTGCCTCTGCAGCACACATTAAATGATACAGATTGTTGAGGCAGGTCTCTGTGCAGTGCACCCCTCCCTCTGATTTCATAGGCACTTCATCTCTCCCTCTGCCCTACTGTACGATAGGCCCCTTTCAGCCTGTGCAGGGACAGTACACCATGTGAGGATAAGGAATGCACTCTGTACTATTGTGCAACTTTCCGTCTACTTTAACCTATGGTGCTTCATCTGTTCCAGTGTGCCAATCAACAGTCCATTTGCATCTGTTCTGTTTTTAATTGTCGCATTCCTCCCTGTGCTCAACCTAGCACTACATCCCACCTTCCAGTGCATCCATTAATGTTTCATTGCAGTTATCTGAGTAAAGGGAGGTAGTTCCTTACATTGAATAAGCAGTTGAAGAGCTCTGCAGCTGTTTCTACACTCCTTATGGAACATTAGGCTCCACAAAAGTAGGTCATTTTTTGGAATGCACCTCATTACACAGACGGAACTGAACTAAAGTGTCCCTCAAAGTGTCACACATATGCATTAAAATGTCATACATAAGGATACTGAAAACACTGACATGTCACGCATATGCAAGACAAAAACTTGGCAGCTATGCACAACAGGAAGAAGAAAGAGGGAGGAAAATAATGGCTGTAACTAAAAGCAAAAGAAAGAAAATAATGCAACAAGTGAGCGTAATGTGTAAAACGCTGTGTGGATGAACAAGAATAGGTGGTGTAATGATTCCATTATCGCGAGAGCGGGCCGAGGGTTGGCTCTGGAAGAACATGCAAACATTCATTGTAGCACCCTCTGGGCAGGCGTGGCCAGAGGATATAAATAAATAGGAAAAGACCGCTCGTGGTTCTTTCCCTGTACCATACCAGTGCAGTGTGTGTGTCTCTTTGTCCCGCCGCAAGGCCACACGCCAGCCCACACGCAGGCAACACCACACTGGCGACGAGGGTGCTAACCACCCTGCGACACCGTCCACCCCCATCATTCCGCCTGTGGACCTACCGTCTGCGCAGGGATCGCTGCGTGGTGGGCCCGCCTGAAGGCTGCAGTGCCATCTGTTTATGGTCGCGAAGCCGACTGCCTGTGTCGAGACTGCCGCACCATCTCCCCGCTCAGAGCAGCACGTCAGCAGTGTAGCGTGAGGATATAGCCGCTCTGAAGCCTGTCCAGCACTGCGGCTCCTCCCCAGACGTCACGCGGCCTAGCGCGTGCGAGCGCCCACCCGCATACCAGCCGGAGCAGCCCCAGAAAGCCGGCGCCGGAGGACCACACCCACAGTGCAGGTACCACGTGGGAGCCCGGGGAGAGAAGCGCGTATCACCACCACGGGAGAGGAAGCCAAGCAGCGACTGTGCCAGCGGCTACACACAACCTCCAAAGGCTGTCCAGGCCAGGCCACTGAGAGAAAAAATAAATAAAATAAACAGTCACAACTGATAACCAACTGGAGTTGAATAATAAAAAGAATCAGGGGCAGGACACTCCCACCACCGGATAATATCTTCACATACACCCACAAAGAGGACATAATAAGGCACCATCTTGAACAGGTCAGGTCACGCTGTGCCTACGCCAGTCAACAACCATGACAGACAACGCAGCACAAGCAGGCCCACAACAGGCACCACCAATGGGGCAACCCCCCATCGCACCAGCCACGCAACACTCCCAGGTCAGCGCGCTGCCAACGTTTAGTGAGCTCGCCGACCCGGCTACCGCCTCCCCTAGGTGGAAGATATGGATTAGCCGCCTGAACAACTATTTAATCGCGACAAGGGAAACAGACAACACCATCAAGAGGTCTCTGTTACTACATTTCGCAGGGGAGGAAATATACAAACTCTTTGTACACGGAAGCCGCCAACGACTGCGACGCGGCGGTCAGAGCTCTGGATGCATACTTTGACCCGCAACTTAATCCAGACTACGAACAGTTCAAGCTCCGCCAAGTCTACCAGAGGGAAGGGGAGTCCATGAACGCGTTCCACGCACGCCTGAGGGAACTAGCTAGCACGTGCACAGCGGACAACCAAGCCAAAGAAGTGAGAGCACAAGTGATACAGGGGTGCCGCAATAAAACCCTTAGAAGCCTCATCCTCCGCCAGCCAGGGATCTCGCTGGAGGATATCCTTGTCAGGGCACGATCCCATGACCTGTCAGATGCCAGAGCTACAGCGATGGATCTCGCCATCACGCAGCAACCAGAGAGACCCATCCCGGTCAAAATGGAGCGAGCAGATGCCATTCGGACACAAGGAAGAGGAGGCGGCAGAGGGAGACCAATGGCAAAAGCAACATCTGGTCCCAAGTGTGGATACTGTGGACGGGAAGAACACCCTCTGGAGGAGTGCCCTGCACAAGGGCGAACCTGCTCCAAATGCGGAACCCTCAACCACTTCGCCACAGCGTGCAGAGGAGGGCCCAGAAACAGAGGTGTCCGTGGGAGGAGGCCACCATCCAAATCAGTAAGGCAACTGTCCCTACAAGACTATGACAACCTGAAGACAAGTACAGGATCACAATCGCAGCGCCACCACCTTGAGGACTCGTCCACCGAAGATGAGGTAGAATGCTTTCTCGTATCATTCGCCAGTGACTTAAAGCGTAGGAGGCGTCCCCAGCCCACATGCGTAATAGAGATAGCAGGATTTCGAGTCACAGCCTTGATAGACACCGGGGTGTCCGTCAACATCATGGGCACCCAACAATATAAGCAACTACATCCACGCCCTCAGCTAGCTCCGACAAATGTTGAGATCTTCACATATGGAAGTCAAACACCGTTGCCCCTGAAAGGGAAGATGACTGTGAAAGTGAAAGCGGAGAACCAGGAAATCCCAACCACATTCCACGTGGTCGACAGGTAGGCTGACATCCTGGTAGGGAGCCACACGAGCAAAAGACCTCGGCCTATTCACCTTTGCCCGTGCAGTCAAAGCCCTCCAAACGGAGGAGATATTTGATCTATTCCCACACCTCTTCACTTGGCTAGGGTGCATGAAGAGACCGCCCGTCAAGCTCCACATTGACCGATCAGTCAAACCAGTGGCACTCCGTCACCGGAGGATACTGGTCCACCTTCGACCCCTTGTCAAACAAGAGCTAAGTGACCTAGAACAACAAGGAGCAATCGAAAAAGTCACTGGCCTGACACCGTGGGTCTCACCTATGGTGATCGCGGAGAAGCCAAAACAACCAGGCAAAATACGGTTGTGTATCGACATGTGCCTAACAATCAGGCGATCAAAAGAGAGAGGCACATAACGCCCACAATGGGCAATATTATAGCCGACCTCAACGGCTCCAGATGGTTCTCCAAGCTAGACCTTAAGGCGGGATACCATCAGCTAAGGCTAGCGGAGGAGAGCTGGTACATAACAAACTTCTCGACGCACATTGGGCTGCGCCGCTACAAACGGCTCAACTTCGGCATATCATCTGCTGTGGAAATCTTCCAAGATGCAGTCCGAGAGACTCTTTCGGGTGTACAAGGGGTACATAATGTCACTCCCCATCCATCGAAGAACACCACAAGCACCTCAAAGCAGCCTTACAGCGACTGGCAGATCGCGGCGTGACGTTCCACAAGGACAAATGTTCCTTTTTCCAAAACTCCATCGAGTTCTTTGGATACATTTTTAACCAAGAAGGGGTCCAAGTGGATCAACGGAAATCTCACGCAATACAACAGGCACAAGCACCAACGACTGTGTCTGAAGTACGCAGTTTCCTAGGGATGGCCACGTATTGTGGGTGTTTCATCCCCAACCTAGCCACGATATCCGAACCCCTCCGGGCTTTGACTAAGAAGGACGCTGCATGGAAGTGGGGGAGTGAAGAAGAAGCCGCGCTCCAAAGCGTCAAGGAAGCTTTGCTCAGCAAAACCACAATGGCATACTTCGCACCACAAGTAGCATGGAACTGCTTGTGGATGCGAGTCCAGTAGGATTGGGAGCTGTGATCACGCAGGAGGTGGAACCAGGCAAGTGGGCACCCTTCGCCTTTGCAAGAAAGGCCCTCACACCCACGGAAACAAGGTACTCCCAAATCGAGAGGGATGCACTAGAAATAAGATGGGCGTGCAGTCATTTCCATCTCTACATCAGCGGCCACCCATTTCGTGTAGTCACCAACCACCAACCGCTGGTCGCACTATTTAAAGGCACAGCCCCTCATCCTCCACCACGAATCAAAAGGTGGGCGATCCATCTGAAACACTACCAAATGGAGTTAGTGTACCGTCCCGGAGCAAAGAACCCTGTAGATTTCCTCTCCCAGCACCCGCCAGATCCCAAAGAAGGCGGAATCGACAATGACGCGTGGGCCGAAGAATATGTAGCCAAGGTGACACAAGGGTCATGTCCCCGCGCCCTCACCCTTGAGGAGATCAGCACAGCCACCAAACACGATTCGGTCCTGAACCAAGGTAGTAGAGTCTCTACTCCGAGGGTCATGGGAGAACTTCTTACACAATGCCAACAACTGGCACGGTCCAGACAAAGAACACCTTGGCAAAATGTGGAAAGTGCGGGATGACTTCAGCACGACAGCAGAAGGTCTGGTGTTAAGAGGATCTCGGATCGTGATCCCGAAAGCCTCCAAGAGAGAATGACAACCCTTGCAGACGGAGGCCACCAAGGGACCGTCCGAATGAAGTCACGAATGAGAGAGAAAATCTGTTTCCCAGGGATGGAAGAAGCGGTCGACGACTTGGTGCGGAACTGCCACTCCTGCCAAATTACCAGCAGTCAGGAATCCCCAGTACCGATCATCACGAAGAACCTGCGGCTGCCCCCTGGTCCCAAGTCAGCCTCGACTTTGGGTGCTTCCCGGACGGGAAAGTGACGGCGATGCTCATCGACAGCTACTCCAAATACCCAATGGTTGAAGTGGTCGACTCCACTGCATACACCCAGGTCGTGCCAATCCTAGAGAAAGCTTTCGCTTTATTCGGGCTGCCCCAAGAACTGAAGACTGACAAAGGACCCCCTTTCCAAGGTGGGGAATTCAGAGACCTGCTTGCATCCCTAGGCATATGACACCGGCGCATCACCCCTCAATGGCCGCAAGCCAATGGTAAAGCGGAACGATTCATGCGCACGCTGAACAAAACCCTTCGTATCGCAGTGGCAGAGCAGACCAACCCGGAAGCAGCACTACATCGATTCCTACAGGAGTACCACAGTACCCCCCACTGCACAACACAAAGATCTCCGTGGTCCCCGATGCTTGCTGGGTATAGACGAGACACTATCCCTGTATCTGACCACTGGACCCCTACACCCTACGAACCTGCCAACGTCCAGGCCCGAAGAACCCAAACCAACGAACGGGCTAGTAAGAGGTGAAGGGTCAAGCCTCGGCTCCTTGTGCCAGGGAGCCTGGTGCTGGTTCGCAACCGCCGAGCAGGATGGAAATTCAAGACACCCTAAGAACCGGAGACCTGGACCGAAGTACGAGTGAATGGAACCGCCATCAGTGCCAAACACGGAGAAGAAGTGATCACGAGGAATGTGTCATGGTTCCGGAGAGTGGAACGCCTGAGCCAGGGACCACCAGATCTGAACAACACCGAAATTGGAACTGAATGGCCCGAAGGAAGCTCACAGTCTATCTCAGGAGGGTCGCAAGTAGCCAATCCACCGAACCACCCTGCAGTTCAACCTGCAGGGGATGAAGAGCTGAATGTCAGCCCCAGGTCAGACTCAACCCCTCAGAGCGCAAGCTGCAGGTCCAGTTCCCAACGATACAACCTAAGGCCAAACCCATTGCCCAGCCAAAGACTGAAAGACTTTGTTTGTTAAATTCTGTTGAAACAGTTTGATACCAAGTTGGGGAGGGATGTAATGATTCCAATATCGCGAGAGCGGTGCCGAGGGTCGGCTCCGGAAGAACATGCAAACAATGTAGCACCCTCTGGCCAGGTGTGGCAAGAGGATATAAATAAATGGGAAAAGACCGCTTGTGGTTTTTTCCCTGTACCATACCAGCGCAGTGTGTGTGTCTCTTTGTTCCGCCGCTAGACCACACGCCAGCCCACACGCAGGCAACACCACAGGTGATAAAGCACAAGAGGAAGAAGCATTTGCAAAGCCAATAGGTTTCATCTTTAGTATGAGGGCATAAAGCAGTTGGCTTAGCCAGGGCTTGTGTGCTTTGGGGTGCAGTATGGGATGAAGCATTCCAAAACGGAAGCCACTGTGTGATATCACAAACAGCCGTACCAGAATTAATTTTTGGGGCGAAAGTATAACAATAAATACTTCCAAGCAGGAGGACCTATAAGCATGCATCAACTGCTATTATCCAAGTATTTCTGTTATAATTTGACAGAAAACATTCAAAGGTGGCTGCCGAAGCGTCTGCACGGCAGCCATCTTGTTGTTTTTTTTTTTACTATACTACATTATCAATTTAGTATATCAAGATGGCCATTTTCAAACCCTAAATCAAAAATAAACTATAGTAGGTGGGATACTACGCAAACGTGTAAATGCGAGCAGCCCATCAGCAGGGTGAAGTTGCCAGGTTCTTACAAATAGCAATGTTTGTGTGAGCATAGCATGGGATGCTATGCAATTGTGCCCAAACCAGCAGCCCAATGTTTATGATGGACTAAATAAACTGATGGAGCAGTTTTGCGGGAAAGATGGACAGGACACAGTTGCTGTGTAGGCATTCTGCTGGAGAGAAATTGAACATGTATACAATAACCCCCTCAAGCTATTGAAGGCAATAGTATGCAAATGCAATTAATCATACATTAACATTATATTGGGCGTGGATACCACTATTTACTTTTGGTACACAAAAAAGACAAGCATTGTTAGCCCATAACACTGCTCTACAACAGTGAAGACAGGCATGCTTAATTACCATTTACCACAGTATTTTTTTTTTTTTTATAAATCTTTTTATTGATGCCACGTTTATACATTTCAATCACTATAGCGACATTAACTTTCAGGGATACAGTCTTATTGCCACGCTGTAACACAAGCCCCATATCGTTCACATTCTTTGTCGATTCTATGTTTGGCCTACTTAATCGTACATTACCCCGGGTCCATCTCCAGTCCCATCTGCGGGGGCTCACAGATTCCTCCTCTATAATCATTCCATTTCTCCCAAATTTGTAACCACTTCTTGTGACATCCTCTGGATTCATATATTGTCTTTTCCGTCACGATGCACCCGTCCGTGTCTTTTTCCCATTCTTGTATGAGCGGTGTTTCCTGGCCCCCCCACAGTTTTGCAATGTTCCGTTTGGCTATGATCAATCCCATTGCCACCCACTGTCTTTCCTTACTACTTAAGTCAGTTGGACCCCATATATTTAGAAGGCACAGCTTTATACTATTTTCTATTTTGTTCCCCAACACTTCCTCCATGCACTGCAGCAGACCAGCCCAGTAACTTTGTATACGTGGACAGTTCCAAATTACATGCATAAAATGCCCTCCTGCCCGCAGCGTCTCCTGCACCCTGAATCAGTTCTGTAACCCATCCTTACCAACGCCGGACCCGCAAGATACGTCCTATGTAGTACCTTAAGCTGCACAAGCCTCAGCCTGGAGGAGATAGCAATCTCTCTGGGTGAGGCAGTTGCCTCTAGCCATTCTTCCTCCTCCATCTCTGCTACATCTTGCTCCCATCTAGCTCGAAGCTGGGTAAGAGGGTCAGACATATTGTTAATTAGCTTCTGATAGACCAACGATATGGATTTTTCCTGCATGTAACCATCTAAAATCTTATCCTCCAGTGGGGAGGACTCCGGGAGTGTTTCCCCTTTTGTAATAGCCGCTTGCAGTGCGTGTTAGACCTGTAAGTACCTAAAGTATTCTGTTTTTACGAGGTCGTATTCAGTTTGCAATTGAGGGAAAGTTGTTACGTCTCCCGCCTTCCATAAATCTCCTGCCTTAGAGATGCCAATCAGATCCCACCAGTCGAACCCATTAGTTTTCCTTAAGTTACCCAGCACATCTGCGTCCCATAGTAGGGTGACTTGCGTAACCCTTCCCTCCCAGCCCAGGCTCTTCGTGGCTGTCCGCCATGTTTGGACCGCATGCAATGTGGGGCCTATCAGTTTCAATTTGGTGGATTTGGAGTAGAGTACTCATGTAAAATCTCCCCCCGGTAGTAACCACCTATCCATTTGGTGTCCTGGGTCACCTGGAGGTCTGTATTGACTTTGATTAATCGCTGCAAGCAGCGTCGCCCAATAATATCGTTTAATGTCTGGGAGGCCAATTCCACCGTCATACCACCCCCTTGTGAGCTTCAGAGTTGATATCCTGGGCGGCTTCCCTCCCCACAAAAGCTCTCTCTGGATGGCTTCTATGGCTTTAAAATATTCCGCTTTTACTGGGTTTGGGGAGTTCTGCAAGGCAAACACAAATCGAGGCAGGGACATCATTTTAAAAAGCGCTGCTCTCCCCAACAGGGACAGCTGGAGTGATTTCCAGTGATGAACATCACTCCTGAGTCTTTGTAGCGGGGGTAAAAGATTTTGTTCGTAGAACTTAGTCGGGTCCCTAGTAACATAGATTCCCAAGTATTTGAATCCCTCTGATGCTTCATTGATAATCGTCCCTCTGGGCAGGAAGGGGAGCTTACCGCTGAGGACAAAGATGACCGATTTAGACCAATTTATTCTGTATCCCGAGTACTTCCCAAAGTTGTTAAAGATATGCAGAGCTCTATTCAGTGAGGTCCTGGGTGATGCCATGTATAACAGAATGTCGTCAGCATATAGCGATATGCGGTCTTCCCACTCCTCTGCCCACTTCAGCCCCCTCATGACGGGGTCCCTCCGTATCCACATCGCCAAGGGCTCTAGCATCAAAGCAAAGAGCAGCGGTGAGAGAGGGCACCCCTGGCTCGTGCCCCTCCCGAGGGTAAATACTGAGGACTTACGGTTGTTTACAACTACTTGAGCCAATGGCTCCCTGTACAGTAATTGGATCCAGCTCAAAAATTCGGGGCCGAATCCAAGTTTCTTTAAAACGGAGAACATATAGGGCCATTCGATCGTGTCGAACGCCATTGCTGCATCGAGGGATACCACCACCGCGTCTTCACGTATTGTGTCTGCCCGTGCCAGCACTCCATGCAGCCGCCGTAAATTAAGAGCAGTGTTTCTGGCTGGCATAAAGCCAACTTACCACAGTATTAACACAGTTATAGTAAGTTAAAAAAACAAATCATAGAAAATGTAAAAAGCCCTCTATCATTCTCCAAATAAAGTATGCGCCAATAATAAAACATATAGGGGCATATGTATCAAAAAAGCGTTTTGCGAGTCTCAAATAGCGATTTTTAAGGAATCGCTATTTGAGAATCGCAAAACGCAATGTAAATAAATATTCGCAAAAATTTAGCGATTTGGTAATAATCCCAATCGCTATTACCGATTACCAAAATTGCGATTTCTTATTTGCGAATCCGCTATTCCGGAGCAGATTGATGACATCACAACCAGGAAGTGTGACTGCCCATGCTGTTCCTGATTGCCTGAGGCTGTGTCAGAGGCTGGGAGCAGGAGCACACCACTCTAAACTGCAACAACATCCAAAACACAATGGACACACAGGAGAAGGAAAAGGAGGCAGCTGGAAGGACGAGAAAACAGAAAGTTAGTGAGAAGGAACAGGAGGTCCTCATTGAGGAGATGGTTAAGAGCCATGAAGTGCTTTTTGGCAAGAAATCCCTGCACATCCCAGAGTCTGAAAAGCGCAAAGTCTGGCTGGACATACAGGCTAAGGTGAATGCCATAGGTGTGACACAGCGCTCCATTGGTGACCTACGCAAGCGCTGGTATGACATGCGCTCAAGGTCTAAGGACAAGGTTGCCACCAGGTTTGCGGAGGCGAAGAAAATTGGTGGGGGTCTATCCACAGAGCCTGCATCCACACCCTTTGAGGATTTGGTGTAGTCCACCCTACAGCCTGAAAGCATCAGTGGGGTCCCAGATATCGACAGCTCCGCCACACCCAACACCAGACAAGGTAAGATGCATGCTAAATCAGCCCTGACACATTACCCACTTAAGAACACACTCAGGAAAGCCCCAATTTCAAAGTTAGGATGCAACTCCATTCCACATTTTCCTGCCCACCCAGCAATGCATCATGAGAGATGTAGTCAAACACATAACACAGTTGAGAAATGACACACAGCAATGATTCTGCAGTTGACATAAAATAGTAAAACCAAAAATGTAACACAGCACGTAGGTACCGAAAATGCAACCAAGTTAATTCAGGGAACAAAGGAAAGCAGGACACACAATAATTAGTGCTTTTGTATTTACAGGTGAACCTGCAACACAGGGTGACAACACAGAACCTGAGGAGGCACAACAGCCACAGGACCAGGCAGGGGGAGAGGACACAGATCAGACAACACAGCCAACACCTGTGCCAAAAAAACTCCGTCACACTGTGCCTCCACTCCCAGAGTTGGAGGGAGAACTCGAAGGCATACAGGATGAGGCACATCCAGAGCAAGAAGAGCAGGCACGGCAGGAACATGAGCAGCCCCCTAAGCACCGAAGGGACGAGAGTTGCAGGAGACGCAGGCCCAGGGCACAAACCAGCACAGTGGTAGGAGATGATCCTTCCGTATTCTCAGGCCTGGAAGGCACAATGGTGAAGGTCCAGCGTCTGCAAGCCAAAAGCATGCGATCAATAAACAGCCAGCTGGTGTCTGTCAACCATAATCTCACAGACATGAAGGTGGGCATTAGAGAGCTCAATCATACAGTTGTGGAGGGCAATCAGGCCTGTGCAGACAGCATTATTGAAATGACTAGAGCAATCAAAGAGCTCTGTGCTACAATGCAAAGGGACCATGCATCCAGACACAGGGAAAAACAACGTATGTACACCCGTTTGGATGTATACAGTAAGGCGGTCAACCGTTTGTGCAATGCCACATCAGTACTGTCAAGACGCACAGTGGCGATGCAGATAGAAATGGCACACTGCAGCCAGGATGTTGTAAAAGGTTTGGTGCAGGTCACAAATGCAGTTGACCAGCTGCAGACAGCAAATATAGGTGGCACAGGTCTCCTGGGGGCAGGGGACAGTGAGGAGGTCTCCAGCCACAGCAGCATCACCCCACCAATGACAGAACCCAGACAGCGTAGTGTGAGGCAGGGAACTCCATCAGATGCCTCATCAAGGGAGGTCAGTCAGCACACTGAGCGTGCAACTGCAGGACGTGGACGGAAGAAATAGACAGAGTTGCCACAGCTGGATGCTAATGGGTGAAGTAACCCATGGCAAATGTACATTTGTCATTCCATTACTCATGTCCTGTGTACATGACATATGCAACAGCAAGTGCCACACATAACGTGTGTTTGTAGGCTGTGTGAATGCAATTTACCTGATGCTAAGGTACATTAAAACACAGTCAATCTCAAATCATTATTGGCTTTGTGTCATCATTACTCACCTAGAAATAGTTGTGTGTTGTTTCTGCACGTCTGTGTCGGCCATCAGCTGCCCCTACACCACCTGCTGGTCTGCGACGTGGACCTGGTACCTCATCCTCATCTGATTCTGTATCTGTGAGTTCCACTGGTATGCCTTTTCTTGTCGCAATGTTGTGCAGCATGGCACAAGTAGCCACAATCTTGCAGCAGGTCTCTGGCCCATATTGTAGTGCTCCTCTGCTCTTGTGCAGGCAGCGGAACCTGTTCTTCAGTATACCAAATGTCTGCTCGATTACACAGCACGTTGACTTGTGTGGGCGATTGTATCTTCGCTCACTCGGATTAGCCGGATTGAGGTACGGTGTGAGGATGAATGCACGCACAGCATATGCACTGTCACCTACAGGTTGAAAGACATATGATTAATCACTGTCCTATCACTGCAGCTCTAAAGTATATATATCAGAGTGGTTGACATGCATTTACTTAGCAGGTATCCCTCGCCAAATTCGCCCCCAGTGAGACGTGTGTATATTCCACTGTGTCTAAAAATGAAGAAATCGTGTGTACTGCCAGGATATTTTGCAACTATATCAGTTATGATGTGTTTAGCGTTGCAAATGACCTGTATGTTTAGTGAATGGAATGATTTCCGGTTCCTGAATACATACTCCTTGTCTGAGGGGGGTGAGAGGGCTACATGTGTCCCATCTATGCAACCAATGACATGGGGAAACTGGGCAATATGGTAGAAGTCCAGTTTGGTCTGCTGCAATGCCTGTTGTGTGTTGGGGAATATGATGTGATGGTGTATCCTCTGGACCATTGCATCCAAGAATGCATGGAAGAAGCGTGACAGGCAACTCTGGGACACCCCTCCTGCTGTAGCTATCACCCCCTGGAAGCTCCCTGATGCCAGTAAGTGCAGTGAACAGAGGACCTGCACTTGTGGTGGAATTGTTTGGGTCCTGCGGGTTGGGTGTTCAAGCATAGGTTTTAGCTCAGCAATCAAGTCGAGTATGGTAGCTGAGTCCAGCCTATACTTCTCATGTATCTCTTCCTCTGTCTGCTGGAACAGAGTGATGCGCACTCTGAAGACCTGTTCCTGTCTCCTCCTTCTCTGTGCTGCTGCTTGAATCCGCATCCTCCTGGCTATGACATACAGCGCTGCCATTGTGGAAGTCCCTGGGGCATTCTGGGCCTGTTTAAATAGGTTGCACCTGGTTACCACCTGGCTTGAGTTGGTGGTAATTTCCAGGTGCAAAATTGAGAATTCTACCTATTCGCAATTTGCGATTTTTTGATACATTGGTTAGCGAACTCGCAATTTGCGACATTCTATTTAGCGAATTCGCAGATTGCGGCACGGTAATTGCGAATTCGCAATTGACTTTTCGCAAAACGGTGGCCTCGCAAAATTGGTATTCTCTATTTTTGCGAATCTCTATTTTGCGATGCGAATCACTGACATTCATTGGAGAAGGCAATTTTGCGATCGCAAACACTGTTTTTTTGCGATTCGCAGCGTTTGCGTCTCAAAATTGCTTGATACATGTGGCCCATAGATGCTTAAACATGCTTAACATATAGATGCTTAAACATGAGATGTACAATTACCAGATACAGTAAATACATAAATACATTTTAAACATAAAATAAAAACATGCATCTAAATAACAGTTAGTTAAACAGTGAAGGTGAAGCAGCTTCAAATATTACAGACCATTGATCCAAGCCTTCAAGTTGATTTTAATGGTTTTTGTATCGGTCTGACTCCCCAAAAATACTTTTAAAAAAAGGGATAAATGTTGTTTCACATTAGCGACCAAAAGATACACTTACTGGGCAGTGTGGAGTGTAACTGCTCCTCATAATTCATAAAATAAATCAAATATATTCTGATCACTAAATCTGATTACCAAATGTAATAAAATTGAAACATTAAAACAATCCATCCAAAGTGAATCAGAAAATATGATTATCAAACAATTTCAGTAGTATCATCTACAGCTATCCATGCATTAACGTGATGCACGCAAGGGCTTGGTTACCATTGGTGAAGCAGGTGCAGTGACATCAGGATCCAGAGCCCTGCAGGGCCCACTGAACCCTGATAAACGCTGTATTTACTACCCCTACAACAGTCAAAGGGACCATTTTCCTTGCTTGCACCAGGCCCATGACACCCTTTCTATGCTGCTGCATGCATGTAGATAAGTGTCATGGATGCCTTACTTGACGGAAATAACTTGGTATAGCAGAAAAGTCAACTAATAAAACCAATTAAAAGCCATACAAAAGGCACATGTACTTCACAGAGTGGAAAGACACACACTGAGTATATACTTAAATACACGTAACCGCCTATTTCTTGCTACGCCAATTTTTATTCATTTTGATACCGATTGTTTCATGGGTCTTGAAAATGTATAAGAAGTACGTTAATATATTGCTTTTAGCAATACAATCTTAGTTTAGGCCTGATCTTTAAGAACATAGTATGTTATATGCGATATGGTAGGAAGCTGAAACAAGTGTTGTATAGCAGCAGCATCAAAGTCTTGAAGCACAGGTTGAGATTGAATTTACATTTTAAAGGCATGACAACCTCTTGCTGCAGGAGTGTCTTTTGCAAGTGCCACATTCCTGCCTCTTTGTTCTTTAGAGTAAAGCTTTCTAAACTGTGCATGTCTTTCTGGTCTATTTGTCTTCATGAACAAATTACTGAACTTTACTGTGGTAATAAAAGTAGATCCCATGGATGGAGCTAGGCTCTGTTGGTTGCTGCCATTTACATTCAACTGCGGAGTACCCCAAGGATCGTCGTTCAGTCCCATGCTCTTCAACATCTACATGGCCCCCCTCGCCACCATCGTCAGACAGCATGGACTCAGCATAGTATCCTACGCCGACGACACCCAGCTCATCCTCTCCCTCACGAAGGACCCCAAAGCCACCAGAATCAGCTTTCAGGAAGGAATGAAAGACGTTGCAGCTTGGATGAGCAGCAGCTGTCTGAAACTCAACTCGGAGACGACAGAAGTCCTCGTCCTTGGACCCACCCCCTCAGCTTGGGACAACACCTGGTGGCCCACCGCCCTCGGCAATCCCTCCACCCTCACTGAACACGCCCGGAACCTCGGCATCATACTCAACTCCTCCCTCACCATGACCCGCCGGATCAAAGCCGTCGCCTCCACCTGCTTCAACACCCTCCGCATCCTTCGCAAGACCTTCAAGTGGATCCCCCCCGAAGCCAGAAAGACCGTCACCCACGCACTCATAACAAGCAGACTGGACTACGGAAACGCCCTCTACGCTGGAATCAACAAATCCCTGCTACGCAAACTCCAGACCATCCAGAACACCGCGGCCAGACTCGTCCTCGGCATCCCACGACATGAGCACATCACCCAACACCCGCGAGACCTCCACTGGCTCCCCGTCGAGAAGAGAGTAACTTTCAAGCTACTCACCCAAGTCTACAAATTTCTCCACTGGACCCAAATACCTCAACGAAAGAGTCTCCTTCCACGTACCCAAAAGAAACCTCCGCTCCGCCAACCTCAGCCTAGCAGAAACCCAGCACATCCACAGAACCAGAGCGGGTGGAAGAGCCTTCTCCTACATAGTGGCCAAGGCCTGGAACGAGCTCCCGGTCAACATCAGACGCTGCCCTACTCTGCACACCTTCAGGAATAGCCTCAAGACCTGGCTTTTTGGCTGACTCAGAGCTGCACCCCCACCCCCCAGCACCTTGATACCCTCATAGGTGAGTAGCGCGCTTCACAATTCTCTGATTGATTGACATTATGAGAAGTACCCTTGCAATGAGAATGATGCCCTGTAATAAGATGGCACAGTTGGTGTCATATTTTCTACTAATAAACACAAATAAAACACATCCATAGAGCAACACAAAATCTTAAAATGCATTCACAACATATGTCGGGACCAAAACAAAAAGAAAACACTTCCAGACACTGATTATTCATATAATTATCACCAAAGACCTGCTCTGACCGGGCCAACGAATCCTGTTCACTTCATGAGTGGGAATGGAAGTTTCTTTTCTTCCTCAATAACAACCCTTCCTATTTTATAGGTATTGTCCCAACACAGAATCGCCCTATATTTAGTTATAAAAGAACCGACCAATGAGTCAGCAGTCACTGTGTTCACATAACATACCCTGTACTATAACAGATATACATCACACATAAATGTGAAAAAATTGTGAAAACACGAGGTAGCACCTCACGTGCGCACCACCAAGGAGCTTACTGGTTAATTATCACCAGTCATGCCCACGTTTCTCATCATTGGTTGCTACCTCGCAAATAAAATAAACAAAATCGGTGTCCAGAAACCCAGTGAAAACCAGTGAATATGTGTATATAATAACACACGTTGACCCCATGTGAGTAAAATTGAGATAAGCCAACTCAGTTACCAACGAACCACCTTTAATCTCAACTCGAGGGCTTATTCAAATTAAAAGCATACTGCATGTTTGCAGACCATATAAAGTTGGGCCGACATGTTTCATTGCCTGTAAATTGTAATGGCAATTTCTTCAGGGCACGAGGGCCTTATCCACCTTTTCTGGACCCTTATTGTGAACACGCAGTGACTGTTTAAACAAAGAGAAGGTTCATTAAAAGCAGTTCCAGCCAAAGCAGATTTCTCTGCCTATAATTATCCTGTATACAATTGCACCCCCGAATGTATATTTACCCAGTAGCAGCCAAGGCCTCTCGTACCAGCTGACCACCGTGTCACTGAGGGACTAAATACTATTTGTAGCCCTCTTTTATACAAGCGGACACATGCGTTGTCCGTGTGCTGTAAAAACAAACACACGTTAGTATTTTAATATACAACACGTTGCCAATAATCATAGTTTTTATGGCACTCATTATCACTTAGTTTAAGCAATCATGCATACATGGGACTTTACCGAAGTGTCACTAATGACTCACCCACAGACTAATTTATTCACACCAAAAATTCCTTTTTCTTTCAGTCATCAATCGAACGAATGTCACGAGACACCAACCACCGTAGCCTAAAAACGCCCATCCCATTCTGTTACTGAATGTGGATTCAGGCCCCCAATTCATTAACATTTTATGCCATTACAATCGCAAATCATGTAAATAGTCCTCTGAGAATAATCATAGAAGCTCTATGCCCACTCAGCTCTATATGACTCGCAGAGTGAAACTGACATCTGCCCGATAAATCAATTACCCTCCATCTTCTTCACAACATGCACGCAGTGCCTCCCGTACTGCATTTACAAGTACAGGGACCATTGAATCTCGGTGTCCCTTGTGTATTGCCCGATACTCTTACCGCAATCGTCACCCGACGAGCCTCGTCTCATTCAGATTCAGCGCCCGGAACCCGCAGCCATATTTAAAGCGGAAAATCAACAACGGACATCTGCCTACTTAGCAGGTCACGTGCACAGATACTGCAAAAAATGCGCCATCTTTAAATGGCAAAAATATTCATTACGCCATTATTTGCCAAACACAGCATATTAAAAGTCAGAGAATGAATACTCATATAGAGCGGGTCAATCTCTACAACCCATTCATGTGTCAGTACAAAAACGGTTTTGTTTATACCAGCCCGACTGACCAAAAACAGGGTGCCATAATTCACCCTTCACCTAGAATGACAACACTTCATGTCACCAGCTTCCAGAGGGGTACACTTACAGAAGTACCCTATCTTGATAGCTAATTATTTAATGATTATTTCAAAAACGCAAAAGTGTTTTCATTATAGACATGACAAGTGAACAGCCGACAGCCTCAACTTGAAAACATCCCAAGATTTTGGTCAGTCGGGCTGGTATAAACAAAACCGTTTTTGTACTGACACATGAATGGGTTGTAGAGATTGACCCGCTCTATATGAGTATTCATTCTCTGACTTTTAATATGCTGTGTTTGGCAAATAATGGCGTAATGAATATTTTTGCCATTTAAAGATGGCGCATTTTTTGCAGTATCTGTGCACGTGACCTGCTAAGTAGGCAGATGTCCGTTGTTGATTTTCCGCTTTAAATATGGCTGCGGGTTCCGGGCGCTGAATCTGAATGAGACGAGGCTCGTCGGGTGACGATTGCGGTAAGAGTATCGGGCAATACACAAGGGACACCGAGATTCAATGGTCCCTGTACTTGTAAATGCAGTACGGGAGGCACTGCGTGCATGTTGTGAAGAAGATGGAGGGTAATTGATTTATCGGGCAGATGTCAGTTTCACTCTGCGAGTCATATAGAGCTGAGTGGGCATAGAGCTTCTATGATTATTCTCAGAGGACTATTTACATGATTTGCGATTGTAATGGCATAAAATGTTAATGAATTGGGGGCCTGAATCCACATTCAGTAACAGAATGGGATGGGCGTTTTTAGGCTACGGTGGTTGGTGTCTCGTGACATTCGTTCGATTGATGACTGAAAGAAAAAGGAATTTTTTTGGTGTGAATAAATTAGTCTGTGGGTGAGTCATTAGTGACACTTCGGTAAAGTCCCATGTATGCATGATTGCTTAAACTAAGTGATAATGAGTGCCATAAAAACTATGATTATTGGCAACGTGTTGTATATTAAAATACTAACGTGTGTTTGTTTTTACAGCACACGGACAACGCATGTGTCCGCTTGTATAAAAGAGGGCTACAAATAGTATTTAGTCCCTCAGTGACACGGTGGTCAGCTGGTACGAGAGGCCTTGGCTGCTACTGGGTAAATATACATTCGGGGTGCAATTGTATACAGGATAATTATAGGCAGAGAAATCTGCTTTGGCTGGAACTGCTTTTAATGAACCTTCTCTTTGTTTAAACAGTCACTGCGTGTTCACAATAAGGGTCCAGAAAAGGTGGATAAGGCCCTCGTGCCCTGAAGAAATTGCCATTACAATTTACAGGCAATGAAACATGTCGGCCCAACTTTATATGGTCTGCAAACATGCAGTATGCTTTTAATTTGAATAAGCCCTCGAGTTGAGATTAAAGGTGGTTCGTTGGTAACTGAGTTGGCTTATCTCAATTTTACTCACATGGGGTCAACGTGTGTTATTATATACACATATTCACTGGTTTTCACTGGGTTTCTGGACACCGATTTTGTTTATTTTATTTGCGAGGTAGCAACCAATGATGAGAAACGTGGGCATGACTGGTGATAATTAACCAGTAAGCTCCCTTGGTGGTGCGCACGTGAGGTGCTACCTCGTGTTTTCACAATTTTTTCACATTTATGTGTGATGTATATCTGTTATAGTACAGGGTATGTTATGTGAACACAGTGACTGCTGACTCATTGGTCGGTTCTTTTATAACTAAATATAGGGCGATTCTGTGTTGGGACAATACCTATAAAATAGGAAGGGTTGTTATTGAGGAAGAAAAGAAACTTCCATTCCCACTCATGAAGTGAACAGGATTCGTTGGCCCGGTCAGAGCAGGTCTTTGGTGATAATTATGATTTTTGAGTGGAGGGCGACCTGATCTATTTTTCCCTCTGTAGCTCCTTTTTGTGTAAAAAACTGATTATTCATATGCCTGGCCAGGGAATGGCAGGGCTGGCTGAGGAGGGCTAGCTCCCACAGGTTTGCTGAAAAAGAGCAACACAACCCTTCAGGGGGTTCCTTCTCTTTCCAGAGAGAAGCCCCAGAAAGGCTGTATTGAGTGCTAGGAGGGAGCGCTGAGACAGAGCAGGAGGTAGTGGCTGAGGCCCTTGAAGCCAGTGAAGAATGCAGAAATGTTCATTCAAGCTCAGGCATCGCGTGAAAGCAATAGAGTAAGAGGGCAACCGTGTGGTATACATAGCACAGGGGGCAAGGAGGTAATTGTAGCACAGCTTCCTCTTAGGAAATTAAAAACAGAAGGCTGCAGCAGAAGAAAGGTGAATTTTTAGTGCAATGAGGAAGGTGCGGTCTCAACTACCTGTGTGCACCTATCGGGCACTGTAGGAAGCTGGCTCTGTATATACTATACCTAAGTGAGGTATAATGTACACAGGGTCCAGGGAGTCCCCAGAGGTATAGCAGAGGCTAAATTAGGTAAGTACTAACAGCTCTCTTTGTGGTAGTGTGGGAGAGCAGTTAGGCTTATCCAGAGGGTGTGTTAAGCATTTATTGTATTCACTCAATTAAGGACTGATACACACACTCAGAGACAGAATCCAAACCAATTTGGCAAGTATAAAAAAATATATACTTATGTTTTATTTTAGAACCAAGCAGGACTTGGCACAGGTGAGTAATATATACTTTCAAAATTACAATTGTTACAGGTTTGTATCACTTTTAAATGCAGCTTGTATCATACAGTACGTATTTTCAGATTACTTTTGAATTACTTTGAGTACTGCGGGTGGTATGCGTAGATACCACACCTTAGGATCTCTACATACAAGGTAACTACAACTTTTTATACTTTGCAATTGAGTTCACTTTTTTCCATACATTAACAGTTTCACACTTGGAACAATTTTAAGCCCAAAATCTCATAACATGGGTTTCTATGGGAAAAAATGGTTATCGGTTTTGGAGGTAAGTACTCGACTCCCTATGGTGAGTTTTGGGGGTTAGGACCAAGGTTCCCCAAGGTCTAGATGGGCACTCAAGTTGCACCACCAGCTGCACTGGGGCGCAGCTGCGGCCGCTGCAGGTAAGAGCGGTGGGCCGGCTGGGGGGGTGGATTTCGAGAGACGACCACAAGGGAAAAGTAAATCAATAATTAATTTTTTTTTCTGTTCATCTCTCGAAATCCCCCCAGCCGGCCCCACCACTCTTACCTGCAGCAGCCACGGCTGCTGGGGCGGCCGGGTGCAGAGTGCAGGGACCCAATGTTAGCCAATTGGGCTAAGATTGCCTTCGGTTAGGGACTGCTAATGAGCAGGCCACTCGAGTGTGGGCCTCTTCTTAATTGGCTGAGTCCCCTCATCTTCAAGATGGAGGAGTGTAAGAATGAGCCACCCCCGCCCCCTCTTAAGAATCCCCTGGACCCCAACCCAGCACCCGTAACCCACTCAGACTTACCTTTCCATCTCCAGACCGACGACCTGTCCCGTGGACCCGGTGTCTATGAAGAAAAGAAAAAAAAGGTCAAGGCATACAACGGAGAGGCGTGGACAAAGAAGGAAGGCAGAGCCAGGAACATAGAAGACCAATCAGCAACAAGCATGGACCTGGAGGGACGGAGGCTCGGACCTGGGGCAGAAGGTGGAGGAAGGCAGAATCCGGAAGACTCCAGAAAGGAAGGAGGAGTCTGGACTCAAGGGTTTAAAGGGGAGAAGGACAAAGACGCCGGGGTAGAGGAAGAAGACGGATGTCCAGGTTCAGCAGCCGAAAACTGGAGAACAGCGCAAGAGGACGACGAGGCTCCAGAAGGGTGGAGCGAAGAGTGGTGGTCGCCCTGGGAAATCTGAAGTTCCTGCCGCAACTCAGGGGAGAGTTGCAGCTTTACCCAGTACGTGAAAAGGGGGGGGTGACAGTAGCCTTGGGGTTGTACGGGGTGGAGAAGGGAAACGAAGGGAGAGAAGCTTAGAGAGACTCATGACGAGTGGTGTGTAGGGATCAAAAAGAGAGTCCCTGATTCAATACCAATATTAATGATTGAACTCAAAAGAAACAGGCAGACTTAAAGGAATAAAAGCAAAAGTCAAACGTATATACAAAGAGTATAAGAAGAAAGCATTAAGGCAATAGCTTAAGGGAAGTCATAGAAAGGATTCAAGAAGACTGAAAGAAAAATCCATGTAATTAGTTGGAGAAATAAGAGAATAAAGCGACACAGATTTAGTTATACGCATGTGTTTATTTTCTCTTTCACTTCTTTTTGCACAATATCTTCCCATCTTTCCCCACCCCTTTATTAGAGGGTTAGATGCTATAAAGAATTAAGGGGTAATAACTCAAGAAAAGCATTTTTTTTTTTATGTACTCCTGGGTGTGTTGATGGTCTCTGTCATTATTGAACTTAATAGACAGACCATTTTACTTACCTTGACTTCCTTGTGTTCTTTCCTGGTACCCGGGGACGACGCATCACTGGTGACCGGACCTGGGACCTAAGAAAAGGGCAAGAAGAAAAGAGTTCCACTGAGGAATGAAGAAGTCCTGACAAACCAAGAACAATTATCAGAACCAAGACATATTTTTCTTTGTGTTTTACTCAAATTCCTCTTGTTACATTGACTTCTCAAAATAAAAACGCCAAGATTAAGAAACACATACGGCCTCCCAGATTTATTTTCCGCCCATCCCTGACAAACTTGGTGTCAGAAGTGGGATCAGAGAGAATGGAGGCCATTGTGTATCGGCTGGCGAAGGGCCAGGAAAAACTGGAACGGATTATGGAGCGCTTTCTGGCCGTCGCAGAAGAGGACAGGGAGAAATTACATAGAACCCTGACCGAGCAAAAACAGACACAGGAGTCCACAATAGGAAGGTTGGCAGACGTACTCAACCAACAGAGACCACAAACGTCAGCACTCCCCTCAGTGATAGTGCAAAAATAGGTTGCTGGAGAAGACCCGGACTTTTTTTGTTGCAAATTTCGAACGGATGGCAAGGTCAGCGGCTTGGCCTGTCGACAAATGGGGGCAATATCTCGGAAAACTCCTCTCTGGGGAACTTCAGGCTGCCTACCAAGCAGCCAACCCCCTTGGTCTTACACCTTATGAAGAGGTGAAGAAAAGCATCCTTGAAAGACTAGGCGTAGATAATGAAACGTATCGGATTGGTCTACGTCAAATAAAGGAAGGAGCACAAGAACCGCCAAGAGCCTTGTATTTTCGAGTGAAAGACTTAGCCGACAGATGGTTGAAACCTTCCACTTCAACAAAAGAAGAAATAGTAGAGAAGATATATTTGGAACAGTATCTTTCTTCCCTACACCGTCCTATACAGCAGTGGGTCCGGCAGCATTCACAAATGACCTTGGAAAGAGCGGTGGAAATAGCAAGTGCCTATTACCGGGCACAAGAGATACAAAAGGGTAAGGAAGAGGTGAATTGGAAACCTTCGGGGTGGTCCCAAACAAAAGCCAAAAGAGTGCACCTCCGAAAAAAACGGAATCTATTACCTTGATGCCAGGCCCTGTAGCACCTTCGGTCCGACCTCCTAACCCTCCTGGTCCGCAATGTTTCCATTGTGGGTTATTTGGACATATTGCACGTATATGCCCCCAAAAGGAGGAACCGATAGATGTGGGCATAACAAAAGTGCTGTATGGCGCACATGAAGGCTCAAGTCCTCGGTACCATCACCAAGTCAAAGTCAATGGAGAACCCAGGGAAGCTCTAATAGACGCCGGATGTATAGAGAGTGTCATGCAGCCCCAAGCTGTCCCTGGGGGTGTGAGAACCATGAACGATATGGTGAATATCCAGTGTGTGCATGGGGACAACAAAAGATATCCTACCACTGAAGTGCAGATCCAACATGAAGCTACAAGTAAAACAGTTCCCATGAGGGTGGGATTGATACCAAAACTGCCAGAACCCTTGCTATTGGGAAGAGACTATCCACATATGGACAGTTTATTGCGGGAACCCTGGAAAGAGGGACAGGAATGGAGAAAGACAGCTCCTTTTTCTCAGGTGCAAGACGGCGAGTGGCCGATAGGCAAACCTCGGAAAAGCCGTAGACAGAAGAAGATAGAGAAGAAAGAATGGAACCATGTAGCTTTAGCCCAAACGAATATAGAGAGTATATGGGAATCCGATCAAAGGTTTCGAAGAGCTCAGAGAGAAGACCCGACCTTATGGGAAGCTTGGAACAGAGCCTCTCCCATAGAAGACCCTGACTTAGTACGTCGCCAATTCTTTATAAACCAGGGCTTACTGTACCGAAAAGGGGGGAGGGGCCAAAACCCACAACTGTTGGTACCCAGCTCATATAGAGAAAAGGTGTTATTTCTGGCCCATAGTCATTTGTTGGGGGGTCATTTTGGAGGGGAAAAGACAGAAAAGGCTATTCTAGAGAGGTTTGATTGGCCTGGGATTTATGAGCATATACAAAGATACTGTAGAGAGTGCCCAATTTGCCCAAAAAATAGTAGAAGCCTGCCATCTAGGGTCCCATTAAAACCACTCCCTATAATAGAAGAGCCCTTCTCAAGGGTAGGCATGGATATAATTGGTCCACTCCTTCCCTCCCGTAGCGAATGTCGGTACGTCCTTGTCTTGGTCGACTATGCAACCAGGTTTCCTGAGGCAGTAGCCCTGAGACAGCCCAATGCTATCCAAATAGCTACGGCTATGATCAACATTTTCTCCCGAGTGGGGTTCCCACGAGAGATTGTGACTGATCAGGGTACACCTTTTGTTTCCAAGCTACTGAAACAAGTCTGCCAACAGTTAAATATAAAACAAATAAGGACATCTGCTTATCACCCACAGACAAAGGGGTTAGTAGAAAGATATATGCCACACTAAAAACAACACTAAAGAAATTGTTAAATTAGAAACGCGCAAGTGGGAGGATATGTTACCCCTCGCCCTTTTTGCTATTCGGTGCAAACAGCAAAAAAGCACCGGATACTCCCCCTTTGAATTATTGTATGGAAGACAACCTCGTACCTTGTTAGATATGCTCAAAGAGGA
Organism: Calotriton arnoldi; assembly: GCA_963921515.1. NCBI lineage: Eukaryota > Metazoa > Chordata > Amphibia > Caudata > Salamandridae > Calotriton > Calotriton arnoldi. Next base: position 480,338 of record CAWUFW010011315.1, on the reverse strand, counting down.
GTGGGAGGAGGAAAAGGAGATAGGAAAACCTTTACCTGAGTATGTCTTTACCCTAAAAAATCAATTAGGTCAGATCCGAGAAATTGTAAAAGCACACTTAGAACAAGCCCAGATCGCCCAAAAGAGTCAGTACAACAAAAAGGCCAAAGAAAGAACCCTTGCAGTAGGGGACTTGGTCTTGCTTATGTTGACCACCTCTGATCATAAGTGACTGGGACAATGGCAAGGCCCATTTCGGGTGATAGAACAAGTAACCCCGGTCACCTACCGGCTGGAAATGGATCCAGAAAAGAAAACAAATACTCAGATTTTCCACATTAATCTGTTAAAAAAGAGGGAAGGAGCCAAACTGGCTTTGTTAAGTAGCAGTGGGGATCCCTCGCCCTTATATCTACAGAGTATAGATCCGGATCTGCCAGACCACCAGAAACAAGAAGAAAACTCCTGTTTACTACCCTTTCAATCGGTGTTTTCTCTAATTCCAGGGAGAACACTCGATTCAGACTCTTCCAGGAAAAACAATCAAACTACGCCCCTATAGAATACCAGAGTCCCGGCGAAAGGCTGTGGAGAACGAAATCCAACAGATGCTTAAAATGGGGGTCATAGAACCTTCCACTAGTGAATGGTATTCCCCAATCGTTATCGTGCCCAAACCAGATGGGTCTATCAGATTTTGCATTGATTTTCGCGCTGTGAATAAGATATCACAATTCGATTCATACCCACTCCCACAAGTGGATGAAATGATAGAAAGGTTGGGTGAGGCCCAATATATCAGCACTCTAGATCTATGCAAGGGTTATTGGCAGGTGCCCCTATGGAAGCAAGACAGGGAAAAAACAGCGTTTTCCACACCTGGGGGGTTGTACCATTTTACAGTATTACCCTTTGGACTACACGGGGCCCCCGCGACCTTTCAAAGACTCATGAATACCATACTAAGGCCATGTAGTACATTTGCAGCCGCCTATATAGATGATGTAGAAATTCATAGTCCATCTTGGGAACAACATTTATTGCATCTGAGGAAGGTTATTCAAGCCCTGCAGGAAGGAGGACTAAAATCCAACCAAAAGTCATATAGCCGCAAAATCGGTCAAATATCTGGGGTACCTTCTAGGGGAAGGTTGTGTAAAACCCCAACATGAAAAGGTCGCAGCCATAATGGAACTACCCTTTCCCAAAACAAAGAAGGATCTAAGAGCCTTCCTAAGCGTCTTAGGTTATTACAGGCGGTTCATTCCGAACTTTTCACAAATAGCAGCCCCCCTGACAGATTTGTTACAGAAGGACAGAAAAACCGAAAAAGAACTAAAGAATCCTTCGTCAGCAACCCTATGTGCCTTCCATCAGCTTAAACGCGCTCTTCCATCCGAACCAGTCCTTCTCAGCCCAAATTATAGCAAGCCATTCATTTTACAAACGGACGCGTCAGAGCAAGGTTTAGGGGCAGTTCTCTCCCAAACAGATAAACAAGGAAATGAACGGCCAGTAACATATATCAGCCGAAAATTATTTCCACGGAGAAACACTACGCCGTGATAGAAAATGAGGCATTAGCCATTAAATGGGCTATCGAGTCCCTGCGGTATTATCTCGAAGGTAGGGAATTCATATTATACACAGATCATGCTCCATTAGAGTGGCTATCCCGTAACAAAGGACACAATGACCGAGTGTTAAGATGGTTCTTAGCATTACAGCCTTTCAGGTTCAGTACACATCACAGGAAAGGGAAGAATCACCTTAATGCTGATTATCTATCCCGATACCCCAGAGAGGTCTCTCTTGCAAGCAAGAAAGTTAGGGAGGGGGAATGTAAGAATGAGCCACCCCTGCCCCCTCTTAAGAATCCCCCGGACCTCAACCCAGCACCCGTAACCCATTCAGACTTACCTTTCGATCTCCAGACCGACGACCTGTCCCGTGGACCCGGTGTCTATGAAGAAAAGAAAAAAAAAGGTCAAGGCATACAACGGAGAGGCGTGGACAAAGAAGGAAGGCGGAGCCAGGAACATAGAAGACCAATCAGCAACGAGCATGGACCTGGAGGGACGGACGCTCGGACCTGGGGCAGAAGGCGGAGGAAGGCAGAATCCGGAAGACTCCAGAAAGGAAGGAGGAGTCTGGACTCAAGGGTTTAAAGGGGAGGATGAAGACGCCGGGGTAGAGAAAGAAGACGGATGTCCAGGTTCAGCAGCCGGAAACTGGAGAACAGCGCAAGAGGACAACAAGGCTCCAGAAGGGTGGAGCGAAGAGTGGTGGTCGCCCTGGGAAATCTGAAGTTCCTGCCGCAACTCAGGGGAGAGTTGCGGCTTTACCCGGTACGTGAAAAGGGGGGGGGTAACAGTAGCCTTGGGGTTGTACGGGGTGGAGAAGGGAAACGAAGGGAGAGAAGCTTAGAGAGACTCATGACGAGTGGTGTGTGGGGATCAAAAAGAGAGTACCTGATTCAATACCAATGTTATTGATTGAACTCAAAAGAAACAGGCAGACTTAAAGGAATAAAAGCAAAAGACAAACGTATATACAAAGAGTATAAGAAGAAAGGATTAAGGCAGTAGCTTAAGGAAAGTCATAGAAAGGATTCAAGAAGACTGAAAGAAAAGTCCATGTAATTAGTTGGAAAAACAAGAGAATAAAGCGACACAGATTTACTTATACGCATGTGTTTATTTTCTCTTTCTCTTCTTTTTGCACAATATCTTCCCATCTTTCCCCACCCCTTCATTAGAGGGTTAGATGCTATAAAGAATTAAGGGGTAATAACTCAAGAAAAGCGTTTTTTTTTTTATGTACACCTGGGTGTGGTGATGGTCTCTGTCATTATTGAACTTAATAGACAGACCATTTTACTTACCTCGACTTCCTTGTGTTCTTTCCTGGTACCCGGGACGACGCATCACTGGTGACCAGACCTGGGACCTAAGAAAAGGGCAACAAGAAAAGAGTTCCACTAAGGAATGAAGAAGTCCTGACAAACCAAGAACAATTATCAGAACCAAGACATATTATTCTTTGTATTTTACTCAAATTCCTCTTGTTACATTGACTTCTCAAAATAAAAACGCCAAGATTAAGAAACACATACGGCCTCCCAGATTTATTTTCCGCCCATCCCTCACAAGGGGTCTGAGATGTGTGCTTCACCTCGCCTCCCCCACCTGAGGGGTGGTGTTGGCGAAGGTGGGCACACCTCTCTTCCTAGCTTGGTTTTCCCGCCGATTCTCCCACCCAAAGTGGGGGCCAGAAGCGGTGGGAGACAGTTGCCTGGGGGCAGCAAAAGGCATGAACAGCGTCCAAAGGTGGCAGGCCATTAAAGCTTCCCCTTTCGTGGACCCAGCCCATCCTGGGGGAGGAGGCATGACACCTCTGCCCAGGATGGGCTTTGTTTCTGGACCCAGAGAGCGGAGGCTCTCTACCCAGGGGTCCAGATACCTGTCTGGTGGTTGCAAATGGCGGGCAGCCATTCAGGAACCACACCAGGGCTGGTTGGTTTTCAGGGGGCATCTCTAAGATGCCCTCTGAGTGCATTTTACAGTAAATCCACAATGGCATCAGTGTGGGTTTAATGTGCTGAGAAGTTTGCTACCAAACTTCCCTGTTTTTAGTAAAGCCATTATGGAGTTGTGGAGTTTGTAATGACCAACTCCCAGACCATATAGTCTTTATGGCTTTACTACACTTACAATGTCTAATAATGGACTTAAGTCACTGTAGGGGTACAGGGCTCATGGCTCTGTACCCTCACCTTAGGGCTACTGCACCCTGCTAGAGGGGTGACTTATCTAGGCCTTAGGCAGTGGATTGCAGGCATGGCACACAGGGATGTATGCCATGTCGACTCTTCACTTTTCTCTGCACCAAAACACGCAGCCTGTAGTGGCAGTGTGTGTGTGTTAAGGTGCAGGGCCTCTAAGGGTGGCACAATAGGTGCTGCAGCCGTTAGAGGCCTTTCCTGGTCACAGTGCCCTTGGTACCCATGGTACCTTGTACAAGGGGCTTACCTGTAGCCAAAGATGTGCCAATTGTGGATACAAAGGTACAGTCTTGGGAAAGAACACAGGCCCTGGGAACCTGATTGGCAGGGACCCAGGGCACATCGTCAGGTTGCATCAGATGTCAAGCAAAAAAGTAGGGGGTAACCATGTAAAAAGGGGCACTTTCCTACATGCGCTCATTGAACTACAGTACTCCTGTCACGTGTTAGCCACAGAGCAATAGGTTTAATCTAGTATTCAGTGAACTTCCCTGGAGGCAAGGTCTAGGTAGTCATGGTGCATGTGGATGAAATGAATATGGGCGGGGACAGAGAAGCAAAGGCAAAAGAGAGAGCAACACAGAGCAGTAGGGGTTAAGAAGCACAGAAAAGTAGACAACTAGAAAGAATGTGCATTCTCATTGAGTGCTTCACAAAACAGGATAAAAGAGTTCCTGAAATCCAGGCACTTGTGGAAGAACACATGAAGCCAATCAGAGAAGTAGTAAATAGGCTATGCTCCATGGAAGGGACAAAGACAAGATGGATGGGCTAAAACAAATAAAGCCAGCAAATACAAAGCAAGCAAACATGAGTGACATATCACAAAGACAATGGCAAGAAATGGGCAAAATGCATTTCTAAGTAAGCTTACAACAGCCCTTAGTTTTGTGGTGGTGGTTGCCAATGTGGGCCACAGGCCTTAGCTTTTGGGGACCGACACTTACTTTTCTGAATCAGACATTTACCTAGAACTATAGAGGGAAAAACAAACAAAGCAGAAAGATGGAGGAAGAAAAAGACGGGAAACTTGTCATAAAGGGAGAAAGCAGGAACCTGCAATTCAGAGATATAGGGGCAGGGTGTGGCTGGTAGTGGATTAAAGAGGCGTGAGGTGGATTCAAGACTATTTAGCTTTGGTATTGAGCGTGTCGACATTTAGTTGTGCGAGCTATGGGCTTCTGAGCAGAGCTTTGGGCACTGCCACTAATTCTGTTACAAAGTAGGCACTGGCTTACAACACACTCTTGCACCAACCCAAGTGAAAGTAGAGCCCTGAGATTACTGGAGAAGAATTTGAGATAATTGTCTTCTGCCATCAACCTCGCATGCCTCCGAAATGCAACATTACTATACAGAAGGAACATTTTCCTTTCCAAAGCGACTTATTTTAGGTCTCTCATCGACTCAGCCATGAACCGGCCTTAACAACTTCTCAAACTGGTTAAGACTGCTAGCAGCCAACTCCATATCCATTAGATTTGATAACCTAGCCATGAAATCAGAAGAATTGAAACAGTTCTTTGAATCTAACATAAAACTGATTGAACAATCACTGATTACCTGTATGAATGACCAACCAAACCTAAAGCAATATGCAAATCTAAGGGCTGCCATCTTGGCAACTCTTTGACATAATTGGGGAGGAACAATTGCTGAAAACCATCAAGAAGACCAAACCCTCAACCTTTTTGAGGACCAAATTCCTGCAACATTGCAAAAGACCTTCTCTCTCTCTCTCTCTCTCTCTCTCTCCTTGTATATCGCTCAGCCAGGGATGATTCCTGGCTGCCACAAGACGGGACAAGTAATTCCATTTCTTTTATTTATTTATTTTTTATATTTTTTTTTTACCCGAAGTAATCTTCTATGGCTGTGCGAATAGTGGTGTTGTAGAGTGGGTCTAATAATGCCTCTGCTCGCAACCGCCATGTAAAAGGACGGTGTATGGCCGTTGGGATTCTAATGTCTAGCATCACCGGGTTATGATCGGACAAGGTGCGTGGGCAATTATTGACCGCCACAACCCAGTCGGCTGCGCCTTCCCCCAGAAGCCAGTAGTCCAGCCTAGACCAGCTGTTGTGTGCTGGCGTAGCATGCGTTCCTTCCTTAACTGTGCCATTGCGCACCCTCCAGATATCCACCAGACTAAATTCCAATATGGCATTGTGCACACTACTAGCCACCCGGGGGTACGATTGTGGTGTGGGGGGATTTATCTAAGTCGGGATCCAGGTAGGTGTTAAGGTCCCCTCCCCACAGAATGTTAGCTTCAGGCCATTCTCTAAGTTTATTATACAATCTTAAAAAGCATTCCGGGTCATCTGCTATTGGGCCGTATATATTTACCACAGTAATTACTGTGTTCCCCAATTTACCTTGTACCATTACGCAACGTCCCTCATCGTCTGCGTATGTGCGCAGTGGTGTGAAATCGACTCCCCGTTTGACCAAGATAAGCACCCCTCTAGCATAGGACGAGTATGAGGAGGCTATTTTGAACCCGGCCCATTTAAGTGCAATTGTACGGTCCGTAACCTTGGTCAAGTGTGTTTCTTGTAGCAAGGCAATGTGTATGTCATGCCTATTCAGGTAAGCAAACACTTGCCGTATTTTTGGGGAGTATTCAACCCTCTGATGTTCCATGTCAGCAATCTGTATTTCTCACCCATGTCCCTTACCAACAGCATTTTCCTTTGCCGGGGTAGTGGTTCGGTACTTAACACATTTTTCAGCAGTAATACATAACTCTATCGTATAGTGGACACAATCCCCAGGTGCAATCATTGGAAATACTTCTGTGAAATAAAAAAACAACACAACCCCAAATAACCGTTCAACCCACCCGCCACCCACTCCAACCTCCCAATTAGGTCGAGAACTTAACCCCTCCTCCCACCCTTCCATTTACCCTGTCCCCTAAAGAGAGTTCTAACAAGTAGGGGTTCACCCGCTGGGGGAGAGGGAACGACGGCAAAACTCCCACCTTGTGGTGGGGTGGCCAGGCTCCCGTATTTTATCGCACAACTGTTCTGTACTATGTCAAAACATAAAGATCACCAGAAAGAACCTGTGCATTTGTGATTTTAGCTCAGTATACTTTGCGAATCATTACTATATTATTATTTCAGGGTAGCCATGTTAATCATCAAATCACTGTTTAAAAAGCTACAACAGTTATTAGTCCGCATTCTCAGACTCCTCCAATCTTGTGGGACTGTTTGGGCCACTCCGCCGAGGCTTGCTGGGGCAGATGTGTTTTGTAAACTTAAGGGCTGACTTAGCATCCGTAAAAAGTGTGATTGTCCATCATGCGTTATTCTTAATTTAGCGGGATACAGCATTGCGTACGAGATGGAGGCAGATTGCAATATCTTCTTCGTTGGCACAAAGTCTCTTCGAGCGGCCTGTACCGCTGGAGTGTAATCCGGGAAAAAGGACAGGTTGTTTCCTTTATGGTTAATGGGACTCTTGGCTCTGGCTTCCCGAAGGATAGCATCGCGGTCTGCATAATTGAGGAGGCGTGCAATAATCGGACGTGGTGGTGCCCCTGGTTTTGGTCGGGGTCCAAGGGATCTATGAGCGCGTTCCACTATCATGACCGGGGACAGCACCGAACCAAACAGCTCTCGCAGTAGGATGTCAATAAATGTCTCCATCTTTGATATTGCTGTTGATTCCGGCAGACCAATTATGCGGAGGTTGTTCCGTCGGGAACGTGCTTCTAAATCTTCATTTTTCGCTCTTATAACCTCCAGCACTTTTTCCATGTGTAAGATCTGTGTCCGCGATTCCGCCTGGGAATCTTGAGTGTCCGATAGCCTGTTCTCCAACACATCAAGTCTGGTATCATGCATGTCCACCTGTTTCTTTACCGCATCCAGGCTGGATGTGAGTGCGTCGAGCTTGCCATCTATGGTTTTCAGCCCTGCGCGCATCTCTAATAATATTGATCGCATGTCTTCGTCCTGGCTTTCCGCAGACCCTGGCGGCCCTTGTGTCGTGGCCTGCTCTGCCATGGTCTCAGTGGCTCGTGTGTTTCGCTTACACTCGAATGGGAGTTTTGGTTGTTTGGGGTCCGGTTTTCCCATTGTGCAGTGATAGCTTTAAGTCAGTACCGGCACCAGCAGTCCGCTGCTCACAACGCGCCTATGTTGTGATAATTATGTTGTGTGCCAAAGTTCTGTACCCCAATTCAGGTACTGGACCAGGTGTTGGGCCTTCGCAGGTTGTGGCGCACGTGCTCGTGTCACCCGATGTATCGTACTTTCTTTGTGCCCAACTTCGATAGCAGATAAGTACTGTAGTGAGCTCTGCTGCACCCCCAGTGATTCGTACTGCGCCTAGGGTCTCCGTTCCACTTCCACTAATCTCCGAGCCCGGGACATAGGCCCAAGTGCGACTCCATTGTTCTTTAATAATACGGTTCCGCTTAACAAGCCATCATGTTCCAGTCCGTAGCGCCGCAGGTTCCCAGATGCGCCCTGTTAACTCCTTGAAAGAGCCTCTTCCCGTAGCTGTCTCGTTGCTTTAGCACCACAATCCGGCGGTATGACTGCAGACCGGTGCAGGCGTCACTCCAGCCCTTCTCCCCTCCGATGCACAGCGATTGGGGCCCAGCGCGTCAACCTATCCCTGGGCGGAACCGCCAGCAGGCCCCCAAGCCGCCCCGGCCCTCCGCAGCACCAAAGCACCGCAGGAGCCGAGTGCCGCTCCGGGCCAACCCACCGGCGCCTCCCCCCAGCAGCAAAGCCGACCAAGCTGCGCACCTCTGTGGTGGGAGAACAGGTGCGGCCCTAACACCTCGCCGAGATCGGCCGGCCCACGCCGCAGAGCCCAGGCCCCCCGGGTACTACCCCCCGAGGCCGCCTAGTCCCCGCCCCGCAAGTCCGCCCGAGCCCGGTTTAGCAAGCGGCCCCGCCTCACTCACCTCGCCGCTGCAACCCGTCCGGGGTGGCTTCCCAGCACATCAGATCCGGTGCGTCTCCCTCGAGCCTCAGGACACAGCAGCGCCTCAGCGTCGAGGGTCTCTCTCGCGTTCCAGCAGCTGGGCCCTTTTCGCACCCTGGCGTCGTCCGCAGGGGCGTACACCGTCTCGCCGGCAGCAGTCCCGGTCCGGACCAGTGCGCTTGGGGGTCCCACTCTGAGTCGCTGATCTCTATGATTCCGCCCTCGAAGCCGGTCGGGTCACCGCATATGCCCTTAGTTCACCTCCCGGCCGCCATTTTCCCTCGGACCACTCTTCTGCGCCGTTGTTCCGCACCGCGGGTTCCCGACACTTCTAAGCAGCAAAAGTGTCACCGAGTGTGCCCGGAGTGCTCAGCAGTCAAGGAGATGTGTGCTGACAATTGTAGTTGTGCTTAGCGGATGGTAATAGCCAGATATTTGAGCCTGGCCTGCGGAGCTCCTTCACCAGGCAGCCATTCCGCAACGCGCCGTAGCCACGCCCCTAATTCCATTTCTTTAAAAAACATTCTGCAGACGCAAATGATCTCATCAATATTCGTCCAATTTCCAACTTCCCTCATTGGGTTTCGATGCCGATTTTGGGCGGGTCGCTAAAGTCCTGGTCTTCAGAAGGTGAATAAGCAATAAATAAAGATGACTCTAAATCTTGAGTTTATCTTGTCACATTTGCTGTCATTCAAACACAGAGGTCAATGTCAGGGTATGTCTTCTGACAAATTGCTGCTTATTCTCTTATCATGGGGATTGGTGTTTACTTTTTCTTCTCTGACTGCAAAGTAAGAGGAGTTTGCAAAGTCAACTATGAGACAATTTTGCTGGGGACAATGAGTGCGAAAGGAAAGGCTACAGGATGTCATTTTTGTAACACACAACAATCTTAAAGTGCCTGTAAATGAACCATACACATATTTCAGAATATATCAGCAGTAAGGAGAGCAAAAATTGAGCAAAGTTTTTTAAAATTCTGAAATGTGATGGAAACAAAGTTTGTAATAGCATCAAAACAATTGAGACACTTTACTTGGTGAAGCGCAAATTATAAATATTCACTGAAACCAGATTTCCATAAATTATCATTAATGTGCTTTATAGTTTTATCAGTAAAACTGTATGTGCAAGTTTAGTGGCCATTTCTATAAAAAATGTGTTGTCTGTAAATGACATTATGCTAACACACAATGCTTTACTAATATATTTGTGGCAGTATGCTCCAAAATGCACCACCAGCTACATACTTTAACACTCTCATACTGAATACATTTGCTACACTTTGTGTGAAGAGAAGGTTTTTCATAATCACTAAGACTTCAGTAATAAAACATTGATGTCAGCACCCCCACTCTAAAATTTGTTCAACCACCACTGGTGCTAAAGGCGCTAAAATATGGTCCCAAGTCTGGTTTTAAAATAATCCAAGCAAGACTGCAAGTGAACCTTCCAGTATTTGTTGCTGCTGGTTTTTTACTTCACAATGCCATTTCAACAGAGAATACGCGGACTATATGAGATCATTAACATTCATCCCACTTGTGTATGACTTTCACACATATGTGGCCTGGTGGGCACAGCTGCTGACTTTGGATCTTGGGAACCAGATTTGAGTCCCGGCATTGGATCAACATCCTTTGATTCTAGGCAAATCACTTAACCTCCTGTGCTTAAAATGAATCTGACCTTGCGTAATCTAATCTGGTGCCTAAGTAAAACCCTCCAATACCCTTTGTAGGAAAGTAGGATCTGTTTTTTTGGTTACCCCCACTTTTTGCCTGGTGCTAAGCTGTTATTGACTAGTCTGACTGGGATCATGCTAATCAGGACCCTAGTCTATCTGCTTTCTCCCTTAAATTGTTATGTTCAGTACTTAGGTACATCCCAGATTGGATACTGGGGTACCCTTATCAGTCCCTAGTATATGGTACTAAGGTACCCACGGCATAGGTAGCACAGAGGTCCCCATTGGGCTGAAGCATGCATTATGCCACCCATGGAAGACCATTCAAAATGGTACCACAGGCCTGCCATTGCAGCCTGTGTACGCTGGTGCTAGCACCACTTACTAAAGATATAGGTTTCCTATATCTAGGGTCACTGCACTGAAAACCTATAAGTCATCCCTCTAGCAGGCCTTATCAATCCTGAAGGCAGGGTGCTTGGTTCTAAGTGTGAGGGTGCCCCTGCATGAGCAGGACACCCCTACAGCCTACGGAGTCCATTCTCCCGGGTTGTAAGTGAAGCAGCCATATACTATATAGAGGGGCACCGCATAATTACACAATGACCATCTCAAAATTAGCTGCAACGAATCCTATCATGTTTTGTATCAAACATGTTGAAATCATACCCCCACACCGTAAATGGTGTGGGGGGTATGATTCCAAGCACTGGAAGAGCCCTCCGTTAGGCTCTCAGTGTTCCAGGTGCCAACCTTCTAGACCCTGACAGCACAAAATGGTTGCTGCCAACCTGAGACACGATTCTGCCCTCCTGCTACTGAGCCAAGTTCGAGCAGGGGAAGACAGAACAATAGGCATTCTGTCACAAGGAGGTGTGACCACCTCCCAGACAGGATTCAGTGTATTGGGATCGGGTGGGTGCGCTTGCCAGCACCACTAAGTCTGCATGAGGGGCACATTTGGTGTCCCAGTGCATAGTCCTGTTCAAACCAGTCCTGGGAGCCGTTGGCTCTCGCTCTGGCACGAAACTGGACAAATGACATGGGAGTAACCTCCCCCCTGTCAAGAACCTCTCCTTGGAGGGTCCCCTGAATCGTCCTAACCCTTTCTTTAGGGTACTTAAGGGCTTACCTAGGTGTAGGTCCCTAGATTCGTCGTGGGACAAGATTCAGATCAGACACCTCTTCTTTTACCGTCTGAGCACTCTGGACTTCGTTGGACTTCGTTTTGGCTCGACTTTGTCTCCCTTCCAGTCTGCTGCATCGTCTGTGCCTGTGCACCATACAGGAACCTCCCATGGCCTGTGGGCATCAAAGACACCTGAAGGAATCTCCCTTGAAGTGAAGGAATCACTTAGCTGCATTCGCAGGCACTGCAACTAAGTCGACCGGTCTTCTGATCTTGAGCTCCTCCGGACTCCATAAGGTTCTGCAACACAGGTGGTGGTTTTCCACAGCTCTCGAGGCCTGCCCTGCCCGCTTACCAAGTTTGAGGCCCCACTCGTGAGGGCTGCAATAACCGAACCCCTGGGCACCGCGTCAACTTGCAGTTGCAAAGGCTTGTTGGCTTCCTACCAAGAAGATCTTTGGGCTCCAAGTAGCCCCAACCTCGAGCATCTCCAGTGACCAGAATCTTCGGCCACACCGCGTCGTTTTGCATCGTGGCCTGCATCTTTTGGTGAGCTGCTTGAGGTCCTCTCGCGACTCCAGTGCCTCCGGCCTGTGGGTCCATTTGAGGGTCACCTTTGTTTCTTTTGGGTTCCCTTGATTGCTCTGGGCCTTCCCTGACTCCCCTCCTTGTGGTGAGTCCCCTGGACCTTGCTGGTCCCGACATTGCACCTTCTTCGACTTCTGTGTTGGTTGCATTTGCCAAGGCTTGTTGGTGCTCCCGCCGGACTGCGACCCCTCAGCACTTGACATCCAACGTGGGACAGCTCGTGCGTGGCTCCTGGTCTTCCTCAGCATCGCCTGGTCCTCACAGCTGCAGAGTCAAGGTCATCTCTCCTGCAACACCCGACATCGGAGGGCATTCGTCTTCCAAGTGTCCTGGTCACTCCTGAGTGGCATAGATTCTGTCCCCTCTGCTTGCAGGTACCTCTCATCTACAATCCACCTTCGGATTCCACCGGACACTTTCTCCTTCTTCAGCAGTGGCACTTTCCTGAAGTCCTCCATTGGGTTCGACGGCGGTTTCCGACACCACTTCACACCTATGCACCCGGCTTCCCTGGTGTAGGTAACGTGGGTACTAGGGTATCCACGGGTGGGGTGGCTCTCCAACCTTCTGTCTTCCACCGGGTTTCTTCAGGGTCCACTGAGAAGGGTCCTTAATCTTTAAAAATCCAACCGCGACTTGCACGTAGACTTGTACGGAGCACGCGGTCGTGTTCCCACACTGCACACGCTCTCCGTGGGGTTCCTACTCACTCACCTTGGGTGGTTCCTTGGGTCCCCAGCACTTCTACGTCCTCTCAACATTGTCTTGACCTGGATCGTGGTTCTTATACCATTTCTTAGTATATGGTTTGGTCCCCCTGGGGTCCACAGTGTATTTCGTGCTATTTACTGTAGTTCTGTGCAAAGTATTGTGTGCATTGTGTTTATCTCCTTGTAGGAGATATATAATTGTGTTAGAGAGTATTATATAATAAATACATAGGGGCATATTAGCAAGACCGGCGATAAAATTATCGCCGTTTTAGCGGCAGGAAACTGCGGCTAAAGCGGCGATAATGGGCTTGCTAATATGCGTTATTGAATTCCAATAGAAGCCCAGGTTAGATGTCCTGCACATCTAACCTGGGCTTCTATTGAATTCTATAGCGCATATTAGCAAGCCCATTATCGCCGTTTTAGCGGCAGTTTCCTGCCGCTAAAACGGCGATAATTTTATCGCCGGTCTTGCTAATATGCCCCATATTTTTATAAATACCTTGTGTGGCTCTTTTTCACTTAATCTATACTATAAGGTTGCATTCTGGTAAAACAAGCTGTTTTACACTCCTTGGACTGTGTTTGATATATATATATATATATATATATATATATATATACATATATACATATATACATACACACAGTCCAAAATGCACCCTCGGGCCTCGTATTAACACAAAAATGGATATGAGTCCTTACCCCATACTCTGCTACACAAAGGGGCTTTTGAATTTGCTAAAATCACTGAATGCCACAGGTCAGCTCCCCACTTCGAAGAGTATTCCAGCTCTAGACTCCATAGCAGTTCACCATCTGCCACTTTTATGGGCAGAACACTATTTTGGCCACAGTGCGATAAAAACGTATCAGAGGGTGTGGTCAATGTTGAGACATTTACAAACAATTGAATTACTGTTAGAGAGGAACACAGGTGCATGGCCTGGTGCAAGCCAAGATGGCCGCGTGATAGCCGAGCTCCCGGTGCCTGTCTCCGATCTCTGGCAGACACTGGCATGTGAAGCTGCTGCAGATCGCTGTGACTGAGGGCCCGGCGCTTGGGGGCCAGGCAAAGCCAGAAACAGTAAGCAGACGGCGTGGGAGAAGAGGCCCGTGCTGGCTGAGGGGAAGTGCCCCGTGTGAATCGGCACCCGACAAGATGACGGCCACTACCTGCGTGTGACAATAGCAGTGAGGACCGAGTAGGATGGAGTCAGCCCCGGCGCTACTGAGGGCGTCCAATGAAGCGGAGGGTGGCTTTGCCCCGCTCGAGGTATGCCTGCTGAGTGAGGAGTTCCTGCACCTGCAGGATGCAGTGGACAACCGGAGTGTGGGACTGAGTGGCTGCGATGACCCTGCAGCTGGACATCATGTGTAGAGGAGCCAGGCACCATGCAGACTGGAAGGCGCGGGCGCTGACGGCAGCCTGGACGGCTTTGGGAACTGTTTGGCTGTCTATGCTGAGTGACCTCCCCGGAGAGAAAGAGATAGCGGGCACTGGGGGTGTGCTCCTCCCCTCCCCTAGCCGCTGTGTTTTGTGGGGGCCTGAGAGACAAGCGTGTCCCTCCCAGAGGCGCAACTAGACTAAAGCCAAATTTGGGGGGGGGGGGACTCGGGCCCAGCAATATGCAGAGAGGAGATGCAGGGGCTCTCAGAAGGGGTGAAAACACAACAACGCATCGTTAACAATTAAATGGTCTTTTAAAGACCTGTGAAGTACTCGGGTGCAGCTGCAAGAAAACGGACGCCAGCCCACAGCAGCTCAAAAACTGTGTGTGTGTGCGCCCGGGAAGCTGTCTCAGCCGGGCTGACACACACCGGGGGGGAGGGGGGGGGGGGGGTAGGGGTATTTGCTGAAGCCCTTTGAGCCCAATGGGCGTTGCGCGCCTGGTCCCTCCCCACACCATTGATAGCCTAAACAGGCGGAGGCAACAATCATAGGCCCCTGTTGGGGGCCCCCATCTCTGATGTTTGTGGACTGACCGCCCTGAAATAATATAGGGGGCACAAAGGTAGTGAGAGAGACCCCAGGGGGCGAGAGGGGCGACACACATGGACCCCACCGGGGGATGAGTGACTGCGCGATCCGATGGCGGGGAGTCAGTCCTGCCAATACAAAATGGACCTTATCCTGAATGCGGTGATCGTCACCCATTAGCCACTGAGTCCAAGATCGATAGGGTCTTGGTGGACCTGGGAATTCTGAGTTATGACCACCGCAAGTTGGCGGACAAGGTGAGGGGAGCTGAGGCAGTTATTGAAGAGATGTGCCCCAGCGTGCAGGGATTGCTGGACAGGATGGCCGAACTGACCAAGAAATTGGAGGGCCTGGACTTATGGGTGGAGGATGCCCAGGGGTGCCATCGGCGCAATAACATTTGGGTCGTTGGCCTCCCCGAAAAGATAGAAGGGGCGGATATGGTTGCCTTCTTGGAGGACTGGTCATCCAGTGAGGTAGTGCCTGAGGAACTGTCGCCATTCTTTGTCCTAGAAAGGGCACACAGAGTCCCTGCATGGCCACCGCCTCCTGGGGTGCCGCCGCGCCCAGTGGTGGCCCGTCTCCTCCATTATAAAGACAGGGATTGTATCCTTTAGCGGGCCCGAGAAGTCAGGCACTTCAACGTAAAAAACACCTCTGTCGCTATTTTCCCTGACTACACGCTGGCGGTTAAGCAGCAGAGGGCCTCTTTTCTGGCGATCAAGCAGGAGCTGTGGGAGGCTGGAATATGTGCCATGCTCCTGTTCCTAGCATGCCTAAAAGTAATTGTGGGCGACTGTGCCAAGTTTTTCGACTCTGCATCTGAGGCGTGGGATTAGTTGGAGCAATACAAACCTGGAATGGAGGGCGAGGTGATGACAAGATTCCTGAACCTGAAGCAACAGCAGAAGAAAAGGCGAACTGACGTCCGTTGAGTTTGCCCAAACAAAGCTCAGGTGGACCGGGAGAGGGTGGCAGCAATCAACGCAGTGGGCTCCTTGGGTGCTGAGGCGGGTTTGAACCCCACCTCACATATTCCCAGGTCTTTGGAGAGTGCGAACTTGGATACCATCTCTGTGAAAAGAGCCTGCACTCCTCACTTGACTGAGCCTGCCTAGCTGCGGCTTATCACACAGGATCAGAGGTGGGAGATGACACTTCAACAGCCATGATGGCAAACGCCCCCCATGACTACCCTTTCCTCACAGTTGAGAGCCGAGGGGTCAGCTGTAAATTGTTGGTTGGTAATGTTGGTTTTGGACGGAGAGCCGTTGCTACTCTGACCTGGGGTTGGGGAATTAGGATTTCTTTCATTATGTACTCCTGGTTTTGGCGAACGTATTTTTACAATATGTCCAAGTAAGTAGTGGGCCTGTGAAATGAGAGAGGGGTGCAGGGCAGTCTGAAGAGGTGCGAGCCGCTGAGAGGGAAGGATGTAATGCGAACATACAGAACTCCTCAAATGGAAAGGGTGATGACGTACACTTTCTTGTCTTGGAATGTCAGAGGTTTGGGATCGATCACTCAGAGATATAAGGTGCTATGCTTCCTACATCATAGGGGAGTGGATGCGGCGCTCTTATAAGAGAAGCTCCTGACGAGGGCTGAGATGTCCAAGCTTCAGCTGAAGTGGAGGAGACAGGTATATGCAACAGAATACTCGAGTTCTCCAGAAGGGCTCTGGTGTGGGTGAGACCTGGGAGTCCCATTGAGGTTGAGACAACACACATTAACCAAGACGGACGCTATGGGCACTATTGACAGGACGACTGAATGGGCTCTGGATAACCATTGGCAGCATTTATGCCCCTAACATGGGCAGCTGCGTTTTCTAGATGCCCTTTCCGGGGTTCTGTCGATGGACCCTGCAGTGCCACTCTTGCTGGGTGGAGATTATAATTGTGTAATGGACACTGGTCTGGATAGATCTGTCCCCTCCCTCCGAGAGTCTGTGGTGACATGCCTGGCACAAGGCCTAAGTGATTGGGCAGCTGGATGGGGCCTGTGAGATGTGTGGATAGTGAGCAATGAGGATCGTAGGGAATACTCATTTT
Source organism: Calotriton arnoldi (assembly GCA_963921515.1). Classification (NCBI taxonomy): domain Eukaryota; kingdom Metazoa; phylum Chordata; class Amphibia; order Caudata; family Salamandridae; genus Calotriton; species Calotriton arnoldi. The sequence continues at coordinate 463,470 of CAWUFW010011315.1, read as the reverse complement.
GTTCCCCGGTGAACAATTTGCACGCACGCCTAGACAGAATGCTGTGCTCCCAGACCCTGGTAGTGCAAACCACTAGATCAGAGTATTTGAGCCTGAAACTAGCTGAGATGTACACGAATGAGCTAGAGGTGGAGACCACCAGAGACGCCCTGGTAGTCTCAGCTTCCAAACCTACCGGCGATTTGGCTGATGTGGCATCTTACCATCCTCTGTCGAAGTTAAATCTAGGCTAAAAGATTCTCAGCAAGATCCTGGCCAACAAGCTCTTTCCTGTTGTTTCCCACCCTGGTTCACGAGGACCAGAATGAGTTTATACCTATTTACACAACACCTCATTAACATCAGATACCTCTACCTCATTCTCTCTGAAACCCCCTGGCCTTTCAGACCGGGATGATGGTGCTATCATTAGATATTAGGAAAGTGTTTGATACAATGAGATGGGATTACTTGCAGGCTGTTATGTCGCCAATGGCACTGGGGGAGAGATGGGGCAAGTGGGTTGTGCGGCTATACATGGGGCACAAGCGCAAGAGTGCATGGGACACAGCATATCAGACCCCTTTGAAATACATAAAGGTACGAGAGACAGTTGTCCTGTCTCGCCCCTGCTTTTTGCAATGAGGTTCTAACCTTTCGCATGCATCCTGAGAACTGAGGGTCGCAGCAGGGGAATCCCACTTCATGAGGGCACGAGCATGTGTTCTCACTGTATGTGGACAATATGCTCCTTTATCTGCAGGAGGCCAAATTGGGTATCCCATAATAGGGCGACCTCCTAGACAATTTTTGCCATGTATCAGGGTTGTGCATTAATTGGCAGAAGACTTGTGCATTTCCGGTAGCGCCAAACCTCGCAGACCCCCACTGTAGTGGTGCTGAGAATCCAATGAACGCCCTGCTCCTTCAAATACCTGGAGATTAGGGTATACCCTATGAACTGGGACATGCTACAGGGAACACCTGAGTGGTGCGCTACGCAGTCTGAGAGGTAGCATAACTTGCTGGTGGACACTTGTAAGAAAGTGGCTCTGTATATACTGTTACCAAATAGGTACAGTGTGCACAGAGTCCACAGTCCCCAGAGGTTTGGCAGAGGCTAAAGTTAGATATAACCTTACTCTCTAAAGTGGTAGCTTGGTCGAGCAGTAAGGCAGTATCAGAGGACAGTGTAAAGCATTTGTTGTACACACTCAGTCAGCAAATGGTCTCACACACTCAAGAACTGAACTCTAGGCCAATGGTTTTGTATCAAAATATATAGTTGTTTTATTTTAGAACCAACAATAGGTATCAAAATATACTTTCTCAGAATGAGTTACTTTAGTTAAATACTTTTCAAATAGGCAATAGACTTTTGAATACAATAGTTACAGTTGTTGCAATAGGCAACACAATTTCAAACACAATAATACATTGAGCTCAATGGGAATTTCTAGTTAAATGCAATAGATTACTTTTTGGATTACTTTTCTTAACACAGGACTGGATCCTAGATTCAGTCCTGGGACATCTCCTGTAAACAGTTGAGTAAAAACGTTTTGGTTACAGTTGTGATTTTTAAGGAATATTATTGTATTTTAAAAGTTGACACTTAGAAACTTTTTCACATAGAATCACCAATGTTATCCTATGGGAGGAAATTCACTTAGCAGGTAAGTGGGGTTATTGTTACTTTTTCTAACTCAGTGTTGGATCCTGGATCCAGCACTGGTGCATCTCCTGTAAACAGTTGAAAGAATGTGTTTTTGTTATACAGGCGATTTTTAACGAATATTTGTAAGTTTGCAAAATCGACACTTAGAAACTTTTTCAGCAAAAACCAGGCAATGTTATCCTATGGAAGGAAATTCAAGTTACCGGTAAGTACAGTTATGATTACTTTTCAGGGTCAGTGCTGGGCACCAAGATCCAGCACTGGGATCTCTCCTGATAACAGGTGAGTAAATTCGTTTTCGTAATTCGGCTGATTTTAGATGAATATTTTCAGTTTTCAAAAGTTGACATTTAGAAACTTTTTGGAAGAAAAAGTGTCAATGTTATCCTATGAGGAAAAATGAGTTATCGGTTTTGAGGTAAGTAATCGGTCTTTTGAGTTAGGGTTCTGGGGTTAGACTCGGGGGTCTCCCAGGGTCAGTGATGCACTGTTGTTGCACCGTCAGCGGCACTAGGGCGGCCGGGTGCAGAGTGTTGAGGCCCAATGTTATCCTATGGAGGATAGGGGGACTCCGGTTGGTGGCTGCTGGCAAGCAGGCCACGGGGTTGTGGGAGCAAAGCTCCTAGGGTCAAGCTCAGGGCACGTTGGGGACCAAGTTAGCACCAAAGGGGCACCCTCAGCGGCACTAGGGCGGCCGTGTGCAGGGTGCTGTTTTGAGGTCGGGTGCCCTGTTGATTTCAATGGAGATTCTCCGGGACAAAGAAACACTGCAGGCTCGGGGACGAGGACCTTCCAGGAGCAACCACCACTTCGAGGGGTAAGTTGGGATGTAGAGGGTTGGTTAGGCACTGTTGGTTTGGGCACACAAGGCCGTGGGGCGTCGGGGGCAGGGGTGCCTTGGGACGTCGGATTTTCTTACCCGCTCTGGTCGCGGTAGGGGGGGGTCCTCTGGATTGAGGCTGCAGGCGTCGTCAGGAGGCTTGAGGCAGGTCAGGGGTCGCCGGATCTCGGGTCAGGATCGCCGGGGGGACCTCCTCTGGGTGTTTGCCCACTCGAGCTCCGGCCGGATTCGGCGGGTGCAGAGTGTGCGGGATTTGCGGTTCCTGGCTGGCACCAGAAGCTGCAGTTCAAACACGTCCGGTGTTCATGGGAGAAACAGCTTGGAAAGTGAAGGCAGGCAGGTCCTCCGGGGTTTTTGAGGTTGCTGGCCGCTGGACACGCCGGGGTTTTGCAGGAGCAGGTTCGAGGGGAGACAGGCCTGTAGGGCTGGGGCCAAGTCAGTGGGCGTCGTCCTCTTGTTAGCTCTGCACGGCTTCTTGTCCTTCTTCTTCCTTTTCTTGTTGTTGCTGGATCTCCAGAAGGAAGGTTCAGGGTGCCCCTAAATACTAAATTTAGGGGCGTTACAGGTAGGTAAAGGGCAGGGACCAATGGGTCCCTTCCCTGGGGTGGGTACACCCCTATCCTGCCCCTCTCTTGTGGGAGGGGGGCAGTAGCCTAGTCCTGATTGGGCAGGGCTCCCCATCTTCAAGATGGCGAGAGCCCGGAGTTGTGCTTCATCTCGCCTCCCCCACCTGAGGGGTGGGGTTGGCATAGGCTGGCACATCCCCTTTCCTCCCTTGGGGTTTCCCGCCAGTCTTCCCGCCAGAGAGGGGGTCAGAACCGGTGGGGGCCAGTTGCTGAGTACAGCAAGTGGCCTGAAGAAGCTCACAAAGGCGGCATGCCTTTGAAGCTTCCCCTGCCCATCCTGGGGGAGGAGACCTAGCACCTCGCCCAGGATGTGCATTGTTGCAGGCCCAGGAGAGCGGATGGCTCTCCACCCAGGGGTCCAGCACCAGGTCTGCTGTGTGGCAGCCGGGGCAGCCCCTCAGACAAGACGTGGATTGTAGGTTAGGTTCAGGGGGCAACTCTAAGTTGCCCTCTGTCATGCATTTTACATTAAATCCCACACTGGCATCAGTGTGGGTTTAATGTGCTGAGAAGTTTGATACCAAACTTCTCAGTCTTCAGTGTAGCCATTATGGTGCTGTGGAGTTCAGTAATGACAACCTCCCAGCACCATATACTCTTAATGGCATCACTGCACTTACAGTGCCCAGGAATGGCCCTGGGTACTGTAGGGGCACATGGCTCATGCACCTGTGCCCACACCACTGGCATAGTGCACCCAGCTAGAGGGGTGACTGAGGTATGCCAGGGCAGTGTGTTTGTGGGCATGGCACACAGGGATGTGTGCCATGTCGACTCTCTGTTTAGTTCTGCACCAAGACACTCAGCCTGCAAAGGCAGGGTGTGTGTGTCAGGGTACATGGCCTCTAAGGGTGGCACAATAAGTGCTGCAGCCCTTAGGGGCCTTCTCTGGTCACAGTGCCCTTGGTACCTAGGGTACCATTTACCAGGGGCTTACCTGTGGCCAGAGATGCCAATTGGGTTTAGGCTTTAGTACAGTTTTTAGGGAAGGAACACCGGCCCTGGGTACCTGATTGGCAGGGACCCAGGGCATACCAAGAAAAAGTGCATCAGTTATCAGGCAAAAAGTGGGGGGGTTATTGCAACAGAAACCCACTTTCCTACACCACTCCAGCTCCCGATCATGGCAAGAGTGGTCCTAACAAAAATGGTTATGTTGTCGTGGGTCCTCTACTTCTTTGTGACTTTACCTGTCTGGATGCCGAAATGTTGGTTCTGAACCCTCAATTGCATGCTCCTGGAGTTAATATGGGATAGGCAGCGGAACCGAGTGTCATTATGCACACTCCAGAGGCTGACCGATAAACGGGGAATGGGAGTACCAGACTTTGAGCTCTGTTACTATGCCGCTCAATGGCAGTGGATGGGTCCCTGGCTGGCAGGGTTAAGCCTGCCTGAGTTGGGAGAATTTCGAGTGGCAAGCAGAGAGGGGTCATTACTTGCGATGATGTTGGGGGCAACATTAGCACCAGCTCGCAAACCCAGGCTCCTACACTTTGCCCTTCACTATTGGAAGGTGACGACTGACCGGGTGGGGCTAGCCCTGTTGTATGCTCCTGACACCCCACTGGTGGGGTTGCCAACGTCAAGGGGTGGATATCCGATGGGCCGAAAACTCACAGCCTGGATAGAGGCAGAGATAACAACCCTGGGGGGCTGTTTTTCTGAAGGCTCCTTGTGCACATTGGAGAAGCTCACAATGGGAGGTGGCCTAACGGAGGGCCACTTCCTAGTATATCCAGCAGTAATACAGGCATTGCACGGGCTGTTTGGGGCAGCAGATTGGTAATCGCCTACTCATGACCTAGTGCATACTGTGATCACATTTGGACACGGCTGTCATCTACGCACCACTGATCTGAGATACCCCCACTGTGCGCAAACGGACGATGCCTTTATTCACATGGTGTGGGAAGGCACGATCATAGAGAGGTTCTGGATGCATATTACTGAGTCATTGGAACACACTCTAGGCAGGCAGCAGTTGTTGAAGGCGGCGATCTGCCGCCTAGGTCTGTATGGTGGACGAGTCAGAAAATCAGTGGGGACTAGGTTCCAGAACCTGGCTTTGGGTGTGGCACGCAGAGATATAGCAAAACACTGGAAGTCCCTACTGGCTCACCTCACAGTAGGTGGAAGGATAATGTTATGAGATGGGCACAGGCACAGAAGTTGAGGCTCTTAGGAATGAGGAGCAGTGAGGACTGTGCAGGACGCCTTTGGCTGACAGCTGAATGGAAATAGTGGCTGGTTTCGAGGAGGGGACAGGTCAGTGAGATGATAGAGGGCTGGGACAATAAGGATAAGCCCTTGAGCCACCTGGACTGACAGCCTAACCTGAGACTAAGGAAAACGTCCATGCGCCGTGATATGTTGCTGACTGTAAGTGGCTGCCTACACTAGACAAGCCATGTTGGCTATGGAACTATGCACCACTCGCGCTATATTGTAGACCAAAACTGGAAAAGTTAATAACATGTTAGTACATGTTGTCCCCATTTATATGCATGTCAGTGTGACCAGAATGCGCAGGCAACAATACCACACATGCAAGACGACGGTATGGCATTCGAGCCCTCATTTGCAATGCAAGTGATACACTTTATGCCATAATCAAGCGATGTGAATTGAGACAACATATTGTGCGGCAGTATTATGCAGTAACATGTAATGGATGCTGATGACAAGTATGTGGATTTCGACTACTTAATAATCAAAGTTCAATAACGAAAGATTAAAAAAAAGAAAGGAACACAAATAAATTAAAGAGTATGTTATTTTGGTAATTCACAGCAATTTGAAAGCATGTCTACTACTACATTAAAAATAATTCCCCCTCTTCATGTCTATTAAAGTTAGGTAGGTCGCAAAAGTTTGTGTCATTTGAAAAATTGAGTTATGATTCTAAAATGTTTATGAAGTGCTTGTCAGGCAGACCCCGGTGGGGATGATGAGCTTGACTCCATTCCTTGGCCCATATTGTGAGAACAGACCTTACCTCTTGGCTCTGTTTTTTAGGTCTCAACTAGGCAGCGCTTGCGCTGTCTCTTCAAGACATGCTATATTCAGGATATGGACATAAAGCTCTGCCCACTTTCCACCCATCTTTTTAATTGGCTCCTGTCCCTGTCCTTTATAAGTGGTGGCTTTTCCTTGGTCAATAGGCTTAGTAGTCCCTCCTTAGTACCGCCTTGTCTCTTCTTGTAACCTCCTATGAGCACACCCCATTACATGTGTTCTTACTCCCTAGGTTTTAATTATAGCCTCAAGGCACTAATTTCTTAAATGGATTCAGGCAGGACACACACTTGGTCCTAGCTAGGCTGGCAGTGGTTACTTCACTCACTAGAACATCTCACATTTATATGAGACCGTCTATAAATTTCCCTTCATCAGCTCCACATAGAGTACAACCTAATCCGAAATTAATGTACTAATTCTTTTGTCACATTTCAAAGCTACTAATTGTATATATGGACATACCTATTTGAATGTACTCGTAATACTGTCTTGCACGCAATGCATTATGGGTAGGGTGGATTTACCATATCTTCTGCAGGGTGCAGTACCATATGTGACCAAAAGAGGTCCCCTTTTGGCCATATATGATACTGCACCCTGCAACATGGCTAGGTAAAAAAAACATTGCCATTTATAATGCCAATAACTCCAACTTTGCAGACATGCAGTGCTGGTGCCTTGCTCACTATGGACCTCTAGTAGCTGCTTGCGGTACTGCACCTAGACATGCAGTGCTGGTGCCTTGCTCACTAGGGACCTCTAGGAGCAGCTTGCGGGACTGCAACGAGACATGCAGTGCTGGTGCCTTGCTCACTAGGGACATCTAGGAGCAGCTTGCGGTCCTGCACCAATACATGCAGTGCTGGTTCCTAGCTCACTGCGCAAGCATTTGCAATGAACTAGGTCTCGCATTACTGAAAGTATGAGCTATTGGCATTGCATTATTATTTGCAACACCAGTACCTCAAACTATCAGTAATGTGAGACCTATTGCACTGCAAATGCTTGTTTCTTCCAGCCTTGGGATGGAAGTCAGATACGTGGAGTTGGGGATTTATGCGCTTCCTGGCTGACATTGGACGATTGGGTCTTCACTGCTGTGGAATAGGCATTCCCCCTTTAAGAACATCAATGACGTCTCCCAGGAGGAAGTCGCGGATGTGCTGACACCGGCTCAAAGGACAATGAGAGAGCAGAATCCGAAGAGGAGGTGTGCCCCGATGGTGTTTTCAATGTTGCACAGAGAGGAAGATTGCGAAGAAGCCTCGCAGGAAGGACCGGCGCATAGCGGAGCAGGGATCTTGCCACACGAAACAGAGATTAGGAGCTGAGCTGAGAACCAGGCCCCAAACGAAGAGAAGACGCAGAAGGACCCCGAGCAAGGTGAATCGCCCAGCCGCGTTCCAGGAGGAACGTGGCTCAGCCAGCTACGGGGCAGTTTATTGGGACGTTATAGAGGGGAAGGCGGCTCGGGGGTTTAAACACCTCTGTTACTTGGAAAGGATTTCCTGGGTTAAACTGCACTGCTCACATTGGGCATAAAACCCTGTTTACACCTCCTCTCACTACCTCTCTTTGGTTGTGTACATAACGGCTCATGGATATCGTTAAGGTACCCCTAGTGAGGTAACGAGGACCGGTACCTCCTCTTCAGTACTACTGAATAGTCACGTGGTGATATAGGGAAAATACTTTACCTACAGTGACCTCACGTTCCCTACCATCCCTCCATCCCTTGAGAACTTAAAGACAAGAAGTGATTACAAATTCAGTTCACTTACCTGTGGCCTCTCATTCTTTTTGAGGGTGAAATCCAGCCTGGGTGTTCCGGACTGCGTAAGCCCATAAAAGAAGAATCAGAAGAGGACAAAACTAATACTGTGCATAACTGACTCTTATCAAATAAAAAGCATAAAGACAAACAATACGTGTTTCACGAGTATTAAAATCCTGCACCCGTTTACAGCGCTGTAGTAGACAAATACCAATGGCGTTTCAGTCAAGGTTGCAGCACTGAAACATCACTGTTCCTGGTAGTCAGTGATGCACTTTGCATCCTGGATTCAGGCAAATCCTGTCTCCTGAATCTTCTCACCCTATTGGTAGCCTTCGATACAGTAAATCATTGCTTGCTTATTGGCACGCTAAAAAAACAGATGGGATTGATGGTGTGGTCCTCAAATGGTTTTAATTGTACCTCACAAGCAGGTGGCAGAGGCTAAAAATTGATACTTGCTTCTCAAAACCAGAGGCTTTAGCTCAATGGGTCAAGCAGAAATCCATACTAGCCACAACCTTATTCAACCTTTACATAGAACCCATTGAGTCTAACTAAGAAGCTGAGGGATCCTTTATCAACTGTATGCAGATAATACCCCATTATACTTAAAGGTCTTCGCTTTAAATGACTTCTCATACCTTGACAATACTCTAAACACAGTTCAAGATTGGATGACTTCCCATAATTTAAAAATGAACCCATACAAAGCTGAATTTCTGCTCATATCATTTAAATTACAACTACCAGTACAAACCTGGATGGACTCCTTCAACATCCTAAATAGCAAACCTAACTTTGTTGATATTGCCAAATCCCGAGGAGTCACCCTAGTCAAAAGATTCAAGTCAACACCATGACCAGAATTGTACTCTTTCAATTGCATCTGCTCTGGGGAATTCACCACTTAATTCCAGAGCAAGATCTCAAAACGTTGGTTCAATCATGAGTGCTATCTAGAATCAACTACTATAATTCATGGCTGACTGGTCTTCCCAACATTTATCTCACTACACTAAAACCAATGCTACATTCTGTATCACATTTCATCTATGGGGCTAGAAAGGATGACCATATTTCAACAATCCTGGTTAACACTTCACTGGCTTCTCGGTGAAGACAGGGTTATATAAGGGTTATCTCTCTGGCCCACATGCAAAAGATCCTGTTAAATGAGAAGGTGTTCAACTCATGGAGCATTAAACTCAGTATTTTCAGAAAAATAGGCTATCCTGTGTTCCTCATAAAGCAGCAGACTGTGCCACTTGCACCTAAGCAAGAAACATATTCTATCTTAAAAAATGCATTAGTTCGCACCTTTTCAGCCTCCAGAGACCAAGAAATGGAGACATGCGACCCTTCAAGGGCTGAGTGGAGATGGCAGCCCTCAATATAAGTACATAGGCGCACTGACAGAATAAAAGGAAGGTGTCCACTCACGCCTTCATGAGCTCTTGCTCCTCTCTCTATGTTCTTGGAATATTTGCGCCCTTGCCCAGAAACAGCGGTTTACAGATGATCTTGATTTTTAGGGGGAATCATCGCTTTACAAGAAACCTGGTCCATCACAGATCACCCCATCAATGACTTCATTGAGTTCAGCACACCTTTGATCGAAGCCGACGGCAGCTTCCAGCTTATCAGAACCATCGAGTGCTGGCCCTTATCAAGGAGGCCCACGCAGATACATTATTTTGTGCATGTCCGCTACCAGATTGGCCACGACTTCACGCCACGGACAGAGCTTGCAATTAGCTCCCACGGAACGCCAGGGGGAACCTAGGACCCTTTTCCCCCCTGTCTTCGAATTGCATTCATTGCCCTGAAGAAGTTCATAGTATATGAACGAAACGCGTTGGCTGGTATCTTTTATTGTTGGAAATTCATGACAAATAAAGGATCTACTGAGACAATATAACGAGACTAAAATGACTTATTGAAGTAGTGCACCACTCCAACCTTTTGGTTCATTCTCTCTCTGCCTAGCAGCTGGCACCCAACGACGGCAGGTGCCGGAGTTGCATGTGCACACACATCTGGACATAGTGTTGAAGTAATTACGAAGGGAACACAGCAGGGAGTGCTGTCACCGTGTCCGCCGTTGTTCGCAATTGTTTTCCAGCTTGAGTTCAGCAAACCTGCCTCCAAAGAGCATAAGAACGACAGGCCTTTCACTGTACATTTCCACGAAACTCCAGGTTTTGACAGACGGTATAGATATGCAAGAGAACTGGCACAAGCAGTTAAACTGCTAAATTGGAGATCTAACCGCTCGCTCCTGCTAGTCTTCATTTACATTAATCCCAGCTTGAGGGAAAAAAGGTAAAAACTAATCCATCTTCTGTCAGCTATATGTGAACTGGACAGAGATCATCCCTCAATGGACTGTATCAGACCCTTTTCAAGATAACTATGAGGAATCTCCAGAGTTGGCCCATGATAGTGAGTGGAATATCACCGAGCATATAAAGCCTAAGGGAAGTCCTCGAAACCAGCTGGGAGAACTGGTGGTCAGCCAGCTCAACATCTTTGGCTTCAAAGTCTTAAATGGAAGGTTTCCGCAGGATGTACCACCTAACTGGACATGGTCAGGTGAAAAAACACAGACCCACCTTGATTACACCAGATGTAATGTGGAAATGTTCAATTTAGTGGAAACTTACAGCATAGTACCCTGCTCCGAGAGCAATCATTGTCCCCAAGTTACAAGAGTAAACACCAACCTGGCACAACAGATTTTGGCCAGTGTCACCAGCAAGGGAGTTTTCACTGACAACAGTAGGCGACTTAAGTGGAGGGATGACTCCCACTGTAAAATCATGGTTGAATGTGTAAAAATTACAAGCGTGGTCACCGCTGAAAATCCATCTCAAGTCACTCAGTGGTCCAGTTTTACTACCCTGCTCCTTGCGAAATTCACACTCACAAGGGCAGTTAATACACTACCTCCGACCTACCCAAAACTGTTCCCTCCGACTGCTATGATTGTAAAGTCGAAAAAAGCTCTTAACACCCCTCTGAGAGCAGTTCACAAAAATCCAGGCAATAAAAAGCTAGTGAATGAGCTCAAGCTGGCGCAAAAACACCTCAAGCAAGCAGTTTGGGCTGAGAAGTCGAGACGCACTGACCAGTTCTGGATGAGACTCTTGTACGAGAGTAAAAAGAGCAACTAGAAGAACTTTTGGGCTATGATAAACTGGCAAGTGAATGGTCCAGGTAGAGCTGGCAGTCCCAACATTTCTGAATCGAATTGGTCAACTTTTCTCACTAGACACTTCATGTCCAGTGACTTTGCAGAAAGTTTAGATTGCGACGCCATCCAGCAAGGTAGCGAGCCCTGCCCAATAAGCACCATGGAGGCTCTCAACCCCGCTAATCCTAGAGGCTCTGAATGATCTACTCCCTCCACTAAAAACCTGTCCTCCTTGACGTGCCAGCTGAACCTGATCCCGACGAAAGCCAGATCAGACACGGCCCTTGGGCCGAACTGTCTCCCTCAAGCCTTCTTTAAGCAGGACATACCATTCTGGGCTAGCAAACTCATGCCACTATTTGATTACTGTCTAAGGAGCACACTAATACCGGACTCTTGGCATGGAACTATCATTCAACCAATCTTTAAAGGTGGCTCTAATTCTGACCCCAGCAATTATAGGCTGATAGCACTTCTGGACAATGAGGCAAACTTTTTTGCTAGCCTACTTATGGAGGACCAACGACAATGGGCTGAATTGAGGAGCTTAATCCCAAAGAATCAGAGTTTGTTGAGAAGTCTGGCACCTACACAAACCTGTTAGCAATAACCTTATTATTAGGAAGGGCGATAACATCTCGAACCACGCTGTACTGCTGCTACGTGGACTTCAGGGCAGCGTTCGATTGTGTCCCAAGGGGGGCCCTGTGGACAAAGTTAAAGAACCGGGGCATCCTGTCAAAACGTCTTGAGGCTACTATACAATTACACACAGACACATGGATTCATGTCAAACTGGGTGACGGAACCTGTATGCCCAGGAAAATTGCCACCTCATGTGGTCAATCAGGGGTGCGTGCAGGCCCCTTTGCTCTTTAATTTGTACATTTCTGATTTGTCCAGTGTTCTCGACAACATAGTCATGCCCCCAAGATCAGAGGTGAACACATAAGCAACTTACTGTATGCTGATGATTTAGTTCTGTTTAGTTACCTGAGAGTTGGACTGCAGCGCTTGTTAAATGAATTGCACTCTTATTGCAATGTCAACTGCCTGGACCTTAATTTAAGGAAAACTAAAATTCTAATAATGGGCAGGAAAATCAACAAGGCGGGCTGCTGGAGCTCAGTGGCAATAAGGTCTAAAAGGAACAGACAAACAAATACCTGGGTGCCACAATTGATGCAAGGTGCTCCTTCGCTCGGCACAAGGAGACTGTAGAAACCAAGGCCCTGGCCCCTCCTGTCATCTTTTTTGAAACTGTCAAGCTTGTTATGGGGGATGAGCCTTGACCCACTTCTGAAGGTAAGGAGTAAAAAAATCATTCCATCCCTGGTTTATGGCAGTGAAATCCTGCTGGGTAGGGATGGGAGACTTCTAAACAAGCTTGCCACCAAGATCTACAAGGCTGCTCTCTGACTGGCGAGATCTGCATCAGCCGCTAAAGTCCGACTGGAATTTTGCCTTCTTGACCAGCGGCTAGCAAGAGCAGGAGTGTTTTAAAAACTGTGCCAAAAACTGCGGCTTGCTAGGAGAGGAAGTTTGGAGGCCCTACTGTGGGATGAAATTCAATCAGGCAGCACCAGACAACCCTACTCCCTGCACCTCAAGGACTGTTGTAGTCTCCTGAATGCCGGAGAGCTTTGGGCTTCACATGTGAGTGAAAACGCCTTCAAGATAAGTATTAAAAAGCAAGTGCACTCCCTCTCACGTCAAGCTGACATGGATGTCCCAGCGAGCATGTTCCATCATCAACTCTTATCAGCTAAGGTATCATCAACCTTATGTGGCCTGCACATACTCAAAATATAAAAACTAAAGTTCATGGCCCTCAGGTTTGGGGAATGGCCATTTTTGAAACATTTGGCCAAGTGGCGACGACCTTCGGAATCTACATTGTGCAGGTCCTGTGGCATGTATGAAGAATCTCTTCAAAACATCGTTTGCAGATGTTCAACCTTGTTAGAGGAGCAGAAAGTACTTCTAGGGTCGGAATGGAACAAATTAGGAACACATACGTGCAGGCAGGCAATTATTAATGCTCTCAGCCCTCACAATATCACTTTGAACATTCTGTTGGTTAAGTTTGTGGCCCTAGCAGCTAAGAAACCAAGCCTGGGGTACCAACATTTGGTGTGGCCCCAGCCATTAGTACAAGCACTTTTATTGGAACGCCCGCTGGCGCCACAGCATATTATGGCAAACTTCTCCAGTCAACCGTCTCAAGGTTAAGGACTTAGTGCTCTCTTTGCTCCCTCTTTCAGTGCTTTTTGCTTCCATTTGAGCTCGTCCATGAAATATTTTTTGCACTGTGAGAATAGCGTTGTAAATGCACTCTGTGCATTATGCAATTACTGAAGATGCGCTCAGTCTACTTATGCATTAGCCCTCAAAGGGAGCAATAGTTCCCTGCACTTATTTTCCAGTGTTAGTAGCCTGCCATTTTCCTCTACACTGCACCTCGCACTTTGTGTTTAGCACTGACCGGCATAGCTTGTTTTGTTCCTACCTAATTGACTTATGCTGCTTCAATGTTGGTCTTGCTGTCACGGTTTTAAGTAGCCTGAGTAAGCTAAGTCCCAGTTTCAATAGGGAACATCAAGCTCCTGCGCCTCACTTCTAGTGATAAAAGTCTGCTGCCCTTTTATACATTACACTCTGCACTTTGCTTTTATCAGTCTTTGGAGAAGTTGTCTGCAACAGGACTATCGACAGCTGCAAAGTGTAAAACAGGTGCTAGTTCCTGGTGGGCATATTAGGCTCTTGTGCCTACCTCCTGTTGATAAAGGTCTGATGCTATTGTATATACTGCACATGTCAGCTCCAGTGGTACTGCCAAAATCTAAATGTTTGTAAGTCATTTTGATTTGCATTTTAACTTTGCTCGTATGTCTACTGATTGTAATGGTCTATCGTCAGGTGTAAATATGATTCAAAAGTCTTTGATTAGGAATTTTAACATTTTTCATGCTAGTATAGATTGTAATGGTTTTAAGCAACCAAACAATAAACTTATTATTATTAGGGTTATACACAAAGCGTCATGTATCACGCACAAGGCCCTACACAAATCCACTTCACTGTGACATTCCTTTATTGTGATGTTAAGCATGGGTGTGCACGCGCGATGTCCCCAGTGCGTGCAAGTTATTGTTTGCACTTGCGCCATGTGTATTCATTTGACAGTGTTGACTTTGAAACCTCTATGAGTGCTTCCACTGCAGTTAGCTCGTTTCCCGTTACTCCCCAGTGACCTGTTGGGATTTGAGCTGGGTGCACACCTCAGAGCGTCGTGGGTCTGAAGATCTACAATGAAAGATACCTGAAATATTGCAACGCCTCCTGTTGAATTTATTACATTTTGGCGACGATCCTTTCCTCTTTGCCCCACCGTCATAATTAATTATTTTATGAAGTTTTCGAGATCCCAGCAACGCCTTTCTACCCTCCTCGCAGCATCCGTTGCTGCCGACTCTTGTTGTGGCCGCCTGCGTTGTTTCATGCTGCTTTCCAGGATGGTGCCAACCACTTCTGCATGCATGCCGATTTATTGAGCTCTTCCTGAATTTGAGCGTATATAGGAACTGCAACAAGCACTCTCCAAGAAAGTCACTTTATCCAGAACAATATTGGATATTTATTCATATGACAGCGTGCTTAATATCATTTTTATACTAGTGACGTATTGTTAGAACACAGTTGGTATATATGAGTCCAGTCAATGATCTGTCGTCACAAACAACACAATCCTGTTTCCATTTAAAGTTGGTTTATTTTGAAGAAACAACACTTCCAGAGAAAACTCAGCCAAGACGTGTTTCGTCAATCTTGACTTTTTCAAGGCGGGTAAGTTGAATCGTCACTGGTGTACTACAATTTCTTCTAAAAATCGTCACACTAAATCCATACGAAAAACGTCACAGAGATGAGAGTAAAGTCTCATGCACGAAAACCCAGGCCCTCCACGTATTATAGTAGAACACGATATTTTTCAGAATCGCTTGCTAGTTAGCCTGCCAGTCTAAAAAGCCGAAAGCCGTGCAGAAGGTACACGATCCTGTCCTTCCGGTACAACAGACCTGTGTGGCACGGGACCTTACTACAGACTCCCTCTTTGACGCTTATTAAGGCCACCGGTTTCTAAACACATGGCAAATGCTACTGACTTATTTTTTTGGATAGTGAATATTCCCTACTGAAGGCCCAAGGTATGGACTCCTAACTAGCAAGCGATTCAGAAAAATATCGTGTTCAACTATAATACTGGAGGGCCTGGGTTTTCGTGCATGAGACTTTACTCTCATTTCTGTGACGATTTTCGTATGGATTTATTGTGACGATTTTTAGAAGAAATTGTACTACACCAGTGACGATTCAACTTACCCGCCTTGAAAAAGTCAAGATTGACGAAACACGTGTTGGCTGAGTTTTCTCTGGAGGCATTGTTTCTTCAAAATAAACCAACTTTAAATGGAAACAGGATTGTGTTCTTTGTGATGACAGATCACTGACTGGACTCATGTATACCAACTGTGTTCTAACAATACGTCATTAGTATAAAAATGATATTAAGCACGCTGTCATATGAATATGTATCCAATATTGTTCTGAATAAAGTGACTTTCTTGGAGAGTGCTTGTTGCAGTTCCTATATACGCTCATATTTTACACATTAGCGTGACTAATGTGCAGGGGCAACCTTGGGTAGTAGGCTGCCGGAACTGCATTAGCACCTTTGTATGTTTCTGTGTATACATTAAGCATTGGCATTGAGTGTTTCCCATGGTAAAATTGCCTTTGGATACAAACATTAAAACGAAGTGCGATAATTTCCCTATTTTTGGGCCACTACTACCCCATTCCTTTTTTTTTTCTTTTCCTGAATTTCCCTGGAGCTCCGCCCACCGCCCAATACCTGGATCGCTTGGGTGGTGACATCACGCTCCTACTGGATACACTCAAGGGTGTATTGAGCTCCTCCTGGATTTCCCCTGGAGCTCTGCCCACCGCCCAATACCTGACGGGAGATTTGCTTGGGTGACGACACCACACCCCTTTCTGAATTCATTTGAGGGTGTGTGCACGTCATCCCTGGCACTCCCTAACCTGTCAGGTTACTAACAGGCGTGCCTCCAACAACCTTTGCTTCTCATTGGCTGGTTGTTTGCACCACTCAATGGTGCACACTTTTCCCTAATAAAATTGAGTGCAGCCACTTTCGGATCAACAGATTTTATTTCATCGTGTCGGCACAAAAGGCGTGCCTGTTGATTTACTCAACAGTCTACTTGTGGTTTGTATTCATTGGCAAGATTTGGATAGTGTTTCACTATGGCAACATTTGGAACATACCCATGATTTTGTACTGTCGTATTTTATGCTGCTTCATTTGTTAACTACTGTTGCTACTTATTCTCATTTCACTGGCTCAGAGTTCTTAGAAACCTGTTTCTTTGCAAATTAATTTTCTATTTTACCATGGCTACTTCGTAGCAATCTGCCATTACGCAACCACCTCCATTTTTAAGCCAGCCCAGCAAGTGTCAGAACCCCACAAGTCTTACCGTCTGCTTGTGAAGCAATCTCGCAGAGATGACATGAACAACTACCACCGTCTCCCACCTTACCCTAGAAATGGCGTGTGTACTGACCAGGATGAAGATGGGATCGGGGGAGGAAGCTTTAGGGGTATGGAAGATATCCTCCTGAAGACCAGAATGGTAACTCCACTGTGTTCACAGGATCCCTCTGGAAACACCGTCTGGAAGGAGAAGAGCAGGGTAACACTATTACCACTGATACATTCAAACGTGTCCATACATAGTACACAAACAGTGCGCAACGAATCGTATAGTCACCTTATGTGTGGCACCATAACGGATGGAAAAGAGACTTCTTCAACAGGGACAGAATAATAAGGAAGCGCTCCTGCGCGTGTGGCAACTGCACAAAAGGAAAAGGCAAGCGCTCCTGCGCGAGTGGCAATAGTATAAGGAAAAGCCAAGCGCTCCTACGCATGTGGCAACTGTACAAAAGGAAATGAAAGCGTACCTGCGCTCGTGCCCAAAGAACAACTGATATGATAGCGCACCTGCGCTAGTAGTCAAACTGAAAGGAAAAGATAAGCGCTCCTGCGCTTGTCTTTTGGCATCAAAAGAACGGCTATGTGCCACAGCACTAGCCACAAGGTAATGGACGAGCAAGCGCTCCTGCGCGTGCTCCAGGCAACGAAGATACGGCTACGCGTACCAGCGCGAGCCAGAGTCAAGAAAGAAGCAAGCGCTCCTGCGCTTGCTCCAGTCAATGAAGATACGGCTACGCGCACCAGCGCGAGCAAGGGCCAAGCAAGAAGCAAGCGCTCCTGCGCTTGCTAAGTACCTGAATGGGGACTTCCGAAGGAGCTGGACGAACGGACTCCAGCTGGGCAAAGGCGTTAATCCTAAGCGCTGTTCGGGCGGGCACCGCAGGCAGTTATGCGGTTTCCCCCGGAAGGTCTGATAGCTGTTCTGGCGTCTGCTTCCGGTGAATGGAGGCTAGACCGCCAACCGGCACAATGCGTCCTGACGTCACCGAGTGCCATGGAAGTACTCAGGAGGCACGCACCACACAAACACTCGCCAGGCATGCCTGCTCGTCTGGAACCATGACAGCAAGCCTTCCATTAGATGGGTACATTCGTTCAGACTTTTTGAAAACCATTTGGTTGCAATTGATGCCAACGGCTACAGTCCTGCTTGCAAATTTGCAATGTTATATGGTAGTTTGGGTCATGCTGCCCAACTCATTTTCGATAGCCTACCCCCCCCTTTCCAACTACTTCTGGAGATGGCCCTTTGAATATCTATTTGGAATCTGTGGCAAGACCACGCAAGCAGTTTTCAGATGATCCAAACATTATGCTAGAGCGTCACGCATTTTTGAAACACAAACAGCAACTTGAAGAGAGTATCGAAGAATATTTCTCCTCCATCAGAGTGTTGGGTGATACTTGCAAATTTGGTCCTAATTTGTATATTTATATCAGAAACTAGTTTGTCTTTAATTGTGCTTCCAGAAAAGTTCAAGAAAGGTTACTAAGTTGCAGGATTCCAACTTTAACTGCGGTTCATGACTTAGCAAAGCGTATTGAAGATCGCTTATGTCATCTAAAATTCTTCACGCTGATTCTTCCAACGCCAATGCTGTCTCCTCTGGTATTGCAAGTGGTGAAGATGAGTGCACAATCAATACAAAAGGGAAAACATTTAAGGGACCTAACAAAAGAGTTTTTGGTGCCTGTTTGCGATGTGGGTCTAAGACTCTCGAGTAATTTCACAAATTGTCCTGCTTTGGGCAAGAAATGTCTCTCATGTAAAAAATTAGGTCATTTTCAAAGTGTTTGCAGAAGTGTTGGTAGTTTTAAACATTCTGCAAAGATCAGTAGTGTGGATGTTGATATGTGTGCTGACTCCCTTAGCAATGCTGTGCTTACACTTGATGATGGCTCTCAGGAATGCCTGATCAAAAGGGTCCGATCTGTGAAGTTAAGATTGACAATGTTACTCTCTCGGTCATGGCAGATTCAGGATCGCCTATTACCATTTTTAGAGATGCCATGTTTTATAAGTACTGGGGTAGTGATTATACGTTGTTACCTACTGATGTTAACCCCAAAGCCTTTGGTGAAAATGACACAGACATGTTAGGTTATTTTCTTTCCAATGTGATATGTCTGGGAAGAGAAACAAAAAACAAAGTTTATGTTGCTGTAAAAGGGAGAGATATTGTTGGTTGGAAAGATTTGGCAAAGATGGGTATACTATTGGTTCCTGGATCATCCACACCTGTGGTTCTGGAACAATTACCTGTTCTGTCTCTTGATGTAAAACAGGAATCTGTAACTGAAATTTTGGCTGATTTAAATCCTGTATTTTCAGACCAGGTTGGTATGGTTAAAGGGTTTGAACATAGAATCAGGTTAAAGCCTGGTGCGCAACCTGTAGCTCATAAGGTGTGTCCTGTTCCGTTGAGTGCCAGGCTGGCCTTAAGGCTCACTTGATTCCCTTTTGTCTTAAGGTATTATCAAACCAGCAGATTCCTCAGACTTGTTGGCCCCCATTGTCGTTGTACACAAGAATAATAATGAGATCAGGTCGTGTGCTGACTTGCGCGCCCTCAACAAGAATATTATAGTGGATTGTCAGCCTCTCCCTAAAATTCAGGAGTTATTAGCTAAACTCGGGGGAGCACAATGGTTTTCCACAATTGATCTCAGATCTGCATTTCACCAAATTGCCCTTACGGTTGATTCTCAAGAGCTTACTACGTTTGTGACACCCTTCGGCGCATACAAGTATTTGCATTTACCGTTTGGACTGGCGTCTGCTGCCAGCGTGTTCCAAAAGCTTGTGAATAGCTTATTTGGGGACATGACAGGTGTCCAGGCGTATCAAGATGACATTCTTGTTTGCGCCAAGGATTTGGCAGAGCATAACAAAATATTGAGGGAAGTACTAAACATCCTGTTGGATAGAGAAATGACTGTCAGGATGGATAAATGCAAGTTTACTGTGAATGAATTAGACTATTTAGGCCATAATATATCTACCACAGGTATCAGTCCCAAGATGTCTCTTGTTAAAGCCATTAAGGAAGCTAACGTCCCTGTGGACAAAGATTCTTTACGTAAATGTTTGAGTCTCGCAGAGTATTATGCTCGCTTTGTGTCTGGATATGCTCAAAGGGTTGAACCTTTACACTTGTTGCTTAGAAAATGGCATGCATTTGTTTGGGCGGATGAACAGAATGAAGTGTTTGAAAGGGTAAAGGAGTTGATTGTTAACGTCCCTGCCCTTAGTGCTTTTTGTGAATAGCGCACCTCTGTTATAACTGTGGATGCCAGTGCTTGAGGGTTAGGGGCGATACTTACCCAAAAAGCCACTGATGGTGACAGAACTATAGGATTTGCCTCCATAGCCTTGAGACCTTATGAACAACAGTACAGCACAATTGAGAGAGAAGTGTTAGCTTGTGTTAGGGCTGTACACAAGATTAGGACATACATTTGGGGAACAAGATTTGAATTGGTCACAGATCATCAATCTTTGGTGCATGTCTTCTCTAATTGTGTCCTCTAGACTTACCAGAGTGGTCTCAAAGCTTCAGGAGTATTCTTTTAGCATTAGTCACATCTCTGGAGGTAAGAATTTTAGGGCAGATTGCCTATCGCGCATGCCCATTGACTCTGATGAGGATGATGCTCTGGATATTGTGGAGTGTGTTACCCTTGTTGATGCTCTTACTGATTATCAGTCAGTTGTAGATGAAACCATATGGTCAAAAGCTTTATTTGAGGACCACACTTTAGAGAACGGTTGCTGAATACATTGTGTGCGGTTGGCCTGATGCCAGAAATCTTGCTGGGGATTTGAGGACTTTTCTCAAAATTGCTGAAGAATTATCAGTTGAGAATAACATTTTTCTCAGGGGTAATAGATTTGTTCCCACCACAGGGGTGTGCAAATCTATTATATCTCAGGCTCATGAAGGGCATCTTGGCTGTACCAAAACTAGTATGAAGATTAACAGCACTACTGGTGGCCTTCCCTTGACAGCCAGGTCAAAACCATGATTGACAAATTTCCAGAATGCTTACTTTCTGATAAACATTGGAAATGCTTGCATCTTCCGCTCTATCCCACATCCTTTCCTGAGAAAGCTTGGGAGAAGGTGGGATTGGATTTTTCTGGTCCATATGCTAGTCTTCCATGTAACATGATGTATACCATTGAACTCATCGATTACTACTCAAAGTGGGTGTTAGAAATGGGATCTCTAGTTGGCAAGGGCTTGCACCTTTGTCCAAGTAGGGACCCTTCTTCCTAGTCAGGGTAAGGGAGTTACACTCCTAAAATAACCCCTGCTCACCCCCTTGGTAGCTTGGCACGAGCAGTCAGGCTTATTCTAGAGGCAGTGTGTAAAGCATTTGCACATAACCAACAGTAATACAGTGTAAGCACTACAAACGGACACCACACCAGTTTAGAAAAATAACCAATATTTTTATATACTCAAGACAAGACCAATTACGACAAAAATCCACAATACTATACTTTAAATATGAATGCTTGATAAGGTAACTTCTTCTTTGCAGGAATAACACAAAAGCAAAGTTCGTACGAGTCGGTAGCCCCGTCCGGGTCTACCGCGATGCTGAATTACACAGAGTCCAACAGTTCCAGCCGACCGCGTCGCTACGGGCCAGCAGAGTCGTGAACAGACTCGGTCACAGTACCTTTCTCGTTGTGGCGGGTACGGAGTGTACGAGCCGGTCGGCGTTCGTCGCGGTTGCGGTGCAAGACGGAGCGATGCAAGGTGCGGTGTCCCTCGATGCGGTGCAGGCAGCGGCTCGATGAGCGTCGTGCAGACGGAGTCGGTGAGTCCAAGGCGTGCTGTGCAGGGCGAGACGATGTACGATGCGGTGCTGACAGGTTGCGATGCAGGAGTGCGGGAGCTGGCGTCGGACAGTGGTGCGAGTCGGAGCGGTGCTTCGCAGACGTGCGAGCGGTGCCCCAAATGCGATGCGGTCACGACTCTTGAGCCAGTTGCAGCGACCGCGTCGGTCGGGTCCAGCTGGTTCAGTGAAGCGATGCGATGCGAACTGCGGTGCCCACAGGTCACGGTGCAAGCAGCGGCTCGGTGTTGGCGGCGTCGGACGTCGCCCACGGTGAGACCAGGGTTGCGATGCGAAGCGGGGCGATGCGGTCTGCGGTGCAAACAGGTCACCGGCCAGGGATGGATTCGGTTGACAAAGTCGGTTGCAGTTCCCTTCCTCTGTGGCGACTGAAACAGCGTTCCGGAAGCGGTACCCAGAGGTTTGTGAAGTCTTTGTAGTCCCTGAGACTTCTTAACAGGAGGCCAGCTCGGTTCCAGGCCCTTGGAGATACTCAGCACAAGTTTGTAGAAAGTTCAGTCCTTTCACTGCCCAAGACAGAAGCAGCAACTGCAGGCCAACCCAACAAAGCAGTCACCTAGCAAAGGGGCAGTACTCCTCCTAGCAGCTCTCCAGCTCTTCTTCTTGACAGGTTCCTTGGTTCCAGCGAGATCTAAATTCATGGGGTCAGGGCCCCAATATTTATATCCCAAATTCCTTTGTTCTCTGAAGGCAGAGAGGCCTTTGCCTAGTCCAAACCAGTTCTGGAGCACTTTGTTGACAAGTCTCCATCCCTTCTTTCAGTGAGTAGGCCAGGGACATCAGACGCACCACAGGAGGTGGAGCCAGCATTGTGGAGGGAAGGCACTGTCCTATTCAGGGCCCAGGTGCAACTCCTCCCACCCATCTACATGTAGATCTTGCTATTCAGCCCTGTGCTGACTCACCCTGTCTCCTGGCATCCCCCAGCCCCTGTCACTCACACTCCAGACAAGGAATACAGAACCTCGCAGAGGCAGGCTTGGATGGTTAGACAAGAAAATACCCACTTTCTAAAAGTGGTATTTTCAAACACAGAATGTTAAAACCAACTTCACTAAAAGATGCATTTTATCATTCTGAGTCCAGGCATACTAAACTCGAATTTCTACCATGTTCCCGGGGTCAGTTAGGATTATAAGCTGTAATAATCAAAACTGCCCGTTCTGGCCTAGGGGAACAGGTAGCCTTGCAATAGTGAAAACGAACTAGGCTGTAATTCACTATCAGGACATGCCACACACACCAGGGCATGTCCTACCTTTCGCATACAACGCACCCTGCCCACAGGGGTACCTTGGGCCTACCTTAGGGGTGACTAACATGTAGCAAAGGGAAGGTTTAGGGACTTGCAAGTGTGTGCACTTGCCAAGTCGACATGGCAGCCCCAGGCTGCGCACAGGCTCTGCGATGGCAGGCCCGAGTTACACTTTACGGGCTGTTTGCGTGGGTGGCACAATCCAGTGCTGCAGCCCACCAACAGCATTTGGTCTATAGGCCCTGGCACTCGCAGTGCACTTTACAAGGGACTGACACATAAACCAAATAGGCCAATCATGGAAACACCAATCCATAACACATTTTATACAGGAGCACTTGCACTTTCCCACTGGACAGCAGTGAGGAAAGTGCGCAGAATCATTACACCAGCAAAAACAGAGTCAAAACCGGGAGGTCAGAAAGCAAAAAGTCAGGGGAAACACGCCAAAAGATGCCAAGTCTAACAGTGGGTGTATCATGCTTTTGTGAGTTTGCCTGATACGGAGTCAGTTATTGCATTTTTAGAAAGGATTTTTGTGTTGGAAGGAGCTCCCAAACTTGTGGTCACTAATAATGGTACGCATTTTTCCTTGGAACGCATGTGCAAATTTCTAACCAGCATGGATGTCAAGCAACTTAAGGTTGCCCCATACTCCCCTTCTTGTAATGGCTTGGTTGAACGGGCCAACAAGATCATTAAAGAAGGCGTGCAAACTGCTATTTCTTCAGGATTGAATGTTGAATCCTTTGTGAATCAAAAGATCTGGAATTATAACACAGCCCCACATTGTATCACTGGTGTAGCCCCGTTTTCGTTGCTCAGGGGTAGACCGGTACACACAGCCTTTTGTCCATCTTGGTTGTCTGAAAAGACACATAAGGCTGCTGGTAATGTACCACCTAGGGATCAGGTTGCTGCTAGAGTTGCATTGCAACAGTCTAACATGAGGTTGAGGTGTGATGGAAAACGTGTGGAGACCGCCTTGGAAGTGTGTCCAGGTGATTGGGTCATGATTAAAAGTCCTATAAGAACCAAGAAAGGAGGCTCCAAATTTTCAGTGCCAATGCAAGTGGATAGAGTCTCCAAGGTGGCTGTTCTGATAATTGGAAAAGGTTGGTGGAATAAAAGACAATTGGTCAAGGTGACCCCTGAACAAGTTGACATTATGTCTAATAAAGAGAGTGCGTGGCAAGTGCTTATTGGGCACAGTGGATCCAGCTTCCGGCGCCAGCTTCAGGAGGGGATGGTAGGTTGGGAATTATATGGGAAATGGAATGGGAAGTTTTTCTGAGAATGTTAGCTCAGGTATGAGCTCTGTGGGTTCCCGCATTAGGAGGGTTCCCAAGAGGTTTGAGGATTTTGTACTTTCCTAAATCTCACCCTTTACTTTGGTGCATGTGTTTTGTTTCAGGGTAAAAAGGGGAAGATGGTGTGATATTCCTTTATTGTGATGTTAAGCATGGGTGTGCACGAGCAATGTCCCCAGCGCGTGCAAGTTATTGTTTGCGCTTGTATTTCCCCGAGCACCATATGTATTCATTTGAAAGTGATGACTTTGAAACCTCCACGAGTGCTTCCACTGCAGTTAACTCATTTCCCGTTACTCCCCAGGATTCCAAGCTGGCTGCACACAGAGCGTCGTGGCTCTGAACATCTACAATAAACGATACCTGAAATATTGCAACGCCGCCTGAGGAATTTATTACATCCACATTACTTGTCTGACAAGCTTAATTATCTGGTGGTGCTAGACTATCATTCTACATGTCAACATTTTAAAACTGTGAAATGGGAGATTTTGAAAAAAACAAATGAGAGGAATGTATTTTTCCCCTTGGCTTTTATTGAGGAAGAGGGGCAATTTTAGGCGGGAGTCACCATAAATAAAGCCATGATTTTAGGCTTACAAAAACAGGAGACTCCCACGTGAATCGGGCCTATATGTATGTATGAATCACTGAAAGATAAAACTCTGCTGCTAGAACCCCAGAACTTTAAAAAGGAACAATTTATGACAAAATAAAATGCCTTAACCCCAAGTCTATAGACATCAGTAAATGACGGGCTATCTTTCAATCTGAACTGAAAGCCCTTCTTTAGGTCTCGGCCTGCACCAGCGCTTGCGCTGGTCTGGCTGAGAGTTTTAGTAAGCGGGTTTTGGAAGTGCAAACCCACTGGCTTTCGGCTGGCGACCAGCTTGCGTTCACGGTGGCGTGCACGCGCGCAGCTGCCATCTGGGTTTCCTATCTCTTCCTCATTTCCTCGTCATGGCTCATTAACTCTCTGGACTCTGATGTTTCAATCGCAGCAGCAGCTCACATTACCAACTGACGGCCCTGGACTACAGTCACATGAAAAACAACAGCGATTAGCATTGAAATGCAAGCTTTTTTTTGTCTAGTTAGAAATATTGCTTCGGTGGGTTGATTTCCCCTTATATCGCTATTTGTTTTATATTGGGAGTCACAGCCTAATTACCAGTATTTTTGTCTCACTCTGTTTTTTTTATTTATATTTATTCGCGCAAAGCACAAAGCTATATTTAAGGTTACTTTTTCCGCGTCACTTCTTCACTCTATTTAAACTCCACACCCCCACTCTTATTGTCTCTCTCCTTCTCTCTCTCTCCCTCTCTAATTCTCTCTCTACTTAATTAACTCTCCCTCTCTATCTTTTTTAGCCTTTCATTCTCTCACCCCTTTATCTGTTTCTCTTTCAAACTCCTTCATTCACTCTCTCTCCCCTTCTTTCTCTCTCTCTATCCCGCTCCACTCTTTATTCTATGTACACCCTTTCTCTCTCTTTCTCTCTCACCACCCTCTCTAATTGGGCATTATATCTTCACTCTATCTCTCACTCGGCAACACCACAGCATCACTCAGCATCACCACAGCATCACTCAGCGCAACCACAGCATCAATCAGAGCCAGCATAGCATCAATCAGAGCCAGCACAGCATCACTCAGCACCAACACAACATCTCTCAGCCCATCACAGCATCACTCAACGCCATCACAGCATCACTCAGTGCAACCACAGCATCACTCAGTGCAACCGCAGCATCACTCAGCACAACCACAGCATCACTTAGCGCCACAACAGCATCACTCAGCGCCACCACAGCATTACTCAGCAGCACCACAACATCACTCCGCGCCACCACAGCATCACTCAGCACCACCATAGCTTCACTCAGCGACACCACATCATCACTCAGGGCCAACACTGCATCACTCAGCACCACCACAGGATCACTCAGCACCACCACAGGATGACTCAGCACCACCACAGGATGACTCAGCACCACCACAGCATCGCTCAGCACCACCACAGCATCGCTCAGCACCACCACAGCATCGCTCAGCACCACCACAGCATCGCTCAGCACCACCACAGCATCACTCAGGGCCACCACAGCATCACTCAGGGCCACCACAGCATCACTCAGGGCCACCAGAGCATCACTCAGCACCACCACAGCATCACTCAGCACCACCACAGCATCACTCAGGGTCACCACAGCATCACTCAGGGCCACCACAGCATCACTAGGCGCCACAACAATATCACTCGGCGCCACCACAGCATCACTCGGCGCCACTACAGCATCACTCGGCGCCACAACAGCATCACTCGGCGCCACCACAGCATCACTCGGCGCCACCACAGCATCACTCGGCATAACCACAGCATCACTCGGCACTACCACAGCATCACTCGGCACCACCACAGCATCACTCAGCGCCACCACAGCATCACTCAGCGCCACCACAGCATCACTCAGCGCCATCACAGCATCACTCAGCGCCACCACAGCATCACTCAGCGCCGCCACAGCATCACTCAGCGCCGCCACAGCATCACTCAGCACCGCCACAGCATCGCTCAGCAGCACCACTGCATCCCTCAGCACCGCCACTGCATCGCTCAGCAGCGCCACAGCATCGCTCACCACTACCACAGCATCACTCAGGTCCACCACAGCATCACTCAGCACCACCACAGCATCACTCAGCACCACCACAGCATCACTCAGAACTACCAAAGCATCACCACAGCATCACTCAGTGCCACAACAATATCACTCAGCACCACCACAGCATCACTCAGCACCACCACAGCATCACTCAGCGTCACCACAGCATATCACTCAGCGCCACAACAGCATCACTCAGCGCCACCACAGCATCACTCAGCGCCGCCACAGCATCACTCAGCACCGCCACAGCATCACTCAGCGCCGCCACAGCATCACTCAGCACCGCCACAGCATCATTCAGGGCCACCACAGCATCGCTCAGCATCACCACAGCATCGCTCAGCACCACCACAGCATCGCTCAGCACCACCACAGCATCATTCAGCACCACCACAGCATCACTCAGGGCCACTACAGCATCACTCAGGGCCACCACAGCATCACTCAGGGCCACAACAGCATCACTCAGCACCACCACAGCATCACTCAGCGCCAAGACAATATCACTCAGCACCACCACAGCATCACTCAGCGCCAAGACAATATCACTCAGCACCACCACAGCATCACTCAGCACCACAGCAGTATCACTCAGCAAGACCTGAGTATCATTCAGCATCACCTCAGCATCGTCTCCGCAACAGTCACCACCACCACCACTACCACCTCAGCATCCCTCAGCACCACCTCAGCCTGCTCTCGGAATCTGGCATCTGTTGATTCTCCCCTAGCGTCTGGCCGCTGCTAGTGTTATAATACAGGTACTAGTTCCCAACCTTCACCCTCCGATTGTTTATGCCCCCTCAAAAAAAAAAGCTTTAACAAACAACCATTGCAATAGGCAGAAACAAGTTGCCAGCATTGCAAGAACAAAAGAAAACTGAGGAAAATTTTTATTGTAAATACTTTTTTAATATGGTCGTTCAGTTTTACATAATGCCTTCTTGGTCATATATAAAGTAACAAAAATGCTTCTGACACTTTTTTATTATAACTTTTCAGCATGCTGCACAGCAGCCACACTTCTCTACTGCACAGCTTGAAGACATTGGCAAAGTCAATAGCTCTGGCTAAACACTTATAAGGCCCCAAAGGCGAGACCTATTGGCTATGCCAATGCTTGTTTTTAAATACATTTTAGTTCATTTCTATCTTCTCCATTCCACACCTCATCTTCTGTGTTTCCACAACGATCGGTGCATTAAGGCTTTACCTCTCTGCCTTGATCTCATATCTCATTGCACTTTCACCTGACACTCATTCACTCATCCTGTTACTTAAACTGATCCGATATATACCTTACTTTGATGCTCTTTCTATTGTAAAAAGTGTAACACCTTTGTTTAAATCAGTATATACGCCTTTATAAAGCGCTCTATCACCTTTGGGTAATGTCTGCGCAATATTAAATCGCAAAAATATATGCATACAAATAAAATTAGCGTGAAATAGCTTCGTTCCAATATGGCGATTGAGCGGTCTTTTGAGGTAGGATTCACAGGCATTAGAGGTCGTTTCGTTGTCCGTCTTCGGTGTCTAGTCGCACGCTAGCGACTCATTCTGTATGCGCGTTACGTCATCCTCCTCACGTACGTTCGCCATCTCAGTGTGCAGTGGTGTCGGTGTCGCCTCTCCAGAGAAGTGGATGAATTTGTCCTGAGTGGTATCGGAGGGCGGAAGCCGTGGTGCCAGGTATGTTAGGACGGGAAAGGTGTAGTGATGACAGGAATGGCCTGCGGCCATGTTGTTTCCTGAGCGGGAAGCAGAGGACACCTTGAGCAGAGGCTTTCAGGTGGTCTGCACAGAAAAGATGGACTATAAACAAGGCCGCGGGACGAAAGAACGTGGCTCTACAAGCTACCGCTGGACCCACTGTACTCTGTTACCGTGAGGTGGCGATGTCTGCCACCTCCCTTCCTCACTGCACCTCTAGCTCCCAGTGTTATACACCATGATCGTAATCGTTTACACAAGCACGAAATGTCATGCCATTTTGCACACTATTGCAGGTCCGCTGTAGTCAAAGAGATTGTCTTCTGAGAAGTGTTTACATCCTCAAAACGACTTTCCAGTGTAGACGACTATTGTTGCACCCTAATCTGGCAATATGTATAAAGAATGCTGCATCTCAGTTTGTCTACAGCACATTGTAAATTGTCTTCACGTCATGGAAACTCTAAAAATGGAAATCTGTTCATCGCTGGTTCGAAGCTTCTAAATGAGGCACGTTTTTTGCATTCTTGCGACAATGCTTTCAGACTTATTTCTGCTTATGGCATGGTAGATGGTTGGCACTCCGGAGAATATGTGTGATCCATCCATCCACAAGTTCTCGAAAAGCGCGGCCAAGAAGGGGAGCGGCACTCAAAGAAAGCAAGCATTTGCAATGCACTAGAGCTCGCAATAGTAAAAGTTTGAGCTATTGGAGTTGCAATTAATAATGCAAGACATTGCAAATGCTTATTTTGTAGGCATGAAGAGATTGAATGATTAGCCCAGAATCACAGTATGTTGAGCAGATGCCGATATTTGAACCTGGTTCCAGCACCAAAGTCAGCGGCTCTGGCCATTGCGCCACATCCTCTTCCCGAGATATGTCATATCACGTATATATCATGTCAGAAAAGCGGTGATAGTTGATTTGCTAGGAAGGAAAGCACATGGATCTGTGAGCACCGCTCTAATGCCTTGCACTCCCTCCTCCTAGAAACACAAATTGAAGCATATACAATCCTTTTACTTTATTCGCTTTCTGGTACTTGTAGTCTTGCTTTGTCATTATAAATATCGCACCAAAAGTTCAAGAATGCAAAGAAAACCGGACAGATGGCACTACTCATATACGACATAAAGTAACTTGAGCACACTGTTCTTGGCAAGTTAAAACATTTTGAATTCAGAAAGGTGCACATACTTTTCTTTTCTGTAGACTTTTGTATAGGTTTGTGGTATGTAGCAGTGTAGTATCTTATGGTGATGGATGCTGTATTGTTGTCCTTCATCGTCCATTGCCGGTGCCAACGTTTAGTCGAACTTCTGCATCTCCGTCCATCCTGTTTTTTTGGTCCTGAAAAATCTGGTCACCTACAGCGAAGCCATGACAACTTTCTGAGGTCCCTTCGTGACTAGGTCCTCCGACCTGGACAAACTTTTATTTGTATTCTGTTATTGATAGTCTTAATTCATTGTAAAACTGGGACTACAATTCAATGGGAAAAAAAACCATGACTGAAGCAGCTCATGACATGAACCTCGATAACTTGGCAGTTGTGCAGATAAAGACGAAGGAATAGCATACAAGCATTTGCAATGCAATAGGTCTCGAATTTACGCGAGACCTATTGCATTGGAAATGGTTGGCATCACGGACAACGGGAGGGAGGGCAGGCGTGGGGGGGAGAAGGCACGGACAATGGGAGGGCGGGTGGGGAGAAGGCACAGACAATGGGAGGGAGGTCGGGGGGGGGTAAAGAAGGCACCAAAGCATGTCGTGCCTGCAGTAGGAGAACCTCATTAAAAAAAAATAGTGCTCAAAGTCTAAATAACACTTACCCTTTAACAACCGAAGTAAAGGAGCCAGTTGCCATGGGAGGTGACAAATGAAGAGGAGGAGGTACTAAGGTGGGACTAACAAGCCTATTTACGAATCAGAAGCCAGCATTTAGGACAGATAATGGTAAATATGGGTGGTAAGTAGGCGGGGATTCTATTGGCTACTCTACCACAACAAGTCTCGCAGAGCAGCGCATGCGCGCTGGCTCTAGGCTCGACCTAAAAAGTGGGAGGAATGGGGAAAGAGCCGTGAGATTGTGGATTTCTAAAAAAAAACCATTAGTTTCCCAATAGTAAATGATTGTGGGCTATGGTAGGTGGATAGGTCATGTTGGACTTGGCCCTTTTTGGCCGGTTCACCCCTAAACTTTTTGCCTTGTGTGTCAGTAGTTTTAAGTCTCTGGGCACTTTAGCACTGTGGGCCAGTGTAAAGTGCGTGCGCGCTGTGCACATTTAGTGAGATTGACCTGCCTCCCATAGGAATGCATTGGGGATCTGTGTGCCAGTGGTAATTCCTAGGGTGAGAGGAGTGCAGGGGCGAGTTTAGTATGTGCGAACTCGTGAGAATAAATGCTGCGCAATGGCGTGCGCAGATTTATTATAACTGGTGTAGAAATGCCACTTTTAGAAGTTGGCATTTATGTGTGCTCCCTCCACAATGCTGGCTCCACCCCCTGTGGTGCGTCTGATGTCCCTAGCCTGTCCTGTGAAAGGAGAGAGGAGCTGAGCAAAACAAAGTGCTCCAAAGCTCCCCCCAAACCAGTTGCGTCTGGTTTTTCCCCAACCCTGTGCTGTGACACAAAGGGGATTTTGTGGATAAAAGAAGGGGCTGTGACCCCATGAATGTTGTTCAGTTCCTGTTCTGGTGTGCTGTTCCTGATGGAGGGGGCTTGCTGCTGCTGGGGCCCAGGGGGGGCTGCCAGGAGGGCTGCCTCCCTGGGCCCTGCATTGCCCCTTGATCCCTAAGGACCTCCAGGACTCTTGTTGCACCTAGCGCCTAGTGAGCGCTACATTTCCTCAAGAAGAGGAGCACGAGGGCTCCGCAGCGCTGGGCTGCCACATATGCACCGAGGGAATCCCGACGTGGGTATTCCCCCTCGCATTGAGGGAAGAGCGGGAGCCCACCCCGCCTTTGTGCGCTCTTACGAGCGGGAGCCCACCCCGCTTATGGGTGATTTCACGTTGGAGAGCGGGTGCCCACCCCGCTCTCATGCTATTTTGGATAGCGGGTGCCCACCCCGCGTTTCACCGTCGCGGCCCGTGCCGCGACCAGGAAGCCAGGCAGCCTTGCCTGGTTGTGGGCGGGGCATAGCGGCCGGCTGACCAATTGCAGCGCGGCCGAGAAAGGAGGTGAAGGAGCCTCGCGGGCTCCATCTCGAAGTCCCGGTCCCAGGAGGGGGCCGGGTGAAGGAAGGAGTGCGGCCGGAGCAAGCAGCGACCCCGCAGGCCGCCGCAAGAGGAGTCTGGTGAGTGGAGCTGGTGCGGAGGGGGCGCGAGGCACATTGTCGGTGCCTGCCCCTCCGCGCTGGGGGAGAAGAAGCGGAAGGCACCCTGGAGCCTCGTGGGCTCCACCTTGAAGTCCCGGTCCCAGAAGAGGGACCGGGCGAAGCCAGCTGATCGGCGGGGCTCCCGTGAGTGAGGGAAGCCCCGCGCCAGGAGACCGGAGTAGTCCCCGTGCAGTCCGGTGAGTGGCCGCCGCCTGCTGGGTGTTGGTGCCTTTCGAGGCACGTTGCCGGTGCTTGGGGGGACTTGGGGCATTTCTGGGCACAGTTGTAGTGCCGGGCCCCTACTTTTCTTTACAGCTGCCCCGCTTGCTGGTGGGCAGCTGCAACGTTTGGGCATCTTGGTGTTTAGAGCCCCTGAGGGCCACAGAGGCCCGGGGGCATATCGAGGCACATTGTCAGTGCCTGGGCGGTCCCGCAAGAGAGCGGGCCGCCCCAACGATGGGGGCAGGTGATTTAATGCCACTAGGAGGGTCCAGAGGGCACAGAGGTGCCGGGCCCCCCTCCTTTATGCAAAGTGCCACGAACTGGGCACAATTGAGAGAGAGTCCCTGAGAGGGACCAGAGGCACAGTGAGTGCCAGTGAGTTGCACAGCTGCCCAGTAAGTAGTGGGCAGCTGCTACGTTTAGGTTTGCGCAGTTGCGTTGGCAGCGCGCCCTGACTCTGTGGACATAGGGCATTTGAGCCCCTTTACAGATGGCCAGTTGGCCAGGGGGACAGTTAGATTTATAGGGCGCCAGGCCCTAATGTGAAAATGTGGTGCTAGGGAATGTAATCATGTAGTATGATTTACGCACCCCGTATTATACCTCTAATGTACTGTTATGATTATGAGGTTCTGCATAATGTTTTTATGCTTGTGATTTTATTATTACCTAATGCGTTTAGGTTGTGAGTTATTCTCTACTGCGCTTTACGCCCCTAATGTGAGTTATACTTAGGAGGTTAGGGTCTAATGGGTTTAGACTTATGAGATGATTGCATAATGTATTTATGCTGGTGAGGTTGGCGCAGAATGTAATTCGCGCCTGATGTGATACTGTGCATAATGTAGTTTATGTTACAAGCTGATGCTAAGTACAGTGACTACTGGTTGTACGTTCATGATGTGTTCTACATTTATTATAAGTACTACCTATACTAAGTTCGCTTTGTGCTGGTTCTGACAGTGGTCCAGTTGGCCCAGTCATGTGTAAATAATTCCCTTGTAAATATGACCCCGTGCCAGGTGGCACGATGTATATTATGTGAGTACTATTCTAATATGTTTTATGATAATACAAAGGCTATTTTTATATATAACCTTGTGTGGAGTTCCTTTTTGTGGTGTGCCTAGTATGTTGTTGCTGTGGGTGTGTTGCGCAAACGCTTTACACATTGCCTCCGGGATAAGCCTGACTGCTCGTGCCAAGCTACCAAGGGGTGAGCAGGGGTTATCTTTGGCGTGTAACTCCCTTGCCCTGACTAGAGTGGTGGTCTCTGCCTGGCTTTGGCGCAAGCCTTAGCCAACCAGAGATCCCATTTCTAACATTGGTTGTCAGCGTTGAGGATAGGACTTGCTTTTGCGCAGTACCACAGCAACAACTGGTTGCACTGCAAACTCTGCATTTAGATAATCACATATTGGGGATTATTTTTACTGATTTTATTTTTCTCCTCAACAGTGTCATTTTTTAATGGTGTTTTCTGCGCTTTTATGATTGGTGGCAGAAGAGAGAAAATGACAGGGCGGGACGCCAGTAGGTTGGGAGGTTCCCATAGATAGGGAGTCCCTTGCTGGGTCCAGTGCCCAATCCCTTTTCCTGTCCCCAGAGGTGTGGGTGGATAGGAGGGAAGAAAGGGAGTGTGGAGGAGAAAAAGTTAGCTCTGGAGGGTAGTTTATCCCCTGAGCTCAGTTGAGTTGTCTGGATTCACCAGTAAGGGTGGGATCCAGTGGTGGCAGCAATATGGTGTCCAGTGCAGGAAGTCCCATTCCCCGTTCCCACAGTATGGTACCTGGTTCCCAGTAAGAGGGGTACAGGTTGAGATTCAGGGGCAGTAAGGAACTGTCTCACCAGTCTTGGTTGGGGGGCGTGTCTGGATGAGTGGTGTGTTGCACTGGACGAGTGGGTGTGAGTTCTTTTGGTGATAAGGAGCTTGCACGAGAGGTGGACCTCTGGCTGTGTGCTAGAGGTCCTGCAGAGGCGTTGGAGAATGATTCCAACAAGAGTGGCTCGGGTATCTTCCGGTCCTGTGTGGTGGAAGAGGTTCAGTGTAGCCCAGCTAGGTCCCAGTGTAGTGGGAGGGGTGTAGGGGCTCACGTCCTGTCACAGAGGAGAAGGAGTGAGTGTGGGCTGTGTCCCAAGGTGCCCGAAACCCAGTCCCAGGGCCTGGATGGTTTCTTCAGGGAACACCAGCTTGGGGGCCTAGGCTGTACTTGTAGGCCATTTGAGGAGGATCTCCCATTGTCTAGAGGACGTGGAGTGTCTGTAACCAGAGCTCCAGCGGTCCTGGTGTCTGGCAGTACCACTCCAGTTGGGAGGGTGCAGAGGTCCAGAGTGAGGGGTGAGAGGGGGAAAGAGTCCTCAGTGGAAGAACCAGTGGGTCAGGGGCCAGCCAGAAGGGCTGAGTCGCCAATGAATGGCCATGGGGACACCACTTCTGCCCTGGGTTTGTGCCCGGCAGACTGTCACACGACACATTAGTTATGTGTCACCCTCGGGGGGGGCATGCGTGCTCCCCGTGAAGTCCTGGTTCGCCGGGCATCTGACCAAAGGGTAGCGTCCCTGGGTTGGGGAGCCAGGTTCAGGTGTTTGCCTGACCTGGACGGCAGGGCGACTGTAATCAGTGTCCTGGCCGGTTTGCCTTTTAGGGGGTACCACTCCAGTTGGGAGGGTATCGGACTCTGGAAGGGGGTGCAGAGGGAGGGAGTCCTCGCCTCTGACCCCGGTGCAGCCGGTGAATTTATTTCCCAGGTGGTAGACCAGTGATGGAGAGAGGTCCTGAACTGGTAGGAGAGTTGTGTTCTGGAGGGTGCTTCCCCTGGGAGGGTGCGGAACCCCAGAAGTAGAGGTAGGGTGAGGAGACGCTTCGCCCGTGACCTCTGGTCAGCCTGAGGGTGCGGACCCTCGGTTGAAGGATCAGTGGTAGTTTGGAACTACACTGAGAGGGAGAGTGGAGAATGGCTATTGGATGCCAGGGGTTACTGCCCCCCACTCTGTGGATTGGCAAGGACCAGTGGCCTAGGGCCTGGTCCTGGCCGTGGACAACTAAGGAGTACCGGTGGGGTAGCCTAGTTGGTCCGGAGTTTTTTTTCTTAGTTGGATTCCATGGGTTCCAAGTGGCGTAGAACCGGAGGGTGTCCCTGCAGTGCGGGTCCGTGTTCTATCGCCCCAAGCAGGGAAGCCCATCACGGTGGTGATTGGTCTGCCCTGCGTTTTGGCTGGAAGGGGGTTGTGTTGGACTTGGCCCTTTTTGGCCGGTTCACCCCTAAACTTTTTGCCTTGTGTCAGTAGTTTTAAGTCTCTGGGCACTTTAGCACAGTGGGCCAGTGTAAAGTGCGTGCGCGCTGTGCACTTTTAGTGAGATTGACCTGCCTCCCATAGGAATGCATTGGGGATCTGTGTGCCAGTGGTAATTCCTAGGGTGAGAGGAGTGCAGGGGCGAGTTTAGTATGTGCGAACTCGTGAGAATAAATGCTGCGCAATGGCGTGCGCAGATTTATTATAACTGGTGTAGGAATGCCACTTTTAGAAGTTGGCATTTATGTGTGCTCTGTGTCTGCCTGCCTGATGTGAATTGCATGTCTGGCTTGTGAGTGACAGGGGCTGGGAGGTGTGTGTGGCTCCAGGAGGGGCAGGGTGAGTCAGCGCAGGGCTGAATAGGGAGATCTGCATCTAGATGGGAGGGAGGAGTTGCACCTGGGACCTGAATAGGGCTGTGCCTTCCCTCCACAATGCTGGCTCCACCCCCTGTGGTGCGTCTGATGTCCCTAGCCTGTCCTGTGAAAGGAGAGAGGAGCTGAGCAAAACAAAGTGCTCCAAAGCTCCCCCAAACCAGTTGCGTCTGGTTTTTCCCCAACCCTGTGCTGTGACACAAAGGGGATTTTGTGGATAAAAGAAGGGGCTGTGACCCCATGAATGTTGTTCAGTTCCTGTTCTGGTGTGCTGTTCCTGATGGAGGGGCTTGCTGCTGCTGGGGCCCAGGGGGGCTGCCAGGAGGGCTGCCTCCCTGGGCCCTGCATTGCCCCTTGATCCCTAAGGACCTCCAGGACTCTTGTTGCACCTAGCGCCTGGTGAGCGCTTACATTTCCTCAAGAAGAGGAGCACGAGGGCTCCGCAGCGCTGGGCTGCCACATATGCACCGAGGGAATCCCGACGTGGGGATTCCCCTCGCATTGAGGGAAGAGCGGGAGCCCACCCCGCCTTTGTGCGCTCTTACGAGCGGGAGCCCACCCCGCTTATGGGTGATTTCACGTTGGAGAGCGGGTGCCCACCCCGCTCTCATGCTATTTTGGATAGCGGGTGCCCACCCCGCGTTTCACCGTCGCGGCCCGTGCCGCGACCAGGAAGCCAGGCAGCCTTGCCTGGTTGTGGGCGGGGCATAGCGGCCGGCTGACCAATTGCAGCGCGGCCGAGAAAGGAGGTGAAGGAGCCTCGCGGGCTCCATCTCGAAGTCCCGGTCCCAGGAGGGGGCCGGGTGAAGGAAGGAGTGCGGCCGGAGCAAGCAGCGACCCCGCAGGCCGCCGCAAGAGGAGTCTGGTGAGTGGAGCTGGTGCGGAGGGGGCGCGAGGCACATTGTCGGTGCCTGCCCCTCCGCGCTGGGGGAGAAGAAGCGGAAGGCACCCTGGAGCCTCGTGGGCTCCACCTTGAAGTCCCGGGCCCAGAAGAGGGACCGGGCGAAGCCAGCTGATCGGCGGGGCTCCCGTGAGTGAGGGAAGCCCCGCGCCAGGAGACCGGAGGAGTCCCCGTGCAGTCCGGTGAGTGGCCGCCGCCTGCTGGGTGTTGGTGCCTTTCGAGGCACGTTGCCGGTGCTTGGGGGACTTGGGGCATTTCTGGGCACAGTTGTAGTGCCGGGCCCCTACTTTTCTTTACAGCTGCCCCGCTTGCTAGTGGGCAGCTGCAACGTTTGGGCATCTTGGTGTTTAGAGCCCCTGAGGGCCACAGAGGCCCGGGGGCATATCGAGGCACATTGTCGGTGCCTGGGCGGTCCCGCAAGAGAGCGGGCCGCCCCAACGATGGGGGCAGGTGATTTAATGCCACTAGGAGGGTCCAGAGGGCACAGAGGTGCCGGGCCCCCTCCTTTATGCAAAGTGCCACGAACTGGGCACAATTGAGAGAGAGAGTCCCTGAGAGGGACCAGAGGCACAGTGAGTGCCAGTGAGTTGCACAGCTGCCCAGCTAGTAGTGGGCAGCTGCTACGTTTAGGTTTGCGCAGTTGCGCACCCTTGACTTTCGCTGCGTTGGCAGCGCGCCCTGACTCTGTGGACATAGGGCATTTGAGCCCCTTTAGAGATGGCCAGTTGGCCAGGGGGACAGTTAGATTTATAGGGCGCCAGGCCCTAATGTGAAAATGTGGTGCTAGGAAATGTAATCATGTAGTATGATTTACGCACCCCGTATTATACCTCTAATGTACTGTTATGATTATGAGGTTCTGCATAATGTTTTTATGCTTGTGATTTTATTATTACCTAATGCGTTTAGGTTGTGAGTTATTCTCTACTGCGCCATACGCCCCTAATGTGAGTTATACTTAGGAGGTTAGGGTCTAATGGGTTTAGACTTATGAGAGGATTGCATAATGTATTTATGCTGGTGAGGTTGGCGCAGAATGTAATTCGCGCCTGATGTGATACTGTGCATAATGTAGTTTATGTTACAGGCTGATGCTAAGTACAGTGGTTACCAGTGATTACTGGTTGTACGTTCATGATGTGTTCTACATTTATTATAAGTACTACCTATACTAAGTTCGTTTTGTGCTGGTTCCGACAGTGGTCCAGTTGGCCCTGTCAGGTGTAAATAATTCCCTTGTAAATATGACCCCGTGCCAGGTGGCACGATGTATATTATGTGAGTACTATTCTAATATGTTTTATGGTAATACAAAGGCTATTTTTATATATAACCTTGTGTGGAGTTCCTTTTTGTGGTGTGCCTAGTATGTTGTTGCTGTGGGTGTGTTGCGCAAACGCTTTACACATTGCC
Source organism: Calotriton arnoldi (assembly GCA_963921515.1). Taxonomy (NCBI): domain Eukaryota; kingdom Metazoa; phylum Chordata; class Amphibia; order Caudata; family Salamandridae; genus Calotriton; species Calotriton arnoldi. Next base: position 425,422 of record CAWUFW010011315.1, on the reverse strand, counting down.
TCCGGGATAAGCCTGACTGCTCGTGCCAAGCTACCAAGGGGGTGAGCAGGGGTTATCTTTGGCGTGTAACTCCCTTGCCCTGACTAGAGTGGTGGTCTCTGCCTGGCTTTGGCGCAAGCCTTAGCCAACCAGAGATCCCATTTCTAACAGGTCACATTAGACGTCTGACCGGCAGGTGTGGGAGAGCAAATGTAGTTAAGATTCCTGTATTTAGTATAGCTTGCAGGGGTGTGGTAATTGTCTTTTGATGCTGTTCTTTGACTGTAGTCGTGTGAACATCTATGGAGTTTGTCATATGCCTTAGCCATTTAAATAAGTGAGACACCTTTCACTGAATACACACCAGTGTGCCAAATATGAGACACTTATCTCCACTCCTGAATTACATCGGGTAACATCAGCTGTCAGAAGAGGCTCTTCTTTCCGCTACCTTAAAAAATTCCAGGCTCAATGGTGCTCGCTTTGCCTATTCCTTTTCAAATGTTTTCTAGCTCAGAGACTAAAATTATAAGTAATTGTGATTGATTTTGCTGTATTTGATTTTACTGCCCTTGCTCCTCTTTATTACTTGTTTGGTGAATTGTGCTTTCCTGACGGACAAGTAAGTAAGAACTCTGTGCTTTGGTGCAAGAGTGTTGCATCGAATACTACTGGAGACGTAAGCGTGCTCCAATTATGTAATAACAGGCACCGTTGCAGCATGTTATGTGAGGAATGTAACAAAGGAAATGAGAGATGAGATCAAAACCTGTATGTACAAACCTGTACTTATTGTGGATTCAGCCCAGTTGGTGCTTTGTTTTACGAAATGGAGAGATCTTTATAGGCCTTTTAAATGTCAGATAATTGCTGATTGATCCTATTTTCTTGAGGGATTTTAGAAATGGGATTTTTGGTAGGCTAGGGCATGTGCCAAAGCCAGGCAGAAACCACCACTCTAGTCAGGATAAGGGAGTTACACTCCTAAAATAACCCCTGCTCACCCCCTTGGTAGCTTGGCACGAGCAGTCAGGCTTATCTTAGAGGCAGTGTGTAAAGCATTTGCACATAACCAACAGTAATGCAGTGTAAGCACTACTAAAGGACACCGCACCAGTTTAGAAAAATATCCAATATTTTTATATACTTAAGACAAGACCAAAAACGATATAAATCCACCATACAGTACTTAAAAATCTTCAGTTATCAAAATATGCTTGAAAAACAGTTCCTTGATGTCGATAGCTCCGTCCGGCGCTATCACGGCGTCGTGAGCAAACAAATCCAAACAGTTCTGGCTGACCGCAGCGTCGCAGGCCAGCTACGGTGTTGGGAAGACCCGCAAACAGTACCTGTTAGAAATGCAGGGCGTCGGCGACCTCTCGTTGAGCTTCCGAAAGCACGGCGTCCGCAGGCGTCGGTTCCGGAGGTCGGTGCAGGAGTCGCCGGGGCCCTCGAAGTCACACGCGTTGCAGATCGAATTCCTCTCTGTTGAAGTCAGGAGCGCTGGCGTCGGCAGGCGTCGGGTGCTGCGGTGCGAAGTGCGGCGTGCGGTGGCCTCAAGTCGCGGTGCGAGCAGCGGCTCGGTGGCGGCATCAGATGGCGTCGTCGTGAGACCAGGGTCGCGGTGCGAAGTGAATGCGGTGCTCGTCGCGGTGCTGGCAGGTCGCGGTGCAAGCGGCGGCGTCGTTGCTGAAGCGCTGTCGTCGGCTGACGAACTGGAGTCGATGGCGTCGGTAGGCCAAGGCTGCGGTGCGGGATGAGGGCGGTGCGTCGTAACTTTACGAGCGGTGCCCTCGAACCACTGTGCAAGCAGCGGCGTAGATTTCGGCGTGGAGAGGCGTCATCGGGGATACCAAGGCGTCGTCGTGAAGCGAGGCGGTGCGGAGTGCGGTGCCCACAAGTCGCGGTGCGAGCAGCGGCTCGGTGGCGGCGTCAGCAGGCGTCGTCGGTGAGACCGGGGTCGCGGTGTGGCATTGCGGCGGTGCCCTCTGCGGTGCCTTCAGGACACGGAGTCGGCAGCGGCGTCGTAGACGACGTCGAGTTGCTTTTTCTTCTGTTGCAGCACAAAACACACAGTCCCCAGTGCTGAGGGCAGAAGAGCTTGAAGTCTTTGCTGTTTCTGAGACTTCTTGAACAGGGGGCAAGCTCTACCTCAAGCCCTTGGAGAAACTCACAAAAGTAGATTGCAGAAAGTCGAGTCCAGTCCTTTCACTGCCCAAGACAGAAGCAGCCACTGCAGGCCAACACAGCAAAGCACACAGCAAAGTGGTAGTTCCTCCTCACAGCTTCTCCAGCTCGTCTTCTTGGCAGTCTTCTTGGTCCAAAAGAGTTCTAAAAGTCAGGGGTCTGGGCCCCAATATTTATATCCCAAAATCCTTCGATCTCTTAGGCAGAGAGTGTCTGTGCCCAGCCAGAACCAGTTCTGCCTTCTCTGGTGTGACTTCCTGGCAGGAGATGGAGACGGCATGGTCAGAGGCAGACCAGGCCCTTTGAGGTGCAAGGAAATCTCCTCCCCCTTCCCCCATCGTAACCCAGGTCTCTTCAGCCCTTTCCTGACCTACCTAGACCATCTGGTGCCCCTCCTGCTCCCCCAGCCTTCTGTCATCCAAAACCCAGACAGGCAATCCACATTCCAGCAGAGGCACACGGGATGACTGAGCAAGAAAATACCTACTTTCTAAAAGTGGTATTTTCAAACACAGAATGTAAAAATCACCTTCACTAAAAGATGCATCTTTAGATTCTGAGTTCAGGCATACTAAACTTTATTTTCCTACCTAATTCCCCGGGCCAGTTATGTTTATAAGATGTTATGAACAAACTCCCCATTCTGTCCTATGGGGAACAGGTAGCCTTGCAATAGCGAACAACGAAATTGGCGGTAATTCACTATCAGGACATGCCACACACACCAGGGCATGTCCTACCTTTCACCTACACTGCACCCGGCCCACAGGGGTACCATGGGCCTACCTTAGGGGTGGCTGACATGTAAGAAAAGGAAGATGAGGGATTGGCAAGTGTGCGCACCGGCCAAGTCGACATGGCAGTTACAAACTGCGCGCAGACTCCGCAACGTGGGTCTGAGTTACCTTTTCAGGGCTACTCACGTGGGTGGCACAATCAGTGCTGCAGGCCCGCTAGTAGCATTTGATTCACAGGCCCTGGCACACTCAGTGCACTTTACTAGGGACTAACAAGTAAATCAAATATCCAATCATGGAAACACCAATCCATAACACAATTTACCACAGGACCACTTGCACTTTACCACTGATCATCAGTGAGAAAAGTGCGCAGAAACACTACGCCAGCAAAAACAGAGTCAAAACCGGGAGGTCAGAAAGCAAAAACTCAGGGGAAACACGCCAAAAGATGCCAAGTCTAACAAGGGACATGTTCCAGAGTTTGCATATCTGTACAGAGGAAGATTGGGCAAGCAATCTGATTTTTTTATTGGTAGGATGGTCATAGATGGAACCATTTTTTTCTGATTTAGAAGTAGTGCCCGAATTTCATTGTAAATGGTGATTCCTGCCTAGTGGATAGTTGAGTATGAAATGAGCTTTAAACATATGTTATCCGGCCATGGGGATCCTCAAGGGCAGAGATGATGTGGTCTCACCTGCTCAGGTTTAGCACTTGTCTTGCAGCAGCATTCTGGATCTGTTGCAGTTGGCAATTGGGTGTTTTGATAGTCCAATGTAGAGCATGCTGATGCGGTTGTGGCTTGGCAAGGCTACAGCTTTAGAGGCTGGAAAAATGTGAGATATTCCGAGCTGAGGGGCTGAGGATTTGCATGGTGCACAGTGCATTTTTAGTCACTTGGTTATCCTTTTGGTTGGAGTGAGTTGAGGAATAACTATTGGGTTGGTGATAGGTGGTGTACGGAAAGGAATAAACATAATTTGGGCTCTTCATTCATGTTGGTCTTCATCCAGTTCAGAACAATGTCGTTTACAGTTACACTTCGCTTTTTGGGTACAATTTGGTTATCAGTGCAGTCAAATGCTGATAACTAATCGAGAAGGAGGATTTCCTCCACTAGTTAGTCTGTTGATTTGTGGAGGTTGTTCATTTCCATGCCAACCTGCTAAAAGGAACTTACTTCCTCTTATCCTTCATATCAAATTGCTTCTCACATAGCTCAGAAGAAAATTAAACGCCCTTCCTCTTCAAAGCCAGCTGTATTGCTTCCCCTTTCAGCGCTATTAAAGTAAAAAAAATGAAAATTACGGTAATAGGAACTTGGTGTTCCCTCATTTCTCTTGTAATCCTTTACATTTATCGTTCTTCATGAATGTTTACTCTGTACTGTGACAACACACATTATGTCCCCGCAGGAGGGACTACATCCTAGTAGTGTGCAGTACTGCTTGTATATTATAAATCAAACTCTTGACTGATTTCTATCATGGGTTTTCACTTTGCTTGCATTCCGAGGAACTCTTCTTGAAGGCTAGTCACTTTAAAATGTACTTTTTAAGTCCTAGTTCCATATGCACTTAGTTTGTTTTCTCCATCTCATTTGCATTGCTCCTATTGTCCTGGTCAGAAGCTGCTTACCTACGTTTAGCAGTAACGTCCTCCTGCCCCTTATTCCTCTACTGTGATTCCCAAAATGGTCACCGTCGTTGAAGTTTGTGGTGTCTCATATTGGCCTAACTGAAAGTAAAACACGCATGTGGTAAAAAGCAAAAAGACTCGCTGTTCGACCTGGCACCATTGGCGTGGGTCTCCCTTCCATTTTTTGCTGTTGCCTCCTGTATTTTTGCTATGTTTTTGCTGGTCTAGATGCTTTGGGCACTTTGCCACTGCTATTCAGTGCCAAAGTGCAAGTGCTCCCTATTGTAAATTGTGTAATGGATTAGTGACTCCATGATTGGCTTATTTGATTTACTTGTCAGACCCTAGTACAGTGCACCATGTGTGCCCAGGGCCTGTAAATCAAATGCTGCTGGTGGGCTTGCAGCACTGATTGTGCCACCCACAGAAGCAGCTTGTAAAATATGGCTCAGGCCTGCCATTGCAGAGCCTGTGTGCAGTCTGGGACTGCCATGTCGACTTGGCAAGTGCACCCACTTGCCAGTCCCTAAACCTTCCCTTTTCTACATATTAGTCACCCCTAAGGTAGGCCCAAGGGCAGGGTGCATTGTATGTGAAAGGTAGGACATGCCCTGATGTGTGTGGCATGTCCTGATAGTAAATTACAGCCAATTTCGTTTTTCACTATTGCAAGGCTATCTGTTCCCATAGGCCAGAATGGGCAGTTTGATTATAACATCTTATAATCCTAACTGACCCTAGGAACAAGATCGGAAAATAAAGTTTAGTATGCCTGAACTCGGAATGTTAAAATACATCTTTTAGTGTGGGGGATTTTTACATTCTGTGTTTGAAAATACCACTTTTAGAAAGTAGGTATTTTCTTGCCTAACCATCCAGCATGCCTCTGCTAGGTTTGTGTATTCCATGTCTGGTTTGTGAGTGACAGGGGGCTGGAGAGGGCCTTGGCTCCAGCAGTCTGATGGGTCAGTGCTGGGCTGAATAGAGCCGTCATAGAATAGAGAGTAGGGGGAGGAGATTTCCTTTCACTGGCCTCAGCCTTCATAGAATAGAGAGTAGGGGGAGGAGATTTCCTTTCACTGGCCTCAGCCTTCAGAGAATAGAGAGTAGGGGGAGGAGATTTCCTTTCAGCTACCTGGGCCAGGTCTGCTTTCAACAATGCTGTCTCCACCTCCTGCCAGGAAGCTGCACCAGGGAGGACAGAGCTGGTTTTGGCTGGGCACAGACACACTCTGCCTCCAGAGAACAAAGGATTTTGCAGTATAAATATTGGGGCCCAGATCCCAGAACTTGAGATCACTTCTGGAATCAAGACGAACCCTTTGCCAAGGAGAAAAACCAAGGAAGCTGAAGGAGGAAGACTGCCCCTGTTTGGGGTTGGCCTGCAGTCGTTACTCATTGCCTAGGAAAGGAGAAAAGGAACTTTGTGTGTACTTTTACTATCTTGAGGAAGATCTCCAAGGGCTTGAAGTTGAGCTTGCCTCCTGTTCTGAAGTCTCAGGGATACAAAGACTTCACCACCAGCTCCCCCTGAATTTCCTTGCTGGGAATTCTACCTGCAGTGAGGTGCCTGCTGTTGATTTGGGCCCTCTGGAGACTGCGTGTCGCTGGGAGCTGGAAGAGCGACGCAACGAGGAAGAAGCGTGACGCCGCCGCAGCAGTTGCCGTCGCATCGCCGAAGATGCGGGTCGCCGCCGCAGCTGCTCGCCGTCGCATCGCCGAGGAAGCGTGTCGCATCACCGGAGAAGCGTGCCGCCGCCGCAGAGGTTGCCGTCTCATCACCGGAGAAGCGTGTCGCAGGGCCTGTCGCGGCTCCAAAGTTCATCGATTTCGCCGCACGGCCGTCGGGCGTGCACGCATCGCATCCATGTTGTCACATCGCATCAAAGACGCCATTTTGTCGCATCGCACCGGATCATCGCATCGAGGCGCCATCTTGACGCATCGTAACCGGAACGCAGTAAGAAACCGACGCATCACCTCCGACGAAGCAAGGAACCGACGCATCACCTTCCCTGCGACCTTTTTGTTTGTTTTGCGTTACGCATCCAAGGTACTTTGAGAGTAAAGTGTCGCATTTACCATCTACATTGAACGAAGCTATTTCTACCATCTGAAAGTCATATTTTATTACTGTATTGTGGATTTTTGTCGTTTGGTCTTGTGTTAAGTCTAGATAAAGATTACTTATTTTTCTAAACTGGTGTGGTGTCCATTTGTAGTGTTTTCACTTTATTACTGTATGTGTTCACAAATGCTTTACACACTGCCTCCGAGATAAGCCTGCCTGCTCGTGCCAAGCTACCAAAGGGGGTGAGCAGGGGTTATTTTAGGAGTGTAGCCCCCTTACCCTGACTAGAAGCAAGGGCCCCTACTTGGTCAAAGGTACCTACCTCTGCCAACTAGAGACCCCCATTTCTAACACTCACACAAAAGCTTAGCAGTGACTGTGTTTAGGACAATATAAGGATGCCTTGGATATCATTTTCTCACCAAAAAAAACACATTTGTCTCGCCTGTAAAGAACTTTTAGCTCTTGGGCCGCCGCATGGCTATCCATCATTGCTCTGTGGAATATTTTTGCTGATGCCGTTTATCATTATAAATAACCATTTTCTAGGTCCTGCATACCAGGCGTCGCAAGCTGTCTGTTTGGAAATAAAATATTGTGGGCTTTCAAAGAACTTACAGTGGCGTTGCAGCCTGCTCATTGATTACCATTAGTAGGATTTATTGTCATCTCATTTGCTTGCTTCTTATGTGATGACTTTCCTTTTATATCTTGTTTGTCTCTCCCCTGGACAGACCTCCCCCTCCCCTGTGATTTTGCTCCCCTGTCCTTTTCAAGCAGCCACGATGGACTGCCACCGGTCACCCGATATAAGGCCAAATTACATCTCCGTGGTGTCCTCCCCGCAGTAGTGTTCCTCTTCCAGACGGTCTCCTCGCATTCTGCCACTGGGTGCCACTGCCTTCGAGTGGGGAGTATGCAGTTTAGTGGTGGTTTAGTCCCTCATTGACTGGTGCTTGCCCTCCACGTGCCAGCCTACCATGGAATTCAGGCCATGCCACCGTCATCACACTTCTCTGCCATCGCCATCCTCTTTGATTACATTACATTTTGGGTGCAATGTAAGAATTTAAATATTGAATCTTTTTGCACATTTTGTGACAGCCTATCTTATCCACATGCAGCCTGTCTTACACTGTGTGCAAAACATTTTTTTTTAAAATTGTGGCAGCCAGTGCTTAATTTGCAAAATAATAAATGCTGGGGCCCAGTTTTTGTACACTAGCTGGTGCTATTGAAGGTCGGGTGCTGAATATCAAGGTTGCAAAGTCTCGATTCCCCTCATGCCTCTTTAATCCACCATCAGACACTACGCTGCCCCTTTACCTTCCTGCGTACTCCCTTTGTCATGTTTTTTCTGCCTTTCTTTTTCTTCTTATGTCCCCTTTGTGTGTATTTCTCTTGCTTGCTCTGGGTCAGTCTGAAGAAGAAAAATAAGTGCCGGTCCCAAAAATGATTGCTGGTGCTCCACCTCAAATTAAACACTGGTTGCAAGGTATCTTATACTGAGTGTAGTACTCATGACTACATACAGGTAGTGCTTTCTGTGACAGGCTGGATTCTCATAGCCTAAATAAAAATCACTATTCCCCAGTGTAGTTCAAATCACTGACTCTCCTGCTACTCACACACAGGTCTGAAGTGATTGCATTAACCCTTTCCTAGCCGAGCAAAGCTTTCACCACAGATGTTTACCTTGTATTGGTTTGTCATTACATGTTGTATGCAATTACTTGAATGTGAAAGGCCAACAAATTAGTTATAGAATATTTAGTTCAGTTTTTTCCTACAACTGACCCAGTTCCCATACTCACTGACCCCTCTCCCATTGTTCTCACAATCAGTTGCCATACGTTTGCCACTACTCCAAGTCTCAAAGATGAAGAAAAATAGACCTATTTATTTTACCTGTACAGCATATCCCAACAAGTCACTAAGATATGCTGCACTGATGAGAAGAGACAGGTCTTGAGTATTCCTAACGGAGGAGGAAGTTCACATCTCACCTGACAGACAGCACACATACCTGCAGGAAGAACCAAGCTGTCCTATGCAGGCAACCAGTTATAGAAAAGGTAGTCCTCTGCAGAAGCATGGACAACGCTCGTGACACCCTGCTTCTTCAAGGAGAACTTGCAGTGCAACAGGTCTTACATTTACGAGAGTTTGAGCTATTGGCTTTGTAAATGACAATGCCTTTTATTTCTGTGTTGTTTTTAAAATAGATAAATAAAAGGCATTATTTACGATGCCAATAGCTTAAACTCTCGCAAATGAGACCTGTTACATAGAAAATTCGTTTTCGCCCACGCTATAAAAAGCGTTAGGAGAGAGCGTTGCAGGCAGGATAAAGCTATTTGAGAAACTAGTTCCTCGGAGGCTGTAATTAAAGCCTACTGAGTAACAACAAACGTAACGGGGTGTTGCCATGGGAGGTTACAAAATGAGACAAGGCGGAACTAAGGAGGTACTACTAAGCCGATTGACCGATGAACAGCCACAGTTTACAGTAGACAATGACACAATCCAATGAAAAATATGGGCGGAGAGTGGGCGGAACTTTAAGTCCCTACCTGAATACAGCATGCCTCTTAGAGCAGCGCATGCGCTGCCCAGGCTTGACCTAAAAAACCAAACTCCTCTTCAGCTGGCTCCACTCCACCAAGGCATTCACGGGCACATTGTTATGGCATGCATTGTGCAGACATCCAATAGCCATTCATCAATAATGGAAAAAAAGTACAACAGTAAAAAAGAAGGGAAAGCGGTTCCAGACAGTGTCTTTTTTTTTTTTTAGTGGACACTGCAATGGAATTCGTGGGCATCGTACAACATAACTGATTTTGTGGGAAAATCGCAGATTGCGAAATCGGTAAAAGCAGGGGGGTCTACTTGGAGCATAGCCTGTTTGCCCTCCTTAGTCTTGTTGACCTGTGTCCTTCCATTGCTCACCTTTAGGAAAATACAATTTTTTTTTGTTTGCTGAAGCACTCCATGAGGGTGCATGTGTTTTATAGCTCTTTCCTTCATGTGCCTCTCTCCCACCAAATATTCTCCCCTGTGCTCTGTTGCATGCCCCTTCTTTTGTGCTTCTTCCTCACCAAACTCCCCCCGTCCCCTGGGCTTTGTGTTGCTTTTTCGCTTTTCCCCATCTTGCTCTTTCTCTCCGTCATTCTCGTGTGCTGGTTTTCCCACCCACTCCCCTGCTGCCCCGGTCTTTTTTTAATCATTGTATTATTTTTTTTTTTTTTTTTTTTTTAGAGGTTCAGGCAGCAAATTGATGGTGGCCACTCTGCTTAATAAAAAAAAAAAACAAGAAAAAACAGACACTCCTATTTTATTTGTTAATATGTACTGATCCATCAAGGATCCGTTTTTAAAAATGGCACCCGTGTTATTTTGTAGGCACAAGCATGCATAATGACACATGCATGCACGAAAGCGCACGCTTACAAGATGATGCGGCTGTGATGGACTTTTCATCACACTTTTGGCCAACCTGTACAGCATCGCCAGAAGGCACTGTAAAAGCCAATAGGTCCCAAAGGTGCACCCCTTTGGCTTTGCTAAGGCTTGTTTTATTTTTGGCCAAACTGAACAGCATCAATGTAAAGCATTTGCAAAGCCAAAAGGCAAGACCTGTTAGATAAAAAAATTCTTTATTTGGTTTTTTACAACCGTAAAGCGTGATACTAAAAATTATTAAAATACAAGTTAAAACAGTTTCACAAAAAAAGTACATCATTATATCTGAGTATATACAGAATTTTCCAACTCATTTGCAACCATATTTGCAGGTTCAATGTCCGCTTTTCTTAAAAGTGAGTCAATCAGAGTTAAAAACTTTGCCCCTCGACAAATTAAGATGTTTGATGTCCCCCCCGCCCAGCGGGTTATAGTCTGCCTACAAGTACGAATGTTGAGTTCTCTTAAAATTGGTTTTAAAAGCGTCCTTCTAGCTTCGTTGACTGTAGGACAGACACACATCACATGGCATAGAGATTCGTTGTGATATCCACATAGTCGACAATTTGTGTTTTGATGTTTCCTTTCCATGTTGGTCGCAAATCCTTAGTTTCATGGACTCCAAACCGATACAGCATATACTTCTTTTTTAATGACAATCTGAAGTGTGCTGCTAGATAATCTTGCGGTTTGAGTTTTACATAAGAATTTATCACAGTCCAAGAGTGTCGCCGTTTTGCCACTGTATTTTTGTCTTCTAAAAAAGATAATTTCTTTGCAGCGCCATTACACACTCTATTGAACGCCACCCTCTCCATTTTACTGTCCCATGCCTCTTGGATGTCTAGATCCACCAGAGCTGATCTTAGATGTTCGCCCCATGAATATGATGTTTTTTGATCAAACTGGGCCTTTATTTCTGTCCAGCATAGATTGTTCATGGTGCCGGGTTCCGAGGAGCGAAGTTTCCAGCATAGTTTCACAAAAACAGATTGTCTCTGGAATTTCTGGTTTTGGAGCCCAAATTCCAGGCGGATCTGTGCTGGTGACACTGCTTTGGGAAGGTTAAAAACAGCTTTATACACTTTTGTCTGTAGCTCGTTTAAAATTCCAAATTCCCGGCCATGCCATATTTCTAATCCATATGCCAGCGCTGGAAGTAATTGTGCTGCCATTGTTTTTAAAAGATGGCTGTATGAAGGGCAACTCAGTTTCGATTGCAGCTGTTTGTATGCAAAGGTTAGAGTTTGGGCCTTTGCTCTTATTGCGCATTTTTGATCAGTAAAGGACATGCATCGCCCTAAATTGATGCCCAAATACTTATAAGTGCCAACTTCCTCTATTTGTTTGCCCTTTGCAAACCACCTAAATTTTTGGGCCGTGGGCCCGCTAATCGCACCACCTTTGTTTTTTTCTTGTTTATCTCCAGCCCTTGACGATCAAAATAATTAATCAGATGGTCAATGACTCTTTGTAGGCCAATTGGGGTTTGACTCAAGACCACTATGTCATCTGCATATTGCAGATACTGTATGTGGTCTTCTGCCAATTTCGGAGGATGGCCATGTATTTTTAACAAATGGATGTGCAGGTCAGCGAGGTACAGATTAAAAAGGCTTGGGGCCAAGACACACCCCTGTTTCAGACCATTATTTATATCAATCTTAGATGATACTATGCTGCCATCTCCCAGCTTCACCCGGGCCCAGGTTTCGCTGTGGAGGGCTACTATGGAGTTAATTAATTGTTGTGGTACTCCCCATCCTTTCAATTTTATCCAAAGTCGATCACGCGGGACTCTGTCGAAGGCCGATTTTAAATCAATATAACATGCAAATAGACCTGATCTCTTGAAAATTGCTTTTTCCGTAAGGATTGCTAATGCTGCCAAATTCGTACTTGTGCCCATTCCTTGCCTAAAACCAGTTTGATATTTGGGAATTATACCTTTCTCCTCCATCCATTCTTGTAATTGTAATAATATACAGGAAGCATAAAGTTTTGCATCAACGTCCGTCAGGGCTATAAGCCTGTAATTACTAGGCTCGTTACGATTACCATTCTTGTATATGGGGTGAAATATGCTCCCTCTCCAAGAGTTAATGATCTTATTTTGAGAGTACAGGTGATTAAAGAGCGGCGTAAGATAATTTGCCCAAAAATCCGGTTCGTGTTTAAAGATTGCATTTGGAAGACCATTTGGCCCTGCTGCTCCCTCCATTTTCAGTTTTTTTATTACTTCTTTTAATTGAGTGTTATTAGTTAGAGTATTTGAGCCATTATAATTTGATTCCTGTGACTTGTCTTCAAATTGTACTTTGTCGTGGAGGAGTGAGATTTCTTCAAGTTGTGCTTTTTCCTGGGAAAGGGGGCTGATGACAATTTTTCTATGCTTTTCCTCCTGCAGAGCATCCATCCCAGTTTCCGAACTCCTTGTCTTTTCATTGTTTGTATTGTTGTATACGTTTTGTATGTGTTGTTCCCATGTTTTCTCGCTTATACCTGCTTTTTGAAACATTCCTGTTCCCTTTGTTAACTTGTTTATTATGCCCCAAAATTCACAACTGTTAGGCAGTTTGCTGGCCCAAAATAATTTCTCCCAGAGCTTTTCCATGTGTTCCTTTTTGCCACTCTACACCTCTCCTTGTATGACTTCCTCATGTCTGTGATTTTGTTGTTCATTACAGTTTTTCCCGATCTTGCAGCAATAGCTGTTTTTCTCGCTTCCCTTGTAATTTCCCTTTTCAGGTCGCGAAGCTGTATGTTGAACCATGGTTCGTATGTTCTTCTTTGTGTACCCTGACCTCCCGGGAGTACCGGAAATTTATTTAAAAGAAAATTTCCTAATTTTTCCCAAACGTCTACTAACGATAGGGTACACTGCGACCCACTATCATTTATATATTTATGAACAGCATCCATTATTTGTGTAATGTTCGTTCCGCGCCATTTTAGTTTCTTCAGATTATATATTACCGGCATTTCTGTTAGGGCTGTTATTTTCTTTTTCTGAAACAGCTTTACGTTGATAGTCAAAACTTGCGGCAGGTGGTCACTTTCCGGGCGAGATTGTATATAGAACGAGTCAACTATGTGGTAAAGTTCTTTGCTGACCATAGTATAGTCAATAATTGATTGTTTTTTCCCACTTAAAAATGTGATCCCAGCCGGTTGATCTCCCTTTGTTTTTCCATTCAGAATATATAGTCCCAAGGTGTCCAGGTCATTTTTCAGTTCGTTAATCTCCAACTCCTTTTGACACATTCTCTTGTTTATCTTGCTCCCTATTATATTAGAGTTGAAGTCACCTGTGATTATCATCTCACAATTTTGATGGCTAATTTGCAGAACCTTTATCAAATTTATCAGGCATACCAGTTTTTCCTTTTTCCATTTTTTGTTGGGGTGGATATATATGTTTAAAATCAGTAGCTGCCAAGGCTTTATATTTGCAAGGTTGTTGCTCTCCAGTTTCACAACCTGTAGCCAATTTTCACCCGTGTCAAGTTCTTCCATTTGCCAAACTAATTTTTCTGTAACATAAGTTGATAGCCCACCCCTTGAGTGCCCGTATTTATACATTTTTTCCGCCATAACATGACATTCTACATATCCGATAATAGGTTTTGATATCAGGTTCCACGTTTCTTGTAACAAGATAATATCGAAACTTTGTAAAAAAGCTTGAGTCTCTGGGTCTTGGCCCCTTTCTCTGAACCCATGAATATTCCATGAACAAATTCTAATTTTATCATCCCTGGGCATACCTGGGTATAACTCTGTTAGCTGTATCCTATGAGGACCGTTAAATACATCAGGGTCATTGTCGGCTCAGGAATTGGGGCACCCACGACCAATCGTGAACTTCTTCTAACTGTTGATTTAAACGTGTTCGGTTCTGGTTTGTTATCTCCAGTGTCTTACTTGAAGAGTCTGTGTATTTAGGAGTGGTGCTTCTAGCCCCCCTTAGGCAAGTTGTTGGACGTATCTCGTTTCCTGATATATTTGGGGTCACTATGTCAGATAAAAGTGGGTACGGATATTTTGTTTTTTTTGGATAGGATACTGATATACCCCATACTTCGAAGTTTGCTCTTGCTGAGAATATCAAAGCTGTTAATTCATTTGAGGACCAGGTTGTATGAGTCGCCTCTATATCTGATCTTTTTTCCATTTGCAGAAATTCTACTGTCAAAAGATTTGCTGATGTGATATTGCGCAGCTTTGGTATCTCTTTAAACAGTCTCGTTAAGTTTCCCCTGTTCAAAGAGTCCAATCTGCCCTTTGTTAGGTATTCTGGCTCAAAGATCAGTTTGTTAGATGACTCAGCCGGTTCACTTTGTCGAATTCCCATTAGATGTATACTGTTTTGTTCCGTCTGTGGATCGTAGACCTTGTTTCCATTTTGCGCTACGTTGTCAACAACGACCCTTTCTTGTTTTAATAAATTCACTTTTTCATCACTTATTATTATACTTGGAGTGTTATCTACTTTAAAACTTACTTCCATTCTTACGGGATCTTGTAAATTAGATGTTACTGTTGGGAGTTTACAGACCCGTCCCTGGTTATCTGAAAAGATTTTTAATTGGTTCCAATTTTCCTCTTCCATATTTTCACTTAAATTACCCAGCGATTTTTTTAATAAATTGCCTCGTGTCCTGTTTTGGTTTATTCTGATCTTCTTGTATTTTGGTTCGAGAACTTGCCACACTGTATTCGTTGGGATTTCCTTCACTATTTCGAGATGTAATTTGTAAATTTAGTGAAGTTCTATTTTCGCCCTCTTGTCTATTGGTTACGTTTTTTTGACCAAGCCGTGTTTTCGAGATTATAATATGCTCCTTATCATTTTTTATTTGTTTGTATCCTTCATTTGGAAGATCTTTGATTTTTTCTTGTTTGCGATCCAATGTATTATCTCGAACAAAAGTTTTGGAATTAATAATGGAATCCTGCTTTTTGCAGTTGCTATGCACTCTTTGTCACATTTTATTTGTTTGGAACCTTCACTTAAGTGTTCTTTGTTTTTTTGTACACATGAGGGTGAATCACTTTGAAAAGATTTGTTAAAACTTACAATTGAATCTTGCAAATGTAACCTAGAACCACATGAGTCCCCAGTAAGGATTTTGTTACTTTGCTGGTTAGTTTTATGGCTAAGTAGTTGTGAAAATATTGGATACATTTGTTTCTTTTCTTGGCCAGTTTTCTTACTCACATTGTGCCTGGCTTTACGAGCTCTTTTTCGTTGTCTTTTTGTTAATACACCATTTGATAGACTAAGTATGGAAGTTGATTGCTGGGCGGTTTGCGCTTCCCCAATTCCGTTTGATTCCTTAATTTCATTGTTTTTAGTACTGCCATCATATTGAGAGTTGCATATCGTTACTTCGGCACCTGCTCTGTCGTTTATCCCATCTTTTATTTCAGTCATTACAAAGTGTTCCTTATTTTCCTTGTTTTCCGTTGGTTTAATGACATGTAGGATTTCTGTTAATATTTCTGGTAGGGATGCTAATTTATCTATTATCTGGCTGCATCCACAATTTAGATTTGGTAAGCGTCCGCTACCTGGAACCTTACTTTGATTTTCCTTAGTAATCAATACTGTTAACATGTCCAATTTGGTATTAATACCTGCGATATGTGTCGCGATCAAGTTCATTAGATCTACCTGGACATCCAGTTTATCTGATTGAAAATTTAATGGGTCTATGGCTCGCTGTAAGGATCTTAAAAGAGTTTCACTCCATTTTACTGAATGGGTAGATTGCGTCAGAAACCCTGAAATTAAATCAATCCCACTAACTGAAGAGATTGTAATTGGGGGTGACCGGGATGTTTGTCTACCCATAGGGCTAGTATTTAGCGTGATGTTTTTCCCCGCCTGCTGCTCCGTGCTTGTTAGATTTTTTATTGGAGTGGAGGCTATCCCCCCTTCCTCCCTAACTTGCCGATCCGGAGGTATGCCAAAGGCTAAACTCTTTCCTAGATCTTGGATATAGGCATCCTCTTTAGGTTGTGTATTCAAATCCAGGAATTGGATGAGGTCTGCGTCGTTTGACAAAGAGAAAGAACTAATCCATTCGTCGGTTTGTACTTTTTCTTTATCTTGGACTCTAGCTTCACCTAGGGTTCCTTTTTTATTTTGATATTCTCCACATTTCCCTTCTTTATTTTGGTCAAGCAAGGCCTTGGGCAAATGCACCTGCGCTATTGTAGATATCAACCCTCTATTTGAGGGAGCCTCATCTCTAACCGCCTCACTTTTGTTGGCTTCTTGGCTTGCCTTTCTTAAGTCCTCCTCACATTTATTTACTTCGTGGCTAGCCTTCCTTATGTGCGGGAACTTTCTCTTGGGAAACTTGGTTGTATTAGTTTGACCTTGGAACTTGGGCATCCCGGCGACTGGAGACTTCTTTCGCCCTGTTTTTTTGGAGTGATTGGACTTGGCAAACCTTGGGCCCCATCTGAGGCGTAGATTGCAGCCATTGGATCCTTTAAAAAGTGAAAACTCTGTGTCGTTATTACCCCCAAAATTAAAGAATGCACGTTTCGGTGTCAATACCGAAACCAACTTCTCCTTTTGTGGTATTAAATTTTCTTTCCTTCTCTTTGTGTTTGAGGTGGTGTTTAAATCTGTTGTTAGCACTCTCTTTTTGGGTTTTCTCAGCGGTGTCTGTCGAATTTTTCCTGATCTCATAATCCTTAGTTATTTGACTCGACCCCCTGATAAATCCACTCTCTTTTGAAGCAAATTACTCGAACGAGGTTCAACTCGTTCTGCTGATCTGCCGGAGGTCTAACAGTGGATTGGGGGTGTAGTCTAAGGGGTGACCCTCACACGCCCCCACTAGCCGAGCTGCTTGGGCTATTTAAAATTCTATGCACCTGGAGAGATCACCCAAAGATTCGTGCAGAGAGCAAACAATTAGTTGGTTCCCTTCTTTGGTTCTGGCGAAACAATGGCTATTTGGGCAAGACAGTTATTCAATTCGGCTTTGAAGACACTGCTGCTAGGGAGGTTATCACTGCTCCCACCGCTGTGGGGAGACATTGGAGGGCACTCTCGCGGTTTCTACCGCTGTCAGGCCAAACCCGCGGCTACCGCCGCTGCTGGGGAGACTCGCGCAGCTCCAGCCGCTACACGAAAACTCACGCGGCTCCTGCCGCTGCAGGGACATTCACAATCCTGCCTGCCGGGTGGTTCCCGCGGCTCCCGGACTGTTGGGCGACTCCCGTAGCACCTGGGGAGACTTTCGCAGTACTGCCGCAGAGAGGCACTCACGCTGCAGCAACCCCTCGCGGCAAGCTGACTCACGCGGCTCCGGGGGAGACCTGCGGGAGGGACTCCCGGCTCGCGACTCACTGCTCCTGTCGCTGACCTGCGGATACACTCACTCCTGTTTTGCGCGGCTCCTGAGTAGCTGGCCAGCTGGGCGGCTCCTGGGCTGTTGGGCGGCTCCCGGGCTGTTTGGCGGCTCCCTGCTGAACACAGCAGGAGGGTCCGTGTAGGTGGTTTGTGGACAGATATGAACAGATGTGAGCGAGCGAGGCTCCTACATGAGGCTCAAGCTCCAGCTCCCTCTCTGTTCTGCCAGTCCGTTCTCACCGGTAACCACCGGCGCCGACACCAGCTGCCAGCTGCCACCCCCCGGTGCAGGGAGGTATCACCGCACCTCTCTCCAAGGGTGCGGGCCGGGTGGAAATGCAGAGCTTCCCCGTCTGCCGTTAATCACCCCCGTTGCTCACCTCAGTCCACTGTGGGGTGGGAGACCAGGGAGACCGGGGCGATCCGGGGAGATCCTGCCGCGGCCCTCGCTGCAGCTCAGGAGCCCGGGAAAATCGGGAAGACCGGGAGGCTCCAGCCGCTGCTGCTAATTACCAATTGCCAGTTGCCAGTCGAGGCAAAGTCGTGGTAAAATTTAACGAAGTTGCAGGCTCACTGGCCGGGAAACCTCCGGGAAGCCTCCTGCTGCTGCTACCGCCGCTCTGCACGCCTGCTGCTGCTACTTGCTCAGGCGCAACGAAAACCTGGCACTGGATTCCCCAATGACTCCGACAAGCTGCTTGCATGTGGGCAAGACCTGTTAGCTTTACCAGTGTATGTTACTATTTGCCTGTCAAATATTAATTAAACCTGAGAAGCAGAAGTCTAAATAGGAACAGAATATTATTGAATATATGGTGGGCAAAGGAGAAAACAGTGCTTTTACTAAAGAACTGCATTATTAAAGAAAACCACAAGACTGCACTTTTGTAATTGAAATTCATACTGCACCAAGTAATTAGTTATTTTCTTCAATTGTACTACATGTATAATCATAAAAAATCATCATACTAACTCCATTAATAATGTGTTCTCAAAGAATTCAGTGTGTATTGTTTTATAACCTGACTAGTCTAGAGGAGGGTCCAAACCTCAGCTTTCAAAACAAAATTAAGTGCCCTGTGGGTAATGCAACCACTCTGACATTGGAGATAATCAGTGCCTCATCAAAAGTACCAGTGATAAGCCATTGATTATTTAAAGTCACTCTCGTGCATCTTCCACCAATTTCTATTTCACTTGCCTCCTTTTTCCTACTTCTACCTTATTTTTCTTATCATAGAAAAAATGTATTGTATTATCAAAGGACTACAGGGTGATAGTTCCTGTTTTATAAATGGAACTTTCATGATTCAGAATCGGAGAGTTATGGTTTAATATGTATTCATTTGAATAATCTACTTACCAACTTGAGGCATAAGTCGTGTTCACCTTGGCCCTTTTTGAAAAAAGCAAATATTTGAAGAAAGCATGCTGCACCTTGCATTCGCGGATGAAGTATGGCATTGGCGAGTCGCCTTCAGAGGGTCAGAGTGTGTGACTCTTGAAGCGATGTATATAGATGCCATTGGAATGTGCCATACTTTACTATAATTCATCTTGCCTGCCAGTTGTGAACACTGCTAAACAACCAACGAAATCCTTAATCAATAGAATTAAAAAGTTATTACTCACATTTTGAACTAGACTTCAACATTTTATAATTTTCATCTGATCTACTCGCACTGCTCTTTGGTCTGCTCGCTGTATTTACGATGAGGACCTATTATTATTGCTCAGTTTATAAGGTCACAGTTAAATGTGTGTGTGTATATATATATATGTGTATGTATATATATATATATATATATATATATATATATATATATATATATATGGAGAGGGGGGAGTTTGGTGAGGAAGAATCACAAAAGAAGGAGCATTCAACACAGAGCGCAGGGGAAAAAATATTATATTCATATATAAATGGATATTTTATGCAGATTGTACAAAGCCCAGGATTATCAGAGTGATTTACATAGCTCAATATAGGGAGCGTTTTGCGTAGAATAGATGAGTAGCATTATTACAAAGTCAGAAAGATCGATCACAGTGAATGGATTATATTTCTAAAACTTGGGTACTCACAGTTCCCCAGTGGCCAAAAAGTATGGTCATTTGTATGACCGTGGGCAACATTGATGCCAACAGGCTGAGGGTGGGCGGAAGTAAGCTGGGGATGGGGGAAGTGAAGCATGTACATGGAGTTGACAGGGAGTCCTAGAATTATCTTGAAGGTTTTGTGTCGTACAGCATTCAAATTTAAGCCACTAGTCTCTAGAAGAGTCATAGATTTGATAATACTGTGTTACATTGTAGCTGAGTCACTATTCCTCTTTTGCGCCCTCGGGTAAGCCTTCTCTGCTTGCTATTGCTACCATGGGCATGTCAAGTGTACAAAGAAAGCAACTTAATTATTGAATTGGAATTAAATAGATTCTTAGGCCTCATAATCTGCTTATGCCTTTACTTTATCTGTAAACTTTAGGAGTGCTTAGAAAGAGGCTCTCAGTTAAGGTCCCGAGTGCTATAAAAAAATCCTTGACAAATACCCCGCCAACAAGGTGTGGAATTCACTGAAGTGTGCAGACACAAATCCTGAAACCTCTACCGATAGACAAGGGACAGTGGAAAAAGTTTTAGCCATGGCAGTAATCGATCAATAATAAACTTTATTCGGCTTTTCTGATAAACTATAAAAGTCACAAATACGACAATACAAAAAGCTCCCAACCAATTAATATCCGCAGTCGTCAAGTAACATGTACAATTAAAACACATTTAAAAAAAAAAAAAAATGAGAAAAATCATCAGGCCTAATCAATGCAGGATGCTAGTCACAGCTAGATCTAAGCCTAACTACGGCCTTTAAAAAACTAAGAACATACATAATGTAGACCCTGAGAGCAAAGCTAAAAAGTAAAAGCGGGACTCACTTGAATAAAATTTGCTGTTTTTAAAATTGGGATTATATAGGTCTTCCTCGGTACCTCATAATAACTGCAAAACATTAAAAAATGGATCATTTCCTGCGGGGACTTGTTGTCACAACCACATGAAGGTAAAGTCTGATCTTTGCTGCTCCCTTGGAGGTGGGCAATGAGGAGATAAAAATAAGTCGAAACGGAACCTTGTCAATAAACGGTCATACGTGTTAGAAAGCCCAAGAAGATACGGTTCCGTTGATTGTACATTTTTCAAAATAATGTATTTCCGTACACTGGGTTTCATTAACTCGCACTCCTCCCTTTTTACTCCCCGGAGTCTACAAAAATACTCTTTAGCCCAGACTAAATCCTTCCTGTTCATTGAATCCGGGTCACTAAAGAGGTCCGCCCTTCCAAGAGTCCTGAACCCTTCCCAGATATATTTTAACCAGGGGATATGGTGGGTATAATCAAGGGCCATACAATCCCATATAATGTCTTTATGTAAGGCAGTCCCCTTGTTCCCCCACACTTTGAGCCAATAAGATAATGGGTGAAACGACTAGGTCTGACGGGTAGGGCATACCCAATTCTTCATGTACAGACAAGGTAGGGGTTCCCTGGGGTACACATAGGAGTCGTCTCAGGAACCTGTTTTCAATTCTTTGTAACTCATCAGCCGAGGGATAGCCCCAAATTTCGCTACCGTAAGTTACCTGAGCTAGACACTTGGCTCTATAAATCTCTAGTATTGCAACTACTGGTTTTCTACCCAACCGCGAAGTTAAAAATTGCTGCATTGGCCCTTTGGAATTCCCCTTTCTTTTTACTTCTTAGTGGGCCCCAATTTAGTTTAGCATCCAGCATGACCCCCCAAGTAAGAGAAGGCACCGGTCTTAGGGACCGATGTAGACCCTACCTTGAAGTTCAAGAACTTCCTTGTACCTGGCCCCATCTCCATCACATATGATTTAGAGTTGTTGACTAACAGGTCCCCGGTCCTCCATAAACTTCACAAAGGAGTTAAGTAGGGTTTGCAGACCCCTCGCTGTCCTAGCCATTAGGCAGTGTCATCGGCATACAGTAGTACCGGCAGACCACGCCGTCCCACCTGGGGGGGAGTCTACCTGAGCATCGACCAGTACCTTCTCCAGATCGTTGATATATAAGTTAAATAAGAAAGGGTCCAGAATACAGCCCTGTCGCACCCCTCTCTGGATTGGGAATTGACGGCTAACCGGACCATCTTTCGTGAACTGTACCACCGCTTTGGTGTCCCTATGGAACTCGCAGAGGAAAAGGACGATCTCATTGTCCACGCCCTTGCTGACTTCCTCAGCTGTGATAATAAAGGGGGACTTCCCTCCACCTCCAGCTTGATATACGTCTGCTGAGCTGCTGAACATTTCCTGGAAATGGCCAACCCATTCCTGTTCTGATATATGTCCGTCTAAGCCCTCAGAGTTTTCTCCTGACAGAAAAGGACAGTTGACAATACTCCGGAACTGGGTACTATTTTTCAGGCTACATGCCTCACTGAGCTTGCTCCAAGCCTCCTCCTTTAGCTCGGCCTTTCGCCATGCTAATTCGGCTTTGTATATCTCTCTGCACTTTTTTACCACAGCAGGGTCCCTTGGGATGGTGCCTAATGCACCCCTTGGGTTCCTGGCCGCACGGGAACAGCCATGGTCAAACCAACTCGTGGCTCGACCCTTCGAGGACGTTGATGGTGCCTTAAGTAAGTGTCCAATTGTACGTGAAATGGCGGAGAATGCACCCAGTGCAGCCCCTGCCTCCTCACATCCAGTTGTACAGATGTCTTTTTCCCTCTTGCACTTGGCCAAAGGGACTCATAGAAGGAGCCCGGGGCTATCTGTACCCACCTTAGCCTTCTGCCCTGATCTGTTGCCCTTAATGTTCCCCTGGGAACTGCCCAACGGTATTTCCCGTGCTTAGGCAAAATGGTCGAGATACACAGCGGGTTGTGGTCGCTGTAAATGCTGTCTTCAACAGAAAAATCTATAAGAAATTGAAAGAAGGGGCTGGAAACAAAGATAAAATCTATGAACGTTGAGCTCCCCCTTCCAGAGAATGTGGGTGTAAGTGGTTCCTACCATGGGCCACCCTGCTTCTTGACATGATTAGATCAAACTCATCGGCTAGGGCGTAGAGGCTATCTCTCTGCGTTCAACATGCAGGCCCGCCATCCAAGGGCCTCCTATGCTGGTTATAGTGCCTGCGTCTGGGTCCCCGCAAAGATGAATAATAAAATCTCCAATCCTGAGCTAGCCTTTCAGGGAAGCCTTAATGGCCATATTCCGTAGAAAAGAGCCCATCCTAGTGATATTACAGACAGTTGGATGCACGGGATTAGCGTTATGAAAATTTAACAACAACTAGTTTACCGGCCCCTGGGAGAATGGTATAGCCTGCAAACAATTATTATCAGTTGGTAATTCCTTCAAGCGGCATGATATGTCCCGGGAGACGTAAATTAACAGACCGCCCTTGGGTCTTCCCGCCTGTGAAGGAGTAGCAGGTACAAAAAATGTCTTGAAACCCTCGATAAAGAAACTGTTAGTAGTAGTCCACGTCTCCTGAAGGCAAATTACGTTAAATCCTTTTATAAAAGTAATCCATCCATGGTCGTTTATCTTGTTTGCTAGTCCAGCAATGTTCCATGAGATAAATTTACAGATTTTACCGTCACCAGGCCCTAAAGAGGGAGACCCTATATTCCCTCCGTAGGAGGATGCTATCTCTACGGGCTCTTTATCTGTGAGTCAATTGCAGGCGTCAAACGATTCCAGTGGTGCGAAAGAATTAAAAAGGGGTATGTCTTGGATTACCATCTGACGATCCTGCTCAGGACATCCAGGATAAACTGGGAGTCTGCAGGTGCCCACCCTATTGGGCGTCGGAGCACAGGTAGAGGATCTATAGAAATACCCTAGGGGGAAGGCCATAATAGTCTAAGCTGCCCCACCCAAGTTGTTCTGTAACACAGAGTGTAAAGTTCTCTACTAGGTGGGATCTGTTGAAGTTGACAATTACACAGTCTCCTGCCAGGGTTTTTGTTGACCTCCCCACCCAGAAAACTCTTCGCACCATAATATGTTTCTCCAGCCTTAGTCCAAGAGGCGTGTTACGATCCAACCAATGCAGGACCTTGTTCTTGAGTTGCTCAAATTCCTCGACGGCACCCAGCGGGAGCACCGAAACATTACCAAGTACCACTACGTATGGAGCCTGCCTCGAACTCTCTCCCGTGGGTTTTAATACACGGGGCTCTGGGTGAACACCCCCACCTCTTACTGCTTTTCCCGCTAGAGGTTTGGCTGGGCCGGTGCAAGCTGTGGGGCACTGTGACTTTGCTGCCCCTACTCCACCCTTTGGAACCTCCATAGAATGTATAGGAAGGATGCTACTGATATGCTCAGAGGTAAGTGAAGGCCTATACCCACTTGGCCCCTGCTCACCGAGTGTGGTAGTAACTAAGCAGGGACCAGAGGAGGCCCCCCCCTTGAGGATCCAAACTCCCAGCTGGCCTGGATTGGCAGATCGTTGTGAGCTCCTGCTCCATTGAGACTAAACGTTGCCTAATGGGATCTAATTTGCACTCAATATTAGTCATCAATGTGCTCATCCAGCCATCCATCATGGCTTCCATGTCCTCCTTAGATAGTGGAAGTGGTTTGCTAACACAATGTCCGGACCCTTATCTCCTCGGGCGTTTGGCTTTTGCCCCTGTCACAGGTCCTTTCCTTTTTACTCCTGTACCTGCCCCTGCTTTTAGCCCCCCTGGCTTGACCTGGTTACCAGAGTCCTTAGTTGATGTAATTGGGCCTGTAGAGTCAAGACCGATGTTACAGGTTGTGGCTACCTCTAGGCCAAGATCTCCTTCACCATGATCGCCCTCAATGTCCAAGGAGGATGATCTTGCTTGACTAAATGAGGGAACAAGTTCAAGCTGAGTGACCTGGGCGGGGTGCAATGCGCTACCCCACACTGCACCTAGTGGGCTGGATACAGGGCGGAGTACGGGCGAGTGAGAGAGCCGAGGGGATACCAGTTAAATTTCCTTGTCTATGATCCCCGCAGCTCATAATAAGAATGCATCCATCGTCGTGGCTGGAGGACCTGAGGGTACTAACGTCGTGCCTTTGCGTTTTCCCCATGGTTCCCGAACAGGGATAAATGTTAACTAACAGGCTATCCAGCTAGCAGTGCTAAGAAGGGCTGAGATACAACAGCTGGCTGGGCAGACAAACCTCACGCTTCTTCTAGTTGAACAATACACAAGAAACTCCTCCTACCTTCCTGTGTTCATGGCTGGAAGGAGTTGACCAAGACCGCAGGCCACGCCAGGCTTCTACCATCGGATCTCAGAAATAAGAGGGGAGGCCCAGCCCAGCCTCTAACGGGCGCAGATGGGCCCGCCCTTGGCCCGGGCTTGGCCCGCGCTGTGGGAGCCGCCGCTGTAATTTATGAGCCTCCGGGCGCAGCGAGGGTTATGGTGGCGCCGGGTAGTCTGGGATATGGAGTCCTGCTCCTCTCCCGTTGGCTGGCGCAGTGGGTTTGTGGATTGAGCTGGAACTGGCTCTGTGAATTGGCTTCCCGCGCCGCGGGAGCCGCCGGCTCTGGGCGCAGCGAGGGTTACGGTGGCGCCGGGGAGTCTGGGATATGGAGTCCTGCTCCTCTCCCGTTGGCTGGCGCAGTGGGTTCGTGGATTGAGCTGCAACTGGCTCTGCGAATTGGCTTCCCGTGCCGCTGGAGCCACCGCTGTAATTTATGCGCCTCCGGGCGCAGCGAGGGTTATGGTGGCGCCGGGGAGTCTGGGATATGGAATCCTGCTCCTCTCCCGCTCCTCTCCTGTTGGCTGGCGCAGTGGGTTCGTGGATTGAGCTGGAACTGGCTCTGTGAATTGGCAGTAGGAGACTTAACATTTAATCCTTGTTTTACCACTTTGACAAAATATGCTGGTTGTGAACGCTGTTTAAAGTCTGAGGAGGTCCCCCAGCACAGAGGGATTTCTTTTGGTGAGAGTAGTCCCCAAGTCGTACCATCAGAACTATTTAAACCACATTACCACATTTGTTGTTAAATGAGCAGAATGGAAACTATGGAACCAGAAGACATGTTTTTTTCATCTTCAGCTGCCCATTATGAGAAATTGAGTGCTTTTGGGTAATCATTTTCACAACCTATGTCTCTGCTCCTTTTTATTTGATTTTTTTCAACACAGATAGGAAAAACTTTAATCAAACCAAACACTGGTAGTAAGTATGTGAGAAGAAAACAGGATTGTAACCCAACAATTATTTGATTTTATCTAGGGGATAGAGAACACCCAGTCTCATAGTCCACTCACTAAAATATGGTGTAGTGCGAAAGTTATGAATCTTGAAACAAGAAGTCCTTCACTGTTTGATGATAGCCAGATCATATCCTCTCTATCCCTTTGACCACTTAATAAACATTGTGATAGAGGTGGGAGAGCCAAGTGCCTGGCTGAGCAGCATAAGATTCTCTTGGACCCGCAAGCCTAAAACAAGCTGAGTTTTCATTTAGCGTCTGTCAACCACGCACAAGTTAACCTCATGCTTCAAAAATTAAAGACAAAGCATTAACTTGTGAAGTAAAACGAGAGCGGGAAAGGCATACCCCTCTAATGGTTGAATTTCACAATGTGAAACAAGAAAATCTGGGATCAGTTCCAGCTTCTGCACTTGACCATTCTGTGTATTCCTAGACAATTGCTTTATTTCACTTTGCCTCCCTTTACTTAATTCTCACATATGAGAGCACCTTGCTATACATGATTTCAGGATGTGCACTGTACAAAACCTTCTCTTGTGTTTGATTTAATAAACTATATCGTTGGCCACTCAGAGGGTCACATAACAACTGACTTGCCTCTTGGTTCACCACTGGCATTGCTGTTGGGGAATGGGTGGGGGGGGGGGTGAAGGCATGACAGTTACCAAGTTCCTCTTTGAAAGCAATCACTTTTAAATAAAATACTTTTCAGTGTACTGCTGAGTACACCTATAATCTGGCGTACTATGGTGAAATGCTTTAGCGTGCATGTAGATGAAATACATGTTTTTGAGTTTTGAAGAAACTAATTTTTACATGTTTGTTGCAAGATCTCTTTAAAAGTGAAGGTATTTCTAAAGTCAAGTGGTGCAGGACACTAGTTTTTGCGTATCTTTAGGTCTCGCAGACCTAGCGCTGGAGCGCGCATGCGCTCCTCGCTCTGCGAGGCTTATAGAAATCGATAAAATGTCTGTAGTGGACTTGTAGCCACGCCCATCTGTTTGATTGGCTGGCGTCATCGTTTATGCTAAACGCTGGCTCGTAATTGGTAATCATTCTTCTTGGTTATTGTCCTGTCGCCTTTTTCGCCGGCCCATCCGGACTGGATCGTGTACTGGCGGCGTTATACTGTCTCCTTTTTTTTTTTTTTTAGTCGTGTAAGCACTTCTTTTTCCATTAGGGGCTTTGGAAATGGCTGTGCGTGTTTATTTTTGCATCGCGCTTTCACTTAAAGTGAAAGCGCGATGCAAATATAATCAAGCGGCTGCCTTTGCGCAATGGCGACAGCTCGTCCGTGTTGTACTTGTTCTTCGTATGTTGATACTTCAGTCCGCTATATGAAAACGCATAAATAAATAAATGGGTCTGTGTTTTACTCATCAGCTGTGTTGGTGGTGCGCAAAGAGGGTCAGGACAAATAGAGAGGGGCGCAGGCCCTATCTCACCCCGAGACGTCCCTATCTGCCCATCTCCAGTCTGTTGTTCTGTTTCTGTTCTCGGTGCCTCGGTGTTTTCTCTGTGGGTCGATGCCCTTTCTCACTGTCTCTCTCACAGACAAGCGCACACTCTCTCTGCTTCTTGTTCCCTTTGTTGTCCTTCTCTTTCTTCTACCTGACCCGGTGTCTTTCTCTCCACATACCCCCGACCCCCTTTCCTTGTTCCCTCTTGTAATTCTGAGCCACTTATTACAAGGGGCTTCTCTCAGTCGCAGTCAGTCCCAAACCCCACCCTCCCTCATTTCGCTGAGTGGATTCTCTGAGAAGACAACGGTCACCCCAATATCCAACCCCACACTTAACTTGAACCCTCCCCCCAACCCTTCCCCAGAGGCAGGGCCGGGGCTGACATCACAAATGGGACATACATTGCACAAAAAAACCACATGTTGGGTGATTCGACCACACACACCGTGGCACTGCTGCATTAAAGCAGAGACAAAACCCCTCCCCCCGCCACTTAAATAAATGCAAGCCCTCAAGGTGTGATTAAACTGGGGAGCCATGTAAAGGAACGGCGCTAGGCGTTGTCAGTACGCGAGGGGGAGTCCCGTCCTTGGAATGATGAAGGGTGGAGCCAGCCCTCCTTGGATCCAAACGCGCGACTCGTGCATTAAACGCACATATTTGAATAAAGGCACGGCCCGTCCTGCAATTTTTCAAGAAGCACTGGAGAATAAACCCCAATGCTGACACTGGGGCGACCAAGGAGCGCCGCCATGTTGTGTTATTGCCTCACGTCAATCTGACATTATAAAATGTGAACAGCAACGCATCTGAAATCTGGAGGCCTCTTTTGACCAATCAACAGCTTCTCGGTCAACAAGGCGACTGTTTTTGCTCTACAGCATATTTTCCTTTGAATTTATTTTGACAACATCTGCTGTGTTTTCGCTTCAAACCCCAAGTGGGTTATTTGGAAGCAGACACAGGAAACGCTGGCGGTTGGGGTTAACCATGGCGGCGGCGCTGGACTTCCACGTGAGACTACGGCATGCAGAAACCAAATAAACAGAACAAGCATTTGCAATGCAATAGGTCTCGCATTTACGCGAGTTTAAGCTATTGGCATTGTAAATGACAATGCCTTTTATTTATGTTTTAAAAACGAAAACAAAAATAAAAGGCATTATTTGCAATGTGAATAGCTCAAACTCGCGTAAATGCGAGACCTATTGCATTGCAAATGCTTGTTTACTTCAGTTAGTGAGTAAATAAATGCTCGGGTTTAGTTAATATTTTTCAGAATGTTTGTGCTCAGTCAATTAAAGAGCAGGCCAGTGCTTCTGTACACCAGGGGGCCGCATGTAACGGTCAGAAGGGTCACAAGCAGCCCCCGGGCTGTATTTTGAGCATCACTGATCTAAAACCTATATAGATAATTTGAAAACATGGGGAGAAGCAGCAATGAGGATGTAAAATATCACAGGTTAGAAGCAAATAAGCACCTATCAAGAAAAGCCACCAGGGCTAGCAGTTATCTACATGACTTGTATTCCCAAGAACCTGTACTGAGGAACAGCCCTTGAGTAGGCTCATTCAGAAGATCTAATGATCTACTGATCATTATGGATTCTCAAACTCAGATATGATCATCTAAAATTTGTCCTTTGTATAGAAGAAGGTTGGTCAAGGTGCATTTAAACCAGATGTTTCATCTCTAATTTGAAGAAGGGAGTGGGGCTGATAAAAGGGGGCTGTAGTTCCAAATTCTGAGTGGAAGCAAGCCTCAAGACTTTCCAAAGTTGCTAACATATTTCAAATGTCTATATAAAATATTTTAGATAACGGTGCCACAGCCTGTGCAAATTCTTATTGCTGTTTCTAGTATGTGATTGCTCTGTTACCTAGTTAAACATGTCCCGATTTTGGTCTTACCAAACGGTCACATTTCAGGTTCTGGTTTTAGATGTTTATCACAAAGGGGATACTCTCCTGCTGTCACTGAGAACTTAGTACAATGATATTTGTAATGCTGTTTGTGTAAACAACATATGGTCTATGTTGTTTTTATAAAATCTTGAGTCGAGTTTGACCTTGGATACTTTGCTCTTTTATTTTCAGTGCCTTCTGCAACTTTGAGAACTCTGCGCTTTAACCTCCTGCAACCTCTGCAGAGTATGTAAGTGACTTAATTAACCCCTTTAGAGCTTAACAGTCTGGCCCGAAATTGAGTTGTATTGAGCATTGGGTTTGTGTACTAATCCTGTTATTTTTTTAGCACCTGGTTACAGACTGCTTTAGTTGGCTGCTGCCAGAGGCTAGTAAGTTCCATACAGTACCGGGCCCCATATTGCGGTAATACACCTATTCGCTTGCCATTATGTTGACAGCGAAGGGCTAGCTAATTTTCATCTTCATAAACATCCCATGAAAAGCATTCTGCTGCCACCACGTTTCCACTTTTGATATTGCTGGTAGGCATGTCAAACACATTGGCATGTTACTTGCTGGTTGTTGCTACCTTAAATGTTCTTGTGAAACCAGCTTTATTTTCATTGACAGGCTGCTGAATTTCAACAGGACCGTGTTTGAAGTTCTCAGTAGTATTTGAAACTGATTGATTGTCTAGAATGGAGTTTCGTTTTTAAATCCCCTTTTCCAATAATACATGCAATTAGAAACTCCGTATTGCAAGTCGCACCTCTGTGAGACATAAGCCACCACTTCCCCAAAAAGACATAAAGATTGCCTAAAATTGTAACTATGATATTTAGTGCAGCTGGTTTTCTGATTTTTAATCTTGCAATCAGGTAATTCACTCATCCTGAATGCAGTTTATAGTGAAAGGCTTCAGTGATAATAGCAAACAAAACCAGATATAAGATTAACCGAATTCCATTTGTATAGGTAAACACACATTTAGGATTTGTGGTTCATTTTTGGGGAAAAATAAACCTCACAGAAAAAGGTGAAAAATGGGTAAGATTTACAAAGAAAAGAAACATCATTTTGTTTTGTCTCCATATACACTTGAAGAAGGGATTAAAAAAAAGGCCTATTTTTAGATAGTGAGTTTATCTGGATATCAACCATAAACCTTCTGAAGCAGGTAGAGAAGTAGGATTGTTGCTGCAATGATATATTCTTTCCAAATCTTAACTTTCCTGGATTTTTAAATGCTTCAGAACAGGTCGGTGAATCCTCAGCCATTGACAGGTCATTGCTTCCTTGAAGAGAAGATGACTTGAACTGAGTTTGTTGCTGTGACAGGCAGTAATTCCAGACTTTTTTTTATCACTTTCTGATGACTGTTGTATAACGAACACGCATTGAAAAAAGCATTTGGTATTCGAAGCATAAGATAGCTTGGGATAGAGGAGATTAATTGAGCAGGAATAACCTCTGTGGAATAAGGCATGGGTCCAGGTAGTGAAGCTCAAGCTATTTTTTACATGGTAATTGTATCATGTATACCGTGCAAGCCTACCATATTTTATTTATATTTTTTAGGTTACTATTATTGTGTGGGTTATCAATGATAAACTGTTCATGCTCCCACAATTATGGATAATATGAACAAACTTAATGTTCACTATGCCTACTGCCACATAATCCAACTGCCCAGGAGAACTTAATCTTAATCTTAATCACTTAATCTTGAAAACATAAACAGCATGACCTGAATGTAATTCTGTTTCATTTCCACAGAGGTTTCAAGGCACCCTCATGAGCAATGATAGATTTGAGCACTAGTATAGTTCTGTGGAATTATTTGCCTTGGTATGCCATAAGTAGTAGTTCTTAGCACTTTAAAAAAATGGATAAATTCAGCAGAAGCTGATTTTAGCATTTTAAGTACCTAAACTGACCAAATCTACTCCACCCCTAGATTTATCACCAATGTCCTGTGTCACTAGGTGTAGTGAAAAATAGAGGGGGAAAAAAAGAATCCCTGTATGTCTGAAATATACAGGGTGAGTTTATTACTTGGTTGTTTTTCCAAATAAGTCCTTGTGCGAGGTGAGCTGGGGGACGAAGGGCTGTCTCTAGCACTGTTAGAAGGGTACACTTAGTACTCTGATGGTTTGTTAGCTCACTTCTACTTCATGACACCATACCACTAGCCATAGACTGATAAACAGAGTACCATGAGTTACCTTCCAGCTGCGCAAGAAACATCTTTGTTCAGCTGGTTAATCTCAAAATGAGGTTAGATTTAAAAGAACTGTCCAAGCATCCAGATTGCCCTGTATATTTTATGACGGACAGTTTTTCTTTCATACTTGTTTTTGTCTATTTTTTCTCTACACCGTAACACAAAAAATAGCTAATAAAAAAATATAGAAGATTTCGGGCTCTGTTTGGATCCTGAAGAAGGCCCAGTGACCAAGGGGTAATATGAAAGTACACAGAAATGTGTTGACCCGAATTCCAAGGGGAATGGTTGGAAGTTAATTAAACAAAAACCCCTCCCCCTTTACACAATTTTAACCTTGTATAAATTGGAAACATTTAATACATCAAACTTTATTCTTCCTCCGCTTAAAGCAATTTTTGTTTACTGAGGCACCACACAAAAACTTCAAAAAGATCAACAGTGCATAAAATGGAGGCATCAACACACCCCGTCCATAAACAAGATCCCTTGGTTGAGCTCACCTAACCTTCATCAGTTGCAGACAAGAAGTGACGGAGCATGCCACCTAGTAGTGGGTGAGGTGTCTCAGTTTTTTCTTTTGAACAGCCAGCCCTAAATTTCTCCAGTCTAAAGGAACCAGAACACTGGAATAGTATCTCAGTGTACGTGGTCCAGTGCTTCTGGGTTTATTGACAGAAGGCAGCTGAGGGTGAGGGAGGGGGTGATTTTCTTAGAAAATTTGTACAGGGCAGCATTCGGAATAATTTATACAAACAATAGTAGCCATGTATGGATTTTGTCTACGGGTTGTTTTCAAAATGGCATCTGAATGGCAATTTATGGATTTTATTCTATTGCAAAACCTGCTGCTGTGCCGTGGTTTGCTGTCCAAAATGTACCTTGCCTTAAATCGAAAATAAAATATTTTGCTTGAGTCTTTAAACATGCTCATATTACCACAATGCAATGCACCATTTTCCTATTTGTTAACATGATATATTATGCTTTAATATACTGTTTTACATTGGCAGATCCAACATGAACTGGAGCAAAGGTGGTCCTGGCACCAAACGGGGGTTTGGTTTTGGGGGATTTGCTATTGCAGCAGGAAAAAAAGAGGAGCCTAAACTTCCAACGCCTGTTCACAATGCCTTTGGCTCAACTTCCGTTGGTGGCTATGGGAAAGGTGGCCCCCCACAGCTCCCCTCCTTTTATAAGATTGGCTCGAAGCGAGCAAACTTCGATGAAGAAAATGCGTAAGTATACCTTTTCTCCCATTACCTTAATCTGTTCTCTGCTTGCTACCTTTGACTACAGTGACTTGTATTTACTGTCTGGGGCCTTTGTGCTGCTTCTTCAGTTGTAGTGGTCACCCAAAGCAGCAGTACTGAAGCTCTCCCAAGCTGAAATCTTTCTTCTTCCCCTTCATTTCTACGTGTGTGATGTTCTTTCCTTGTTAGCACACTAACATATGTCTTGCACTGTATTCGCATTCTGATCTCGCAGGACGGCACATTATCACTTTCCCTCTTGCACATATTCCTCTTAATCCTCTAATGTAGTACATTCTGGGTTTAGAGAGTAAGGAGATAACCCGTGATTGAACATCAATAACACATGTTAAAGCCTGGTTCATGAAAGGAAACATGTAAAAGGCTGTAAAGAGACGATGACTCGCAGATGATGATAAAGGTGAGTTTATTAAGCTGAACTAAATGGAGCCCACAGCTGCACCTCTTGATCTATCGGTGCCTGTGAGGGACTGAGCACAGTCATACAGAACACAGGCAAAGGCAGGAAGCAGAACATGCAATCCAAGTCAAACATTTACATACAACACGAGACCAACATGAGAGCGGCAGCAAGAACTGAGTAAAGAATCTTAAATCACACGTTCTCTCCCTCAGTCTGAAACCACTTGTAGCACAATAGAACATGAGGCTTTGGCATGCTGTTGAAAAATTCAAAACATTCTTTGTGTGGTACTATGTTTGATATTTTTACTGATCATAAGCCGTTGGTTTATATACTTTGTGGGAATGGTGCAGGTAAAGCTTCGGCTTGAATTGCCCGCCTGCTATCTAAACTTCAAGCATACAATTTCTGTACCCCCAGGTAAATATTTACCTGGGGGTAAGAATGTCAGAGTGGACTGCCTGTCGGGGATGCCTAAGGATGTTTGTGTCGATAACATTCAAGCTGATTATGTTGAATGTGTTGTAGCTTTACTTTATGATCTGAGCGAAGCTCAGGGTGAGATTTATGGCAGTCTTGCTTGATGTGTTACGTGTTGATAGTCTTATGCTAACTGTGTTGAAGTGTGGTTGGCCAAAGGAGAGAAATCTGGAGGACAGTTTAAAATCTTTTGCTCAGTTTATTGGTGAATTATAGTTAGTGGATGGGTTTCTGTTACCCAGTGATTGCTTTAAGAGATATGTTGATTAAAGTGGATCATGAGGGTCATCCTGGTGTTTCTGCTACTATTTACAATCTTAAACAGTTTTATTGGTAGCCGTCTCTAGATTCACAAGTCAAAAACTAGAGTCGGAGTAAGACCTCCGACCCTCGGTCTAGGTCCACTCTCTCCCCACAGCTCCGCTGTGCCGTCTCTTGCCTCCAGACCCCGACCTCCTCCTTGGGAGGTTCGAGGCTGCAGCCCGCTCCTGCTGCCCGCTCCAACTGGGAATTCCCCCCCCCCGGATTCCTCCCCCTGGAATTCCCCCGCTCCCACCTCCCAGCCTCTCCTCCCTCCCACCTCCCCTACTTAATGGCGGCCGCTGCGCGGTCGTGCCGTCGGCGCGCCAAAGGCAAGCCCGTCTGCGCCCGTCCGCGACCCGACCACAGCCAACGCCAGGAACCCTGGACCTCCCACTACTCATCGCTACGACACCACCACCTTCCTCGCACTCAACCCTGGAAGACTTGGAGAATGCCAACAGGCCTCGCCGAACACGACCCACGGCCAGTTCTCCTGCCTCCACTGCCGCCAGACCCTCACCGCCACCCCGGCCTCCAACACTGCCGACCCCAGCACCGTCTACACCCTAAAATGCATCCTCCTCAACGTACGCTCCGTACACACACGCCATGGAAATTTGGAACCTACTCGACTCTCTCTCGCCGGACATCGCCTTCTTCACAGAGACCTGGACCAACGCATCCTCCGCCCCCGACATCAGCACCACTATCCTAGACGGATACAAGATCCAGAGGAAAGACCGCCCCAACCACCCAGGAGGGGGCCTCGCCATCGCCCACAAGAGCACCCTCCGCCTCACCACCTCCAGTGAAACCTTCCCTTCCGCCGAACTCCTGCACTTCCAGATCCAGACCACCCCCAAAGCCACACTCCGAGGAACCCTTGTCTACAGACCCCCCCGGCCCCCGAACACACTTCGCCACCACCATCACCGACTTCATCGCACCCCACGCCATCGCCTCAACAAACTACATACTCATTGGAGACCTGAACTTCCACCTCGACAACCCCAGCGATCCAAACTCCACTATCCTTCGTGACAACCTCGCCAGCATCGGACTTAAACAACTTGTCAACACACCGACCCACAGAGCAGGACACACCCTCGACCCCATCTTCGCGGCAGGAAACAGCGTCCAATTCAGCCACACAACGCAGCTGCCATGGACCGACCACCACTGCGTACACTTTGCCATCAACGAACCCAAGGCACCAAAACCAGCCCCACGCCCACCACGAAGGAACTGGAGCAAGGTTACCGACCAGCAACTTAACTCCACCCTCACCCGAGACAACCACACCTGGGCAAACGTCGCAGCCAGAGAACTCCACACCTGGATCTCCAACTGCGCAGACGAGCTCGCCCCGCTACGCAACCCCGACAGACAACGCCCCAGGAAAGCCGCCTGATTCACCACTGCTCTCCAAGAAGCCAGACGCACCTGCAGACGCCTGGAGAAGAACTGGAGAAACACCAAGACAACCGAAAACCACACCACCTACAAGGACGCCATGACGGACTACCACAACCAGATCAGAGCCACCAAGAGGAACTTCATCCACAACAAAATCCTGGCCAACTCCACCAACTCCAAGGAACTTTTCAGTGTCATTCAAGAATTCACCAACCCACGCAGCGAAGCCACAGACATCACCCCATCCCAAGACCTCTGCGACAAGCTTGGAACCTATTTCCACTTCAAGATCAAAAACCTCTACGACAACTTCATCGACCATCCACCAGGCGCCACAGACGACCCCCGCCCCCCAGAAACACCAGCCAGCCCACCATCTCCAACTGGACACCGATCACGGCCGAAGCCACCACCTCAACCATGAAAAGCATCTACACGGGGGGGGCGGCCCCCCACCGACCCCCACCTCCCCCCACCGACCCCTGCCCCCCTCACATCTACCACAGAGCCACGGCCGCCATCGCACCCGAACTACAACGCACCATCAACACCACCTTCAAAACCGGCACCTTCCCAGACGACTGGAAGCGCGCAGAAGTCAGACCCCTGCTCAAGAAGCCCACAGCTGACCCCACCGACCTCAAGAACTATCGGCCCATCTCGCTCCTCCCCTTCGCAGCCAAAGTTGTTGAGAAAACAGTCAACGGGAAACTGACACGATTCATTGAAGAGAACGCCGTCCTCGACCTGTCCCAATCCGGATTCCGAAGCAACCACAGCACAGAGACCGCCCTACTCGCCACCACAGACGACATCCGCACCCTCCTGGACCAAGGCCACTCCGCAGCCCTCATCCTACTCGACCCATCAGCGGCCTTCGACACCGTCTCCCACCGCACACTAGTCGCCAGACTACACGACGCAGGCATACAAGGAACAGCCCTGGACTGGATCCGATCATTCCCCACCGAAAGAAGCCAAAGGATCAGACTCCCACCCTTCCTCTCCGACCCCACGAAAATCACCTGCGGAGTCCCACAGGGTTCATCACTGAGCCCTACCCTCTTCAACATCTACATGGCCCCCCTCGCAGCCATCGTCCGACAGCAGGGCCTCAACATCGTATCCTACGCCGACGACACCCAGCTCATCCTCTCCCTCACCAAAGACCCCACCACTGCCAAACTCAACTTCCAGAAAGGAATGCAAGACGTCGCAGTCTGGATGACCAACAGCTGCCTGAAGCTCAACGCCGAGAAGACAGAAGTCCTCGTCCTTGGTACTACCCCTTCTGCATGGGACAGCACCTGGTGGCCGACCGCCCTCGGAAGCCCACCTACCCCCTCAGACCACGCCAAGAACCTTGGCATCGTACTCAACTCATTACTCACCATGAACCGACAGGTCAACGCCGTCACCTCCAGCCTCTTCAACACCCTCCGCATCCTCCACAAGACCTTCAAGTGGATCCCCCCTGAGTCAAGGAAGACAGTCACCCACGCACTCATCACCAGCAGACTGGACTATGGAAACGCACTCTACGCCAGCATCAACAAGTCCCTACTCTGCAAACTCCAGACAATACAGAACACCGCCGCCAGACTCGTCCTCGGCATCCCCCGACTCGAACACATCAGCCAACACCTACGAAATCTCCACTGGCTCTCCGTGGAGAAAAGAGTCCCTTTCAAAATTCTCACTCACGCCTACAAATGCCTACACAACAACGGACCCAAATACCTCAACGACAGAATCAACTTCCACGTACCCAAAAGAAACCTCCGATCTTCCAACCTCGCACTTGCCGAAACCCCGCGCATCCAGAGCCAGAGCAGGCGGAAGATCCTTCTCTCACATTGCAGCCAAGACCTGGAACGAGCTACCGGCAGACATCAGACGCGCCCCCTCCCTGAACACCTTCAGGAAGACCCTCAAGAACTGGCTCTTCGGCTAAACAGATCTGCGGATCTCCCCCCCCCCTCAGCGCCTTGAGACCCTCACGGGTGAGTAGCGCGCTTACAATTCCCTGATTGATTGATTGAAAACTGGGTGGGCGACTGTTCTACATATCTGGTTTCAGATAAGCAGTGGAAGACCTTTGAGACTGATACATTTGGTTCCCTTGCTGAAAGATCCATTGGTTAAATTGGCACTTGATTTTGCTGGTTCTTTTGATTTGTTGCCCGCAACAAAAAGTATGTTAGTCCTCGTTGATTACTTTTCGAAGTGGGTGTAATTTGACTTTGTCTGTTTGCCAGATACATCTTCTGTAATGTTTTTTGGGTTTTTTGCAAAGAAGTTTTGACATTGAAGGACTACCCAAGGAATTAATCACAGATAATAGTACTCATTTCAAATTCTTTACTATGAAGTTCATTGAGGGATTTGCCATCAAGCATTTGCAGATTGTCTTGTAGTCTACCTTGTCTAACGGTTTAGTTGAGCGTTTGAATAGTTTTTTTTAAAGAGGGCATACAGTCAGCTTTATTGTCAAGTGTTGCCGTAGAGGAGTTCTTGCAGGAAAAAGTATGGAATAATTTGGTAACTCTCCACAGTACTACTGGTGAGTGCCCTTTCAAGTTATTGCGCAAAAGAATGCCCACATGAATCTTATGCCCTGATTGGTTAGAAGATCTTAAAAGTAGTTCACCTAATCTAGGAATTAGTCTTGATATTGGAGGCAGAGTTAAAAGCAAACAAATTGTCATGAAAACCAATTTTGAGAAAAAACACTTCGCAAATGCTTTGGTTCTGGAAATTAGGGTTTGGGTGCTCAGTAAGAAAACCAACAGGATTCGAAAAAGAGAATCCAAATTTATGTGCCTGTCGGAGTGCGCAAAGTTTCTAAAGTAGCAGTGTTGTTGGAAGGGAAAGGTTGGTGGAGTAGGAGTCTGGTACTGCTTTCTCCAAAACTAGTCTAAGAAAATGTGTGTGTGAAAAGATTGGGTGATTCTAGTATTAATAATTCTTGATGGATTGCTGGAGAGAGTGCAACATATCCCTACTGGAACAAGCCGGACCAAAGAAGTCAGTCTTCAAGTGTTTTGTATGATTTTTCCAATGGTTCTGAAGAAGTGGCTTCAGAAACCTCTTCTCTGTCCAAATCAGTCCCAGTTTCTAGTGGGGCCTCTGAGTAGAGTAACCACTGATTGATTGGATTTAAATGTTCCTCCGGCATGTGTTGCTAGACCCACTCAGTGTCTCTGTTCCTGTGAATTTTAAAGATTATTACATACATTGAACTTGTATTTGTTAATTCGTACATTTATTTGTTTCATCATCTGTTTGCTTGCTGTTAATGCGTTACGTTTTTTTTTGGTTGTTGCTTCCCTCCCCTTATTTTGTCTTATTTTTGGAAGTTTTGTTTTGTAAGAGGAAAGGTGATGTAAGATTCTTTACTGTACTGCTGCTCTCTTGCTGGTCTTGTGATGTATGTAGTTGTTTGATTTGGATTTTTTTTTAAACTTATTTTTATTGATGTTTTAGTTTATGTCCAGTGTGGTAACAACAAACAGGCCATAGCGTTAAAGATAGCGTTTCAAACATCAATGGACATAGTAACAGAGACAGACATTTCAGATTGTAAAATACCATAGTTTGAACAATTGGACACATGAATGTTCTGATTCCTGCCTTGCCTGTGTTCTGTGCAGCTCTTGCTTAGTCCCTCACAGATGCTAGCAGAGCAGGAGGTGCAACCATGGTCTCCATTTAGTTCAGCTTAATAAACTCACCTTCATCTTGCGTGTCGTCTCCTCTTTACGAAGGTATAATTAACTTCAATATTCTGTTGGGGATGGACTGTAAGGTGGATGTTAAAATGGTGTATAAAATGAAGAGATCCTCTTTTGACGTGTTACCACAGCATTAGGAAAATAAATATAGGCAAAACATAGACATTTTTTTTTATCAATATCAAGTGTTAATTCCCACACAGTGGTGTTTTTGGAAATTATAATGGAAAGCAAAATATTAAAGATGAAAAGCTGTTTTAGTTATCTAAATTTATGATTATTAGCCCAGACCTCTTTCACATTGTTTCTTTTGTAAGACAGTCGGCTGGTTAACAAGGATTAAGTGTTGCTAAAGACAGATCTTTAAAAGCAGATATTTGCAAGATCCTGTTAGCGAAATAACCAGTAATTGTTAATAGTTTTAATGCATGGAAAATATAAGTCTGTAAATAAAATATGAAAGGAGGAGACTGCTTTATGATTGAAGGAAAGGAACTCTTTTTGTATGATCTCTTCCCCACTCCCACCCGAAGGTTTTGAACTGATGCTGCTGGTTTTTCAACTCTGTATGGCACTGGGCCCTGCTGTCCAGGCCCCAATGCATATGCCTGACCCCCAAAGTATGTGTACAATTGGCTAATACATGATTGGCTTAATTACCTTACCCATAAGCCCCTAGTATATGGTACAAGAGGTACCCAGGGTTAGTTAATTTAATATCACTAGTGGACTGTGGCACGTAATTGGGCCACCCACCACTACAGTGACCAAGGTGAAAACATGACTAGACCTGCCACTGCAGCCTAGTCAGGCAGCGTGTTTGCCAGGTCAAAACCTTCCTTTT
This sequence comes from Calotriton arnoldi, assembly GCA_963921515.1. Lineage (NCBI taxonomy): Eukaryota > Metazoa > Chordata > Amphibia > Caudata > Salamandridae > Calotriton > Calotriton arnoldi. Next base: position 385,671 of record CAWUFW010011315.1, on the reverse strand, counting down.
TAATATTAATAAGCCACCTCTAGGGAAGGCCTTGGTAGCTTTGAGAAAGTGCCTTCTTTCTGCATGGTTGCCCCCACTTTTTTGCTAAACTGCTGATGTGCTTTGACTGAGTGTGCCCTGGGCTCCTGCTAATCAGCTACCCAGGGCCTATGTTATTTCCCTAAAACTGCATTGAAAACAAAACCCAATTGGCATCTCTGGCCACAGGTCAGCCCCTGGTAAATGGTACCACAGGTACCCAGGGCACTGTGACCAAGGAAGACCTCTAAGGGCTGCAGCACTTATTGTGCCACCCGTAGAGGCCCTGTACCTTTACACTCACACATTGCCTTTGCAGGCTGCGTGTCTTGGTGCAGAACAAAGTGAAGAGTCGACATGGCACACATCCATGTGTGCCATGCCTATAACCCACTGCCCTGGTATAGATCAGTCACCCCTCTAGCTGGGTCCCCTTTACCAGTGGTGAGGGTACAGGTGCATGAGCCCTGTACCCCTACAGTGTCTAAGTCCATTCTTGGACATTGTAAGTGCAGTACTGCCATTAAGAGTATATGGTCCTGGGAGTTTGTCATTACGAACTCCACTGCACCATAATGGCTACACTGAAAACTGAGAAGTTTGGTATCAAACTTCTCAGCACATTAAACCCACACTGATGCCAGTGTGGGACTTAATAAAAAATGCACACAGAGGGCGTCTTAGGGATGCCCCTTGAAAAACGACCTACCACTAGTGTCCAGGCTGAGTTGCTGCTTTCAGCTGCCACCACCAGACATGTTTCTGGACCCCTGGGTCGAGAGCCTGCTGCTCTCGGGGGCCTGAAACAATGCACATCCTGGGACGAGGTGCCAAGCCTCCTCCCCAGGATGGGCAGGGTCCACGAAGGGGAAGCTTCAAAGGCTTGCTGCCTTTGTGAGCTTCCCCAGGCCACTTACTGATTTTAGCAACTGGTCCTCGCTGGTTCTGACCCCCACTTTGGGTGGGAGAACCGGCGGAAAAAACAAGTGAGGAAGAGAGGTGTGCCCACCTCTGCCAACTCCACCCCTCAGGTGGGGGAGGCGAGGTGAGGCACAACTCTCAGTCCCCGCCATCTTGCAGATGGGGGGACCCATCCAACCAGGGTGGCATAATAGGGGGTGTACCCACCCCAGGGAAGGGACCCATTGGTCCCAACCTTTTTATCTACCTGTAACACCCCTAAATCTAGTATTTAGGGGCACCCCGGAACCTTGCTTTCTCAGACAAGAAACCAGAAGAAGAAAAGAAGAAGGACCGAACAGCCGTGCCGAAGCTAAGAAGAGGAGGATGCCCACTGACTTGGGCCCAGCCCTACAGGCCTGTTGCCACCTTGAACCTGCAGAAGCAAAACTCCGGTGTGTCCTGCAGCCAGCAGCCTCAAGAACCCCGAGGACCTGCCCTGTCTCCCGTAAATACCGGATTTGTTCACCAACAGACTCCAGGTCTGCCAAAGTCCGCGAGTCTGCACCACTCTGCACCCGACGCTCACGGCCCGAGTTCAAGTGGCCCAACACCAAGAGGATATCCCCCCGGCGATCCTGACCCGAGATCCGGTGGCCCCTGACCTACCTGAAGCCTCCAGCTGACGCCTGCAGCCTCAAACCGGAATGTCCCTCCAACCGCAACCATGAGCTGGTAAGAAGATCCGACCCTAAAAGGCACCCCTGCACCCGACGCCCCACGGCTTTGGGTGGCCCAACAGACGGTGCCAAACCAACCCCCAGCATCCCAACTTACCTCTCCAAGTGGTTGTCGCACCCAGAAGACCTTCGTCCCCGAGCCTGCGGTGTTTTTGCAAACCGGAGACTCCCCATTGAAAGCTACAGGGCACACAACGCCAATACAGCACTCTGCACCCGGCCGCCCTAGCGCCGCTGAGGGTGCACCTTTTGTGCTGGCTTGAAACCCCATTTGCCCCCGCTTAAGTCCAGGAGCTTTGCTCGCACAACCCAGTGGCCTGCTCGTCAGCAGCCACCAACCGAGGCCCCCCTATTCCCCATTGGATAACATTGGGCCTCAGCACTCTGCACCCGGCCGCCCTAGTGCCGCTGAGGGTGTAACAAGAGTGCATCCTTGACCCTGGGGGACCCCTGAGCCTAACCCCAGAATACCAACTCCCACAACAAAGTACTTACCTGCTAACCGATAGCACTATTTTCCTCCATAGGATAACATTGACTGCTTTTCTTTGAAAAGTGTGGAGTTGGAAAATCTATGAAAACCTTTAAAACTGTAACTAAATAACCAAAACACTTTTACTTACCTGTTTACAGGAAATGTCCCAGTGCAGTATCCTTGCATACTGCACTGTGTAAGAAAAGTAATCTACTTGACATTCTACTAAAAAGCCTATACAAAGTATATGTACAGTATATCAAAAGCATTGCATTACCAGTAACTCGACTGTAATCAAACCAAAGTGCATATACAATTGCGATTCAAACTGTTGACAAACTGCATTACTACTGTAAGGTTTTTATTGCTTACCTGTGCCAGGCTTGCTTGGTTCTAGAAAATAAAATCATTAAAAGAATATTTTTATACAAAACCAATTGGTCTGAAGTTCAGTCTTTGAGTGTGTGATATCATTTGCTAATTGTCTACAACAAATGCTTGACACTACCCTCTGATACAGCCTTACTGCTCGACCACACTACCACAAGGTGCTATCTACTTTTACCGCTGCCTACCTTTGGGGTTCCATTGGACTCTGTGCACACTATATCTCACTTTGGTATAGTGTATTCAGAGCCAGCTTCCTACAGTAGCCCACCAGGCAGGGTGCTTAATAATTAAGAGGGCAAGTTCCTTTCATGTTTAACTTGCCCTGACAGTGAAAAATGTCCGTTTTCACTGTTAAAAGGCCGGTGGCCCAGTTGGCTAACTTTGAGTTTCACTAGCAATCGCGCTGACTGCTAAATTCCATTTGAGTTCACCAATAACATTACTCCAAAGTATCAAATTAATTGTTACATTATACAAGACTTACTGCTGAAATTGGATTTAAGGTAACTTTTAGTAGAATGACAACTTTAGAAAGTCACCACTTTGTTGCACAAACCGCCAGTAACCTTTCCAGTCTATCTGCAGCCGAGCCACCATGCTGTCCCCCTGCTAGGAAGTGTGAAGGGCTCCCAGGAACAGGAGACAATGAGAATTGTTGGTGACTACCACCACCTGGGTAACTACCGGGTTGTGGCCACAGATGGCCCACCTTCAAAGAGACTATTTCCTCAGTGAAGTGAATGGCTATTACACCTTGCCTGTTGCACCTTTGTGTAGCCAGACAGGCTGGCATTTCGTATAGAGGAGGAAAACCTGTTGGAGAACATGTTTTCCAGGATGAGTGACTCATTATGATGGGTACACCCCAGGGCTCCACACAGGGGAAGAAGGCTTGCGCCATCTTGAATTTAGGTAGAGAGAGGTAACCTTGGATTGTTTTGGTGGGCAAACCCCTAGGATTGGTTAAAGTAGAAATGGTTGACTTGTGGAAACTATTGCCCCATCGGCTAATTAGTGTTCCCCTCCCACAAACACAAAGATGGCATTAAAGTGGCACCCCAGACACTGCCCTTAGATCACTACTGGACTGGAAAGAAGTCGGGAGAAGGACTGCCCTACTGCTCCTTGGACCCACCAAAGACTGGACTGCACTGGCTGCACCCTAGGCACCTGCACAGAACTGTGCCCACTCGTGGAAAAGGGCTCCACTCGTGTCACAACTGAAGTAGTGACTCCAAGGGTTAGTTGACTAGGCTCCTGTTAAGCATCAAGATCACCAAAAGCTAAGGAACCCTGCACTCCTCGAGATCCCAACTGCCCAGAAATGCCTGACTGCCTCTGGATGCCGAAGTGCCTGCTGGACTACCAAGTCTCGACCTTCCTGGGGTGTCCCTAAGTCTGCTTTATTTTCATATGGGGTTTATGAAACATCAAGAGGTTTGTTGATTTCTCTATGTATTTGCATTTGCAGATCTGACTTGACAGCACAGATGCAGCCAGACTTTGTGATCATCAGAATAAGAACTTTACGAAGTAGCGGTGAAAGTAGCTCAAACCCCACTCACATGTTTAACTGAATAGCTTTTTGATTGGAAAAAAATGGGTTCTACCACTGGAAAAAGGCATGAAGTTTGAGTTAGTTATGTACACAAGCTAATGATTAAGGCAATATATCTAATTGGGGAAATGCATGTCCTGTGCCCCATGTCTGATCTGTTTATTATGAAAATTTACTACAAAGGTCATAGGCCAGACAAATTTATCATGAAAAGATGATTTTCAAGCCAATAAACCTTTAAAGTTGGATTGTTTTTACTCAATGGTGAAGTTTGTAGAAGGGTTTTTTAACGTGGAATCTCACCGATTACCACAGTGTGTGTGTTTTTTTTACACCCTCTCACTAAACCTGGGGTAGAAGATCTGCACTACGATCATTCTTGTTAGGCACTCTAAGGTGTCAAGCGTACTGTTTTAGAAATTGCAGGTAGATCGTGCACTCCTTTTAAAGTAACGTAATCTGTTATTAAACCAGAGTTTTTTGATCCGTGTGCTTCACCTTTCCTTGTGTTTACCTTACACAGTGAGACATGTACATGGGGCTTGAAGCCAACTGGCTGCTAGGGCAAAGGTGTGCATAACTTATGCTTGATATACAAACATTTCAAACCAAATCAACAATAAATTTTCTTCTTTCGCATTATTTTTAATGCATTCTTCCTTAATCAAAAGAAACAATGACAATTATTTTCATAATTCTCAACTAATACATTGCAACTGAATCTGCATCAACATCATAAATTATACAAGCAGCTCAATTAATCCGTGCCATTCAGTTTGATCAACATAGGCAAATGCATTGCGGGACCAGCGTCCCTTCATCAGGGGCACATCTGTAAAAAATACCAAAATCATATTTACATGTACTTTCATGGAGCGATATCCGTCATAATACCATCAGCCCAAACTTTCTCCCAAAATCCAGCATCTTAACCTCCTCTGTGGTCTCCTCCTCCACACCAGTGTCATGCAAAAAGTGCAACAGTCCAAAATGTCCCGTGTCCATAATTAATGGTAATAGTGTCATACTACAACGGTGTCATCATGATTACTCGGCACAGAAATCTTAATATATCAAATTCTCAAATGCCTTGGCGGTCACGTAATGTGTCTGTTACTGAAAGTAGAAAACCATCTATTGGCATCTCTAAGTACAACTACACCTTCTGTTTGTGTTCATGCAGCTGTGCGAAAGATTACACACGTACCTGTAGGTGACTATAAAACCATATGCTTTCCCTAGGAAGACAATCCAAAACCAAACTTTACAGAAATCCTGTGTAAACAGTCCGTTTAACTCACGCTGTGTTAAGAGTGACCACTAACGCTTACCGAAGCAAAACGCCAATGTTCAATACACCTTCCCTGCAGAGACAGAATAGACCACGAGCACGTTAGTGTCTCTGTACAAGCTAATATTTGGCAACAAAAAGCATTTAACCGGGCAAATTTAGGAATTCTTACCGATTAAAATTGTGTTGAGGTACCCTCCAGAAAGGACTCTCTTCGTACATACCTGACGCAACTGTGTTTTAAACCTCGCCCGCGTTACCCATGTCATGTGATCTCTCACATGATCGTGGTCAGTAAATGACTATTTGGAAAAAGCGGTCACCATTTTTTAACGGTCCTCAAGCAGCTCCAGAATTGTACGCCGATCTAAAATATTATTCTACATAAAGCCCAGCTGTCAACATCTTGTGTTATAACGACGATGTGATGGCTACAGTCAGTTTAGAAAGAAAAAACTGCCCTGAGTAATGGTTATATTCCTCACTAAGCCACATGTTATAATACCGGCCTAAATTAATCAGCGCCATCTTGTACTGCCTCCGTATTACCAATACATCCTGAAACCAGCCTATAACTACACCTTCCCTGCAGAGACAGAATAGGCCATGAGCGCGTTAGTGGTCAGTAAATGACTCACTTTGGCTTTATGTAGACTAATATTTTAGATCGGCGTATAATTCTGGAGCTGCTTGAGGACCGCTTTTTCCAAAGTGAGTCATTTACTGACCACGATCATGTGAGAGATCACATGACATGGGTAACGCGGGCGAGGTTTAAAACACAGTTGCGTCGGGTATGAACGTAGAGAGTCCTTTCTGGAGGGAACCTCGACACGATTTCATCGGTAAGAATTCCTAAGTTTGCCCGGTTAAACGCTTTTTGTTGCCAAATATTAGCGTGTACAGAGACACTAACGCGCTCGTGGTCTATTCTGTCTCTGCAGGGAAGGTGTATTGAACATTGCCGTTTTGCTTCGGTAAGCGTTAGTGGTCACTCTTTTAACACAGCGTGTGAATAAAACGGACTGTTTACACAGGATTTCTGTAACGTTTGGTTTTGGATTGTCTTCCTAGGGAAAGCATATGGTTTTATAGTCACCTACAGGTATGTGTTTAACTTTTCGCACAACTGCATGAACACAAACAGAAGGTGTAGTTGTACTTAGAGATGCCAACAGATGGTTTTCTACTTTCTGTACCAGCCACATTACCTGACCGCCAAGGCATTTGAGAATTTGATATATTAAGATTTCTGTGCCAAGTGAGTAATCATGATGACACCGTTGTAGTATGACACTATTACCTTTAATTATGGACACAGGACATTTTGGACTGTTGCACTTTTTGCATGACACTGGTGTGGAGGAGGAGACCACAGAGGAGGTTAAGGGACTGGATTTTAGGAGAAAGTTTGGGCTGATGGTATTATGACGGATATCGCTCCATGAAAGTACATGTAAATATGATTTTTTGTATTTTTTACAGATGTCCCCCTGATGAAGGGACGCTGGTCCCGAAATGCATTGGCCCTATGTTGATCAGACTGAATGGCACGGATTAATTGAGCTGCTTGTATAATTTTGGATGTTGATGCAGATTCAGTTGCAATGTATTAGTTGAGAATTGTGAAAAGAATTGTCATTGTTTCTTTTGATTAAGGAAGAATGCATTAAAAATAATGCGAAAGATAATTTATTGTTGATTTGTTTTGAAATGTTTGTATATCAAGCATAAGTTGTGCACACCTTTGCCCTAGCTGCCAGTTGGCTTCTAGCCCCATGTACAAGAAGCTGTTTTGCCATCTGTAATTTGATACACCTTTTGTAATTTTACAACTGTATGCTTGATAACTGTCTTGAGGGAAAACTCGATACAGTATGGATTAATTGGTTCTGGTGACAAACATTAAAGGCCATATGTCGGGTCTGAATATTATGAGAAGTTACGACAAAAGCATCAGGCCTGTATTTATTGTGAAACCCGTTTTAAGTATGCCCAAGATACTGATTTAAGGAACATGTGTTATTTGTACAACTCCGAATTTCGTGCAAGCAGTTTGGCAATTTGTACCCAACTGGCTAGAACGCCTGTTTCTGTTCACTTGGATGAGCCAAAACGAGTTGGGAGCCAGTCACAGGGACCACTTAGATCCAGGGAGACAGTTACCTTTCAGGTCTAGCAGTCTCCGGGTCCTCTGTGCACTTTTCTTCTTTACCACGGCCCAGCAGAGAAGTGGTCCTGATTCTGGGGTTACAGGATGCTGAAGAGATGCAAGGAGTATTCCTGGGGCCACCTTGGTATCCAAGAGCTTCAGGTGTCTTCTCCTGCCTCAATCTCCCAAGATGCAGTAGTGGAGTCCACTGCAGGTTCAGTTTTTTTCCCTGTCTCCCGTTTACAGCAGTCTCATTGGTTACTTACAGGTAAATAAATCTTTCTTGTCTGGGGCCCACAGTCTACTTGGCCTTCAGTCACGGGTCCAACGACCTTGAGGGCACCTTGTGACGGTGAAGATTCTGTCCCAAGCTGCACTTCAGTGTACAGCCATGAGTAGGTGTTCCTGGGCAGCTGGGCTCTCAAGCATGCTGGCTTCTTTAGCTTTTATAGTCCTTTTTTTCTGTAACATGTTTTTATTGGCATTTATCGTATTAATACTCATACAGGTACAGTCTCAATATTCCTTAGCATGCATAGTTAAAATGTAGCAACCAGTTGGCATGTCTTATCTATCACGCCTATTCTTATCATGACCCCAATACATTTCAACAATTGTTTATCCTGCCGTGATGTTATTTTTTCACGCCTGTCTATATATTAGACCCTTGGATATTTTCACATTCTCTTGTGTATACATCGAGGGGTATGTATCTGCGCTGACTTGATGGTATGTTTTATCCTAAATAGGAGCCCCAAATGGGGAAACTCACCGATTGTGCCTTTGTGTTAATGCAAGAGTTAACAAAAAATGAAAAGAAACAAAAAAGGCTGTTATTCCGTAAACTAGAACATCTAACAAACCCATGCGTGGTATCTCAGTCCTGTTGGATCTGTTTTCTATTTTAGGTCTATCAAAGGTTGTCTCTAATGAAAAGGGGGGTGGGGGTAGCACAAGAAACGGAGGGTCTATGGCAGGGCGACTAGCCTCTCTGCACACTTCTCTCTTTCGTCGCCTCCATTGTACCTATGACTGAGTTTTAAGGAGCAGTTGTTGTTTAAAATCTACCTTCATGCCCTAGCCTAGCACCGTCCCTCCTAGGAGTCTTCAACGAGGGACGGTGTCACTCGTCTCGTTGGCGTGTGTGTGTGTGTACACTGCGTGTACACTGCGTACTGCAATCCAGTTGGGATGTACGGCTACTGTCTGAATCTTGGTCAATCTCTGGGTGCCCCCAGGTATCCAATGTTTGCCTCCACTACTCTGCAATGCGGCGTCTCCGCAGACTCCCTGCTTCCTCTTTAATCAAAGCCCTCCCCTTCGCACTGGCCCATTGTGACATGTCTCGTCTCCAGTCTTCTATCCTGGGGCCCATTGTGGATTTCCAGGCCATCTCTATTAGTCTCCTGGCCAAGACCAGGGCCAAATCTAGGAATCTATTTCCCACCCTTCGTTTGGGGGGATGTGGGAAAAGCCCCAGTAGGCAAACCTCAACACTGGGGGTCAGTGTGTGCCCCAGAGTCATGCGTGCCATGTCGACTACGGTCTCCCAGAATGGCTTTAGAGTTGGACATGCCCATCTCATGTGTGGGAAATCAGCATCCTCTTGGCTGCATCTGGGGCAGGGCCTAATCTCACCACCATACACTATCCTCAGCTTGTGAGGTGTCATTATTATTATTATTTAATTTTATAAGGCGCACAGCTACCCAGAGGTTTCCCGGCGCCATTGAACACACGCGGAAAGAGAGAGGAAAAAAACCAACTATTGGTTAAATAACCACGTTTTTAGGCCTTTGCGAAAGTTGTTATAGATGGTTTCGTGCCGGAGTGGCGTGGGGAGAGAATTCCATATTGAAGGAGCCAGGTAAGAAAAAGACCGGCCGCCCATACGTGCCCGTTTGATCCTAGGGACTAAAAATTTGACCTGAGTAGAGGATCGGAGAAGGCGCGTTGGGAGGTAGGGGTGGACTAAGGCACTCAAGTACTGTGGTGCTGTGCCCGATTTTATTGTTATGCATGTAACATAGGGCCTTGAATTTGATGCGATTCTCCATCCTAAGCCAATGGTGGTCCAGGAGAGAGCCTGAAATAGAGGCCTTTCTAGGCACCTGGCAAAGCAGTCTGGCCGCCGAATTCTGTACTACCTGCAGTTTTCGAATCACCTCCTTGTTGGCTCCTAAATACAGGACATTGCCATAGTCCAGCCTGGAAGTAATCTGGGCCTGGATCACTGTTTGTGTGGGACTAGGCAACATCCAGAGTATTTTTTTTGGAGCCATTTTAGGATGGTGAAGCAGATTGAGGCGACCGTGACTGCTTGCTGCCTCATTGATAGCTCGTCATCTATGACTATGCCTAGATTGCGGACTAATTGCACCGGTTGGGGAAGATCACCCATTTGAAGAGGCCAATGTCGGGGGGGGGGGCCCCCAAAGATCTTTGTTTTTCCCAAGAATTAAAACTTCTGTTTTTCCACCGTTTAGTTTTAACATGTTGGCATGCATCCAGCCAGCTATCTTTTGCAGTCCTACCTGGAGAGAGGACACCTTAGATGCCTCATTGGTGGAAAGAGAGAAGATTAGCTGGGTATCATCAGCATACGAGAAGATGGATAGGTCATATGCAAAAAATTTAATTGAGTGTATTTATTTAAGTCTGGTATTTGAAGATATTGATTTGGAATACGCAAGGGCTCTGGTCCATTCGGGGTCTGTAAGCTCTCTTTTCAACACTATCTCCCAGCAGGCACGCAACCGTGCCAGAGAGCATCGGGATGCCTCAGATATTGAGCAATATAGCCATTTAACCAGGTGCCTAGCTGTGCCTAGGGTCAAAACGGAGTGCAAAACTTGGTGGGTCTTGGGATCCTCCCTACAGTCTCCCCGCAGCGCTCGGAAGATGCAAAGCAGCGGGAATATATATGTCTTCCTTTTGTTAACTTTTAAGCCCGACACTCAGTCGAATTTACTCAGCAGGTCCAGGGCCGAGTTGGTGCCCATGTGTACATCTGTCAGGTAAATTAACAAGTCATCGGTGTACAATGAAATAATGTTGTCATGCCCACAGACTGATATTCCCAACCCGTCTCCCCCCTGTCGGAACATCGCAGCTAGGGGTTTGATTGCTAATGCAAATAGGAGTGGAGACGGGGGACAACCTTGTCTCGTCCCCCGGTGAATGCTATATTGTTGAGATACTATTTTACCAGTCCGGACTTGCGCAGTCTGCTCCATGTACAGCAGTTTCATTCATTTTAACCAGTCATCCCCCATGTCCATGCATTGCACTGTTTCCATTAAGTAATACCACCTCACCGTGTCGAAGGCCTTTTCGAGGTCTATCGACCGTATTGGTGTGTGCGGGTGGGTCTGGGTACTTGGGTGGTATAACACAGAGTATAACCTCCGCAAGTTCAGTGATGTGTTCCGAGAATAAATTAATCTGTTCTGGTCCGAGTGTATCAGGGTGGGCATGTGTGGAAGCAAGCGGAGTGCCATAATCTTACTAAGGATTTTAAAATCCGCGTTGAGCATGGAGAGCGGACGGAAGTCTCTTGGGTAGGCTTCCAAGGAGGTGGTTTTGGGAAGTGGGATTACCACCGCTTCTCCTAGGGAGTCCAGGAGCCGCCCAGTTTTCAAGGCTTCCGCGTATAGCGCCACCAATCTCAGCACTGAGCCATAGGTGGAATAAAATTATGCCGGGAGGCCATCCGGCCATGGTGTCTTCCCGGTTGCCATACTTCTGATGGCAGCTCAAATTTCATGTTCCGTCACCGGTCCACCCAGCGCTTCTCTGAATTGATGGTCTAACTTTTTTAGTGGTAAACCCATCAAACTTCTCTCTCTGCCGTCAGCGGGAGTGAGGGTGGCACGCAGTATAAGGTTCTATAGTACTCATAGAATATGGCATTTATTTCTTCAGGTTCGTGCACTGCATCTCCTTCCATTCCCATTATCTTAGTGATCGGTGACCCCTCGGATTTAGGTTTTATCAACCAGGCTAAGAGTCTGCCTGGCTTCCCTTCTTCTTGGACGTATAGTATTCTCTAAGGTCATGACACCGCAGTTGCTGTAATGCAGCGTCAAGTGATAATCGTGTTTCTTTTAAGCACTCAATGTGTTCGAGATCTGTACCCCTCATATTTCCCAGCTGGTGCAGCCTGTCCTCTAACATCTGTATTTCTGCATATAACCCTGCTGCGCTCCCAGCGATTGACTCGGGCAGTGACCCCGTATGACGGTCTTAAATGCATCCCACTCTATCAGCCTAGTGGACGCAGTTTGTGCATTGTCTGTAAAGTAATTGGAAATTGTGGTATGAAGTGATTCTCTACAGCAGACCTCTTCAAGTGCCTTCGGTTTAAGCCGCCACAGAGGGACCAGGGGACGGGTTCCTAGTGGCCGGAACTCCAGAAGCAGGGGGCAATGATCCGATATTGTGCGCCCTAGGTATTCGGTAAAGGGAACCATTTCGCATAAAGCAGGGGAGCACAGAAAGGCGTCCAGGCGTTTGTGTACTCTGTAGAGGGGTGAGTAAAAGGAGTAATCCCGTTGCACGGGGTGTTGTGTCCTCCACACGTCTCCCAATCCCCAATGTGTCATCCAATCCCTTAGGCCTGCCGCATTACACTGGGCTTGGGTTCCTGGCAAGGGGGGGGCTTGATCTACCGAGCAGGATATCTGACACGCTATTAAAGTCCCCACCCAAAAGAGGATCTGTTGCGGCGAGGTCCGCCAGGGGGTCCGACAGCTTATGGAGGAAGGGGATCTGGTCTTTATTAGGAGCGTATGTGCTCCCAAGCGTCATCTCCCGCCCCCCAGAGTCGGCCAGTTACCAGGACATAACTGGCTTCTTTATCCATGCGCTTATGCTGGGGTTCAAATGGGATTCCTGCCCTTACAAAGAGCAGCGCCCTTCTCGCAAATGCCAAGAATGAAGTGGCGAATACCTGTCCTCTCCACCGACTGCACAATGCATCTACCTCGCTCTGAATAAGGTGTCTCTTGCAACATGGCTACCTGCACTCCTCGCCTGCGTAGGTATCTGTGCTCTGTGCACATTGTGTCGCTTGTTTGCCGATCCCAGCCAACGTACGTTCCATGTCATCATTTTTAACGAGTAGTGTGGTGCTGCCATTTCTGACTGGATAATGTGTACCCCCCCCCCCACACCACCCCCTCCTTCAGAATGTGTAGAACCAGGCCGCGCACGCATGCAAACCAATAAAAAGTAACATAAGATTGGTAACTTCCCCCAAGTGTAACTCCCAGACCCAAGAGCAACTTGGCAGCGGCCAGCCGCCCAAACCGTGAATGAACCATCTAGTCAAATTAGGGGATCTGCCCCAGTCGTGAGTCAGTCCCCTCATAGGGGGTGGATTTCTGCCTTTGAAAAGTCTGTCTGCTTCCAAACACACCCGGCAATGCCCAGACCCCCAACAATGCCTCACACTGTGTACCAAATGAGGATGGGGTGTGGGCAAACAGGTGCCGCCTTACTTCTATACTGGTTTTCCAGAGGATGTCGTCTGCTGTCCCAGGAGTGAATACGGGCGTTTGTGTGCTGTCTGCTTGGGAGGACTGCGATTCGGATGCTTCGGTTCTCTTCATGGAAGGCGAGTCCAGGTCTGGGGTGCGCTCCGAGCTCCTTAATAGCGTTGCTACTGCTTGTAGAGCTTCTGCTCTCTCTTTCTCGGTCTGTGAAGGGCTGGGTTTCTTGGCTAGTCCCTTCCCGAGTCGATTCCGAGATCTTTTCCTTGCCTCGCCTCTGTTCTTAGGGCTAGTTGTGGCCTTTGGTGGTTGTGTTCCTGCTTTATAGGCTTCTATCCAATCCCAAGCCGCCGCCGGACTGTCACAGAAGTGGGTCTTGCCGTCAAGTATGATACGCAACTTGGCGGGGAACATCAGAGAATATTGGAGGCCTTTCTCCCTCAAAGCTCTCTTAACTTCAAGAAAAGATGCTCTCTCTTTCTGCACTTCCAGTGTATAGTCCGGGAAAATGGACACCTTGCTATTATTAACTGTGAAGGGACCTTCAGTCCTGGCTTTGTAAAGCAGGGTATTTCTGTCTTTATAATGGCGGAGGCGTGCCACTACCTGCTGCGGAGGCCGTCCAGGTGCCCGGGGTCGGGCCGGCGCACTGTGTGCTCGCTCGACTGTGTATAATGTCGAGAGGCCTTCCGGAGCAACCACTGTTTTAAGCCAATGCTCAAGGTAAGGAACTATGCCCTTGGCTTCCACTCCCTCTAGCAGACCCACCACGTGTTTGTTGTTGCGACCTTCCGCGTCATAAGCTCTACGTTCCAGAGCACACGTCCTATCCACGAGCTCAGCCACCCAAAGGAAGGTCATTTCCTCTGCAGGACGGAGGTCCATGAAGGTCTCCTCTACCTCGCTGACCCCGTCTGCCAGTTTGTGATGCTCCGCCCGGAGTAGGCCAAGCCCTACTGACACGGTGCTGATGTCCTGGTGTAGCGTGGTTTTGGTGTCTTCAATGGCTTCCAGTATTCTAGTTAGCTGCTGTTGCAGTAGATTTCCATGAGTTTCCAATTCGTGTTTCTGCGCAGCCAGGGTTTCTCCCGCCTCGTCAGCACTTCTGCGGGTTTAGCTCTGGTTTTGCTCATTTAGCGGAGTTTGGCATACAGCAGGCCAACGGAACAAGCCCACAAACACGACAAGGACACAAGCGAGAGTCTGCCAATGGGGCCCCCTCGGGGGGGAGGGGGGGAGGATGGAAGGGGGATGGACTCAAAGATTAAGCCAGCTAAACAGAGCGCCTTCCATCAGCGTCTCACCAGGCATTCCACTGGGTCACTGTTGAGCAACCCAGGGCTGTTCTCGCAGTTCTTTTTTTTTTTTTTTTTTTTTAAACTTTTTATTGAAAATAAAGCACAATATCCACATAGCAATACGATCGTAGGGTATATGATTAAAACAACATATTACGTCAATGTCAAATCCATCACATATTAGGGCAGTACAGGTTCTCAGCATTTGTTCGTCTCATTGCCATCTCCTCTGTGGGAGAAGTACAAATTTCCCCCGATAAGCGTTCCATCCTCCCCATTTTCTATCCCATTTCTTAGGGCAGCCCCTCCTCTTGTAAACTTCTTTCTCCATGATCATACATCTGTCCATTTCTGCTACCCAACTTATCGTGAATGGTGGTGTGTTGGATCCCCAGGACATGGCCACTGCCCTTTTTACTAATAGGTACCCCAACGCCACCCACTGCTGTTCGATTTCCGTGAGGTCAGTAGGTTGCCACACATTGAGGATCCCTGTTTTTGGCGACAGCTGAATGTGTTTGCCCAGCGTATCTTTCATCTTAGTAGTGGTTCTTTCCCAAAAAGGGCGAATGAGAGGACAGTCCCAGAGGATGTGGTAAAGGAGCCCTCCCGTCCGCATCCCCTCAGGCATAGTGCCTCGCTTCTGCTACCTATTTTCGCCAATAGGGTGCCCGACAGGTATGTCCTATGGAGTATTTTCAATTGTATGAGGCGGAACCGATGGTTCACAGCTATTTCCCTAGGGGACATCAAGGCGGCCTGCCATTCGTCATCGTCCAATTCCCTTAAGTCTGCCTGCCAGCGCGTTCTCAAAACCTGAAGGGTGTCTGGTAAATTATTGCAGAGTTTACGGTATGTGCTAGATACAGCTTTGGTCCTGAGTGGGTCTATGAGTACTCGGTCTTCTAAAGGGGATGCGTCGGGTAAGGTAGAGAGGTCAGGGACAGTGGTAAGAATGGCGTGTCGGATTTGTATGTATCGGAAGATCTCTCCTTGTGCGAGTGTATATTTGGTTTGCAAGTCAGTAAATGTGAGGAGTTCCCCCTTATCCACCAGGTCCCCCAATGTAGTGATTCCGATAGTGTCCCACCTATCAAATCCTTTGTGAAAGCAGAGCGACCCCAGTCTCTGTGAAGACCACAACGGAGTAGCCTTGGTGAACTTGTCCGCCCACCCCAGACGTCTGTTAGCCTGGTGCCAGACCGCCACTGTTTGCGACATGGGTCCAAGGTAACGGCCCCTTCGGATTTTACTATAGAGGGCTCCCATATATCCTTCTCGGCCTGTTTGGTATTTTTCTAAGTGAAAGGCCGGGTTTGTTGGGGGGCCATGAATCCATTGGTTAACTGGTACCAATTGAGAGGCCCAGTAGTAAAGACGGAGATCAGGAAGGGCAATTCCTCCGTCGTACCAGCTCTTGGTAAGTTTCTGGAGGGCGATCCGCGGGGCTTTCCCGTCCCAGAGTAGGGTGCGGAGTTCACTTTCTATGGCTGTGAAGTAATGATCTGTTACGGGAAAGGGGCTATTCTGAAGGACATACAAAAATCTGGGCAAAGAGAGCATTTTAAATAGAGCTGCCCTGCCAAGGAGAGATAGGGGCAGCGACCGCCAATGTCGCACATCATCCTGTAGCCGCTGCAAGGGGCCCAGGAGGTTGCGGTCATAAAACAGTTTAGGGTCTGAGGTGATGAAGATGCCCAGATATTTAAAGCCTGTCGATGTGCACTGGACTGAGTAACCCCAGGCAGGCGAGGTGGAGGGCCATGGAGCACATATAAGACTGATTTTGACCAGTTGATAGAGTAGCCTGCATATTTGCCAAAGTTCGTGATAACATCAAACAGTCTGTTTAGGGAAGTTCGAGGGGATGCCAGATATATAAGGATGTCATCAGCATATAATGAGATTTTATCTTCTATGTCCTCACTCCATTTTAGTCCCCTTATTACAACATCTTGTCTTATCCAGTGGGCCAATGGTTCAAGAGTGAGGGCAAACAGCAAGGGGGACAAGGGACAGCCCTGTCTGGTGCCTCTATGCAAGGCGAATGTGCGGGAGGTGTGATTATTTACCCTTACCTGTCCTAGCAGGTCTGTGTATAGTAGTGTTACCCACCGTCTAAAATTGGGGCCAAAGCCCAGTCGAGCCAACACCTCAAACAGATATGGCCACTCTATTGAATCAAACGCCATGGTGGCATCTAAAGAGAGTATGACCGCGTTCGCGCAGGTAGGGCTGTCTGCCCAGAACATTATGGACCCGTCGAATATTTAGGGCGGTATTTCGACCAGGTATAAAGCCTGACTGGTCCTCATGGACCAAAGATGGGAGTACAGCTGTTAGTCGGGATGCTAAGAGTTTAGCCAGCACCTTAGCCTCCGAGCTAATTAGTGAGATGGGTCGGTATGACCCACAAGTAGTCCCTGGTTTGCCCGGCTTGCGGATGACAACAATATTAGCTAGCCTTTGGTCTAAGGGAAGGATTCCCCTTTCTTTGCTTTCCTCATACATGTTTTTGAGGTGAGGAGCAACCTTAAGAGCCAACCCTTTCAGGAATTCAATGGGAATCCCGTTGGGTCCCATCGCTTTTCCTGAGTTCAGAGCGAAAATGGCTCCACAAACCTCTTCTGCCGTGATATCAGCATCTAAGGCTTCCCTGTCGGCATCTGACAGTCGTGGCAGGTCCATTTCCTCTAAAAGCTGGCGGGATTCCTCAAACGAATACGAGGTTTTAGAAGTGTATATATCTTCTAGGTGGTTCGCAAACGTATCAGCCACCTCTTGAGGATCTGTAACTGATTTCCCATCTCCCAATATGATTTCCGGGACCCACCGCGATTCTTGATCTCGTTTCTCTAGCCATGCTAGCATTTTCCCGGCCCTTTCACCGTGCTCATAAACCCTGTGTCTAGTTTGAAATAGCCTTGCTTGGGCTTTCTCTCTTGCTAGTTCCCTGTATTCTAGTTGTTTATTGCGGAGTTTTTGGGCCGTATCAACAGTAGGGGAAGTATTATGTTCCGCCTCTAAAAGGAGCACTTCACTCTCCTTCTGATGCAGCTGTTCGTTTTGGTTCCGCAGGTACCCTATCTTCAAACCCAACGCCCGGCCCTTAATGACCGCCTTGTAAGCCTCCCAAATGGTATTCGCTGAGTCCACCGATCCAAGATTTTCAGTAAAGTAGTGATCTGTATGGGCGGCCAGGTCCTCTTTGATGTCAGGAATAGTGAGCAGCCATGGGTTAATAATTATGGGTCCCCGGTCCACGGGTTTGTAAAAGGTGAGGTCCACTACAAGGGGAGAGTGGTCGGATATTCCCTGGGGAGGCCCTGAAGACATCTAAAGTTCCCTACGTCAGAGAGGAGGGTAAAAAATAGTCAATTCGGGACATGCTATTGTGTGCATTAGAATAGTGCGTGAAGTGAATTTGCTTTGGGTTCAGTGATCGCCACAGGTCTGTAATTCCCATGGCGTGAGCAAAGTTTGCTAGTGGTGTGGGGCGTCTGGGAGAAACTGTATGAGGGTGTCTGTCGACCTTGTCGTCCATAGTCATGTTAAAGTCTCCCCCAGAACCAGCGTGCCCAGAGGGAGAGCTATAAGTATCTGTCCCAGTTCTTGTAGTGCTAGTTTGCCTAGGGCTGGTGGGAGATAGGCTGAGATTATGTTGAGATGTTTCCCTTCCCAGGTGGCCTCCAGTATTGCGAACCGACCCTGCGGGTCGGTCTGTACACGAGTTGGGGTAAGGGCTAAGTTCTTACGCATAAGGATTCCAGTGCCTCTAGAGCCGGATGTAAAACCAGCGTGGGCCACCAGTTTGTACCCCCATCGGTGGAGTGCCTTGCAGCTATTGCCCACTAAATGGGTTTCCTGTAGTAACACCAGATCTGGGGAATGACGTTTAAGATATTGCAGGACTATCCCCCTTTTGATTTTACTTCCCAGTCCATTGACGTTCCACGTCAGTACGGACAGCTTCCTATGTGTTGTATGAGTCATGGCAAGTGTTACGAGGCAACAAGTCTGTAGCTCTTAGCCAAGAGTTGGAGCTTGCGGTGCCGGATTTGAGGACAGGGTGATGTAAGCGATCTGGTTGCTTTGGGAGATCCCTCCCTTCCATAGCTGCTGATGTCCCCCAAACGTTGTTTCTTGGCATCTCAAGCCTGAGATACCCCACTGCGTTGTGTGTGCTGTGCAATAAAATCAAACCATTAAAACCCCAACTAACCCCCTCCCCCCTGTACCTCCCTCCCCGCCCCCTGCCAGTGGATTTTGAACTATCCACCCCCAACAAGGCAGAGTGCCTGTCGCCCTCCCTCCCATTCGTGAGGTGCCTGGCTAACCGCAACCAGTCCTCGCCGTCCCTCCCGCTTTCAATGTTATTTTAGTTATGACTAACATTACAGTCCAGTCCTATAGGTGTTTTGATAAGTGTCACATTTATCCCCAGTACGCTGGGTTTCGGAGGTCCCTCCGTCGATAGCTGAGTCGTTGTTTTCTTATTCGGTCGTTCTTGGCATTACAGGACTCAGTTCAGTGGGTGTAGGTCCATTGGTCATGAGAGGCCCTGCAGCCCTATAGATTGGGTCAGTGTGTGTCCTCCAGATCTCCTTCTGATCGTCCCTCTCCCGTGACAGGGGGCTGGCGTCTGCCTCCACCAGCGCCTCCAATATTCCGGCCGTCTAGGTGTTTGCCCGCTCTACGCCAGCCCTCTATCCAGTCCCAGGCCTCCTCCGGGGACAGGAAGAACCAAGTCTTTCCGTCGGATTCTATTCGTAGTTTGTCCGGGAATAACATGGAATACTTGATGTTTTTATCCCGGAGCGCTTTCTTTATGGTTGTGAAGCTTCGTCTTTGGGCTTGCACCTTGACCGTGTAGTCCGGGAAAAAAGTGATATTTGCATTGTCTAATTTCAGGGGAGGTCCAGTCCTGGCAGTTTGTAAAATCACGTCCTCTGAAGTTAAAAATCCTCGCGATCAGTGGACGTGGAGGAGCCCCGGGCCTTGGGCGCCCGCCGGAACCCTGTGGGCGCGCTCTATGGAGAAATAATTGGAGAGACGCTTGGGTTGGAGTTTATTAAGTATGAGATCCTCGGCGAAGAGGTCAGTTGTGGGTCCCTCCATTCGCTCCGGTACGCCGAGGATGCGGAAGTTATTTCTTCTGGCCCTTCCTTCATATTCGTCGAGGAGGTCCTCCATCCTTTTTGTTGGTGTTGTAGTTGTGTGACTTGGGTTTGTAGGACTGAGGTGTCTGCTACCAGAGTTGTTGTAGTGGTTTCAACTTCCCGGACTCGAGAGTCCATCTTCCGTAGGTCTGCTCTCAAAAGGGTCACCTCTACATTCACGGAATCTATGCGCGATTCCAAGGACGTTCGCACTCCTGCTATGGCCTCCATGATATCCTCCAGAGTGGGAGATTTGGCCTGGGAACACTGTTGCGATGTTTTAGGATCTTCGCCAGATGTCTGGTTGCCCTCCTCATTTTTCTTCGTCCAGGCAAACTTATCAAGTTGTTTCTGGACCTGAATTTTGGGACCTCTGGTAGTAGCCATGGGATAACTTCGGGGCCCCCTCGTCTCGGCCGTCACCGGAATGTGGGAGGCCTATCTATTTTCAAGGTGAAGCTCGCAGGCTAGGCAGTCGATTGGGGCCCTCGCGGCGGTCCTCGTCCGCGACTCTTTTCTACAATTATTAGAGGAGTGGGTGGAGCGTTGGTATACCTCTATCTGTGTGCCCAGAAGATGGTAGGGCTGGTTACGCAAGGGTTCGTGGTGATCAGGGCTACAGCGGTTTCTCTAGTGTCCCGCCAAGGCTGTGTTGCCGTGGGCCACTCAGACACCGCCCTCTCGCCCTGGGGGCCAGATGTATCGTCCACAGTCCAGGGCACCAGAGAGTAAATGGGATCTGGGGCAGGCGCACCCCCCTGTGGGGCCACTCTTGCCTTAGCTGCTCTGAGGGTACGCCTGACAGGATCCGGCCCTCGCTGTTAGGCCGCAAGGCCCGGGCTCTGCTTTGTTTCTCCCTGGCCGCTCTGTTATCCCCAAGTTCCCGCTAAGGCTGTGTTACTGCGGGTTATCGGGGTGCTCCCATCTCGCCTGGAGGTACAGATGTTGCGCCCGCGTTTCGGGAGGAAGCAAGACGCTAGCTGGTGTATTTTTTCCTGGCGCATTCACCCACTGGGTCTGAGTCGGATGAGCCACCCCCCGCTGATAGGCCGCAAGGCCGGGGGCTCGATTTTGCTCCCTCACTGGCTGCCTGGGTCTCAGTCCGGTGGGCAGGCGCGCTCTTCCGCCCTCCGCCACACCCTGCCTGCAACTCCTCACCGGGCTCCGTCGGAGGCCTCGCACTGCTCGATTTCACCCGCTCTATTCCGGAGAGGCCCCCGGCCAGGGACCCAGATCGGGCAGGCCGAAGACGGCAGAGTCACTCGCGGTCGGCTCCTCCCGCAGTCCATACGCCGCGTCTCCGAACGCAGCCGGTGACGTCCAGCGCCGATCAGGGCTGAAGCCTCGGAGGTTGCCGCTACCTTTCCTTCCGGCTAGTGTCGCGTAGTTCAAGGCGGATTCATTGTGGAGTTCACTCCCACCGCCGTCCGAGCCGCTCGCTCCGGGCCGCCATTTTCGATTTGCCCTGGATCACTCTTCCTATGTCGCTCCGGTCCTCCCCATTAGCCTCGCAGCGATTCCTTTGTTGAGGACTGGCTTAGGAAACGTTCCCTTTTGTTTGGGGGAAGTTTCAGTGCTGTCTCACGGATCTATAATCGGATTAATACGGCGTGGGCTGTGGAGCCGCTTCAGCAAGCGACCATTTCCCTCGGCCGCTAGCCACGCCCCCCTGTTCTCGCAGTTCTTAATGCGCCCCACAGCGCGGGACCGGTCAGTGGTCGTCTTACACTCTGGGAGCGAGACTGGCCCTCGGTGTGCAACCCTTTTGTTGTGGTCGAGGGCACTCTATGTCTGGGCCCAGAAGTTGCCAAAGTCCGCCTGGGACGCTCTTCCCTATAAGGGTGAGGGCTGGGAGTAGCAGACCCACCAGTCCCTGCCCCGTTGGGGCGCCTTCCGCTGCCTGTGTGGGGGGGGAGGCTTAGCTCGCCCCCGGTCTTCGCCTGGTGCGAGATGTTTCTACTCTGTGTCTTCCTAGGGGAGTCCCAAGTTTGCCCTCCAGGGGGAATTAGGGCTTTTCCTAGCCTGCAACTATTTCCAAGTGTTGGGGTTTGGGCTGTCTCTCTGCAGCCGGCTATACGTTTACTTCATGCCTGTCAGGGGAGCCTCACCTCTGGCCTAGGCCAGGGTCTGCATCCAGGCCCACCTGGTCCGTCCCCTCTGTTGTGCTCAGTCTCCGCCTCTCTGTGTCTTTTGTTGGGCCGTGGGCCGCAGCCGGGTCTCACCCTGCCCCTCCTTCCTACTGCCTGCGCTGTGCTCAGGTCGCCGCAGTGCCAGCGGCAGGGACCGCCCCTCCTCCAGCACGCTTGGTCCGCCAGCCGGACACCCTCGTCGCAGCGCCGCAAGATGGCCGGCCTTCTGCTCAGCTCGGCGTCTCCCCTTTCCTCGGGACAGCAGGAGGGCTTTCGCTGCATCAGATCATTTCTGCAGCTCCTGCAGTCCCAGGCGAGTGTTTCACAGTGCGGTGCAACGGGAACACAGGGTCATCTAGACAGGATTTCGTTGGGCTGGCGCGGAGCTGTAGACTCATGCATCCACCATCTTCAGCAGGTAAGACACGCCCCAGCTTTTATAGTCCTTATGCCTAATAGGGGCTACCCACCTAGCCCATGGAAGTCACTTCTTCCTCTGAACTGGCACAAGTGGAGCTCTTTTCCTCGAGAAGGCCCAGTCCTCTTTGCGGATCCTGTAGTGCAGCAGATGCCATCCAGTCTTTGGTGCAGCCTGTTTTTGCTGGGTCCATGGAGCAACTGTGCAGTCCTTCTGTCTTTTTTCCTGTCCAGAAGTGATCTGAGGACTGTGTGCGAGGGGGTACCACTTTTATGCCATCTTCGTGTTTGTGGTTAGGGAGGACTCACTAGCCACAGTTCCCATCATGCACCCCTTCCCACTCTACATCACTTTCTGAGGGTTTGGCCAAAAGCATCTCTTCTCTGCCTGAATCCAAGATAACCCAGGTCTTCTTCCCCTGTGTATAGGTATGGGCACACCCTTAAGCTGTTGCCTGCATAAAGGCCACTCCTTCTGGAAAACTGGTTCTACAACGGGTTTTCCCCCTCTGAATGAGATGCCAGCCTATCTGTTTACGGAAAGGAACAGGCAGGCTAAGGTGTGGTCACCATTTGCTTCACTGAAGCGATAACCTTCTTGAAGCAGGGCCATCTGTGACCACCACTCAGTAGTCATCCAACTGGAGGAGGTTACACCTCCCACCAACTGTTCTTTGTTCCTTGTTCCTGAGAGCTCTTCACACTTCATAGCAAGGGGGGCAGCCTGATGTCTTTGGGGACAACAGCTGCAGATAGTCGGAAAGGGCTACCATCAGTTCTAGGCAACAAAGCCACCTTCGTATTAAAAGTTAACACAAATCGGATCCTAGCAATGAGTCTGGTGTAATGTAACAATTCATTTGATGCCCTGGAGTAATATCTTTGGTGGTCCCAAATGGAAGTTAGCACTTAGCACGGTGGATAGTGTAACTAACTCCATGGTAGCCAATGGGGTCACCGGCTCAACTATAATGAAAATGGCAGTTTTGAGTTTTCACTCTCGGGCATGTTGAACACGAGGGGGAACATGCCCTTCTTTTTACATCTAGCTCCCTGCCTTGTGGACTTTCAAGGCCTTCCTTAGGGGTGACTTATTAATATTAAAAAGGATAGTTTTGACTTGGCAGAAGGGATTATGTTTGCAAAATTGAGTTGGCAGTTTAGGACCTGCCTGACTAGACTGCAGTGGTCTTGCTAGAGTCACATTTTCACCTTTGCCACTGTAGTGGTGGCACAACTAGTCCTGCAGTCCAGTAGTGACTACCAAAAAAGGTGCTTTATTTGTGCTTCCCTAATCCTGATATATTCTTAAAAATCTGTACAGTTCATTTCCAGACATTTAAATTTTGGTGTGTGCTAGAAAAAAAACATCCTACAACCTTCCTCCAGCAGCCAGCATGATAGTCACATAATCCTCTCACTTTGAAGTCAGTGAAAGAAAGGTCAACTCCAAGCTCCCTTGGAAGACAGAGCCTGACATTGTCTTTAAATCTTGTTCTTACTGTGTCACATTTGCATTCAAAGGCCTGTTTACAGAAATCGAACACTGGTGGAAGGATACAGTAAATAGGGTTTGCTTCACAGGAGGGACAAACTCAAACTGGACAGCCTAAAACAAATAAAGCCAGCAAACAGAAAGCAAGCAAATATGAGTTACAAACTACAATGTCAATAGTAAGCAATAAGTGGAATGTATTCACAGGGAAGCGTTCCGAATGGCCCCAAGATGTCTATCAAACCAGACATCTCAGCTGTCTGGTAGGCTTCAACCTAAAAAGCACCTGTGTCCTTTGCCATCCCAGCAGGGTGTCCGCTGGAGAATGACTTGGAAACCTCTGTTTGGGCAGATGTTGAAAGGCACACCCGTGCATAAATGCTGGGACTCCTTAAACGGGTGTGTGTGGCTACATGGACCCAAAATGCACTTCAGGGCAGTCTTTAGCCTGGGATAATAGCCCAGACCCCCAAGAGAAAGACTTGGGAAAAGGGATTGGAAACCAACCTCGGAAGGAGTCTGACCCTCCGAGGATGGACCTCAAGCCTGAAGGGGAGAGTGCTGCCTTTAATGACTTCCCAGAGCTGCAAGGACAGAGGACCCGTTTTACTCTTGAAGGCTTTTGATAGCAGGCTAAAAGACCACAAAAGAGATGTCAGTCCTACCCACAGGGGCTACTGGGAAGAAGGAATACTGTATTGTGATTCAAGGAACCTAAAAACCAGGGGCAACCACGAGATTTGTGGCTTTCCAGCAATACAGAGCATTCCTTCTTAACCTAACGCATAACATCCCCTTGGATGGACATCTGGGGCAGACTAAAACATGGGACGGGTTAGTCAACCATTTCTACTGGCCGCAGATGTCCAAAAAATACCAGACTTTCTTTCGCTTCTGTTTACCTGTCAAGCCAGTGGCAAGGCAGGGGGACAACCAAGAACTTCCTTGTTCCCGCTACCTGTGGTTGGGTCTCCTTTTGAGAGGGTGGGTATTGACATTATTGGTCTCCTATACTCTTTGACCGCTTCTGGAAACAGATTTATCTTTCATGTATTAGACTGTGCCACAAGATACCCAATTATTCCCCTTAGGACAGTCACTGCACCTGCAGTAGCTATAGCCTTACCCGACATCTAGAACCAGGTAGGGTTTTCAAAGGAAATCTTGGATAGTGATACCAGCTTACTGTCCGCATACCTCAAAGCTAAATGGGATACATGTTGTGTTACTTACAAGTTCACTACCCACCTATTACCCACAAATAGTTTAGTTGAGAGAGGCGAGAGTCAACAAAACATTTAAAACCAGAATCATGGGTTTGCATGACAAACTAAGGAGAAGATGGGATTGTCTACTACCATGCCTACTATTTGCATTCTGGGAGATTCCACAAAAAGGAGTGGGCTTGAGCCCCTTTGAGCTTTTGTTTGAATGCCGTGTGAAAGGTCCATTGAGCTTGGATACAGAAGGTTGGGAGAAACCTCTCAAACAGCCGAGGATTGATGTTGTGGACTATGCCTGTGGTCGCAGATGACTGGTTATATGAAGGCAGCAAATAAAAATCTGGAGGCCAGCCATTAGCTTCTGAAATAGTGGTATGATAAGAAGACAACTCTGGATCTGAAAGAGACACGTTAGTGACAGATTCCTTACCTTAGAATATCCCCAGGCGTCAGGCTGGATCCGGAAAGTTTTGCGTAGCAGTACCCTTGCGCGTTGGTAGGCGGCGTCGTGCGGCTCCGCGTCCGTCGTCGACGTCGTGATCGCCGGGATGACGTCGCGGGCAGTACTTAGGCGCCGCCCCTGCGCGCTGACGTCAGTTCTTCTTTTTCCGCGCCAGCAAGCGCAGATCCGGGAAGAGCAGTGCCCTGGTCATTTTTTGACCATACTTTTTGGTGATTTTTTCACTGTTTTTCCATCTTTCAAGGTGTCGTAGGGATGCCCGGCTTCAAGCGATGCGGCGCCTGTGCGCGGATGATGTCCGTCACCGACCCGCATTGGGAGTGTCTCTTCTGCCTCGGCCGAGGCCACGACACGGAGTCTTGTACCGACTGCCAGGCCCTCCACCCGAAAGCTTTGCGAGAGCGGTCTCGAAAGCTCCTCGAGGCCCGGCATTCGGCTCCGCGGAAGCCCCGGTCGCGTGAGAGGTCCAGGGGTCGATCGCGGAGTCCACACCGGTCGTCGGCGTCGAAGTCTTCTTCGTCCGGTAAGTCGAAGCACAAAAGTCCAAGAAGCATCATCGCTCTAGGACTTCGCCTCGCCGGTCTCGCGACTCGGCTGAGGCCCCTCCCGGCACCGTCCCCGCGGCCCCGGACATGCCTGTGGAGTCGCCCCCGCCATACCCGCCCTTCCCGGGTTCGGGGGCGGATCCGGCCAAAGTACAGGAATTCCTGTCGGCCATGGCCCGCCTCTTCGGGCCTTCAGGCCCCTCCGGTGCGCCTTCAGGCCCCGCGGGCCCTGATGGGGTTGCTCCGGCGTCGCCGACGGCTCCGGCCCCGGCGTCGCCCGTGCCTCCAGCCTCGATCCCGGCTCCGGCCTCGATCCCGGCTCCGGCCCCGGCCTCGATCCCGGCTCCACAACCCCCATCGACGCCGGTCGACCTAACGACACCTCCGCCGGCGCCGATGTCTCCGGTGCCGTTCTCGGCGCCGCCCTGGGCTCCGGGCGGCGTCGTCCCCTGTTCCTTCCGGCTCCGGACATGGATCCGGACCGACGCCGCTCGACGCCGGCTCCGGCGCCGATGGGACCTTGGGTCCCAACTGTCCCTCCTCCTCCTTATTTTGAACCAGAGCAGGACCAGTTGGACTGGGAGGGGTCTGATGACCCTCTGACACGACACTGTCAGTACGATCAGGACTGGACAGAGAGTCTAGGGAGGCCAGTGGTCTGGATACTTCCCCTGACACTGGCATGCTGTCTCCTCCCGTGGCTACGGAGGAGGGAGCCAATTTTGGTACGGTGTTGCGTAGGGCAGCTGGGGCCTTACGTCTCCAACTTCCTACTTTGACGGTCAAGCCTAACATCTTGACAGAGGTGCTTCAGCCGGCAGCCTCCTCTGCGGAGACTGTGCTGCCGTTTAACGACGCCCTCACTGACGTTCTTTTGGGCGCCTGGTCCAAGCCCAACACAGGGGCTCCTGTGGATCGGAACGTGTCACGACGCCATCGCCCAGCTCCGGGCGACCCCTGTTTCTCTCTGTCCACCCCACTCCTGAGAGCTTGGTTGTCCAAGCCTCCGCTTCCCAATCCGCCTTCCCTACCGCTCCTCCGGATAGGGAATCCAAACGCCTGGATCAGTTTGGGAAGAAGGGTTTTTCTTCCTCCAGTGCTGGCTTGCGGTCCGTTAACACCGCTTGTCTTTTGGGCCGATATACCCACTCCCTGTGGGATTCGGTGGCGGATGTTTTGCCCCAGTGTCCTGAGGAGGTCCAGACACTGCTTTCCCGCGCCATTGCGGAAGGAAGGGATGCGGCTAAATACACCATTCGTTGTGGCCTTGACACCGCCGACTCGCTGGGCAGGTCTATTGCAACGACGGTGGCGCTCAGACGCCACGCCTGGCTGAGAACCACTG
This sequence comes from Calotriton arnoldi, assembly GCA_963921515.1. Lineage (NCBI taxonomy): Eukaryota > Metazoa > Chordata > Amphibia > Caudata > Salamandridae > Calotriton > Calotriton arnoldi. Next base: position 358,584 of record CAWUFW010011315.1, on the reverse strand, counting down.
GTTTTTCAGGGGATGTCCAGAATACTCTCATGGACATGCCCTTTGATGGAGTCGGTCTTTTTGGGTCCAAAGCAGACCATGCGTTGGAGCGCTTTAAGGACTCACGGGCTACTGCCAAGTCCCTGGGCCTTTCTGCTACACGCCCTCCGCAGACTTCTGCTTTTCGCCCTTATCGTGGCCACGGTAGGGGCGCCCCTTCACGTCAGCAGCCCAGCCACCGGCCCGCGCAGCAGGCGTCTTCGCGTGGCCGAGGACGTGGATTCCGCCGTGGCGGATCGGGCAACCAGCGTGCGGGTCAGGCCACCACCTCCAACCCGTCTGCGGCCTCCAAGCCCTCCTAGTCCCTCCTTTCAGGTGCACAGCACGCCAGTAGGGGGCAGGGTCCGCCATCACCTTCCCCACTGGCGCACCATCACCTCGGACAGGTGGGTCTTGGACATTGTCCGAAGGGCTACTCCCTCCCCTTCGAGACCACCCCCAGCCATGCCACCTCAATTCCACCGCATGTCAGGGGATCACTTGGTGCTTCTACAGAAGGAAGTCACGGCCCTCTTGACCAAGAGGGCCATCGAGCATGTTCCGACCCCAGAAGTAGGGCGTGGTTGCTACTCCCACTACTTTCTGGTGCCCAAAAAGGACAAGGAGGACATGCGTCCTATCTTGGACCTCCGGAACGTCAATCGCTTCCTCCGGAAGGAGAAGTTCAAGATGCTCACCCTAGCTCAGGTCTTCACTGCCCTCGACCCTGGAGACTGGTTGGTAGCGTTGGACTTGCAGGACGCGTATTTCCACGTCCCCGTCCTGCCGGCCCACCGGCGTTACCTTCGGTTCACGGTAGGCCACGAGCATTTTCAGTTCACCGTGCTCCCCTTTGGCCTTACAAGTGCCCCTCGGGTGTTCATGAAAGTGATGGCGGTGGTCGCAGCTCATCTGCGCCGGGCAGGGGTTTCAGTCTTCCCCTACCTCGACGACTGGCTGCTGAAGGCGGGCTCGTCCCAGGCAGTCGTCTCCCACCTCCAGACTACGGCCGAACTCCTGCACTCGCTGGGGTTCTCCATCAATGTGCCGAAGTCGCATCTGATTCCTTCTCCACAGCTCCTTTTCATCGGAGCAGTTCTGGACACGACGCAGTTTCGGGCCCTATCCTCCCGAACGGCGAGTCCGGGATATTCAGGCTATGATTCCGATCTTTCGGCCTTTATCCTGGGTTTCGGTACGGATGACCCTGAGGCTGCTGGGCCTCATGGCCTCCTGCATCCTGCTGGTCACTCATGCCAGATGGCATATGCGGGCTCTGCAGTGGGACCTGAAGTTCCAGTGGGCGCAGCACCAGGGCAACCTGTCCGATCACGTCCAGATCTCGGAGGGGACTGCAAAACAGTTGCAGTGGTGGCTCTCGAACCGGCAATGGGTCATGGGCAGGTCCCTCTCCCTTCCCCAGCCAGAGCATACAGTTGTGACGGACGCGTCCCTTCTGGGATGGGGCGGTCACATGGGAGAGGCGGAGATCAGAGGCCTCTGGTCTCCGGCGGAGTCCCGGCTCCATATCAACCTTCTGGAGCTCCGGGCGATCCGACTTGCACTCAAGGCATTCCTTCCCTCTGTCAAAGGGAAGGTAGTGCAGGTGTTCACAGACAACACCACCGCCATGTGGTACTGCAACAAACAGGGCGGGGTGGGGTCTTGGACCCTTTGTCAGGAGGCTCTGCGCCTCTGGACATGGCTGGAACATCAGGGCATGTTCCTGATGGTTCAACACCTGGCAGGTTCCCTGAACGCCAGGGCGGACGAACTCAGCCGCAGGTGCATGATGGATCACGAATGGCGTCTTCACTCGGAAGTGGCGCAAGGACTCTTTCTACAGTGGGGAGAGCCTTGGTTAGATCTATTCGCCACCGAAGAGAACGCGCAATGTCATCAGTTCTGCGCGTTGGAATTTCCAAGGCGGCACTCGCTCGGCGACGCTTTTCGTCACGAGTGGAGTTGCGGTCTTTTGTACGCCTTTCCGCCTATACCACTTCTACCCAGAGTGTTGAAGAAGATTCGGCGCGACCGGGCCCAAGTCATCCTTGTGGCTCCGGACTGGGCTCGAAGAGTTTGGTATCCCGAGCTACTCAATATGAGCATAGATCCCCCGATCCGTCTGCCTCTTCGGGAGGATCTTCTGTCGCAGCAGCAGGGAACGGTCCTCCACCCGAACCTGTCCAGTCTACACCTGCTTGCGTGGAGATTGAGCGGCGGCAGTTGATTCCTTTCGACTTGCCTCCCGAAGTTTGTGATGTGATTCTGGCAGCCAGGCGTCCCTCCACTAAGGTGGTATACGCCTGCAGGTGGAACAAATTTGTGGCATGGTGCACAGCAAAGGCTGTGAATCCCCTTTCTGCCCCTCTTTCTGAGGTCCTTCTGTTCCTTCTCTCTCTGGCCCAACAGGGTTCTGCCCTGGGTACCATCAAGGGTTATCTTTGTGCTATCTCGGCCTTCCTCAGGCTCCCTGATCAGCCCTCCCTTTTCAAGTCCCCTGTTGTTAACAGGTTCTTAAAAGGCATTACTCACCTCTTCCCTCCTGTTCCGTTTGTGATGCCTCAGTGGGACTTGAACTTGGTTCTTACCTTTTAATGTGCGCTCCCTTTGAGCCTCTACATAACTGTCCTCTTCGTCTTCTGACTCTGAAGACAGCCTTTCTGGTGGCCATCACCTCCGCTCGGCGGGTGAGTGAGCTCCAGGCTCTATCTTGCAAACCTCCCTTTCTGTCTGTTCATCCAGACAAGGTTGTTCTTCGGACGCGTCCGTCCTTCTTGCCAAAGGTGGTTACTGCTTTCCACATTGGGCAGACCATCACTTTGCCCACCTTCTTTCCGCCTCCGCATCCTTCTAGAGAGGAAGAGAGGCTCCACCGTCTGGACCCAAAACGTGCGCTCTCCTTCTATATCGACCGCACAAAACACTTCCGGGTGGATGACCAGCTCTTTGTTGGCTACGTGGGCGCCAAAAGGTCGGGCGGTGCACAAGAGGACCATCTCCCGCTGGGTTACCTTGTGCATCAAGACCTGCTATTCTTTGGCTAAGAAGGAGCCTCCTGTTGGGCTGCGTGCCCATTCCACCAGGGCAACGGCTGCTACCACGGCCTTGGGCCGCGGTGTTCCGCTGCCGGTTATCTGTCAGGCAGCTACGTGGGCCTCGCTGCACACGTTTACAAAGCATTACTGCCTTGACAGTCAGGTCCGGAGGGACGGCTTCTTTGGCCGTTCTGTCCTCCAGGACTTCCTTGTCTGATCTTTGTTCGCAGACCCACCACCGGGGTTGGTATTGCTGGGGTATCTATTCTAAGGTAAGGAATCTGTCACTAACGTGTCTCTTTCAGATGCACAAGTTACTAACTTGTGTAACGATATATCTGTAAGAGACAGTAGTTAGTGACAGATTCCTTACCGCCCACCCATCCTCCCCGTTCTGCGAACTGATTTCTAGGGTTAAGGACATCCCTTTCAGGGCCCTAGTATTTTTTCAGACACCTATGTCAGCTTCTTGCATGGCTCTGCGTTCCTGGCGCGGAAAGTCGTGTACAGAACTGACGTCAGCTCGCAGGGGCGGCGCCTAAGTACTGCCCGCGACGTCATCCCAGCGATCACGACGCCGACGACGGACGCGGAGCCGCACGACGCCGCCTACCAACGCGCAAGGGTACTGCTACGCAAAACTTTCCGGATCCAGCCTGACGCCTGGGGATATTCTAAGGTAAGGAATCTGTCACTAACTACTGTCTCTTACAGATATATCGTTACACAAGTTAGTAACTTGTGCTTTAGTACCAGTCAGGTTAAAAGGTGTGGGTAGTGGAGCCTGTAGCTCCCAGGGCGCTCCATGATAAATGGCCTGGGTCTTGCCAGGTACTGGAGAAGAAAAGAGAGGCTACCTACTTGGTGGACATGGGCACCCACAGGTACCCCCACAGGGTGGTCCATGTTAACTCGTTGAAACCACACCATGACAGGGCTGACATGACTATGTTCATGTTGACAGATGGTGGGGAAGAAGAGGAAAGTAAGCCTCTACCAGACTTTGTCAAGTAATGCCAAAAAAGGCTCAGTGGATGGAGTTGTGCTCTCCTCCAACCTGACTAAACAGAAGCGGAAGGACTGTCGCTAGTTGCTGGAACAGTTTACCTGCCTGTTCTATCTAACACCATGTCAGACAGGAGTGTGTCCATGATATAGACACAGGCAACAGTTTACCCATCGAAGCAAGATTTACAGGCTGTCTGAACAGTCAAACCTGATGATACAAAGATGCTGGAGTTGGGGGCGATGGGACCCTCCAAAAATGATGCCCAAGCCTTACTAAGACATGATGGGCTAACTAAGTGGTTGGGGGCTGCCTAGTACCTAAGCACTTTTGATTTAACTTCAGGTTACTAGCAGATAGCCCTCAGCCAGGGAGCAAAGAGGTCTGCTTTTTCAGTCCCAGAGAGCCATTTTCAATTTAAGGGGATGCCCTCTGGTCCGAAAAATTCACCTGCCACCTTCCAAAGGTTGGAGAACAGGGTTCTGTCTAGGTTGGAAGCTTTCAAGACCGCATATGTAGGTGATATTGCTGTATTCAATCTCCACCAGGTAAGGGGCACCTGACCCACTTGAAGTGCTATGGGTTATGTTCTGTTATGTTATCGTGTCTTGTAGAGCGCAACGGCTGCCCCAGCAAAGGGGCGTCCTGGCGCTAATGCAGGAAAGACTGACTGAACATACGAAACGGCAAGCACTAAGATGCAGAGAAAAGATAGGTCTTAATGGCCTTTCTGAATGCTAAGTAATTAACAAGGCCACGAATCTGCCCAGGGAGTGAGTTCCAGAGAGTGGCGGCTCTGAAACGAAAAGAGCAGCCACCAGCCCTAACTCTGCGTGTCAGAGGAACCACCACCAAATGCTGACGCTGTGAGCGGAGGAGTCGAGTAGGGGCATATGGCAGCAAAAGATCAGCCAGAATTGGACCCTAGATAGAGCGAACGGGCATAATCGAGTCTCGACATAACCGTCGTTTGAATAATGACCTGACGTGTAGATGCGTCAAAAAAACCCAGCAAGGGTCTGAGCCCTCGTAAGAGACCGAAACAGGTCCCTGCCGTCTTTTTTGTTTGGACTCGATAGTTTAACCCCTTCGATGCGCGTGACGAGCTCAGCTCGTCATGCTGCGCGGTAGCGCTGTGCGCATGACGAGCTGAGCTTGTCACGACCACACCCGCGATCGGAATGTCCAGCACACGAGCGGAATTCCGATCGCGGGCAAGGGGTTAAAGAAGAGTCCAGCCAAACCCCTAAGTTTTTTACTGCCTGCTTTGGAGAAGGGGGGGGGGGGTACCTAGGCTGGCTGGCCACAAGCGCTCGCTCCACCGACCATGGTCCTTTCCTACTAGCAGTACCTCTGACTTGTTGGAATTCAGTTGGAGGCAGTTGCTGTTCATCCACTCGGCCACTGCCGCAAGGTCGCCCTGAAACTTAAGGGCGTCTCGCTCGGTGTTGTTAGAGAGTGCCACCACCAACTGAGTATCGTCAGCGTAGGAGACCATGGTCCGTCCCCTGCTGCTGGCTACTGCCGCTAAAGGTTGAACATAGATATTAAATAGCAGGGGACTGAGGGAGGAGCCCTGTGGCACCCCTTGCTTCACTGGATATTCACCAGAGGCAAACGGGGGGGCAGTTACCGTAAATGACCTCTCATGGGGAAATGAAGCAAGCCACTCCAGAGCCAGGCCCGTAATTCCAACCTCCGCGAGGCGTCTTAGCAGTATATCATGAGACACAGTATCAAACGCGGCGCTTAGATCTAACAAGATCAGCGCCGACGTTTAACCCTCATCCATTGCTGACCAGAGGTGTTCTGTAACAGCTAGGAGAGCTGACTCCGTACTGTGACCCGACCTGAAACCATTTTGGGAGGGATCCAGTATGTTATTCGCGGCCAGAAAATCCGACAGAAGCGAGTTCACATAGTCCTCTGTGATCTTTGCTGCCCAGGGAAGCAAGGAAATAGGGCGGTAGTTTTCTGGTTTAGATGGATCAAGCGCAGGTTTCTTCAGTAACGGAATTACTTTAGCCTGTTTCCAGGCCCTAGGCACAGTGGCTGTGCTGAGAGACCCATTTATCACCTGATTCAGGGAAGGTAGAATAGTCGGCAACATCTTCCTGAATTGGTCAGGTTTAAGCGGGTCAACGGGGGATCCCGATTTGATCCTGCTACAGAGAGCTACCAGTTGATCGACCGGGATCGGCGGAAAGCTGTGGAGACTACTAGCCTGTTGACAACAGTGAGCCGCCGGCACGTTACTATGAGTGATCGAGAAGGACCTGTAGATGTCATCCACCTTTTTCACAAAAAAGATGGCCAAGTCCTCACACTGTTTATTGGACTTAATGGTCGACCCGGCCATAACTTGCTGGGATTGCAAACTGGCGAGTATAGAAAATGTGCTCTTAGATGGATTAGTGCTCTTGCGGATTTGGTTGGAAATGAAAACTGCACGTGCCTGATATAGGGCCTTATGGTACCTTTTTATAGCTGCCCGATAGATAGCTTTAGCAGTCGGACTAAAGTCTCTTCTCCATATCCGTTCTAGTCTCTTACAACCCTTGCGCATATCGGCGAGTTCATTCTTAAACATTGGACGTGTTTTGGTTTTACGATTGACTGACCGTTTCATGGGGATTAAGCTGTCCAGTGGATGCTCTATCGGTCCTGCAACAGGCCGAAATAAAGCAAATGTTTTGGTAAGTGTGTGGTGAAAAGAAGTATTTTAATACGATCAAAACAAACCAATACACTAGTTGATGACATTTCCACACATTATCGTTTGCATGCTGTATATTTTTACCAGTAAAACGGTATCTTTGTGCAACGGTAATGGTAATTTCAATTGAAAATGTGTTGTCTGTAATTGCAGTGTGCTACCACGCCATGCATATTCCACTCTGCTCCACCCCACTCCACCCCACTCCACTCTGCTCCACTCTGCTCTGCTCCGCTCGCCACTCTGCACGCCACTCTGCTCCTCTGCGCGCCACTCTGCTCCTCTGCGCGCCACTCTGCTCCTCTGCGCGCCACTCTGCTCCTCTGCGCGCCACTCTGCTCCTCTGCGCGCCACTCTGCTCCTCTGCGCGCCACTCTGCTCCTCTGCGCGCCACTCTGCTCCTCTGCGCGCCACTCTGCTCCTCTGCGCGCCACTCTGCTCCTCTGCGCGCCACTCTGCTCCTCTGCGCGCCACTCTGCTCCTCTGCGCGCCACTCTGCTCCTCTGCGCGCCACTCTGCTCCTCTGCGCGCCACTCTGCTCCTCTGCGCGCCACTCTGCTCCTCTGCGCGCCACTCTGCTCCTCTGCGCGCCACTCTGCTCCTCTGCGCGCCACTCTGCTCCTCTGCGCGCCACTCTGCTCCTCTGCGCGCCACTCTGCTCCTCTGCGCGCCACTCTGCTCCTCTGCGCGCCACTCTGCTCCTCTGCGCGCCACTCTGCTCCTCTGCGCGCCACTCTGCTCCTCTGCGCGCCACTCTGCTCCTCTGCGCGCCACTCTGCTCCTCTGCGCGCCACTCTGCTCCTCTGCGCGCCACTCTGCTCCAGTCTGTGCGCCACTCTGTGCGCCACTCTGCTCCCCACTCGGTGCGCCACTCTGCTCCCCACTCGGTGCGCCACTCTGCTCCCCACTCGGTGCGCCACTCTGCTCCCCACTCGGTGCGCCACTCTGCTCCCCACTCGGTGCGCCACTCTGCTCCCCACTCTGTGCGCCACTCTGCTCCCCACTCTGTGCGCCACTCTGCTCCCCACTCTGTGCGCCACTCTGCTCCCCACTCTGTGCGCCACTCTGCTCCCCACTCTGTGCGCCACTCTGCTCCCCACTCTGTGCGCCACTCTGCTCCCCACTCTGTGCGCCACTCTGCTCCCCACTCTGTGCGCCACTCTGCTCCCCACTCTGTGCGCCACTCTGCTCCCCACTCTGTGCGCCACTCTGCTCCCCACTCTGCTCCCCACTCTGCTCCCCACTCTGCTCCCCACTCTGCTCCCCACTCTGCGCCCCACTCTGCGCGCCACTCTGCGCGCCACTCTGCGCGCCACTCTGCTCCCCACTCTGCTCCCCACTCTGCTCCCCACTCTGCTCCCCACTCTGCGCGCCACTCTGCGCGCCCCTCTGCGCGCCACTCTGCGCGCTCCTCTGCGCGCCACTCTGCGCGCCACTCTGCGCGCCACTCTGCTCCTCTGTGCGCCACTCTGCGCGCCACTCTGCTCCTCTGCTCCTCTGCGCGCCACTCTGCTCCTCTGCTCCTCTGCGCGCCACTCTGCTCCTCTGCGCGCCACTCTGCGCGCCACTCTGCTCCTCTGCGCGCCACTCTGCGCGCCACTCTGCTCCTCTGCGCGCCACTCTGCGCGCCACTCTGCTCCTCTGCGCGCCACTCTGCGCGCCACTCTGCTCCTCTGCGCGCCACCCTGCTCCTCTGCGCGCCACTCTGCTCCTCTGCGCGCCACTCTGCTCCACTGCGCGCCACTCTGCTCCACTGCGCGCCACTCTGCTCCACTCTGCGCGCCACTCTGCTCCACTCTGCGCGCCACTCTGCTCCACTCTGCGCGCCACTCTGCTCCACTCTGCGCGCCACTCTGCTCCACTCTGCGCGCCACTCTGCTCCACTCTGCGCGCCACTCTGCTCCACTCTGCGCGCCACTCTGCTCCACTCTGCGCGCCACTCTGCTCCCCACTCTGCGCGCCACTCTGCTCCCCACTCTGCTCCCCACTCTGCTCCCCACTCTGCTCCCCACTCTGCTCCCCACTCTGCGCCCCACTCTGCGCCCCACTCTGCGCCCCACTCTGCGCCCCACTCTGCGCCCCACTCTGCTCCCCACTCTGCTCCCCACTCTGCTCCCCACTCTGCTCCCCACTCTGCTCCCCACTCTGCTCCCCACTCTGCTCCCCACTCTGCGCGCCACTCTGCGCGCCTCTGCGCGCCCCTCTGCGCGCCCCTCTGCGCGCCCCTCTGTGCGCCTCTGTGCGCCTCTCTGCGCGCCACTCTGCGCGCCACTCTGCTCGCCACTCTGCGCGCCACTCTGCTCCTCTGCGCGCCACTCTGCGCGCCACTCTGCGCGCCACTCTGCGCGCCACTCTGCGCGCCACTCTGCGCGCCACTCTGCTCCTCTGCGCGCCACTCTGCTCCTCTGCGCGCCACTCTGCTGCTCTGCGCGCCACTCTGCTCCTCTGCGCGCCACTCTGCTCCTCTGCGCGCCACTCTGCTCCACTCTTTTAATTGCTTAGTATTTCCATTGCGCCTTGCATGGAGTCCGAGAAGCAGGACCAACCGCACTCTCGCATTTACCTTCAAACTTAGATAATACTGCCTCCAATTACTGTAACAATCTATCTTCTTCCTTCCACCAATGGTTGTAAAGCAGGTGCCTTGACAATTAATTACTTGATTCTTTGAAACATAGTCACGCTCCTTGGACCACACAAACTCGGCATCTTTCTTCAGGAGTAAGCTAAAGCACTCATACAAATTTGCAAAATGTTTCATAAATTTTGTGTAAAAATCACAAAGACCTAAAAAGGGTAACAATTACTCATTTTTAGGCGCTGAAGCCTCAGTTATGCTTTTAACAAAAGTGGGTTTGACCGTTTCATGGGGATTAAGCTGTCCAGTGGATGCTCTATCGGTCCTGCAACAGGCCGAAATAAAGCAAATGTTTTGGTAAGTGTGTGGTGAAAAGAAGTATTTTAATACGATCAAAACAAACCAATACACTAGTTGATGACATTTCCACACATTATCGTTTGCATGCTGTATATTTTTACCAGTAAAACGGTATCTTTGTGCAACGGTAATGGTAATTTCAATTGAAAATGTGTTGTCTGTAATTGCAGTGTGCTACCACGCCATGCATATTCCACTCTGCTCCACCCCACTCCACCCCACTCCACTCTGCTCCACTCTGCTCTGCTCCGCTCGCCACTCTGCACGCCACTCTGCTCCTCTGCGCGCCACTCTGCTCCTCTGCGCGCCACTCTGCTCCTCTGCGCGCCACTCTGCTCCTCTGCGCGCCACTCTGCTCCTCTGCGCGCCACTCTGCTCCTCTGCACGCCACTCTGCTCCTCTGCGCGCCACTCTGCTCCTCTGCGCGCCACTCTGCTCCTCTGCGCGCCACTCTGCTCCTCTGCGCGCCACTCTGCTCCTCTGCGCGCCACTCTGCTCCTCTGCGCGCCACTCTGCTCCTCTGCGCGCCACTCTGCTCCTCTGCGCGCCACTCTGCTCCTCTGCGCGCCACTCTGCTCCCTCTGCGCGCCACTCTGCTCCTCTGCGCGCCACTCTGCTCCTCTGCGCGCCACTCTGCTCCTCTGCGCGCCACTCTGCTCCTCTGCGCGCCACTCTGCTCCAGTCTGTGCGCCACTCTGTGCGCCACTCTGCTCCCCACTCGGTGCGCCACTCTGCTCCCCACTCGGTGCGCCACTCTGCTCCCCACTCGGTGCGCCACTCTGCTCCCCACTCGGTGCGCCACTCTGCTCCCCACTCGGTGCGCCACTCTGCTCCCCACTCTGTGCGCCACTCTGCTCCCCACTCTGTGCGCCACTCTGCTCCCCACTCTGTGCGCCACTCTGCTCCCCACTCTGTGCGCCACTCTGCTCCCCACTCTGTGCGCCACTCTGCTCCCCACTCTGTGCGCCACTCTGCTCCCCACTCTGGGCGCCACTCTGCTCCCCACTCTGTGCGCCACTCTGCTCCCCACTCTGTGCGCCACTCTGCTCCCCACTCTGCTCCCCACTCTGCTCCCCACTCTGCTCCCCACTCTGCTCCCCACTCTGCTCCCCACTCTGCTCCCCACTCTGCTCCCCACTCTGCGCCCCACTCTGCGCGCCACTCTGCGCGCCACTCTGCGCGCCACTCTGCTCCCCACTCTGCGCGCCACTCTGCGCGCCACTCTGCGCGCCACTCTGCGCGCCCCTCTGCGCGCCACTCTGCGCGCCCCTCTGCGCGCCACTCTGCGCGCCCCTCTGCGCGCCACTCTGCTCCTCTGTGCGCCACTCTGCGCGCCACTCTGCTCCTCTGCTCCTCTGCGCGCCACTCTGCTCCTCTGCTCCTCTGCGCGCCACTCTGCTCCTCTGCGCGCCACTCTGCGCGCCACTCTGCTCCTCTGCGCGCCACTCTGCTCCTCTGCGCGCCACTCTGCGCGCCACTCTGCTCCTCTGCGCGCCACTCTGCGCGCCACTCTGCTCCTCTGCGCGCCACTCTGCGCGCCACTCTGCTCCTCTGCGCGCCACCCTGCTCCTCTGCGCGCCACTCTGCTCCTCTGCGCGCCACTCTGCTCCACTGCGCGCCACTCTGCTCCACTGCGCGCCACTCTGCTCCACTCTGCGCGCCACTCTGCTCCACTCTGCGCGCCACTCTGCTCCACTCTGCGCGCCACTCTGCTCCACTCTGCGCGCCACTCTGCTCCACTCTGCGCGCCACTCTGCTCCACTCTGCGCGCCACTCTGCTCCCCACTCTGCGCCCCACTCTGCGCCCCACTCTGCTCCCCACTCTGCTCCCCACTCTGCTCCCCACTCTGCTCCCCACTCTGCTCCCCACTCTGCTCCCCACTCTGCTCCCCACTCTGCGCCCCACTCTGCGCCCCACTCTGCGCCCCACTCTGCTCCCCACTCTGCTCCCCACTCTGCTCCCCACTCTGCTCCCCACTCTGCTCCCCACTCTGCTCCCCACTCTGCTCCCCACTCTGCTCCCCACTCTGCGCGCCCCTCTGCGCGCCTCTGCGCGCCCCTCTGTGCGCCTCTGTGCGCCTCTCTGCGCGCCACTCTGCGCGCCACTCTGCGCGCCACTCTGCGCGCCACTCTGCTCCTCTGCGCGCCACTCTGCGCGCCACTCTGCGCGCCACTCTGCGCGCCACTCTGCGCGCCACTCTGCTCCTCTGCGCGCCACTCTGCGCGCCACTCTGCTCCTCTGCGCGCCACTCTGCTCCTCTGCGCGCCACTCTGCTCCTCTGCGCGCCACTCTGCTCCTCTGCGCGCCACTCTGCTCCACTCTTTTAATTGCTTAGTATTTCCATTGCGCCTTGCATGGAGTCCGAGAAGCAGGACCAACCGCACTCTCGCATTTACCTTCAAACTTAGATAATACTGCCTCCAATTACTGTAACAATCTATCTTCTTCCTTCCACCAATGGTTGTAAAGCAGGTGCCTTGACAATTAATTACTTGATTCTTTGAAACATAGTCACGCTCCTTGGACCACACAAACTCGGCATCTTTCTTCAGGAGTAAGCTAAAGCACTCATACAAATTTGCAAAATGTTTCATAAATTTTGTGTAAAAATCACAAAGACCTAAAAAGGGTAACAATTACTCATTTTTAGGCGCTGAAGCCTCAGTTATGCTTTTAACAAAAGTGGGTTTGACTCGGTCTTGAAAAAACATGACCTAAATACTCTATCTCCCTTTTTTGAAAATACACTCTTTATCAGGCCTTGAAAAATCAACTCCTCACTCACTATGGGGAGTCAGATTTTATCAGGCCGAACTATGTTTAGGACCTAATCGCCTGTTCTGGTTAGTTGACAAAGAAGAGGTGTTCTGTTCAGTCAGAAAGTGAAGGAGCAATAAAGATGCCTTTAAATCTTGTTTATATTTTGTCACATTTGCTCTGTTTACTGAGACAGCGGTCAGAAGTCAGTTTACAATTACTTTTCCTTCTCTGACTGCAGAGTTCCAGGAGTTTGTAAAGTGAACTGTCTGACCTGTTCGAAGTGTGATATGAAAGGCTGTTGGGTATCAGGTTTTTCCTAACACACATTTAAATAGCTAGTAAGTCAGCTGTAAAAACATTAAAAAATATATTTCAGTAGTCGTGAAAGCCCATTTTGTGTACTTTTGCGATGAAAAACATATTTTAATAGGATGAAAAACAAATCCGGACACTTTACTTGATGTGCAAATGATAAATATGTTTTCTGAAACCCAACTTTCACATATGATTGTTAATGCACTATATAGTCTTATCAGTGAAACTGGTGTAGGAAAGTGCCCCTTTTTGACATGGTCACTACCACTTTTTTACTGGGAAAACTGTACAGTTGTTCCCACAATTGGCAAAACCTTTATGCAACCTCTGAGTCCCTAGTAAATGGTACTCTGGTACGTAGGGCCTGAGGTACTAAAGATGGTCCCTAATGGTTGCAGCACGAATTATGCCACCCTAAGGGACCCCTCACCTAGCACATGCAAGACTGCCATTGCAGGCTGTGTGTCTTGGTGCAGACAAAAGTGAAGGCAAAACATGTCGCACCTCCCTGTGTGCCATGTCCCTAACACTGCATGTAATATTTGTGAGAGACCTCTACTGCAGGCCTGACAGCCTTAAGGCAGGGTGCTGAATATTACATGTGAGGGCATAACTGCATGAGCAGATATGCCCCAATGCTGGTCAGTCCTATTCTCTTCCAGGGGATCCTCATCAATAGTCATAAGCACATGAATATTCCCGCCCATGCGCTGGACCCCGGAAACATATAAAACATGTATGTGGAAACCATATATGTAGCTCTATATATATATATCCATATGTATATATACAACAATAAAAACACAATGCAGCCTTCCATATACTAGAAACGCTGAGCAATGTTGTAAGAATTTCCCTTGCACATAAATACAATTCCAATAAAGCAGGGAGAAAGAAAACGCATTTGAAAACTGCTTTAATGCACAGCAGAAAACATAGTCCTGCAAAGAGGAATGAAAGAACATTGCCAGCACATAGGCTGCATTGTAGAAACATCAGTGTAGAACGCTGAAAAGCTAACCCACAAACACACAGAATAAACTGGCACCGTGCCTTTAAGGCAGCCATGACCCCTAGCTTCCCATCATGCCTCAGGGGTGACAGTTTGGTCAGTTGTTCTTTTCGGCTCCTTCTGTCAGGACACTGGTAACTTCAGCTCTCAGTTTTTTCTGATTTCTGTCAGAAATTGCTACTTATTTTTTGTCAAAACCTTTTACTTCGATGTTTTTTTGCTGTTGAAGTACTTTTCTGCTAATTTTGAGAGAATTGGGCATAGTTTTCCAGTCAAATAGGCCCTCTTTTTGACTCTTGCCCTTCCTGTGGCAAGAAAAAGGCTAAAACAGACTCCCATCCTGTCTGTATTCTTTTCCTTCCTTCTGATCATGCTCCCAAGACTTGCCAGCATTGCCAGTCACTGTCCAAAAGAACACTGAAGGACAGAGAGAGGATTCGCCTCTATGGGCTGGCTGAGAAGGGAAAAACTCCTTCAAGAGGCAGGTCTCCGATGAAGAAGAGGAAAGAGAGAGCCAGATCTTCATCTAGAAGTAAAGTTCCAGTCTGCTCTCCATCGGCGTCGGGCTCAGCACCAAAAATACCTTCATCGGCAGCGAAGACGTCGACGAAGAGCCCATCGGCGGCGGGCTCGTCGACGAAGACTACAGGTACGTCGGATCCTCCGCCGTCGTCAACCCGGCGACGATCGGTGTCGAGGAGTCGATCTCCGTTGGTGCGGGCTCGCCCAACGTCGAGGGTTGGGCCTCCGTCGTCGCCGTCAATTCGGCGTTCGACGTCGAGACATGCTCCGCCGTCGCCAGTTCGACGATCGGCGTCGAAGCAGGCGTCTCCGTTGCCGTCAACCAGGCGGCGGTCAGCGTCGAGACGTGCCTCGTTGTCACCAGAGGCAAGGCACTCAGCTCCTCCGTTGTCGTCATCCAGGCGGTGTTCAACGTCGAGGGCTAGATCTTCGCCGACGACGAAGGAGGACTCGTCGTCGAGACCTAGGGTCAAGTATTCTAAGCGTCGTTCGATGTCGAGACGGCGGTCTCCATCGATGGCGAGAAGTGTTCCGATCTCGACTCCGCTGGCTTCCAGTAGACGATCAGCGTCAAGAGAGAGATCTGAAAGGCCTAAAGACACGACGTCGAGAAGGATTTCTCCGTCGATTCATACTTCGTTGGGTTCTCCTGCACGCTCAACGTCGGAGGCGAAGTCTGTCAGGTCCAGGTGTTTGACGTCACATCACACAACGTCGAAGCACAAGGAGAGGTCGACGTTGAGAAGATCCCGCTCTTAGGATTCACCAGTGATGGTGACGCATAGTCGGTCAACGTCGAGACATTCCCCATCGACGTCGCATCGTTCATCAAGACGCCGATCACACTCCAAAGATTGCAAAGAGTGCTCTCCTTCTATTAGGAGCTCTCCCCAGGCGCTCTCAACGTCACGCAGCTCTTCTGCTCATTCTCCAGAGCAGACAAGAACTCCAAGAGGCTCTCCATGGAGACAGCGATCTCCTTCGATTCACCTTTCGCCCAGATGGCTTCCACCCCTCCATCATTGGCAGAAAGAACCCTTCGGTCATGCTCAGCGACCTACGGACTATTCCAGTCCACTGCACAGATCCCCACTACAACGTCTAGTGCAGGAGGTGGACAGGTCCCCCACTTCTCGGACCAGGGAGCGCCGAAGCAAATCTCCGGAGCATAGATCAACTCATGCTCATCACAAAAGGCGAAGAACACCATGTTGGTCGTCATCTTCGACGCACTGATTCAAAAGAGACTACTCTCCTACCCTTACGGATAGCCCTCCCTCAAGAGTGTCACCCATCGATGATGTTAACACCTTCCACGATGTCCTCGCTAGAGGAGCACAGAAGCTGAGCATAGACATGTCAGCTCCTCAGACCACCACTTCAATCATTTTCGAGACCCTCCATCAGAGGTCTGCGGCTAGACCATTACTTCCTCTAGTCCCTGGTCTCCTTCAACCGGTAATGGACATCTTCCTCACCCCATCCTCAATTAAGGCAGCTCCGGCTCGAATCCTGAAAAAGTATAAGCCTGCTGCATCGGATCCTCTTTCTGAAATCAGATCCTCCACTGGATTCTGTCATCATCGCAGCAGCAAAGAAGACACACGTGGTGGCGTCTTCCTCGTCAGCTCCTCCAGACAAGGAGAGTAGAGCCCAGGATTCTTGGGGGAGAAAGGCCTGCGGCTCTGCAGCATCTTCTCTTAAGGTCTCTAGAGCTGCTGCCCTGCTGGGCCGTTACAACAGGTCCTTATGGGATTCCTTGGAGCGTTTTAAAGAGAAGCTGCCAAAGGAGGATCAACAAGACTTCGCAGAGATTCTCCAAGAAGGGGCGCTGGTAGCCAATCAAGTGATCAGCACAGCAGCGGATGGGGCTTCTTTGACTGCACACTCATATGCGCATGGAATATGTGCACGGAGGTCTTCCTGATTGCGCCTAACCGCTTTGAAACAGGAAGCTCAGCAGCGTATTTTGAATCTTCCATTCTCTGGTAACTCCCTTTTCGGATCGCACACTGACGAGGAGATGGCCAGAATGAAGCCCGAGTTGGATACACTAAAGGCTGTGGGCCTTGAGAAGAAAAAGGAGTTCAAATGACGCTACAGGCCCTATAACCGCAAAAACTACCAACAGAGGGTTCAAACCCCTCAATGGTCGCAAAACAAACAAACCAAATCTCAATACCAAGGCCGTCGTTTCTCGAGAGGCAGAGGAGGACATCAACAGCAGTCCTCTTCCACAGCTAAAACCCAAGGCAAGCAATGATTTTCTGCTTCCTCTAGCACCGTTGCACACTCCAGTGGGAGGAAGTATTTCAAATTGCATAAAAGAGTGGCGCAACATTACCAAAGATCAGTGGGTGCTAAATATACTGCGCAATTGATACGCGCTACGTTTCTGCGCGCCTCCAAGAGACATTCCTCCGGTAAGGTCACTTCGTCACCACCTGGAACTGCTGCGTCAGGAAGTGTCGCCCCTTCTGAAGAAGCTAGCCATAGAAGAGGTCCCTCCTGCCCAGAGGGGAAAAGGAGTTTGCTCCAGATATTTCCTTGTTCCGAAGAAAGACTAAGCGCACAAGTTCAGACCTATTCTAGATCTCCGATCTCTGAACAAGTTCATCCGAAAGGAGAAGTTTCGTATGTTGGCGCTCCATCAAATATTCCCACATCTAAGGAAAGGAGATTGGATGTGTTCGGTGGATCTCCAAGATGCGTATTTTCACATTCCAATTGCCCCACGACATCGCAAGTTCCTGCGATTCATGGTAGGCGCGAAGCATTACCAATTCAGAGTCTTACCGTTCGGCCTCAAATCTGCCTCACGGGTATTCACGAAACGCATGGCAGTGGTGGCGGCAGCATTACATCGTATGGGGCTGTTTGTGAATCCATTCCTGGACGACTGCCTGTTGAAGGGATCATCTCCTCACATGGTGCAGCATCACTACCACATCTGCCTAGATCTCCTTCACCGCTTGGGCCTTCATGTGAACATGGAGAAATCAGTTAATCAACCTACTCAATCGCTCCACTATCTGGGCTCCACCTTGGACTCCGGCCTAGGAAAAGTGTTTCCTTCGGAGGAGAGACTGTTATCAATGAGAAACAAATGCAATATCGTCCTTCAAGCACATCAACCATCAGTAAGGCAAGTGGTTTCTCTGCTGGGGTCGATGGCTTCTTGCATATTTCTCATATCCAACTCCAGATTGAGAATGAGACCGTTGCAGCAGGATCTGGAGGACAAATGGGACCAATCCTCGGGTCATTGGGAAGACCGAATTCTCATTACTCAGGCTGCGAAGAAATCCATTCTCTGGTGGACTCGGCCAAAGAATCTTCTAGTGGGAGTCCCATTCCATCAGCCTCTTCCAAAACAATCCCTGATAACAGATGCGTCTCTTCAGGGATGGGGAGCGCATCTGGGTCAACTGCAGACTCAGGGCAGATGGACCAGCAAGGAGTAGACCTATCATATCAACATGTTAGAACTGCGGGCGGTTCATTTGGCCCTCAAGGCATTCCATCCATCGATTCAGTCCGAGTCGATTCTGATACAAACGGACAATACAACCACCATGTATTACTTAAACAAACAAGGTGGAACACACTCTCGCCCTCTCTCTGGAATCTCAAGCGATCTGGCACTGGCTGCTCGCCAGGAACCTCTCGATCACGGCGGTGCATCTGCCAGGAGAACAGAACGTGCGAGCAGACGCTCTCAGTCGACACTATGAAGAACAAGAAGACTGGGTGCTCAACGACGAGGTGGTGGCGGACATTTTTCATCAATGGGGTCGTCCATCCATCGACCTCTTTGCTGACGATCTAAACAGAAAATGCCACGCCTTCGCGTCCAGGTTTTACCGACCAGGAACGAGAGGGAATGCTCTTTTGATAGACTGGTCCGGGACGTTTGCATACGCTTTTCCGCCCCTTCCTCTCATCCCGAAGGTGGTGACCAAGCTCATCCGATCCAGGATGAAGATGATCCTGATAGCACCGGACTGGCCTCGCCAATGGTGGTATCCGGACCTACTACAGCTCTCGATCTGTCCGCACAGGAGACTCCCGTGCAGGCCGGACCTTCTGACCAAAATGGGAGGGAAGATTCTGCACCCCAGCCTTCCATCGCTGAGCTTGGCAGCATGGCTCCTGAGGTCCTGCAGTACGGACATTTGAACCTTCCTCAGGATTGCATGGACATTTTGAGGGAGTCAAAAGGCCATCCACAAGAACCTCTTATTCTTTTAAATGGAAAAGATTTTACTTGTGGTGTATGCGTAATGGTTGGAGTCCGACTAGCGGGCAAGAAGAGGTAATCTTGCTGTATCTGCTATACTTGGCCAAATCTGGTTTGAAATACACTTCCATAAAAGTTAATCTGGCGGCCATTACAGCCTATAGAAAATCACCCAACCAACCCTCTTTCTTTCAACTTCAGGTGGTCAAGGACTTCCTTCAGGGGTTGAAGAAGGTTTATCCCCCTATCCGACCTCCTTCTCCTTGGGAGTCGAATCTAGTTTTGTCAAAACTGATGGGTCCTCCTTTCGAACCCATTCATAAGGCCACGTTACAACACCTTACATGGAAAGTAGCTTTTCTGGTGGCTATTACATCAGCGTGCAGAGTGAGTGAAATCCAAGCACTCTGTTCTAATGAACCGTATACGGTTTTCCATCACAATAGGGTGGTTTTGAGAACTCACCCTTCTTTCCTACCCAAAGTGGTGTCTGACTTCCATGTCAACCAGACAATTTCTCTCCCCTTTTTTTTTCCCAATCCTGCTACACCAGCAGAAAGGTCTCTTCACTCATTAGACCTCAAGAGGGTTCTCAAATTCTATTTGGAGGGAACAAAATCCATTAGAAATGCTGATCAATTGTTTGTAAACTACGGCTCTGTTAGGACAGGCTTTCCAGCCTCCAAATGATCCATTTCAAGGTGGATAGTGTCCTGTATTAAATTGGCTTACCAATTAGCGAACAGGCCTCTGTTAGCCTCCCCTAAAGCTCACTCTACTAGGGGAAAGGCTGCTACAATAGCTTTCTTACACAATGTACCGATGGCCGAGATTTGCAAGGCTGCAACTTGGAAGTTGGTTCATACGTTTACCAGGCATTACGGTCTGGATTCTGACTCCAGAGCGGATACCCAAGTTGGCCAAGCCTCCTTGAGGAATCTGTTCCAATGCTAGTTGAATTGGAGTCTTTGAAATGTTTTTTTAACAATGTATTCTTTCTTGTCACTTGCCCGCAGGATATGGGGATGGGCTTGCTAGTCTATTCATGTGCTTATGACTATTGATGAGTATCCCCTGGAAGAGAAGGATAAGTTACTTACCTGTAATCCTAGTTCTCTTCCAGGGGTATCCTCATCAAAGTCATAAGCAACCCACCCGCCTCCCCGGGCAAGTGATCAAGATACATGTCATCTCTTTGTGCCCTGGCCTTCGGTTCTCCGCAAAGAACAACTGACCAAACTGTCACCTCTGAGGCATGATGGAAAGCTAGGGGTCATGGCTGCCTTAAAGGCACGGTGCCAGTTTATTCTGTGTTTTTCTGTGGGTTAGCTTTTCAGCGTTCTACACTGATGTTTCTACAATGCAGCCTATGTGCTGGCAATGTTCTTTCATTCCTCTTTGCAGGACTGTTTTCTGCTGTGCATTAAAGCAGTTTTCAAATGTGTTTTCTTTCTCCCTGCTTTATTGGAATTGTATTTATGTGCAAGAGAAATTGTTACAACATTGCTCAGTGTTTCTAGTATATGGAAGGCTGCATTGTGTTTTTATTGTTGTGTGTGTGTGTGTGTATATATATATATATATATGGATATATATATATATATAGAGCTACATATATGGTTTCCACATATATGTTTTATATGTTTCCGGGGTCCCTCGCATGGGCGGGAATATTCATGTGCTTATGACTTTGATGAGGATACCCCTGGAAGAGAACTAGGATTACAGGTAAGTAACTTATCCTTACTGCCAGTACGCCAGGGAAGCCATCTTAAGACGTGCTGGACATTGGTGAAAACAAGTTCCCCAGCTACATGGTGTCTTAACTGAAACTATGGATATTTGGTATCAAACATCTTGTATTGGTAAACCCACACTGTTACCAGTGTTGTATTTACCAGTACATTCACCCAGAGGGCACTTTAGAAACCTTAAACCTACCAGCCTCTGGTGTCCTTGCTGACTTGTTTCTGCCAGCCTGCCTCCCGAGGCACTGTTCTGATCTCCTAGGGTGAGAGCATTTTGCCCTCAGGAGACCCAGAACAAAAGCCTGTCCAGGAAGAGGGCGTAACAACCCCTCCCACTGGATGTCCTGTTGATTAGGCTCCTTGGGTCGGCAAGCTTCAAAGTATCGCCTTTGGAATGCGACTCTGGCTCCCCCTCACAGGAAAAGAAGTGGACCCCTTTCTCCAGGGCCCCGTGGCTCCTGGACAGGTGGGAAAATTAGCTAGTCCGGTAGGCATGCCAATTCGGGGCTGCTCCCACCCCTAAGGTAGGCTACTGTGAGATTGACATGATTTTTCAGAAGTAGCCATCTTTGTGATGACATACTTAGGAATTCCGAGGCAGGGTTATGCCCACTTCCCACAGGAAGTGGTCATATAGGGGCCGTAGTGACCCTAAGGGTCAGTAGCCCATTGGTTACTAACCTGCACTCCCCTAACGCCCCTAAATTTGGAAATTTAGGGGGGTCCCTGGCACCAGAGAAGCGAATCTCAACGGCATAAGAAGGGAGATGAGACAGAAGAGCCGCGAAAGCAGTAAGGAGAGAAGAAGCAGCTGACCTGGTACCAACCCTGCCGTGCTGTCTGTATCCCTCATTGAAAATCGCGCCAAAGTTGACTCGTCCTGCAGCTGTTGACTCCAGAAACTTGGGAAGACTTCCTGCATTTGAAAAAGACTCCAGGCCTCCCGTGAACAGCAGACCTGTTCTGTGGAAACTCCAAGAGAATACTCTGATGCCTCCGGAACCGCCAAAACCCGACACCCAAAGCCACCACTGCAACAGTCACCTCCGGCTCGAGTTGAAGTGGGCCACCAGTGTCAACAAGGTCCCCTAGCCCTCCAGAGCTCAAATTCATTGTGTCCACTTTTTAAAGTGAAATGAATTTGTATTTAAAAACATACTTACCTGAACGATTTTTCTCTGATTCCTAAACATATATAAAGATGCTGGCTATTTTGATACATTGGTGTGGATCTCCTCCTTCATTTTTAGGTCTTGGCCTGCACCAGCGCTTGCGCTGGTCTGGCCGAGAGTTTTAGTAAGTGGGTTTTGGAAGTGCAAACACTGGCTTTCGGCTGGCGACCAGCTTGAGTTCACGATGGCGTACACGCGCAGCTGGCATCTGGGTTTCCTATCTCTTCCTCATTTCCTCGTCATGGCTCATTAACTCTCTGGACTCTGTTTCAATCGCAGCAGCAGCTCACATTACCAACTGAGGGCCCTGGACTACAGTCACATGAAAAACAACAGCGATTAGCATTGAAATGCAAGCTTTTTTTGTCTAGTTAGAAATATTGCTTCGGTGGGTTGATTTCACCTTATATCGCTATTTGTTTTATATTGGGAGTCACAGCTTAACTAGCAGTATTTTTGTCTCACTGTTTTTAAAAAAAATATTTATTCGCGCAAAGCACAAAGCTATATTTAAGGTTACTTTTTCCGCGTCACTTCTTCACTCTATTTAAACTCCACACCCCCACTCTTGTCTCTCTCCTTCTCTCTCCTCTCTAATTCTCTCTCTACTTAATTAACTCTCCCCTCTCTATCTTTTTTAGCCTTTCATTCTCTCTCACCCCTTTATCTGTTTCTCTTTCAAACTCCTTCATTCACTCTCTCTGCTTCTTTCTCTCTCTCTATCCCGCTCCACTCTTTATTCTATGTACACCCTTTCTCTCTCTTTCTCTCTCACCACCCTCTCTAATTGGGCATTATATCTTCACTCTATCTCTCACTCGGCAACACCACAGCATCACTCAGCGCAACCACAGCATCAATCAGAGCCAGCACAGCATCAATCAGAGCCAGCACAGCATCAATCAGAGCCAGCACAGCATCACTCAACGCCATCACAGCATCACTCAGTGCAACCACAGCATCACTCAGCGCAACCACAGCATCACTCAGCGCAACCACAGCATCACTCAGCACAACCACAGCATCACTTAGCACAACCACAGCATCACTTAGCGCCACAACAGCATCACTTAGCGCCACAACAGCATCGCTTAGCGCCACAACAGCATCGCTTAGCGCCACAACAGCATCGCTTAGCGCCACAACAGCATCGCTCAGCGCCGCCACAGCATCGCTCAGCGCCGCCACAGCATCGCTCAGCGCCGCCACAGCATCGCTCAGCGCCGCCACAGCATCGCTCAGCGCCGCCACAGCATCGCTCAGCGCCGCCACAGCATCGCTCAGCGCCGCCACAGCATCGCTCAGCGCCGCCACAGCATCGCTCAGCGCCGCCACAGCATCGCTCAGCGCCGCCACAGCATCGCTCAGCGCCAAGACAATATCACTCAGCACCACCACAGCATCACTCAGCAACACCTGAGTATCATTCAGCATCACCTCAGCATCACTCAGCAACACCTGAGTATCATTCAGCATCACCTCAGCATCGTCTCCGCAACAGTCACCACCACCACCACCACCACCACCTCAGCATCACTCAGCACCACCTCAGCCTGCTCTCGGAATCTGGCATCTGTTGATTCTCCCTAGCGTCTGGCCGCTGCTAGTGTTATAATACAGGTACTAGCTCCCAACCTTCACCCTCCGATTGTTTATGCCCCCTCAAAAAAAAAGCTTTAACAAACAACCATTGCAATAGGCAGAAACAAGTTGCCAGCATTGCAAGAACAAAAGAAAACTGAGGACATTTTTTATTGTAAATACTTTTTTTAATATGGTCGTTCAGTTTTACATAATGCCTTCTTGGTCATATATAAAGTAACAAAAATGCTTCTGACACTTTTTTATTATAACTTTTCAGCATGCCGCACAGCAGCCACACTTCTCTACAGCACAGCTTGAAGACATTGGCTAAGTCAATAGCTCTGGCTAAACACTTATAAGGCCCCAAAGGCGAGACCTATTGGCTATGCCAATGCTTGTTTAGTCTTTTATTAATCACTGTGTGTATTTGCAAATGACTTGCACTCCTCATGTTAAGCCAAAGTCTGCTCAACCACACTACCCCCTAATAGAGCACTTTGGACTCTTTACACGTTATATCAGGTTCTTGATATATCGCATAAAGAGCCAGCTTCCTACATAAGGTTTTTTGCCATTTCTTGGAAATTTACTGGTGGTAAATGGCAGTGCGCTACCACATCATGCGTTAGCAATCTATTTATCAAAAGTGAGTGTTTAAACGTAAACCGAGAAACTTTCTTGCCCCTGCTCTAATGGCAATCTATAAGTAAACTGAGAGGCAAGTCTGTTCATGTGTACCCTTTATGTGGGCTAGATTCTTATTACACATGGAGCAAATGTTTAGTCTATATAATCAAACAGAGTTTTTTCGTACAGCAAAAATGCTGGACTCGCATATTTTAAGGTACACTCGTATTTGAGAATGAAGAAAAAATGTGACTGTAAAATATTTTCCAGTGATCACACAATTTGAGACCAGTTTACGGGTCAAGTACAGTACAGTTAGGTTGAGTAGATTGAAGGTCGACCTGCAGATCTAGTAAAAATGTTATGATTTTTTGAGGCTTGCTTATTTCCGGAGTGTTGCCCACCCCCTTTTCTCTAGTACCCCCAACACTTTATCCAATACATGATCATGTTCATTGTCGGAAAATATCAAAATATCCTGAAAAAGTACAACTTGAGAGTCAGAAAACATATTGGACATAAGTCTCAAACACAGGCGCAGGTGACACAAGACCAAATGGAATCACACAGAATTAGAAAACACCTTCTGGTGTAACGAAGGCAGTAAGATGGCAAGATCCCACGTAGAGTTCCACCTGATGATATGCTACCCTCAAATCCAGCTTGGTGAATCAACTGGAGTGTCCAATCTTTGTAATTAAATCTTCAATTCTAGGCAAAGAAAAGTTGTCGACCCAGATAGGTTCATTAACACTACTCAAGTCTACACACATTCTAAGTTCACCTAAACTTTTTCCGTTCCAAACAATTGGAGACAGCCGTTAAGTCCTATCAAACTTCTCAATGATACCCTGAGTACACACGTTTTTAAACATTTCAGATAAATCTTTTCTCACACTCTAAAATATTACGTCGTTTGTGTTTCACAGGTGGCACACCTTAGTTTATTTTAATAGTATATGTAAACCGTTTTGCCTAATTTATCCAAGAAAACATTTTTAAACCTTGCTTCTCAAGACCTTCTTGTGTCATTCACTGAACCAAATTCATTTCTTTTAATTGTGATGGGCTTATCAAATCCTGATCTTATTGTAATTTTAAATTCTGCTTGATGTACCCACCCTACCACATTGATGCTTGTTTTAGCCACATAAACCTTTCTCTTGATTGATTCACCCAACACCTCAATTTTGGCCCAGAAATAACCAATCCGATCTATTTTGCTCCCTTCAAACGCCACACTGAAAATATCCGGTGGAAACAATTTTATCAGGCCACAAACTTCTCCTGAGAAACAATAGTAATCCGAGCACCTGTGTCAACTAGGAGTTTAATCCGTTTTACTTCAATCAACACTTCAATATCTGGATCCGCAATGCACCTCCCTCCAACTGCACATTCACTTCTTACACCCAAAATCAGTTCCTTACTCACCACACCTTATCCTCATTGTCTTCTACTCTTCATTAAGTACACAATGAACTCTACTGTTTCCATCATTACATACCGTGATAAAATGACCAACCTTTCCACACTTTTCACATTGCTGATCTAAAGCAGAACAGTTCTTAAATGAGGATGCATGTGCCAAAGAACCACATCTAAAACAACTGATATTTTGCAATTGTTTAAACACATTTGACTTGTTCACTCCCATTAAGTTAGATTCTCTATTATCCAATGAGATACTGTTTTTTATGTTTTATTTATTTAAACATTTGTTTATTGACATTTGGTAAGTGAATAAACCTAATGTGCACTCCATCATGCATATCGCCTTTACTGTGGAATCTCAAAGCCTCTCCATGTGCCCGAGGTGTTTCCTCTGCAACTTGGCGGTTAAATGTGTGTCCTGCTCGGACAACTCTAGCGCCGGTCTCCTAACATTTTCAGTGCTCCTAGTGTATGTGCGTGGGCTGGATTAGATGTGTCCATTGGTCTGTACGTCTGTCTGGGCCACTATTGTCTGATGTATGCAAGAACTGCAGGATGGCGTCAGCCCTGCTTGTGATTGATATGTATGTGGAGTTACCAGTCTCAACACATTATAGTGCCCTAAGCAAACAATAACTTATATATTTGTCTCGGGGTAGGGTGACAATTATACCTGGATAACGCCAACTTCGTGACTTCATCACCTAGTTACCTGAGGGGGGAGGAGGGGTGGATTGTGCTACAGGGCAACCAGGGTTGTGGGAAAGGGTGGAAGCAAAGTAAGGGAGGGCTCCTATGTCCTGCCACCTAGGCGCTCTCTCCTCTTAAGCTCCGTTCTCAGAGGTCTGGACTCTACTCTCATTCGTAGTCTGTCTCACTGCTCCCTGCCTTGGACCCCTCTGGTTTAGCCTCTGCTCCCGTTGGGTGCTCCCATTCGTCTACTACCTCCGACCACAAGTCCGCTATGGGACGTCTACGTACTCCGCGAGACTCCTCCCTCTGCACCAGCCTCCCTTCTGCCCTAGCCCAAAGCGGCACGTCTTCCACCCACGTCTCAACCCTAGGTCCCCCCCGGCCGTCTTCCAGGCCATGACGATTCTCCTTTTGGCTAGTATTGGGGCCAGGTCTGCGAACAGATTCCCAACTTTTTTAGGCTTGGATGTAGGGAGAACCCCCAGAAGGCAGGCCTCAGCTGTGTTCTCTAGCGAGCGGCTCAGAATTGCATTGAGTTTTATGCGTACTTGCTCCCAGAACCCATTTGTGTGTGTTCATCCCCTAGTCATGTGGAGAAAATCTGCGTCTAGTGCTATACATCTAGGGCATGGCCTGGGTTGTCCCCGTAGATTGCTCTGATCCTGTGCGGTGTCAGGTATGTCCTGTGGGTATAATTATACTGGATGTACTTCAGTCGGGTGTTACACAACACCTTCTGGGGGTACGCCAATAGCTTCCACCATTCCCTGTCTGAGAGTTCCCGGCCCAGAGATGCAGTCCATCATTCCCTAAGGGCCCCCAGTGATCTTCCAGACATCTTGTTAAGCGCCCTGTTAAATCATGTGATTGGGTACCTCCCTGTGCCCAACAGCCGCAATATCTGCAGAACTGGGTGGGTCTAAGGCTCTGTCTTCCTGTCCCCAAAGGTCCCTGGACATCTGTTAGAGTGCCTCATGTATAATGAATTGGCTCGCAGTGAGAATAGTCTGCTCCATTAGGTCCGATAATGGAACTAACGCGTCCAGCTGATAGCAGTCGCTCATTGTCACTATCCCAACCTCAGTCCAGGGGCTCAGCTGGCCAGCTTTAAAGTATGTAATCGGGTCACCATGCAGGAGCCCCACCAGTGGCAGTTCAGGGGCATAGAGCGCCCCACCCTCTGTCCGCCTAATACAGCTGTGCCAGCAGCTCAGTGCCGTTGCGAGGAATGGTCCATGCCTCGGGATCTGCAATGCAGACTGCAGCAGTTTTGCAAGCAACTTCCCCTGGTTAGGCTCGAATCCAGCTGAGCTCCTGCAGCCCTTCCCCGTCCAGCTATCTTGTGGCCCACTAATCTGTGCCGCTAAGTGATAGAGCTCAATAACCAGGAGTAGAATCTGCAAGTATAGAAAGGAGTCCCAGCTGCATTTGGTGTGCTGCTGCCCTGGTCTGCTACCGCTATGTCAGAAGCTGCTAAAACTGATGTCTGTCTAAGGGGGCTCGGACGTGTTAAGAAGCGATATCTGCGGTGTTCTCTTGCACTGTACCAACAGAATTGGCCAAATTTGGGAAGTATATGGCTGAGTTGCGTGTTCGGCTCTCTGAGAAAAAAGGTCCTGACGACACTAGCAGGGCTTGCACAAGTAACAAGTAAACAAACTGGGAAGAGACTCAGTCGGCAGTTTTAACATTAAGTTTTACGTGTAAAAGGCACTCGGCCACTTTAACCCTGTGGCGGTTAGACATCCAGGCGGCTTCTATAGATGGCATCACAGCCTTCCAATTCTGCTGCATGATGGCTTCAAGACATGGAACTGAAATTTACTTTAAATTAATGCTGCTAAAATAATACTCTTCTTTAAGATGAACAAACATTCTATATAATTTTATTATGTTATTCAGATAGAATTTTAATCATGTTTTTATCGATGTAAGAAATATTGCAAATGGTTTTAAGTAATTGTGCAATAAAATATTCATTCATTTATGAATGACTGGGTGAATTGGTAGAGCTCAAAGTCCGGGACCCAGAGTCCTCCTTCGTGCGGTGAAGGGTCGCAAGAGAGACCCGCTGATGGCCCCCATCCTATATTAGCTCCCTCAGGAGGTAGTCCACTCTCCCAAACCTAGACCTGTACTGGCAAGTTCGCAAAGAAATATTCAACCTCGGGAGCATGATTAGTTTGTAGGGCGATATGTGCGTTGTAGGAAGTTGGCTCTGTGTATGGTATGCCACTAGGTGGTCCAAAGATTCCCAAAGGTGTACATGGCTCAGTGCAAACCCCAGATGCTCTATTAGTGGTAGTGTGGCCGAGCAGCTTTAGGCCTGGCATACAGAAGTATAAGACATTTATTGCACAAACTTGACCAATAATTGACACACTACTCAAAAAGGAGATCCACACCAATAAAAAAAAAAAAGCTTTGTGTTTTTTTTTGTTTAACACCAAGATCTTCGCAATAAGGAAGGTACGTTTTTAAATAAAAATACTTTTGAGTTTCAAAAGGCGACACTTAGTGCAGGGTTCAATGTTATCCAATGGAGGAAAACAATAATGCGGTTATACAGGTAAGTATATGACCTACAGCTCCAGTCTAAAGGATCAAAGATTGGCAAGGGTCAGATGAGTACCAAAACTGCACCACAGGGGCGGCTGGGTGCAGAGGTCAAAATCGTAGTGCGGCCCAATGCGTTTCAATGGAGACTGGGGGTGCTTGAAGCCACACTGCTTGCAGGTAGGTAAATCAGTTGTAGGGGGAAAGAGCAAGCACGGGGTGGGCACAAAGCAGCACCAAACCTACACCACCAGCGGAGGCCGAATGCAGGGTGCAAATTCAGCGTCGGGCGCCCAATGCTTTTCAGTGGATAACTTACTTTGGACAAACAGGCTGCAGGCGTCACACCAAAGGTTTCAGGAGGGAGACCAGTGACAGCAGAGGTAAGTAGACATGTAGGGGGACGTCGGGGAACTGTCTATTTGGATTACCAAGGCCCAGGGGCTTGGGGTGCCTTTGGACGTCGGATTCTTCTTAACTGAGCTGGTCGCGGTCAGGGTGGGCTTCTGGATTCATGCTGCAGGCGTGGCGTCCAGGAGGGGTCAACCAATGCTGGACTTGAGGTCAGGATCCTGGCAACCTGTTCTGGGTCGGTAGTCCACCTGGACACGGGCCGGAGGTGTCTGGTGCAAAGTGGGCAGGACTTGCGGATGCTGAGGGCACTGGAGTCCTTTGTGTTGGTTTCTTGGGGCAGAACCACTGTCCTCAGGAGTTCTGGTCTTTGTCAAAGTTCAGGCAGACTTCCTCAGGTTTCTGGAAGTAGTTGGCTGCAGTACAGGCATTGTCTTATCGCAGGGTCTATGAAGCTGGCGACAAGCCGGTACGGGTGGAGCCAAGTCAGTAGTAGTCTTCAGGTTTCACCGCATGGCGTCTTCGTCCTTCTTAGGTCGCATGTAACTATTCTCAAGGTTTGAGGGAGCCTCCTAAATTCTAGATCATAGGGATGTTTTAAGGGAGTAACAGGTAAGGCCAATGGGCACCTCACCTGGGGTGACTACACCCTCCATTATGCCACTCTCCTGATTGGAGTGGTCCCCTCATCTTCAAGATGGAGGGGGCAGAAAAGTGCTCAACTTCGCCTCCTCCACCTGAGGGGTGGAGGTGGCAAAGGAGGGCACACCTCCTAGTCGTTCTAAGTTTTCCCACCCAAGGTGGGGGTGTTAACCAGGAGCTGCCATCCGCCTGGATTGCATTACAAAGACTGCAGGCCTTTGAAGCTTCCCCTTCGAGCACTGTGCCCATCCTGGGAAAGGAGGTGACACACAGGATGTGCATTGATTATGGTCCCAGAGAGCAGAGGCTCTCCACCCAGGGGTCCAGAAACATGTCTGGTCGTAGCAGGCTGCCTAAAGCCAGTCTGTGACCACACCAGGGTTGGTTAGTTTTTAGGGGGCACCTCTGAGTACATGTTTATATAAATCCCACTCTGGCATCAGTGTAGGTTTATTGAGAGGAGTTAGGTTTGGTACCAAATGTAAGAAAGTGGCTCTGTATATACTGAACCAAAGTAAGGTTCAGTGTGCACAGAGTCCACAGTCCCCAGAGGTTTGGCAGAGGCTAAAGTTAGATATAACCATACTCTCTAAAGTGGTAGCTTGGTCGAGCAGTAAGGCAGTATCGGAGGACAGTGTAAAGCATTTGTTGTACACACTCAGTCAGCAAATGGTCTCACACACTCAAGAACTGAACTCTAGGCCAATTGTTTTGTATATAAAAATATATTGTTTTATTTTAGAACCACAAGTAGGTATAAAAATACTTTCTCAGAATGAGATGCTTTAGTTATATACTTTCAATACACAATAGACTTTTAAATGCAATAGCTACAGTTGTTGCAATAGGCAACACAATTCAAACACAATTATAACATTGAGCTCAATGAGGAATTTTAAGTAAATGCAATATCAATTAATTTGCGTATGATTTTCTTACTCAGGGCTGGATCCTGGATTCAGCCCTGGTGCATTTCCTGTAAACAGTTGGAAGAAATAGTTTTTGTTACACAGGCGATTTTTAAGGAATATTTGTTTGTTTCAAAAATCGACACTTGGAAGAATTTCTGGAGAAAACCAGGCAATGTTATCCTATGGAGGAAAATCAAGTTATCGGTAAGTACAGTTGTAATTGCTTTTCAGGGTCAGTGCTGGGCACCAAGATCCAGCACTGGGATCTCTCCTGATAACAGGTGAGTAATTTCGTTTTCGTTGATCGGGCGATTTTTAGTGAATATTTTAAAGTTTCAAAACTCGACACTTAGAAGAAATTTTAAACCAGTCAATGTTACCCTATGGAGAAAATGTAGGTTATCGGCTTTCAGGTAAGTACTCGACTGGCAGAGTTAAGGTTCTGGGCATAGACTCGGGGGGGGGGGGGGGAAGGGGGGGGGGAGTCTCCCAGGGTCAGGTAGGTACAGTTGGTACACCCTCAGCGGCACAGGGGCGGCCGGGTGCAGAGTGAGTTAGGCCCAATGTTAGCCTATGGCGGGCAGGGGGCCCTTGGTTGGTGGCTGCTAGCAGGCAGGCCACGCGGCTCTGGGAGCTGGGCTCCTGGTCACTTACACAGGGCAAGTGGGGAAGTAGAATAGGATAGGTGTTGCACTCCCAGGGGCACTCGGGCGGCTGGATGCAGGGTGCTTTTGAGCCGTCGGGCGCTCAATGAATTTCAATGGAGAAGTTACCAGACGAACAAAGGCTGCAAGCTCAGGGACGGAGATTCTTCAGGTGCGACCACCACTTCGAGAGGTAAGTTGGGAAGCTGTAGGTTAGGTAGGCACCCCGGAGTTGGGCACAGGGGGCCGCAGGGCGCCGGGTGCAGGGGTGTCTTTTCGCGTCGGGAAATCTTACCCTCTGCTGGTCGCGGTTGGAGGGGTCCCTTGTTCTGAGGCTGCAGGCGTCGTAGGAGTGTCGAGGAGGGTCCTTGGGTGCTGGATTCTGGGTCACAGTCGCCGGGGGGACGTCCTCGTGGTCCACTCAGGCACTGGCCGGGCTCGGCGGGTGCAGAGTGGGCAGGAGTCGCGGTTCCTGGCTGGCACCAGGGGTTTGTTACTTGCTTTGAGCAGAACCACTGCTCGTGGGAGTCCCAGTCTTTTAGAGTCACAAGGCAGTCAGGTCCTCCGGGGTTTTCGAGGTTGCTGACCACTGGAGACGCCGGGGTTTAGCAGGAGCTGGTTTGAGGGTCGACAGGCCTGTAGGGCTGGGGCCAAGTCAGTTGGTGTCTTCCTCTTTTTAGCAGCTGCACGGCAGGTCTTCTTTCTTCTTGTTCTTCTTGCTTGTTTCGGATTCGGGATCTGAGGAAGGAAGGTTCAGGGTGCCCCTAAATACTAAATTTAGTGGCGTTACAGGTAGGTAAAGGGCAGGGACCAATGGGTCCCTTCCCTGGGGTGGGTACACCCCCTATCCTGCCACTCTCCAGTGGGAGGGGGGAAGGAGCCTAGTCCTGATTGGGCAGGGCTCCCCATCTTCAAGGTGGCGAGAGCCCGGAGATGTGCTACACCTCGCCTCCCCCACCTGAGGGGTGGGGTTAGCAGAGGCTGGCACACCCCCTTTCCTCACTTGGGGTTTCCCGCCAGTCTTCCCGCCAGAGTGGGGGCTAGAACCGGTGGGGACCAGTTGCTGAGTATAGCAAGTGGTCTGGGGAGGCTCACAAAGGAGGCATGCCTTTGAAGCTTCCCCCTGCCCATCCTGGGGGAGGAGACCTAGCACCTCGCCCAGGACGTGCATTGTTGCAGGGCCAGGAGAGTGGATGGCTCTCTACCCAGGGGTCCAGCAACATGTCTGCTGGGTGGCAGCCTCTCAGGCAGGACGTGGATTGTGGGTTAGGTTCAGGGGGCAACTCTAAGTTGCCCTCTGTCGTGCATCTTACATTAAATCCCACACTGGCATCAGTGTGGGTTTAATGTGCTGAAAAGTTTGATACCAAACTTCTCAGTCTTCAGTGTAGCCATCATGGTGCTGTGGAGTTCGTCATGATGACCACCCAGCACCATATACTCTTAATGGCAGCACTGCACTTAGTGCCCAGGAATGGACCTGGGTACTGTAGGGGTACAGGGCTCATGCACCTGTACCCTCACCACTGGCATAGTGCACCCAGCTAGAGGGGTGACTGAGGTATGCCAGGGTAGTGTGTTTGTGGGCATGGCACACAGGGATGTGTGCCATGTCGACTCTGTTTTGTTCTGCACCAAGACACTCAGCCTGCAAAGGCAGTGTGTGTGTCAGGGTACAGGGCCTCTAAGGGTGGCACAATAAGTGCTGCAGCCCTTAGAGGCCTTCTCTGGTCACAGTGCCCTGGGTACCTATGGTAGTCTACGAAGTCAATCCAGGACTGGGTCTGACATGTGGCCAGAGATGCCAATTGGGTTTAGGCTACAATGCAGTTTTAGGGAAGGAACACAGGCCCTGGGCACCTGATTGGCAGGAGCCCAGGGCACACTCAGTCAAAGTACATCAGCAATTCAGCAAAAAGTGGGGGCATACCATGCAAGAAAGATGGCACTTTCTCACACAACCCCCCCACCCCACCCAAACGAAAGGTGATGAGACTAACCTTGCCCTATGGAGTCTTCATTGTCTAAGTGGAAGAACCTGGAAAGTCCATCTGCATTGGCATGGGCAGTCCCAGGTCTGTGTTCCACTTCAAAGTCCATTCCCTGTAGGGAGATGGACCACCTCAAAAGTTTTGGATTTTCCCCTTTCATTTGCATTAGCCATCTGAGAGGTCTGTGGTCAGTTTGAACTAGGAAGTGAGTACCAAACAAGTATGGTCTCAACTTCTTCAGGGACCAAACCACAGCAAAGGCCTCCCTCTCAATGGCACTCCAACGCTGCTCTCTGGGGAGAAGCCTCCTGCTTATAAAAGCAACAGGTTGGTCTTGGCCTTCATCATTGGTCTGGGATAGGACCGCTCCTATCCCTAGCTCAGAGGCATCAGTCTGCACTATGAACTGCTTGGCATAATCTGGAGCTTTTAGAATTGGTGCTGAGCACATTGCTTCTTTCAGGGTGTCAAAAGCCTTTTGGCAACTAACTGTCCAGTTAACCTTTTTGGGCATCTTCTTGGAGGTGAGTTCTGTGAGGGGAGTCACAATGGACCCATATCCCTTCACAAACCTCCTGTAGTACCCAGTCAAGCCAAGGAATGCCATGACTTGGGTCTGGGTTGTTGGAGCTGCCCAGTCCAGGATGGCCTGGATCTTGGGTTGTAAGGGTTGTACCTGGCCTCCACCAACAAGGTGGCCCAAGTACACCACAGTGCCCTGCCCTATCTGGCATTTGGATGCCTTGATAGTTAGGCCTGCAGCTTGCAGGGCCTTTAAAACCTTCCCAAGGTGGATCAGGTGATCCTGCCAGGTGGAGCTAAAGACAGCAATATCATCAAGATAAGCTGCACTAAAGGACTCCAACCCAGCCAGGACTTGGTTCACCAACCTCTGGAAGGTGGCAGGGGCATTCTTTAACCCAAAAGGCATCACAGTGAACTGATAGTGCCCATCAGGTGTGGAGAATGCTGTCTTTTCTTTTGCTCCTGGGGCCATGCCAATCTGCCTGTACCCTGCAGTTAAGTCAAAGGTACTGAGAAAATTGGCTGCCCCTAGTTTGTCTATCAACTCATCTGCTCTTGGAATGGGGTGAGCATCTGTCTTGGTGACAGAGTTGAGCCCTCTATAGTCCACACAGAACCTCATTTCTCTCTTTCCACCCTGTGGATGAGGTTTGGGGACTAGAACCACTGGGCTGGCCCAGGGGCTCTCAGAGGGTTCAATAACCCCTAACTCCAGCAACTTTCTGACTTCAGCTTTGATGCTTTCCTTGACTTGGTCTGCCTGTCGATAGATCTTGTTCTTGACAGGTGCACTGTCACCAGTGTCCACATCATGGGTACACCAGTTTGTCAGACCAGGGGTCAGGGAAAAGAGGCTAGCATACTGCTGCAAGACTTGCTTGCAGTCAGCCTGCTGTTGGGCAGAGAGGGTGTCTGAAAAGACAACTCCATCTACTGACCCATCTTTTGGGCTGTAGGAGAGGAGATCAGGGAGAGGTTCACTCTCTGCTTCCTGTTCCTCATCAGTCACCATCAGCATGGTGATGTCAGCCCTGTCATTGTAGAGCTTAAGGCGGTTCACATGGATAACCCTTTTGGGTGTCCTGCTAGTGCCTAGGTCAACTAAGTAGGTGACCTCACTCTTTTTCTCTAGGATAGGGTAAGGGCCACTCCATCTGTCCTGGAGTGCCCTTGGTGCCACTGGCTCCAAACCCCACACCTGTTGCCCAGGTTCAAATTCAACCAGTGCAGCTTTTTGGTCATACCAGTGCCTCTGAAGCTCCTGGCTGGCCTCAAGATTCTTGGATGCCTTTTCCATGTACTCAGCCATTCTGGACCTTAGGCCAAGCACATAGTCCACAATATCTTGTTTGGGTTCTTGGAGAGGCCTCTCCCAGCCCTCCTTTACAAGACAAAGTGGTCCCCTCACAGGATGGCCAAACAGAAGTTCAAAGGGTGAGACACCTACTCCCTTCTGTGGCACTTCTCTGTAAGCGAAAAGCAGACATGGTAAGAGGACATCCCATCTCCTTTTGAGTTTCTCAGGGAGCCCCATGATCATGCCTTTTCAATGTCTTGTTAAATCTCTCAACAAGGCCATTGGTTTGTGGATGATAGGGTGTAGTAAACTTGTACTGCACCCCACATTCCTTCCACATGTGTTTCAGGTAAGCAGAAATGAAGTTAGAACCTCTGTCTGAAACCACCTCCTTAGGAAACCCTACCCTGGTGAAGACACCAATGAGGGCCTTGGTTACTGCAGGAGCTGTAGTAGTCCTAAGTGGGATTGCTTCAGGGTACCTAGTGGCATGATCCACTACCACTAGTATGAATTTGTTCCCTGAGGCTGTGGGAGGTTCAAGTGGACCCACTATGTCCACACCTACCCTCTCAAAGGGCACCCCCACCACAGGCAGTGGTATCAGGGGGGCCTTTGGGTGGCCACCTGTCTTGCCACTGGCCTGACAGGTAACACAGGAGCTGACAAACTCCTTCACCTTTTGGTGCATCTGGGGCCAGTAAAAGTGGCTGACTAGCCTTTCCCAAGTCTTGGTTTGGCCCAGATGTCCAGCTAGGGGGATGTCATGAGCTAAAGTTAGGAGGAACTCCCTGTACTTCTGTGGGACTACCACTCTCCTGGTGGCTCCAGGATTGGGGTCTCTTGCCTCAGTGTACAGTAATCCCTCTTCCCAATAGACTCTGTGGGTACCACTGACATCTCGCTTTGCTTCTGAAACAGCTTGCTGCCTCAGGCTTTCAAGAGGGGGACAGTCTTGCTGCCCCTGGCACAGCTCTTCCCTAGAGGGTCCCCCTGGGCCTAAGAGTTCAGCCTGGTAAGGGTCAAGCACCATGGGCTCAGTTCCCTCTGGGGTGTCCAAGTCCTCTCCCTGAGGAGAGGGGTCCTGAGTGGTTTGCTGTACAGAAGCTGGTCCCCCAGTCTTCTTACCTTTTCTCTTGGTTGGTTGGGCCATACTTTCAGGCTCCAAACCTACTTTTTCACCCTTCCTCTTGCTCTGTGCTCTAGTTTGCACACACACCAATTCAGGGATACCCAGCATGGCTGCATGGGTCTTTAGCTCAACCTCAGCCCAGGCTGAGGTTTCCAGGTCATTTCCTAGCAGACATGCAGCTGGTAACTTTTGAGAGACCACTACCTGTTTCAGGCCAGTAACCCCCCTCCCCCCCAGCCTAATGTCACCATAGCCATTGGATGATTAGTGGTAACACTGTCAGCATTGGTGACTGGGTAGGTTTTCCCAATCAAGTATTGCTCAGGGGAAACCAGTGTGTCTCTCACCATAGTGACACTGGCACCTGTATCCCTCAGAGCTTCTATCCTAGTTCCATTAACCCAGGGGTATTGTAAATACTTCTTTAAGTTGGGTGGCCACACAGCTACTGTGGTAAACTCAACTTCCCCTTCTGAAACTAGAACTGCTTCAGTGTGCATCCTGATTTGCTCTGGGCACACTGTTGATCCCATCTGTAGACTTGCCACCCCAGGTGTAGCTGTACTGGTTGCCTTAGGGGCCTGGTTGTGGGGGCAAGATTTATCTACAGTTAAATGTCCCAACTTCTTACAGTTGTTACACCAGGCCTTTGTGGGATCAAAGTTCTTCCCTCTATAAGGCTGAGGCACATAGGGATTAGTTTGGGACCCACCCCCCTGTACAGGTTTTTGGGGCCCTTTAGAAGACTCAGACTTTATATATTGGGGATTCTCATCACCTTTCCCCTGGGGAGGTTTTGTAACCACCTTCTTCTGGTCACCCCCAGTGGTTGTCCTTGTCACCCTAGTCTTGACCCAGTGGTCTGCCTTCTTTCCCAATTCTTGGGGAGAAATTAGACCTAGGTCTACCAAATGCTGATGCAACTTTTCATTTGTGCAATTACTTAGTATATGTTCCTTCATAAACAAATTGTAAAGTCCAGCAAAATCATGCACATTATGTCCAGTTAACCACCCATCCAGTGTCTTTACTGAGTAGTCTACGAAGTCAATCCAGGACTGGGTCTGGGTTTTGTGAGCCCCCCTGAATCTAATTCTATACTCCTCAGTGGTGAGCCCAAATCCCTCAATCAGAGTCTTCTTCATGAGGTCATAGGACCCTGCACCTGGCCCAGAGAGGGCCAGAAGCCTGTCTCTGCAGTTACCAGAGAACAGTTCCCACAGGAGTCCCCCCCCCGAGAGGTTTCTTTACTTTTCTCATTTCACAAGCCCTCTCAAAGGCTGTGAACCATTTTGTGATGTCATCACCTTCCTCCAATTTAGGGACAATCCCTTTGGGGATTTTAGGATCAGAAGTTTCCTCCCTATCCTTAGTTTTAGTATTGCTGCCACCATTGATGGGTGCTAAACCCATCTCCTGTCTTTCCTTCTCTAGAGCCAGGAGTCTGGTCTCTAGGTCCAGTCTTTTGGCCAACCTTGCTAAAAGGCTGTCCTCCTCACTGAGGCTGTCCTCAATGTCCTCTCTGGGACCTGAACCACCTGTGTGGCCTCTAGGTCCCCAGAGGTTAACTCTTGGAAATAAGGGTGCAGGGACCCTGTCTTCCCTAGGCAGTGGTGGAGGTGGGTTCCTATCTCCATCCTCCTCACTCCTTTCCTCCTCTGCTTGGTCATCACCATGCTCAGAGGGGTGGGCCTTTGCATACTCAGCCAGGAGCTCCTGGAGCCCTTGTTTGGTTGGATGCTGGCCCATGGGTATATTTTTAAGTTTACATAAGGACCTTACTTCCTTGAAAGACAAGTGAAGGTAAAGGGTGAGGTCGAGCTCCTCAACCATGTCCTGTATGTCATTATTATCTTCACTAGTAGCTGGGTTCTTTGCTTGAGACATTCTAACAAAAAGTTCTAACCCCTCTACCCTTGACTATAGTGACTTTTTATTTTCTAAAATTCTAAAGGGACTTAAGCAAGGCCCTAACAAGACTTTTAGTAGTTTGGAAAAAAATGCCAATTTAAAAAAAATCTGAATTTTAAAGGCAATTTAAGAGTTCTGTCGTGTGATCAGATGGTAACCAAGTAGTCCAACAAATGCAAGTTTGTATCCCACCGCTGATCCACCAATGTAAGAAAGTGGCTCTGTATATACTGAACCAAAGTAAGGTTCAGTGTGCACAGAGTCCACAGTCCCCAGAGGTTTGGCAGAGGCTAAAGTTAGATATAACCTTACTCTCTAAAGTGGTAGCTTGGTCGAGCAGTAAGGCAGTATCGGAGGACAGTGTAAAGCATTTGTTGTACACACTCAGTCAGCAAATGGTCTCACACACTCAAGAACTGAACTCTAGGCCAATTGTTTTGTATATAAAAATATATTGTTGTTTTATTTTAGAACCACAAGTAGGTATAAAAATACTTTTTCAGAATGAGATGCTTTAGTTATATACTTTCAATACACAATAGACTTTTAAATGCAATAGCTACAGTTGTTGCAATAGGCAACACAATTCAAACACAATTATAACATTGAGCTCAATGAGGAATTTTAAGTAAATGCAATATCAATTAATTTGCGTATGATTTTCTTACTCCGGGCTGGCTCCTGGATTCAGCCCTGGTGCATTTCCTGTAAACAGTTGGAAGAAATAGTTTTTGTTACACAGGCGATTTTTAAGGAATATTTGTTTGTTTCAAAAATCGACACTTGGAAGAATTTCTGGAGAAAACCAGGCAATGTTATCCTATGGAGGAAAATCAAGTTATCGGTAAGTACAGTTGTAATTGCTTTTCAGGGTCAGTGCTGGGCACCAAGATCCAGCACTGGGATCTCTCCTGATAACAGGTGAGTAATTTCGTTTTCGTTGATCGGGCGATTTTTAGGGAATATTTAAAAGTTTCAAAACTTGACACTTAGAAGAAATTTCAGTGTAAACCAGTCAATGTTACCCTATGGAGAAAATGTAGGTTATCGGCTTTCAGGTAAGTACTCGACTGGCAGAGTTAAGGTTCTGGGCATAGACTCGGGAGGGGGGGGGGTCTCCCAGGGTCAGGTAGGTACAGTTGGTACACCCTCAGCGGCACAGGGGCGGCCGGGTGCAGAGTGAGTTAGGCCCAATGTTAGCCTATGGCGGGCAGGGGGCCCTTGGTTGGTGGCTGCTAGCAGGCAGGTCACGCGGCTCTGGGAGCTGGGCTCCTGATCACTTACACAGGGCAAGTGGGGAAGTAGAATAGGATAGGTGTTGCACTCCCAGGGGCACTCTGGCGGCTGGGTGCAGGGTGCTTTTGAGCCGTCGGGCGCTCAATGGATTTCAATGGAGAAGTTACCAGACGAACAAAGGCTGCAAGCTCGGGGACGGAGATTCTTCAGGTGCGACCACCACTTCGAGAGGTAAGTTGGGAAGCTGTAGGTTAGGTAGGCACCCCGGAGTTGGGCACAGGGGGCCGCAGGGCGCCGGCTGCAGGGGTGTCTTTTCGCGTCGGGAAATCTTACCCTCTGCTGGTCGCGGTTGGAGGGGTCCCTTGTTCTGAGGCTGCAGGCGTCGTAGGAGCGTCGAGGAGGGTCCTTGGGTGCTGGATTCTGGGTCACAGTCGCCGGGGGGACGTCCTTGTGGTCTTTGTCCACTCGGGCACAGGCCGGGCTCGGCGGGTGCAGAGTGGGCAGGAGTCACGGTTCCTGGCTGGCACCAGGGGTTTGTTACTTGCTTTGAGCAGAACCACTGCTCGTGGGAGTACCAGTCTTTTAGAGTCACAAGGCAGTCAGGTCCTCCGGGGTTTTCGAGGTTGCTGACCACTGGAGACGCCGGGGTTTAGCAGGAGCAGGTTCGAGGGTCGAAAGGCCTGTGGGGCTGGGGCCAAGTCAGTTGGTATCTTCCTCTTTTTAGCAGCTGCACAGCAGGTCTTCTTTCTTCTTGTTCTTCTTGCTTGTTTCGGATTCGGGATCTGAGGAAGGAAG
This sequence comes from Calotriton arnoldi, assembly GCA_963921515.1. Lineage (NCBI taxonomy): Eukaryota > Metazoa > Chordata > Amphibia > Caudata > Salamandridae > Calotriton > Calotriton arnoldi. Next base: position 318,769 of record CAWUFW010011315.1, on the reverse strand, counting down.
GTTCAGGGTGCCCCTAAATACTAAATTTAGGGGCGTTACAGGTAGGTAAAGGGCAGGGACCAATGGGTCCCTTCCCTGGGGTGGGTACACCCCCTATCCTGCCACTCTCCAGTGGGAGGGGGGCAGGAGCCTAGTCCTGATTGGGCAGGGCTCCCCATCTTCAAGATGGCGAGAGCCCAGAGATGTTCTTCACCTCGCCTCTCCCACCTGAGGGGTGGGGTTAGCAGAGGCTGGCACACCCCCTTTCCTCACTTGGGGTTTCCCGCCAGAGTGGGGGCTAGAACCGGTGGGGACCAGTTGCTGAGTACAGCAAGTGGTCTGGGGAGGCTCACAAAGGCGGCATGCCTTTGAAGCTTCCCCCTGCCCATCCTGGGGGAGGAGACCTAGCACCTCGCCCAGGACGTGCATTGTTGCAGGCCCAGGAGAGCGGATGGCTCTCTACCCAGGGGTCCAGCAACATGTCTGCTGGGTGGCAGCCTAGGCAGCCTCTCAGGCAGGACGTGGATTGTGGGTTAGGTTCTTTGACACTGGTATGACCAAAAAGCTGCACTGGTTGAATTTCAACCTGGGCAAAAGGTGTGGGTTTTGGAGCCAGTGGCACCAAGGGCGCTCCAGGACAGATGGAGTGGTCCTTACCCTATCCTAGAAAAAAAGAGTGAGGTCACCTACTTGGTTGACCTGGGCACAAGCAGGACTCCCAAAAGGGTTATCCATGTGAACCGCCTTAAGCTCTACAATGACAGGGCTGACATCACCATGCTGATGGTGACTGATGAGGAGCAGGAAGCAGAGAGGGAACCTCTCCCTGACCTCCACTCATACAGCCCAAAAGATGGGTCAGTAGATGGAGTTGTCTTTTCAGACACCCTCTCTACCCAACAGCAGACTGACTGCAAGCAAGTCTTGCAACAGTATGCTAAGCGCTTTTCTTTGTCCCCTGGTCTGACTAACTGGTGTACCCATGATGTGGACACTGGTGACAGTGCACCTGTCAAAAACAAAATCTATCGACAGTCAGACCAAGTCAAGGAAAGCATCAGAGCTGAAGTCAGCAAGATGCTGGAGTTGGGGGTTATTAACCCTTCTGAGAGCCCCTGGGCCAGCCCAGTGGTTCTAGTCCCCAAACCTCATCCACAGGGTGGAAAGAGAGAAATGAGATTTTGTGTGGACTATAGAGGGCTCAACTCTGTCACCAAGACAGATGCTCACCCTATCCCAAGAGCAGATGAGTTGATAGATAAATTGGGTGCAGGCAAATTTCTAAGTGCCTTTGACTTAACTGCAGGGTACTGGCAAATTGGCATGGCCCCTGGAGCAAAAGAGAAAACAGCATTCTCCACACCTGATGGGCATTATCAGTTCACTGTTATGCCCTTTGGTTTAAAGAATGCCCCTGCCACCTTCCAGAGGTTGGTGAATCAAGTCCTTGCTGGGTTGGAGTCCTTTAGTGCAGCTTATCTTGATATTGCTGTCTTTAGTTCCACCTGGCAGGATCACCTGATCCACCTTGGGAAGGTTTTAAAAGCCCTGCAAACTGCAGGCCTAACTATCAAGGTATCCAAATGCCAGATAGGGCAGGGAACTGTGGTGTACTTGGGCCACCTTGTTGGTGGAGGCCAGGTACAGCCCTTACAGCCCAAGATCCAGGCTATCCTGGACTGGGCAGCTCCAACAACTCAGACCCAAGTCAGGGCATTCCTTGGCTTGACTGGGTACTACAGGAGGTTTGTGAAGGGATATGGGTCCATTGTGACTCCCCTCACAGAACTCACCTCCAAGAAGATGCCCAAGAAGGTATACTGGTCAGTTAGTTGCCAAAAGGCTTTTGACACCCTGAAAGAAGCAATGTGCTAAGCACCAATTCTGAAGGCTCCAGATTATGCCAAGCAGTTAATAGTGCAGACTGATGCCTCTGAGCTAGGGATAGGAGCGGTCCTATCCCAGACCAATGATGAAGGCCAAGACCACCCTGTTGCTTTTATAAGCAGAAGGCTTCTCCCCAGGGAACAGCGTTTGAGTGTCATTGAGAGGGAAGCCTTTGCTGTGGTTTGGTCCCTGAAGAAGCTGAGACCATACCTGTTTGGGACTCACTTCCTAGTTCAAACCGACCACAGACCTCTCAGATGGCTAATGCAAATGAAAGGGGAAAATCCTAAACTGTTGAGGTGGTCCATCTCCCTACAGGGACACAGACCTGGCACTGCCCATGCCAATGCAGATGGACTTTCCAGGTTCATCCACTTAGAAAATGAAGACTCTCTAGGGAAAGGTTAGTCTCATCTTTCGTTTGGGGGGGTTGTGTGAGAAAGTGCCCTCTATCTGCATGGTATGCCCCCACTTTTTGCTGAATTGCTGATGTTCTTTGACTGAGTGTGCCCTGGGCTCCTGCTAATCAGGTACCCAGGGCCTATATTCCTTCCCTAAAAACTGCATTGAAGCCTAAACCCAATTGGCATCCCTGGCCACAGGTAGGCCCCTGGTAAAAGGTACCACAGGTACCCTGGGCACTGTGACCAGGGAAGGCCCCTAAGGGCTGCAGCACTTATTGTGCCACCCTTGGAGGCCCTGCACCTTTTCTCACACACACTGCCTTTGCAGGCTGCGTGTCTTGGTGCAGAACAAAGTGAAGAGTCGACATGGCACACATCCCTGTGTGCCATGCCTACAAACCACTGCCCTGGCATAGATCAGTCACCCCTCTAGCTGGGTGCACTATGCCAGTGGTAAGCGTACAGGTGCATGAGCCCTGTACCCCTACAGTGCCCAAGTCCATTCCTGGGCACTGTAAGTGCAGTGCTGCCATTAAGAGTATATGGTGCTGGGAGATTGTCATTACGAACTCCACAGCACCATAATGGCTACACTGAAAACTGGGAAGTTTGGTATCAAACTTCTCAGCACATTAAACCCACACTGATGCCAGTGTGGGATTTAATGTAAATGCACAACAGAGGGCATCTTAGAGATGCCCCCTGAAACTCGACCAACTTCTAGTGACCTGAGTGGCTGCTTAGGCTGCCACCAACATACCTGTTTCTGGACCCCTGGGCCGAGAGCCTGCTGCTCTCGGGGGGCCTGAAACAATGCACAACCTGGGACGAGGTGCCAAGCCTCCTCCCCCAGGGTGGGCAGGGTTCACGAAGGGGAAGCTTCAAAGGGTTGTATGATGTTACAACGCATTCCGTTGCAACGCATACCTTTACCACGCATGCGTTACAACGCGAATGCCATTGCCACGCATAACCTTTACCACGCATACCTTTACAACGATTTTCGTTGTAAAACCATGCATGATAATGGCATTTTCATGGTAAAGGTTATCTCCGATCCCTGCCCCAATTCCTTTCACTGCTCCCCTGCGCCCTCCCCCCCCCCCCAGCTCTCCTTTTTTTTTTTTTTTTTTTATAATACCCCTTCCCTGTACCCTTGTGCGACCCTCCGCCCCCATTCCTTCTAAGAAATACCCCTGCCCCAAACACTTAAAATCTTGCCCTTCGCGATTCCCCCACCCACAAACCCTTCTATCAAATACCCCTCCCCTGAACTCTAAAAATTTACCCCTGCCCGACACCACCCCCTCATTCCTTTGTTTATTTATTTTTTTAATTTTAAATCCCCCTTACCTCTCCACGTCCTCTTCTCTTCAAGCTCTTCCTTGGTGCGTTGCACGTCGTAAAGAGGAAGCGGAAGTGTCTTTCCGTTTCCTCTAACGACGCCGATTGCCTCCACATCTTTCAATAACAAACAGAAAACGACGGAAAGAGGTGCGTTTTTTTGGGGGGTGGGGGGGGAGACCCCCCCCAAGCCCCCTTTTTTAATTGTACCTTTAACACAGATGCCCTTACTACGTATCTCGTAGTAAAGGAATGCGTGGAAAAGGCTATGCGTGGTAACCACGCATGCGTTGTAATGCATGCATGGTTAAGGTTATGCGTGGAAACGGCTGTGTTGTAGTGGCTGTTTCCCGCTTCAAAGGCATGCCGCCTTTGTGAGCCTCCCCAGACCATTTGCTGCTTTAAGCAACTGGTCTCCACTGGTTCTGCCCCCCACTTTGGGCGGGAGAACCGGCGGGAAAAACAAGTGAGGGAAAGAGGTGTGCCCACCTCTGCCAACTCCACCCCTCAGGTGGGGGAGGCGAGGTGAAGCACAACTGAGTACCCACCATCTTGAGGATGGGGGGCGCAACCAACCAGGGACCGGCTCCTGCCCCCCCTCCCACTGGAGGGTGGCACGATAGGGGGTGTACCCACCCCAGGGAAGGGACCCATTGGTCCCTGCCCTTTACCTACCTGTAACGCCCCTAAATCTAGTATTTAGGGGGCACCCTGACTCTTGCTTCCTCAGATCCAGAAATGACAAGAAGAAAAGGACCGAACAGCCGTGCAGCCAGCTAACAAGAGGAAGACGCCCACTGACTTTGCCCCAGCCCTACAGGCCTGTCTCCCCTCGAACCTGCTCCTGCGAAATCCCGATGTGTCCTGCGGCCAGGAACCTCAAAAACCCCGGAGGACCTGCCTTCCTTCACTTCCAAAGACTGCTTCTCCCGTGAACAACGGATTTGTTCAACTGCACCCTCTGGCAGCAGCCGAAGACCGCGAATCCGCTCCACTCTGCACCCGCCGTCCACGGCCCGAGCTTGAGTGGGCAAACACCACGAGGAGGTCACCCCGGCGATCCTGACCCGAGATCCGGCGACTCCTGACCTGCCTCAAGCCTCCAGCTGACGCCTGCAGCCTAAATCCAGAAGGCCCCCCTAACCGCGACCCGGAGCTGGTAAGAAGAGCCGACCCCAAAAGGCACCCCGACGCCCCACGGCCTTGTGTGCCCAAACCAACGGTGCCTAACCAATCCCTACCTTCCCAACTTACCTCTCAAAGCGGTGGTCGCACCCAGAAGTCCTTCGTCTCCCTGCCTGCAGTGCTTCTTCAAACCGGAGGTTCTCCATTGAAAACAACAGGGCGTCCGACGTCGAAACAGCACTCTGCACCCGGCCGCCTCAGTGCCGCTGAGTGAGGGTGCACCTTTTGTGCTACTTTGTTTCCCCATTTGCCCTGACCTAAACCCTAGGAGCTTTGCTCCCACAACCCAGTGGCCTGCTTGCCAGCAGCCACCAACCGGAGGCCCCCTATCCCCCATTGGATAACATTGGGCCTCAACACTTTGTACCCGGCCACCCTAGTGCCGCTGAGGGTGTCACTAGAGTGCATCACTGACCCTGGGGGACCCCCGAGTCTAACCCCAGAACCTTAACTCCCACAGTCGATAACTTACCTGTGAACCGATAACCTGTTTTTCCTCCATAGGATAACATTGACAATTGTGGAGTTTTGAAATCTAAAAATATTCTTTAAAAATCGCACGAATAACCAAAACGTATTTACTTACCTGTTTGCAGGAAATGTCCCAGTGCTGAATCTAGGTATCCAGCACTGAGTTAGAAAAAGTAACGTAAAAAGTAACTTGCCTGTAATTTACTGAAAAAGCCTATTCATTTAAATGTACTGTATTTGCAACTTACTGCATCCCCTGTAAATCAAACAAAGTACAATTCCTATTGCATTTTCAAACTGTTCGACAATCAGCAACTCATTTCTGTAAAGTATTTAATGCTTACCTGTGCCTGGCTTGCTTGGTTCTAAAAATAAAACAGTATATAGTTTTATACAAAACAATTGGCCTAGAGTTCAGTTCTTGAGTGTGCGAATACATTTGCTGACTGAGTGTGTACTTCAAATGCTTAACACTGTCCTCTGATACTGCCTTACTGCTCGACCACTCTACCACAAATAGAGAGTAAGGTTCTATCTAACTTTAACCTCTGCCTACCTCTGGGGTCACCTGGACTCTATACACACTATACCTCATTTTGGTGTAGTATATATAGAGCCAGTTTCCTACACCTGCCCTGCCTTCCAAAGAAAAGAATTTGTCTTCCATGAACACCGGATTTGTTCACCCACAGACTCAAGCTCTGGCAAAATCCGCGAGTCTGCACCACTCTGCACCCGTCGCCCAAAACCCGAGTTCGAGTGGCCCAACACCACGAGGAGGTCTCCCCGGTGATCCTGACCCGAGATCCCTGACCTGCCTCAAGCCTCCAGCCGACGCCTGCAGCCTCAATCCGGAGGGCCCCCCCAACTGCGACCAGGAGCTGGTAAGAAGATCCGACCCTAAAAGACACCCCTGCACCCGACGCCCCACGGCCTTGGGTGGCCCAACAGACGGTGTCCCCCAGCATCCCAACTTACCTCTCCAAGTGGTGCTCGCTCCCAGAAGACCTTCGTCCCCGAGAATGCAGTGTGTTTGCAAACTAGAGAATCCACATTGAAAGTAACAGGGCACCCAACGCCAAAACAGCACTCTGCACCCGGCCGCCCTAGTGCGGCTGCGGGTGTACGTTTGGTGCTTAGTTGATCCCCCATTTGCCCTGAGCTAAAGTCCAGGAGCTTAGCTCTCACAACCTTGTGGCCTGCCCGTGAGCAGCCACCAACCAGAGGCCCCCTATCCCCCTTTGGATAACATTGGGCCTCGCACTCTGCACCCGGCCGCCCTAGTGCCACTGAGGGTGCTTTGAGAGTGCATCCTCGACCCTGGGAGACCCCTGAGTCTAACCCCAGAAAACCAACTCCCACAACAAAGTACTTGCCTGTTAACCGATAACTTTATTTCCTCCCATAGGATAACGTTGACTGTTTTCTATGAAAAAGTTTCTAAGTGTGGAGTTGGAAAATTTATAAAAGTCTATACAACTGTGTACAAATAACCAAAACACATTTACTTACCTTTATACAGGAAATGTCCCAGTGCAGTATCCAGGTATACTACACTGTGTAAGAAAAGTAATCTGCAAAGTAAAATATATGACCTACTACTGAAAAGTCTTTACAAAGTATATGTACAATATTTCAAGGTATTGCATTTCCAGTAATTCTACTGTAACCAAACCAAAGTATATATATATATATATAACTGCAATTCAAACTGTATTGTTACTGCAAAGTATAAACCACTTACCTATGCCAGGCTTGCTTGGTTCTAAGAAATAAATATGACTAAATAATAATTTTATACAAAGCGAATTAGTCTGAGTTCAGTCTTTGAGTGTGTGCAATTATTTGCTGATTGAGTGTGTGCAACAAATGCTTAACACTACCCTCTGATAAAGCCTTACTGCTCACCCACATTACCACAAATAGAGAGTAAGATGATATCTACATTTACCTCTGCCTACCTTTGGGATTCCACTGGACTCTGTACACACTATACCTCATTTTGGTATGGTATATACAGAGCCAGCTTCCTACAGGTGCATCAGTGGCAGAGTAGGAGGAAGCCTTGTCCCTGCAGGACTCGAGATAGACCTCGACGCTGAAGAACTGCCTCAGGGACAAGGTGATGCGAGTACGGAAGACCCCTTGCCCCACCAACTCACCCACAAAAAACATAAAGCTTCGGCACCTCCTCTGCCTTCTGGCCAAGGTTGGCACCAAGACGACGTTTCCGGCGCCCCGCCTCGAGGCCCAGCTCCGAAACACCCAGTCAGGCTGTCCGGCTCGGTACAGAGTCGGCAAAAATCCTCGTCTGAACCGAGGCCTTCCGGTTCCGAACAGAAAACCGCCTCGGAGCAGAAATCCTCCACGCTAAAAGTTGAACAGCCTAGGAGCCGAAATCTTCCATACCGAAACGCCAGCCCATGCCGGCACCGAAAACGCCGGCACCAAAACCGAAAGATGTCCCATTGGATCCGAATTTAGATATTGTTCCACCGAAAACAGATCCCAAACAAAAGAGACTGTATATTAACCCTGAAACAGGTCATATTCATACTAGGTTATCTCAGAAACACATGAGGGCACTCCTTACAAGATCTCTTTAAAGAGGGAATCTGTTGCTACCCGTCCTTTTCATCCACCACCACCATCCCCTGCTCCACCTTCAAATCCTTTGCATATCACACCTCCGGATTCTCCACAATCTCACCATGATGACGATGATATTGATGATGGGGGTATACATTTACCAGTAGATCCACGGACGGATTACACAATTGATCCTCCAACAGATAATGACCCAGACCTTTACCCTGCCAGGCCATCTCCTCCAGATGACAATGTATCCTATCAAGAACTCATTAACAGGGCTGCACAATATCATGGGGTGGCACTGCACAAAGAATCATTAGAGGAGGATTTTTTGTTCGAGACTTTAGGATCCACACATAGGTAGTCACAAACACTTCCTATGCTTAAGGGCATGATGAGACACGCTTACGAAATTTTTAAAGACCCCGTGCGTGCACGCATCTTGACTCCTAGAGTTGACAAGAAGTATAAGGCCTCCCCAACAGATCTAGTATTTATCAAAGGCCAGTTGCCACTAGATTCACTGGTAGTGTCCAATGCTCGCAAACGGGCTAATTCCCAAATATCATGGGACGCTTCCCTACCAGATAAAAAGTCCAACCTAATAGACTCTTCTGGCAAGCGCATAGCTGCTCAAGCTGCCAATCACTGGCGCATTGCAAATATGCAGGGCCTTTTAGCCAGGTATGACAGGGCACACTGGGATGAAATTGAGCAATTGCTTTAATATCTCCCAGATGAGCATAAAACAAAAGCGCAAGATTTAGTTAATGAGGGAAAGATAATTTCCAATTCTTCCATACGGTGTGCTCTAGATGCTGCTGATACTGCGGCTAGAGAGGTCAACACTAGCATTTTGCTAAGGAAACATTCTTCGTTAAGGATCTCCGGGTTCAAGCCCGAGGCCCAACAATTCATTCTAAACACACCATTTGATAAGAAACATCTTTTTGGTCCTGAGGTCGATCAGGCATTAGAAAAATGAAAAGGGACACTGAAGTGGCCAAATCCGTGAAAGTGCTTCCCCCCACCATACCACACCTGTCGGGGGAAGACTTCAACAATTTCTCCCCATTTGGCAATCTATAACAACCGACAAATGGGTGATTGGAATTATCCAACATGGTTATTGCCTGGAGCTTACCAGCAATCCTCCAAACATTCCGCCTCGCTCTCACAAATTGTCTCCAGAACACCTGCAATTGCTCGAACACGAGGTGCAATCTCTTACTAAAAGGAGCTATTGAACCTGTTCCAGTACAGTACCAAGGTTCAGTGGTTTACTCTCTGTATTTTCTGATTCCAAAAAGGACGGTTCCTTAAGACCTATTCTGGATCTCAGAGTTAAACCAATATATACTGTCGTAACACTTTCACATGGGGACCCTTCAACAGGTACTTCCACTTTTACAGAAGGCAGATTTTATGTCTACTCTAGATTTAAAAGACGCATATTTTTATGTTTCGATTCACCCAGCTCATCGCAAATACCTCAGATTTGTGATAGCAGGCAAGCATTACCAATTCAAAGTACTTCGCTTTGGAGTGACTACAGCGCCCAGAGTATTTACCAAATGTCTGGCAGTAATCGCGGCTGATCACAGGAGACGGCATATTCACGTCTTCCCCTACCTAGACGACTGGCTCATCAAAGCGAACACTTACCAAAACTGTCTACGACATACTGAAATTACAATAGACCTACTTTGTCAACTGGGCTTTACGGTCAATGCACAAAAATCTCACCTGCATCCTTCGCAGATGCAATCTTACCTAGGAGCCACTCTAGACACAGTCAAAGCTCTAGCCTCTCCCAATGTAGCCAGAATTCACAACATTCAGTCTATAATACTACAATTTCATTCCAACCAAGCCTTACCAGCAAGAGTGCTAATGCAACTGCTGGGAATGATGGCGTCTTCCATCGCAATTGTACCACATGCAACACTTCACATGCGTCCCAGACGGAGGACAGATTGGGCCCGTCCGTGCAGTGGCATCGCCCATACGACGCAGCAGCAGGGCACCCCACCTCAGCCCCCAGGGGCAAGGCCATAACGAGGAGGCGCTAGAGGAAGGATAGGCCTGTGCCAGCGTCCACGGGCGAAGTTGTCTGTTCATCCCAGATCTGTCACAGGGGCAAAGCCGTGCCAACAGCACTCAAGCTCAGGACCCAGGCGCGGCTCTGTCCTCTCCTCGCCACCACTGGCCAAGTTGTTCCGCACCTCCAGGAAACTCGCCACAGGGGGCACAGACGCGCCAATAGCACCACAGGCTCCATACAATGCGAGAGCTCTCCCATAAGCAGCTGGCATCTGGAGGGAGGATTGCGAGCTCAGCAGCCCAGTCTCCTCCCCGATACGACAGTGCCCGATGGCTCCAGTCCAATCTGCGGGATCCCACTGCTCCCCGTGCGTGGCTCAAGGTCATTAGCTGCCAGAATGGGTGCCTGAACAGCAGGATAACGGATTTCTCCGGGCTGGCAGGAGCAGTCTTTGAGACTGCTCTGTCCAGCATGCTGTTAGGCAGACGATCCCCCTCCCCGGCACTATAATTCCTTGTCCTTGAAGGAGCTTGCTCTGCTTTTCCTTTGCTGTCTTTGGGATATTGATCAAAATGTTGATGCTTAAAAATTACAAAATGTATACGCATTCCCATTAGAAATAATCTGTTAAGATGGTCTGTAATGTAGTGTTCATCTATAACCGTACATACCCATGCTACATTTGAGAACTGCTGATGATTTACCACAGAGAAGTACTTTTGTAAGAAAGTGATCTACTGTTAATATTCCATCTTCAAACCACTGTTGAGTGTAGTAGGAATTTTGTGATGTCTCCAAATCATACCACTTATGGCACTTTATGCCCCTAATAGACATCATTTGTTTTGAATCATTGAGAGTCTGTGGCAGATTTGAGCTTAAGTACGATGAGCCAAAACATTTATAAAACAACTGGTCTCTCTAGTAACTCCATTTTTAGGGGATTGTTTTTAAATCTGATGAAAAATGCTATACTTTAATGTGCTAACTGAGAAATGGTTCTTTATTGTAGCTATTTTGAAGATGAGGAGGAGGATTCCACTAACATGGATTTGCCATACATTCCTGCGGAGAATTCACCAACACGCTTGCAGTTTAAATCTAAACTGGCTGATTCAGACAGCGAAGAGGACCCCTTGGAAGCATTCATGGCTGAAGTGGAGGCAAGTTGTGACTTAATTGCTTGTGTATCACAATAGTAATTCTATCCTTGAGTGTGCACATGTAAAGGGATGACTAAAATGTAGTCTGGTACTGAATATATTTAGCTATGAGTGGTAGATAAATGTATCACAGTTCTTAACCAGTCATATTCAGACCTTAAAGTCTTCTGTAGTTCCCTCCGGTTCTGAAGGAATGGTATGGTACGATAATGGTATTTAGCACTTGCTTTATCTCACAAGGTGTTGAAGTGCTTTGCGAACTGACAGCACTCTACTATGCAGGATTACAGTCTTAGTGATTTGGTCAAGCATAATGTTTACAGTTAATCATGATGTTTCAGTCTGATTCACTATGATTCAATTTGAAGCATTTAGTACCTATTCCAAATCATGGATGTTAGTTTAATATATTCTAGTTAATGCGATGCTTTACTGTTTTAGTACTGTTTCCATGCATATGGATACAACTTGTCATGCTGTTTGTGTTATAGTTGTAATTTTGTTAATGCACAGTTCTTCATGTCATTTGTGAGGAAAAGGTTTTGTTATATAGTAGCAGTGGAAAGTGTCATTTAGCTTGATGAGCTTAGAGGTTTAAAACTATGGTATGATTCTATAGTCAACAGGACAGATTAATACTACTGGGAGTTATGAAAATGTTCATACATTTTATTTTCGTTCATGTGCAGTCTAATGTGCTAGCAAGACCTAATTTATGTCTGACATATGAGGGTCATAAAGGATGCAAATTATGTAGTAAAGTCGCACATCTCAATTGACGAAACCTTTATTTTGAAAGTAATAATGGTACGCTCCAGCTTGAGAGATGCATCTTTGTTGCAACTTAGATGTGTCTATAACAGTTCTTGCTGCTGTGGCTGGTATTGATGTGCAGAAATGTAATTTTCATAGGCCCTTCAGTTTAATCTCTTGGCTTATTAAGGGATGGCATTTGTGTTAAGTTATGAGTCTTCAGTGTATATGTTGATACTCAGCAGGGTTCTGTAGTTCCTATCTTGCTGTTAGTGTAGCAGAGTGATACTGGTCTTTTTTTCCAGTAGCTTCAGGCAGGAAAAACAGATCTTCCATCCTCTTAAATTCCAGGTGATTGTGGATGGCTCATATCAGTGCAAGATGTGAGTTGCCTTGGATGAGAAACTGTGTGCCACCAATGGATTCCTTCTCGTAGAATGGAAGGATTGGTTGTGATGCTAATCTTGAACGTAGCATCCTTTTCTGCTAGTCTCTTAAACTTCATATGTAGATAAGCTTTCTCTTTCTGGCCTTGTCTGAAGTGCAGTGTATTTTGAAAGTAGACTACGTAACTACAGGGAAGTCAATGGTACGCCTTCGAAGCTGGAATGACTGGTGTTCTGAACTCTTTAAAAGAATCTCATAACAGAAACTGGTCTTCTGTGGGAAATGGAAATATAGGAAAATAGGCTGGAATGTCCTGTTGGTGTGAAATTTATTGTTACTTGGTCAGCTTAAGGGTTCATAGATGGGGATGAGTCCATCATAATTTCTAGATTACTTACTAATTTTGAAATTGTTGGTGGTGCTCTTAGGTCTTCCGCCCAGCCTGTCAGTGTATCATAGTTTATCCACTTTCCTCAAATTAGAATTTCGTTTTTGACGCATTGAGTTTATGGTGGTTTTCATCCAGGGTTCCACGTCTCTGAAGCAGTCACCTGCATTACAGACTTCAAGGTCATTTGGTTTTTCCAGTTTGGGGATTGTCTGTATAGTTCTAACCTGAGGCCAAATGATTTGAGAATTCTGGGTGGATGGTGGAGTAGCAAGATGTTTGAACCTGTACAGCCTGTACAGTTTCAAGGTGAACGGAGGTACAGAATAAATGAATATTTTGTCCATAAGATATAAGGAGATTCCGTTGATAATGTTTCTCTCGATCCCAATGAGTCTAAGTAGTAATGTTTCATGATGCAGTATTGAAGGCTGCCTATAGGTCAAGGTGTAGTAGTGCTTCTACACAGTTTTCTATCCATCGTTCTATTCAGGTCACCCAAATGGAGATGAAGGCTGATTCCATACTCCTACTTGGACAGAAGCCTGGTTATTGGTCTGATAGAAGCAAGCTATCTTCCAGGACATTTTGTGAAGTTTCTTTGTGAGGCACATGGCGTCTGAAATCCGATCTGAGTAACAAGCACTATTTGATTTAGATTTTTTTTGTAAATGGAAGATTTAGAAACCATATTGTGCCTTTGTAGGTTTATTTTGTTTTGTCCACTTTTTGATTTTCACAATTGTTGTCGAATCATGCATATTCATGGTTTCAACTTTTTTATTTTACCGTTTATCCAATGTGTCTTCCATTTTCTTTTTTGCTGTATAGCAGTTTTCATGGGGAATATCCCTAGACATGTGAAACTGAGTATGGTGGTGCTTTAGTCACTTTGTCTTTGTCTCTGAAAGTCAATAGCGTTTTTCAATGAACTAGGAACATTTGGTTTAGTTTTCTTTAACCAATCCTGCATCACTAACAATCACTAAAAATAAACATTCAGGAATGTTAGTCTGTTGATGATGTCTTTTTGGTTCTGAGGCATATTGTGACATTCACTGGGTGGGCAATTTAAAGTGTAAAACTGATCCTCATTGTGCCACGAGATTTATTTGAGTTACTTCCTGCCTACCTCTAATATCACCAAAGCCTGACAGGCAGCTGAAAATTATGCAGCTGCCCTTCACAGGTTCCGTCCTCATGAAGGTGAGGAAATCGAGAGGATGAAGAGAAAAGCTGAAATGTGGGCTTGGAAGAGAAGTTGTTCTGTAGATCGCAGTGCAGTGGTCAACTTCATACTCTACGCCTTCACGCCCACTTGCTGGAAGAAACGTTGTCCAGTCTGCCCAGTCTCGCTTATCTAAGAGCCACTTTGAATTCTGAGAAAGAAGTGTATTCCATGAGTTTGCTCACGTTTTGGAGAAATATCACAAACATCTTCATTGTACCAATTGCAAGGCTACACAGGAAACTTCTGCAATGTTTGGTAGGTGGTTGTCTCCATGGAAGTACAACTGGGAAGACTAACTTAATCTATCTCTTATCAGCGAGACAATCCCTTCAGTGTTGGTGCAAAAAGTCAGATCTTCTGAAAGGAGTTGGGTTGAGAACCATCAAGATCTACCATCACAGAATATTGTGCCAGATGCTTCCTGGGTAGGTTGGGGAGCTCTCCTGCAGAAATGATCAGTACAGGGTCTTTGGTCAGACAAAGAATGTCTATTTCACAAAAATGTTTGGGAACTGAGGGTAACCCATCTAGCATTCGAAGCTTTCCTACCTCCTCTGACAGAAGACAAAATCCTGATTCAGGCAAACGACAACATCAGAATATACTATAAAGCAAGGAGGCATCAGGTCCATGGCACCTCCTGTGGAAATTCAGGTGATTTGAGATGGTTTTTATTAAGAAACCTAACTATTCAGGTTGCCAGTCCTCCAGAACTTTCAAGCAAGTTTACTCAGCACTTGTTACGTAGAAACCCACAAATAAGTACTTGATGACAACGTGGTACACGGCATATCCTCGGACTGTGATTTTTCTCAAATAGAATTGTTTGCAACATTATAAAACTCAAAATGCCCCTTACTTTTTCACCAGTGTGGTAACCAGAAAGCCTTTGCAATGTCCTTTTTAGGTCTTATCTAGGCGGGCATTCACTGTCTCTTCAAGATATGCTGTATCCACTCTGTGGGCTTACAGCCCGCCCATTGCTTTTGATTAGTTTCTTCTCATGTCCTTCCCAAAAGCTTGCTTCTGAGTGGGTAATCTGTTTTTGTACCTTCTTCTTGTGTCTTGCTCCCTCCCACTGAGCAGTGGCCTATTACTTGTATCCTTTCAGTTTTGTCTATTTCAGTTCATGTATGCATCTATTTTAGTTTCTTTCAGCCCGTGTTTTGGGAAGGTTCCCTTTTGTTCCTTTGTAGCTTTGATGCGCCTAATGCCATTTCTGTCATCAGCCCTATAAATCTTGTCCTTATCTCGTCATATTTGCTGTTTTCCGAGGGGACCTGTTCCATCCCCCCTCATCACTGCTTGCCCCCTTCCGTCGTGGGCCGCTCTGTCTCATCCCCTCTGAGTGCCGCCTTAGCTTCCCAGCCCCTCGTTACAACTGCTTCTAATGGAGAGCTACACGCGAGACCGCCAATCACACAGTCACAGCGCATTAACAATTATCGCGATCGTATATACAAACCCAAAACGTTACAGCTATGTATTTTTTTCTTTCAAATCTGTTTTATTGAGATTTTGCATGAAAAATGGATAGACAAAAACATCAAACCACAAAAAGAAACAACAATAGTAATAGAGGAGAGAAAGAAAAGAGGGAAAAGGCAAAGAGATAGAGAAGAGGAAAAGGAGAAGAAGAGATGGGGAGCAAAAGGGAAGAAGGGGAGTATAAGGGGGAGTAGTCGGAGAGAGCCATTTTCTAAACATAAAAGTAAAATACCATAGCAGCGGTTATAATAAAACCCCAAGAACCCCAGTTCGTATACAATGTCAAGATCGAAACAGTGAAAAAAAGAAAGGAGGCTATGTTGAGCCCTAAAATCGTAAGCCATCTAAATGGACACATCAAAACTAAAAGATTATTTAGAGGGGAGGGGCGAAGGGAGCGCAACATGTCACTGACAGCTATGTATTTTATGAAACAAACCTTTTCCTTTTTTTCTACATCAGTTCATGTATGGGCACTATTTTTTCGTTTTTCAGCTCGTGTTTTGAGAAGGGTCCTTTTTATTTCTTTGTGGTGTTGATGCTCCTGGCACAGTTTCAGTGAACACCCCTGTAAATCTTGTCCTTATCTCGTCACATTTGCTGTTTTCTGAGGGGGCCGGTTCCTTCCACCCACCCCCTCCCTCATCACTGCTTGCCCCCTCCGTCGTCAGCCGCTCTTTCCGTCTTCTCCCCTCTTTCCGTCTCCTCCCCTCTGAGTCCTGCTTTAGCTCCCCGGCCCCGTGTTACACTGCTTCCAATGGAGAGCTACATGCACTTGTTAGACCGCCAATCCTCACACAGAGGCACAAAGCATTAACAATAATTATCGCACCCATATATGCAAACCCAAAACTTAACAGCTATGTATTTTATAATAGGAACCCTTAGTGCACAGTCTTGCGGCTATCACACGTGTTCCAAAAGTTAGTGTTAAGGAGCAAGGAAAGCAGCTGTGCAAGCAGTCTACTTCAACTTCTATGCGCTGCATCTCGTGACTCAAGTTCGCTTGAGTGTTGCACAGAGTCAATGCTGCTAGAGGTGATTGATTCACAACACTGATTCACACTTTCATGTCAAATCGCATCAGCAATACTCCAGCTACCACTTCTATCACATGTTGTGATGGCACTGCCTTAACAAAACACAGAGCTCCGCTGCCTTTCAGTTAGGTTTATATATAAATACCTTACACGTACAACTTCTGTATTTAATGGAGGATAAAATGAGACCCCCCCCCCACTGAAAGAGCCACGTCTGTGTTCTGTGCTAAAATGGCTTAACAAAATCATGTACTATAACTCGCTGAACACATGCCAAAGGGAGCTTATGTAGTCTACAGTAATGGTTTCCAGTGCCAGTGAAGTAGTGCAGGGCATTAATGCTTCAGCTGGCTAACATCGACAAAAACCAAAGCCAATAGGTTTACCGTGGCAGACATACATCACTTAATCACCAAAACATTTAAAACGACTTTATTAACACAATCTACATTTACTATGCACACATCTACTGTAGAATAGAGAAAACAAGAATAGAACCTGTTGCAAAGGCAACAGCTTTTGGCTTTGCCATTGCTTGTTTATAGACCTGTTGGAGAGATTTCTCTTCACTTTGCTACCAGTTCAACTGATTCTATCAGTCCTGCTGGCACTCAGGCTCTCTAAAGCGAAGATGCCCCAAAATGGCCAAGACAGTGGTGGTTTCTTGAGCTTCTTCATTCAGCTTTAAAACCGCACAGAAGGCTGTCATGCAAAATTACTTTACTAACCAAGATACAGGGGCAGCTACACCATTCCAGTGTGATATCCTTGAATTTGGTTGCATGGCTTCAGAAATCTAGGGCGTGAGTGACAGTTTTTCTAGTGTTGCTTGGGAGCATTTTGAAGCTCTTCCTGCGCATCTTCAGGGTGTGGAAGCAGGATGCAGTGACTGTGTTAACTTGGCTGGTCATATCCAGTTTTCTGTTGATTATTCGAGGTTCCTGACGTGGATTCTGGATGTGGGTCAGAGTTCGACCGACCACCAGTTAGAGTCCCATAGTGAGGTGTTCTGGTAGAAGAACACTACATTTGTCTGGTCAGTATTGAGCTTGACACCGTTGTATTTGAACCAGTTAACTACTTTGATCATGCAGGCGCTGATCTTGTTTTTTTGTGTTCGGGTCTTGTCCGAGAGGGAGAGTATGAGTTGTGTGCCGTCTCCCTAGAATAAGATGTTAATGTGTGCATGGGTGACACTTGCCAAAGGGATCATGTATGCGTTGAAGAAGCTGGGCTGAGCAATGAGGCACCTCACAGATGAGTTTGTGGGCTTCCAAGGAGGAAGGTGCCAGGCTGACAGCTTGTGTTTTATCCGTTAAGAAGGAGCAGATTCAGCGGAGAGCGGGTATTGGATTCCAATCTAGTGCAGGCGCCTGATGAGATTAGGGTGTGAGACCGTGGCAAATGCTAGAGAGAGGTCCAGGACAATGAGGGCTACCGTGTCTCCTCTGTCAAGGATCATGCGGATGTCGTGTGTAGTGGCCATGAGTGTTGTTTCTGTCCTGTGGTTGGGTTTGAATCCGGACCACATGGCGTTGAGGAAGTGTTGGTTGCTGAGGTGGTCGGTGAGGTGTCTGTTAATTTGTTTCTCTAAGACCTTTGCTGTGTATAGTAGGAGGGAGATGGGTCTGTAGTTGGAAAGGGTGGCTGGGTCAGCGAATGGTTTCTTGAGCAGGGGCATGATGGTGGCATGTTTGCAGGTGACAAGGAATGTGGCTGAATTACTGGAGGCATTGAGGATGGGTGTTAGTGCTTCGTTGATTGATAGGAGTCCTTTGGTGAAGGCGTGGTGGGGACCCAGGTTAGATTGAGCCCCCAAGTTGATGCTCTTTACAGTAGCAGCGATTTCGATGGTGGCGACGGCAGGCCACAAGGTCAAGGTTCGTTCATTGGTCGTGATGGGACATTGAGTTGCAATATTGACTGGTGTGAGAAAGTGTCCTCTTTCTGCCTGGTTGCCCCCACGTATTGCTGATGTGCTTTGACTGTGTGTGCCCTGGGCTCCTGCTAATCAGGTACCCAGGGCCTATGTTCTTTCCCTAAAACTGCATTGAAGCCTAAACCGAATTGGCATCTCTGACCACAGGTCAGCCTCTGGTAAATGGTACCACAGGTACCCAGGGCACTGTGACTTGGCTCCAGCACTACCGGCCTTTCTCCACCTCGAACCTGCTCCTGCGAAATCCTGGTGTGTCCTGCAGCCAGCAACCTCGAAAACCCCGGAGGACCTGCCTGCCTTCAACCACAAAGACTTTGTCTCCCATGATCACCGGATTTGTTCATCTGCAACCTCTGGCTCCGCCGGACACCGCGAAGCCGCCCCACTCTGCACCCGCCGTCCACGGCCCGAGGTCGAGTGGGCAAACACCACGAGGAGGTCCCCCCGGCGATCCTGACCTGAGATCCGGCGACTCCTGACCTGCCTCCAGACGACACCTGCAGCCTAAATCCAGAAGGTCCCCCCCCCCACCGCGACCAGGAGCTGGTAAGAAGATCCGACCCCAAGAGGCACCCCTGCACCCGACGCCCCATGGCCTTTGGTTGGCCAAACCGACGGTGCCTAACCAACCCCTAACTTCCCAACTTACCTCTCGAAGTGGTGGTCGCACCCAGGAGACCTTCGTCCCCAAGCCTGCAGTGCCTTTGCAAACCGGAGGTTCCCCATTGAAAACAACAGGGCGCCCGACATCGAACAGCACCCTGCCGCCCTAGTGCCGCTGAGGGTGCACCTTTGGTGCTACTTTGTTTCCCCATTTGCCCTGAGCTAAAGTCCAGGAGCTTTGCTCCCACAACCAAGTGGCCTGCTCGTCAGCAGCCACCAACCGGAGGCCCTCTATCCCCCATTGGATAACATTGGGCCTCAGCACTCTGCACCCGGCCGCCCTAGTGCTGCTGAGGGTGTAACTAGAGTGCATCACTGACCCTGGGGGACCCCTGAGTCTACCCCCAGAACCTCATCTCCCACTACCAAATACTTACCTCAAAACCGATAACACTATCTTCCTCCATAGGATAACATTGACTGTTTTTCTTGGAAAAGTTTCTAAGTTTGGAGTTGGAAAACCTACAGAAATTCTTTAAAATTGCACTAACAAAAACGATTTTACTTACCTGTTTACAGGAAATGTCCCAGAGTAGTATCCAGGTATACTACTCTGAGTAAGAAAAGTAATCTCAAAAGTAACTTACCTGTAATTTTACTGAAAAGCCCATTGAAGTCTATGTACTGTATTTACAAAGGATTGCATTTCTCTGAAACCATACTGTGTCAATTTCAATTCAAACTGTTTACAAACTGCATTACTACTGTAAAGTATTTATTGCTTATCTGTGCCAGGCTTGCTTGGTTCTAGAAAATAAAATAACTAAAAGAATATTTTCATACAAAAACAATTGGTCTGAAGTTCAGTCTTTGAGTGTGTGATTTCATTTGCTGACTGTGTACAACAAATGCTTAACACTGTCCTCTGATACTGCCTTACTGCTCGACCACACTACCACAAATAGAGAGTGAGGTTCAATCTAACTTTACCTCTGCCTACCTTTGGGGATCCACTGGACTCTGTGCACACTATACCTCACTTTGGTATAGTATATACAGAGCCAGCTTCCTACAGCTGGGTCTGGTTGAAGGTCGAAGTTGCTGTACATGGAGGTGATTGTTACAGAAGAATTCCGAGAGCTTGTTTCAAAAGTCTTGTGAGGAGATGATATTGCTGGGAGTGGCAAAAAGCGTGGTGTTGCTGTTATTACTGGGGTCGATGCGTTCTGCCAGAGCTGTACTCTTGGTGTTCCATAACTGCTAGTGGAAGTGTCTTAGGGTTGATTTGAAGATGTCTTTTATCTATGGTGTGTTGACTTGATCTCCATTTGTGCACCAGTTCTTTGCAGTGATGTTTCGTCAGCTTGAGTTACTCTGTGTGGTCGGTCTCTTGCTGTTTGGTTGCACTTGAGTGGAGCCAGGATGTCGGCGCATGCGGTGATCCAGCTGTTGAGGTTTTTGATGGCATTTAGCAAGTTGCTGGTGTCCTCAAGCTGCTGCTCGGAGAGGGCAGAAGCAGAGTTGATGGAGGCATTGTTGGTCTATCCAGGTAATTGTTGCTGGCTTGTTGACTGAGATGTTGCTGATTGAGGAGAAAATCAGGTCCAGTCGGTATGCAGCAGTGTGGGTGGTTTCAGTAACGTGCTGGGTGAGGCCAAGGTTTCTGTCTTAGTGTTAGTTCTTGGATTGCACTGTGCAGTGGATGTCTGCTGTGGATGGTGGTTGTCTAAGAAGTTAGTTGTAAACGTTTATTTCCTTGGATCCTTCTATTCTGTATGTTCATTGTTTTGTGTCATTTTCTGTCTCATGTATGAACTTATAGATTTCATGCTGAGGAGGAAAGGTTTCTTGCCTATAACAAGTGGTCCAACTTCAGTTTCATCTGTACAATGAAATGAGAAGTTTTTAGGTTGAAGCCTACCAGATAGCGCAGCTGGGGTTACTAAAGCCATCTTGGGGACATTCAAAAAGCTGACCTAGGAATGCATTCCGCCTGTTGCTTACCATTGGCTTTGAGGTTTGTAACTCACATTTTCTGCCTTTCTATTTGCTGGATTTATTTGCTTTAGGCTGTTCAGCTTGAGTGTGTCCATCCCATTGCCCAAAGCTTTTTAACGTATTCTTCCATGAACTCATTTTTCTGTAAACTGCCCATTAAATCCTGTTATCTTGTCACATTTGCTGTGCATTCAAAGACAGAGGTCCAATGTCTAACTATGCTGAGTCAGAATATATCGGAATTAGTACAAATGAAGCAGATTTATTTTTTTGTAATTCGGAAATGTTGTGGAAACTAATATTTGAATATGAACAAAGCACATCAATACACTAGGTGATGACATTTGCACACATTATTGTTTGTGTGCAGTAAAACCGTATTTCGGTGCAAATGTAACGGTAGTTTCAATTAGAAATGTGTTGTGTTTTAATGGCAGTGCGCTACCACACCAAGCTTACCCCACACTGCCACACCACTCTATGCTCTTCCACTTTATGCCACGCCACTGCAATCTATGACACTCCACTGTATGACATGCCACTCCACTCTCTGCCACTCCACTCTGAGCCACTCTACAACACACCACACCACTTGACTCCACGCCCCTCCCCTCCAATGCCACTCTACCCTACTCCAGTCTACCCCACCCCACTTTGCTCCAATCTACCAGTCTACTCCACTCCAATATACCCCAATCCACTCCACTACGATCCAATGTACCCCACCCTGCTCCAATGTACCCCACTCTACTATACCGTATTCCAATCTACCCCTCTCCAGTCTACCACACTCCACTGCAATCTAGCACACTCCTCTTCAGTCTACCACACTCTACTTCATATCTACCCCACTCCACTCTACCCCAATCTACCCTACTCCAATCTACCCCACGCCAATCTACCCTCATCTACCTCACTCCAATCTACCCCATCTACCTCACCCCAAACTACCTCACTCTTAACTACCCCACTTTGAATTACCCCTCTGCATGCATCCCACTCCAATCTCCCCCACTCCATTCCAATCTACCCTACCTCACTCTGCTCTAATCTACCCCGCTCTGCTCTAATCTACCCCAATCCGCCCTGCCCCGTCCTACCCCACTCTTGTCCACTCCACCCCACTCTTGTCCACTCCACCCCACTCTTGTCCACTCCACCCCACTCTTGTCCACTCCACCCCACTCTTGTCCACTCCACCCCACTCTTGTCCACTCCACCCCACTCTTGTCCACTCCACCCCACTCTTGTCCACTCCACCCCACTCTTGTCCACTCCACCCCACTCTTGTCCACTCCACCCCACTCTTGTCCACCCCACCCCACTCCACCCCCAACTCCACTTGAATCTATTCAACTCCACTCCCCCACACTCCACCCCAGTCTGCCCACTTCCAATCTACCCCACCACACTCTATTCCACTCTACCTAATCTACCACAAGCCACCCAAATGTACGCCACTCGAGTCCAATCTAACCCACTTCAACCCAATCTACCCTACCCCACTGCACCCCAATCTACCTTACTCCGATCTACCCCACTACAATCTGCCCCACTCGTCTAACTCCAATCTACTTCATTGCAATCGACCCCACCCACCCAAACCTAATCTACCCCACCCCACACTGCTCTATCCAATTCCACTCCAGTCTACCCCACTTCACTCTACCCTACCATGATCCACCCAGTCTATCCCACTCCGGCCTATCCACCCCCCCCCACATCAGCCTATCCCACTCCACCCCATATCTACTCCTCTCCTATCTACTCTACTCTGAAATTCACTGCACTCCACTCTGCCCCACCCCATTCCAATCTACCCCACCCCATTCCAATCTAACCCACACTGCTCCACCCCACCCCACACCACTCCAATCTACTCCACTCCAAACTAACCCAATCTACCCCCACTTCTTTCCATTCTACCCTAGTATAACAACCCAGTCTACCCCACTCCACCCCACTACAATCTTCCCAAATCTACCCCACTCTACCCCAATATATCCTACTCCACTGTACCCTAATCTACCCTACTCCTATCTCCTTTTCTAATCTACCCCAATCTACTCCACTACAATCTACCCCACCCCAATCTAACACAATTCAATCTCCCCCACTTCAATCTACCACTCTAATGTACCAAACTAGCCCTCTCCACTGTACCCCAATCCACCCACACCATTCTATCTCACTCTACCCCAATTTACCCCATTCCACTATACCCCAATTTACCTCAGCCTCCACCCACCAACTTTTTACCATGCTGAACAGCAGCCACACTGATGTACTTTATGGCTAAAACACTTTGCAAAAGCCAATAGCTCTCACATAGGCGAGAACTATTGGCGTTGCCAGTGCTTATTCTTTGAGATGCTTCTTGCCATTCTGTGCCTACTGAAAAATAAGATAAAACAGATTGTTTTAGAAACGTAATTCATAGTTTTAACATCCATTGTTGTCATAGTAAGCAAGCATCAGGGTGTTGACCCATCTGCCAAGTACAGTAAGATGCTTATTATAAAATCATCTAAACGCTCAAACTTGGACCCTAGTACAGAAATTCAAATGAATTCACACGTGTTCAGTCATGCTGTAGGCAATGAGTATCCAGACAGCAGGTGTGTACCTCGAGGTCATAATATGAACGCATTATGTTTTATGCAGTTCACAAAGGTCTTATCCACAAATAAAACCAACAAGATCTGCCAACATCACCCTTGTTCATTGATGCTTGCTCACTATCAGGGCCTTGGTTATTCATCAAGAAGTGTGTGCTCTGACCAAACATCTGTTATGCACCCTCCACCTTAGCCTCAGAAACTTATGCCTACACGTTGTGTTATGATTGAAGAAGTCAGAGATTTTTTTTATTTTTTATTTAAACAAAAAAAAAAAGTTTTCCGATTCCATATGGGGCTTTTATTATTTTGTTCCCTTATGGCTTTCA
The DNA here is from genome assembly GCA_963921515.1 of Calotriton arnoldi. Classification (NCBI taxonomy): domain Eukaryota; kingdom Metazoa; phylum Chordata; class Amphibia; order Caudata; family Salamandridae; genus Calotriton; species Calotriton arnoldi. The sequence continues at coordinate 294,926 of CAWUFW010011315.1, read as the reverse complement.
TTAGTTTCCGAATGTTTTCATATTAAACTCCTGAGCGGCTGAATTTATGCAACTAGTCTACTGGAGGTTGGTTTAAGTATCTTAAGCAGTTCTGTAGATTTTTATAAATCAGTTGGTCACTGTATTGTTGGGGAGGGGGGTTGGTCCTATTGCTCAGTGCCATCTTAGAGGTACACAAGTCAACCTTTTATTATGCAATTCTGGTTGTATGGTAAGCACTTTCTTACATAAGTGTACTCATACTTGCTTTGAGGCAGAGTTATACTCTATCACTTGAAAAGAAAACTGAATCCAAAACTCTAACCCCCAGCCGAGTCTCAGTTGCAGGATTAAAAATATTTCCGGGTTTACTAAAGTGTGAAATCGGACTTGTAAATAGTGTACTTTAATTTGTCTCTTTAGGATCAAGCTGCCCGAGACATGAAGCGACTAGAGGAGAAGGACAAGGAGATCAAAAACTCCAAGTAAGCTTTCTTTCTACTATCTTGAATGCCAGAAACCTATTAAGGGTGCCAATCGGCTTTATTTATAGTTTTAACTCCAGTATACAGTGGCGATTAGTGTTTTCAGCTGGGCTAACTGGGATGTTTCCTGAAACTCTGAATGCGAAGATCATTGCCACCAGGGTAATTTGCCACTGGAACCAAGCTATACCTGGCTGATGAGGAGGACCTGATCTGGCGGTTCTGGCTGGATTGTTCCCAGTGGAACTGGGTCAAGACTGATTTGCATCTGAGGGCTGGGGCCAAACTGAGGTGGGATGGTGTGCAAAATTATAATTGACTGGGATGCACACTGAGTAATTACAAGTGGCTGAGATTAGTTCAAATACTGCATCCATCACTTTTCTTGTATATTTCATTGTGACGTCCTAAGTGGAATGGGCATGCCTAGAAGTGGGTGCGTGACTGGAAACCGCTAATAATTAAAGCTCTTCATCCATCACCTTTTTATATACACCGGGGGTAATGTGTCCTTTAAGCACACCCTCTTGGGATGCCTTATTTTCTTTTATTTTTCCGTTACAGTAATAGCTCAATAAAAACCGTCCTTGAATCATCACAAGACAGCATTCACAAAGGTCATTTTGCAAGACCAACTATTCCTAGTGCTTTTTTAAGCGTCTCCAACTTTATATCTCCTAACACTTTCTTCCTCTCTTTGTAGTTTCACAGTTGTTTTCCTTTGTGGGACATGCTGATAGCACTCCTCGCCACTGCATTCTTGCAACGAGAACACAAGTAGCTACCATCTATCTTTTTGGTAGTGTATTACAATTAAAAATGGGAGAGTTCATATTGGCACAAGTTTGCGTGAGCGGCAAGGCATTGTTATGGCTGCAGCCATGTTACAGAAAATGTGTGTTGGGGGGGGGGGTGGTTAAAAATGTGTTTGAAAGACACCAGAAATAAAAGGAAGTTCGTCTCCCCAATCTGCAGAGTATACGGACACCATAGCCTCTGTAGGCTCTAGTGGGGAGAGGGGTGTGAAACATTAGCTCTTTGGGGTAAGGTGGCACATTACAGCAGGAGATGGGAAAACAAGGGTTATATTCTTGTGCAACACACAAAACAATGACCAACATCCTATAATAGCCAGCAGGTCTGCCACAGCTGCAGTCCTTCCTCTATAGAAGTTGATTGAGTCAGCTGAATGAGTTCCAGTACTGCCTCTACCTCAGTCAAATTAAAGGCATTTTCTGGGAATAAGTCTGTTATGTTACATTCTCTTCTGCATATAGACCGAAAAGAAAGGTCATTGGTTTATGATGCATACAAGCAGCGGATGCGCTTTAATTGTTGCAGTTGTGGTAGCCCCAGTGGCTATTTATGAATTTCTCCATTGTTTTGTGTATTGTGTAATCCCTGTGAAATTTGTTAGCATTGATTGCTTAACCGTCGCCCTACCACCTTGTTCTCTCTTCTGCTGCTCGTTTGAACAAATTGTGTTTGTGAGCCATACCTCTCCAGTAGTTCTGCTTTGGTAGTGCCCTAGTATTATTTTATTTTACTTGATCATACTTATTTGTAAAGCACCAATTTATCACCCAGATAGCTGCCTCTTGACCATGCTTGCAGTTTGCCGCAGTTGCACAGGTAACCAAGCCCATATGGACTTGCTCGACAGAATAGGAAAATAAATATGTTTTAACCCATTAGCAGCAGTAAGAGCAGAATGCTGAAAGCAAAAGTCTGGAAAAGGAAAATGGGCAGAGCAGGAACCCTTAAAGATATTCACACCAGCAGTTCATATGCTGCTGAGCAAGGGCAGAAATCAGAAAATCATGAACTTTTAAGGAAACTTGTAAGCACTGACCCAAGACCAGGTGTAGAGAATCATTATGCTAGACAGTGGGTGAAAGGGCACAATTTTGATTTAAACTGCCTACCCGCAAGGCAAAGCTAAATTGGTTTCTGTATGAAGAATCTTGTTTTACTCAATCTAGATTGGTAACGGTACAGTTAAGCTACAGCGTAATCTAAATTTCTAACGAAATTAGTTAAAAACAATTAATATTTTATAAGACAAGGCACACACTAGGGAAAAATGTATTGGGTAAAAACACTTAATTCACCTATGGAATGAATGCGCCCCAAAATATTGTAAGGTTACTACATTGTTTAAAGTGCAGTTTGAGCTGAATCAGCACATCATTCAGTTACTCTTCGTGCCGCGCAGACCTTGGGGAGGTTGGTCCCCGGACCGCAAAGAACATATATGAGCGACTTATCCCAGTTAATAGTATATCCTGAGTATTTTTGAAAAAGGGTGAATATGTGCAGTACTCTATGTATAGAGGAGTATGGGTTAGCTAAAGGCCGACTGCTCTTAGGGTTTTCAGGACAAGATTCACCAGCAGGTAGGTTTCACCCCCCAGGCGTGCTCTTCTCAGGAAAGTGGATTCAAAGGGGCCCCGTATTTAAGTTCTGAAACTGACTTTCCCAGTTCTGGAGACTGACCAGTGCAAGAGGTGGTGGAGTTCCTCACATGAGGACAGATTAAGGATTTCAGTTTAGAGAAGTAAATACTGAGTGATGGAACAAGCTGAAAGGGCGCAGTTTAGTTAATTAAAAAGCATTGACTTTCTTGACTCTGAAAAGCAGAAACAAATGTATCCTCTTAAACGAATTTGTCAGCTGTGTTGTTAAAAACACACCTTTTTGAAATTGCATATGTAAAATTGCATCTTGATTCCCGAGTTAAAAAGCAGATATAAAAAATGTAGTAAACGTATTCTAATGAGGTTTTGTCGCCCATATAGTCGTTAAAAATTGTATTGCAAGTTGGAAGCTGGTACTGATCACTATTGGAGAAAGTCTATATGTCTCCAGGCTTCTAAAACCCAAATCATGTTGACTACTTTCACAGTTAAATGTTGACATTTTTGTTATCCTGTCATATTATTGCCATCAAAGTTCTTACCATGTAAATGTTTTATTAAACTTGTTGGAAAATCCCAGTCCGCTCTCCCAAACTTGTGCCATTGTTTAAGTTAATGTGTAATTTTAGTTCTCCAGTCTGGGTTCTTCTATTATGTTCCATGCTTGGTTAGGATGTCAAGTAAGAATGCATTTTAGTAGATATGTCACTGTGTCCTTTAATTTTGTGTAAGCTTTTTGGATATATGGATCATAAAAACCTACCTGTGAAAGCCATCTGTTTACCTTTTCCTTTTTATCCAAAGGAGTTTTGCCCACTGGGCCGCCGTTCATCTATTAGTTGTAGTGTCTAATTTCTTATGCAACTATGATTTAGCATCCTCTTTCTTCAGCGGTGGTTGTGTTGTATTTTCATAGAATCTTTCTACAACAATTCTGTTAACGTTTTAGTGATAGGATGTTGGTTGTGCTCCATTGTTGGAAGTCGTTCATGATTGTTCTGTTGGTCTTTTTGGGTTTTTACACTTGTAGGATGGATTCGTAGAACTGTCATCTAACTAAATTGGCTTTCTTTCTCTTTAGTAGAGGACAGGGCAAGTGAGGATGTTTATTTCAGTTAAGCTTCATTGAGGTGATGGCATTCAAAAAAGAAAAGCAGGAAAGGTTGACAACATTCCATTTCATTTATAAATGACTGTCTTATTCTTCTCACATCAGGCAGTGGCTTGTGTGTGTGTATTTTTTTGGGAACGCTTTAGCCATTGGACTTCAATTTCACTGAATTCTGTGAATTTTAAGTCTGGTGTTAATTGAGACAAACTCATTTTTCTAAAATTATATGCATCATATGCTTCTAGAAGCTTTCAGCCATCCCTCTTCATCCTTTACTGTGTTTGTGTCATTCACATTTTTCTTTCACATCCTTCACGGGGAAATTGGTCAGCCAACTACACCCATTGGCTAAAGTCACTGTGAGTGACGGCATTCTGCTCTTTCATTGGGAGCATGTCCATGCACAAAGTAATTCACTTAATGCAGGAGGCTGCTAAGGCAGTTGTTGCTTTTTGAGGCCAAATAATATTTTTAACCTACTTGGGTCCGTGCTATCAGTTTTCATTGTGTTTTTGGGAGTATTTCACAGTTTGCAAAGTGTTTAACACCTGTTTCAATAAATGCTTGGGCCCATATTCAGTGCCTAGTAGATTGTGTGCCAACTTCTGTTTGGGACCACCAAACATATTACTCCAAGGTATCAAATTAAACGTCCTATTAAACCAGACTCATTGCTGAGATCAGATTTAAGATCACTTTTATTAGAAGGGTGACTTTAAAAAGTCACCACTTTGTTGCCCAAACCTTTGGTAGCCTTTCCTGATTATCTGCCACAGTTGTCGCCCGAGACAACATGCTGCCACCCTGCTAGGAAGTGTGAAGAGCTTCAATAACAAGGAACAACGAGAACTGCTGAAGGAAGGAGGTTTGACTTCCTCCAGCAAGATGGATACCGGGCAGTGGCAACAGATGGCCGAGGTTCTGAGAGGCTACCGCCTCAGTGAACGGTTTAGCCATTGGACTTCAATTTCACTGGATTCTGTGATTTGTTTAGGTCTGGTGTTAGCTAAGATGTTTTGTTTTTCTAAAATTAATTGCATCATATAGTTCTAGGAGCTTTCAGCCATCCCTCTTCATCCATTTGTGTGTTTTTTTTGTCATTGACAATTTTCTTATTGCGTACAGCACGGGACAATTGGTAAGCCAACTACAGCCATTGGCTAATGCCACTGAGTGATAGCATTCTGCTCTTCCACTAGAGGAGCACATCCGTACACAAAGTAGTTCCCTTAATTCCAGGGGCTTCTAAGGCAATGTTCGCTTTTCAAGGCCCTAAAAATATTTTTAACCTACTTGGGTTCCTGCTATCAATTTAAATTTTGTTTTTGGGAATATTTTTCAGTTTCCCAAACCGTTGGTAGCCTTTCATGTTTATCTGCAACAGTTGTCACCCGAGACAAAATGCTGCCACTCTGCTAGGTAATGTGAAGCGCTCCCAAAACAGGGAACAAAGAACTGCTGAAGGGAGAAGGTGTGACCTCCTCCAGCAGGATGGCTACCGGGCAGTGGCAGCAGATGGCCGAGGTTCAGATAGGCTACCGCCTCAGTGAAGCAAATGGCGATCACAACTTTGCCTGCCCTCTCCTTTGTGCAGGCAGACAGGCTGGCATTTCCTCCAGGGGGGAAAACCTGTTGCAGAAGCGGTTTTCTCGGAGGAGTGGTTCATCATGCTCGGTACATCCGATGGGTATGCCCAAGGCTCCTCACAGGGGAAGGAGGCTTGTGCCATCTTGGTTTAGGGTAGCAGAGGGGTATCCTGGGATCTTTTTGAGGGTGATTCCCCCAGGAAGTGACAAAGTGAGATGGATAGCCTTGTTGGAACTATTGTCCCATAGGCTAGCGAGTCCTCCACTCCCACAATTGATGAGACAAAATAAATGTGGCACCTCAGATCCACAGGCTTTATTTAGATCACAGTTGGACTGGAAAGAAGACCGAAGGACTGCTGTGCTGCTCCCTGGACCAAGCAAATAGTTTACGGCACTACACCAAAGACTGGACTGTAGCTGCTGAATCGAGGACTGTGCATAAAGAGGACTGAGCCTGCGGTGCCCACTGATGGAAAATCTTGCCCACGTCCGCTAGGACAGAAGGAGTGACTCCAAGAGTCAATTGGCTTGACTCCTTGTTGCAGCTACAGGGCCACGAAAGCTGAAGGAAGCCTCCACTTGTGAGAGCCCCGCTGCTTTGGATCACCTGCCCACCGCTGTACGCCGAAATGCCTGCTGAGGGACCAGGTTCTGACCTGCCCAGGTGTCCCTAAGTCCAGGGGACCCTTGGCAGTAGTCTGAGTGGACAGTGGTCCTCGTTCAAGGAAGAGACACTATCTATGGACAACTTCTGAAGACCGCTGTAACCAGAGAACAGTGGCAATTGGACTTCACTGGGGCATCGTGGAAGATAGAGTCTAAGGCTGGAGATGGTCCTTGAAGTTCGTGGATCCCGGGCTGGCCCTTGCACAGCTCCATCTTCAGTATCCTGCCTCTCCAGCATTAGGGCCACTTCTTGGCTGGAACTGCAATCCTTGTAAAATCTTCTGTGAACACTTTGAGACTGCTCGACCTGACTGGTAACTGTCTACCTGAACCTAACAGGTCCCGGTGACTGGCTCCCAACCAACCCATTGTGGCCAGTCTAAGAGAGAATTGGTAGTCCTGCTAGCCTGTTGGCTCTGGAACCGTGACACCAATTACAAAGTTTTATTGGAATGTAAAGAATTTACTTAACTTGTAAAAATCATATCTCTGGTTCCCTGCAATAGATTTTTGTCTTTTTTATGTCTAATTTTAGATAAAACTACTCTATTTTTATATATTGGTGCTGGGTAATTCTTGCGTCATGTTTCTTACCTACCTGTTTCGATACTTCTTAATGCTTTACACCTGTTTATTTGACTAATCCTGACTGCTCTGTGCCACAACTACCTAGGACTGAGCTAAAGGATTTGTTAAGGAAATCTAACTGGACCTGATGGAGCTTGTGACATTATTAAATGGTGAGATCTCACAACCACACCACATAATAATCAATAGTCCTATACCAGTGAGTGGTTGGGGCCTACTATGGTTGACTTTCTGGCTGTCTGCCTTTGGTGCCCCAGCTCTTGCCACCCTTTCAGTCTTATGGCAAGTCCATTTTTTTTCCTGCATGTTTCTTTTGTGCCCCTCCCCCCTTGGGCTTCCTTGGATCATTCTCCTGGCTCTGAGTCAGATGTCATTGTTGGATCTCTATATACTCATAATCAGAGCCTCAATGCTAGTTAGCTTCCACCTTCTGAAAATTAAGTACAGTCTTCATTGGTTGTTACTTTTTGGAGAAAACTGTGGCCTTGATGCTACTTTAGCTGATGCTGTTGGTATAGCCATCCTTTAGGAGAGTCATGCTTCGTAAAACGCTTTTATTTTTTCTGATAGTGGATATATTTATTCTCTTCTTAATACTTTCATTTCCACCCACCTTTACTATGACGCATTGGAATGCCGTGTTGACTCCTCCTTTTCTGGGTTTGTGAGATGGCTTACATGGGTTAGGAATTTTTGTTTCTTTGAATGACACAGTTGACCTAATAAAATGGCGTAATCTAAACGTTTGTCTCTGAAATCCTTCCCTGATGGTTGGCAAGTGAACCTCTAGACGATACCCAGGCTGGAATGCTAATATGACAGGTGAGTTATTTTATTGTCCTGGCGCCTGCGGCTGTGTCTTTGTTTTGTTTAATTGCTGCTTGTTATCTCTGGTGCTGGGTCCTCTGCGAAAATGTAGAATCCCACGCCATTTGTGAGTACGAAGATGGGTTTGTGGAACATTTGCAGGGAAGTTTGTTTCTCCGTTTGTTTTTCCAGGGGTATTCGAGATGACATTGAAGAGGAAGATGACCAAGTGAGTTTGAATGCAGCATTTTTTTCTATCTATTTTATATAATCTCTCCTACCTTTTATAAAATGGAAAAAAATACCCTAATATAGTTGGCAGTTTAAAAGTTAAGCGGTCACTTAAATTGCCAATCACACTGATTCATTTAGTGACTTGGTTTATCAATGGTCTTTCTGAATTTAATGTCAAATAAATCCAGACAGTGCTACCCAGACCTAGTTGAGATGTTTGTTCACAAAGGAACACTCTTGTTTCAAAATGCTGTATATATATTGCAGTTGTTGTCTGAATGGCTTTTGGACAACCTCTTTTCTTAGGTTATACACACTTATTGTGGTAGTGGATGTTCTTGAGAACATTGTCTTCCTATGAATGCCGGAAGACTGTTGATGCCCCTGTTCCTAAAACTACATTTTTAAGCATTCTTAAATGACAGTATGTCCTTGTAATTTTAGTCGCAAGAACACCTAAAACAGTTTTGAAAGTCTAATTCTCTCCATGATTTTGGGAACTTCTAAACTTTTATTGAAATATATCCACAACTCATATGCGTTTTCAAACTGTATTCATTTTAAGAGTGTATTTCCTTTTAAAAATCATTCTCTGTTGCGGTTCTCAGGGGCTTGTCACCATATAGTAGCAAACTGTGAACATGTTTTAAAATGCAGTGTGGCATTTGCTTTGTTGAAGTAACCGAATCTCGCATACAGTCTGTGTCAGCAGAGCTGTTTAATATCGTTATTAGGAATCCATGTACTACTTATTTTTTTATGTGCCCCTTTTGGATACCAGCCTAGATCATTGATAGGATTTAAAATGTTATCTTTTGAGTGTCAATAGAGCAGAGTTGGAACTATAGAAAACAGGACACTCCCCATGCTTCACATTGTTATGAGAGGTAAAATGAAATAAACTATTGCTGATGGATAATTAGGGCTTGGTTACCTTGTTTATCATGTGGCTAATAAATTATGTATTTATATACATTGTTAAAGCTCGCGTTTTGGATTTAGTTATTTATGTGACAAAGATAATCTCACAAATATTAGCAATTTTTTATGAAAAGAAAAACAAAACTCATCTGACTGCAATGCAGATTAGGTGCAGAGGAGGGGAGCATATGACTGTTGAATTGGTTCCCCAAGAATAAGGCCATCTCCTGGGCCAGAATATTGCTCCCCCTTCAGTCCAGTTTACTTTCTAATGATCTGTGAGACAGCACAAGTGTAATTGGTTTTACTCAAGGTACTTTATCATTCATGTCCAGTACTCTTGTTCCAACAACAAACTGAACTGGTTCTGTTCCTGCTTAAAGAACAGACGTTAATCAGATCTGTTTTAAAAAATAAAACTGTCTCTACATTAAGTGGACTGTTTAAAGCATGTTTATTAAGAATAAAATGCTGTTTCAATCATTTAGCCTGGACAACTGTAGAGTCGATGGCTCAGTTCCCCATTTGGGAATAGTTTTTGTGGTTGCATCGTTTAGGCCAGATCCAGAGCCGTTTCTTGTCACTGGAGATCTGCAAATTCAACATCTAGGTTTGTGACATTAGACTAGATACTGGATTATACATCAGGCAGTGGTGGCTGTCTTGATGCATAGCTACAAGTCCTCTGGATGGGTAGCTTCATTGTCTGGGTCATGGCAAATAGTTTGCTAGATGTTTTCACTGCTGCCTGTGCAATGTGTACATTTATCACTGCCAGTGTTGCGGCAAAATCCTCCAAATGTCAATGTTTGCATATTATCTGGTATCCAGATATCCCATGTAGCACTTCTAATTAAACAAAAGTGCATATCAACGTTTATGCCGAAACAATGACTGTGAAACCTTCTAGAAGTCCCTACTGCATGGATGTAGTCTGTAGATTCAAGTCACCATTACTCCTTTTATTTAGTCCCATGCTATGTTTTTCATACCCTTGCATGCATGTATTGAGATATGGAATGAGGAGGTGGGAGTCCCTTTATTTTATGTATTCATTTATTTTTAGATGAACTAATATCCCCGTGGTGACTTTTGTTCTTGTTGAAAGCTTGTGGTCAAATGATCAGATTGATGCCAGTGCAGGGAGCTGTTCTCCGCCATGGGTTAGTATGCACTTTTACCTCTCTGTTTTCCTACAGGAAGCCTATTTTCGCTACATGGCTGAAAACCCAACAGCTGGCTTGCTGCCAGATGAAGAGGAGGATGTCTATGAATATGACAGTGATGGGAATCCTATTGCCTCAACAGCAAAGAAAATCATTGACCCCTTGCCTCCTATGGATCATTCAGAGGTATTGCTTCTTTTTCCTCTGTTTTTATGCATGCAAATGCTTTTTATTTTTGAAAAAACCTTTTGTCGTTTTATAAACAATCAACCGGCACAATACAGTGGCATCCAGGTCGTCCTCAAATTTGTTTAATAACAGCCAGTACAAATGCAGAGCATCATGAAGGAAGCCATAGATGTATTCAAACACAATCAGTATAGCCAACATGTGTATTCCCCGTCACCCACCTCCAGCCTTTCTGCTGCCTCACTAGTGCTGTACTTCAGTGTCTGTAGAGTCATCCCATTATCCTCAGAGGTGACTCCCTTTATCCTCAGAGGTGACTCCCTTTATCCTCAGAGGTGACTCCCTTTATCCTCAGAGGTGACTCCCTTTATCCTCAGAGGTGACTCCCTTTATCCTCAGAGGTGACTCCCTTTATCCTCAGAGGTGACTCCCTTTATCCTCAGAGGTGACTCCCTTTATCCTCAGAGGTGACTCCCTTTATCCTCAGAGGTGACTCCCTTTATCCTCAGAGGTGACTCCCTTTATCCTCAGAGGTGACTCCCTTTATCCTCAGAGGTGACTCCCTTTATCCTCAGAGGTGACTCCCTTTAGACTCAGAGGTGACTCCCTTTATCCTCAGAGGTGACTCCCTTTATCCTCAGAGGTGACTCCCTTTATCCTCAGAGGTGACTCCCTTTATCCTCAGAGGTGACTCCCTTTATCCTCAGAGGTGACTCCCTTTATCCTCAGAGGTGTCTCCCTTTATCCTCAGAGGTGTCTCCCTTTATCCTCGGAGGTGTCTCCCTTTATCCTCGGAGGTGTCTCCCTTTATCCTCGGAGGTGTCTCCCTTTATCCTCGGAGGTGTCTCCCTTTATCCTCGGAGGTGTCTCCCTTTATCCTCGGAGGTGTCTCCCTTTATCCCCCTTGGAGTCTCCCTTTATCCCCCTCGGAGGTGTCTCCCTTTATCCCCCTCGGAGGTGTCTCCCTTTATCCCCCTCGGAGGTGTCTCCCTTTATCCCCCTCGGAGGTGTCTCCCTTTATCCCCCTCGGAGGTGTCTCCCTTTATCCCCCTCGGAGGTGTCTCCCTTTATCCCCCTCGGAGGTGTCTCCCTTTATCCCCTCGGAGGTGTCTCCCTTTATCCCCCTCGGAGGTGTCTCCCTTTATCCCCCTCGGAGGTGTCTCCCTTTATCCCCTCGGAGGTGTCTCCCTTTATCCCCCTCGGAGGTGTCTCCCTTTATCCCCCTCGGAGGTGTCTCCCTTTATCCCCCTCGGAGGTGTCTCCCTTTATCCCCCTCGGAGGTGTCTCCCTTTATCCCCCTCGGAGGTGTCTCCCTTTATCCCCCTCGGAGGTGTCTCCCTTTATCCCCCTCGGAGGTGTCTCCCTTTATCCCCCTCGGAGGTGTCTCCCTTTATCCCCCTCGGAGGTGTCTCCCTTTATCCCCCTCGGAGGTGTCTCCCTTTATCCCCCTCGGAGGTGTCTCCCTTTATCCCCCTCGGAGGTGTCTCCCTTTATCCCCCTCGGAGGTGTCTCCCTTTATCCCCCTCGGAGGTGTCTCCCTTTATCCCCCTCGGAGGTGTCTCCCTTTATCCCCCTCGGAGGTGTCTCCTTTATCCCCCTCGGAGGTGTCTCCCTTTATCCCCCTCGGAGGTGTCTCCCTTTATCCCCCTCGGAGGTGTCTCCCTTTATCCCCCTCGGAGGTGTCTCCCTTTATCCCCCTCGGAGGTGTCTCCCTTTATCCCCCTCGGAGGTGTCTCCCTTTAGAGGTGTCTCCCTTTATCCCCCTCGGAGGTGTCTCCCTTTAGAGGTGTCTCCCTTTATCCCCCTCGGAGGTGTCTCCCTTTAGAGGTGTCTCCCTTTATCCCCCTCGGAGGTGTCTCCCTTTAGAGGTGTCTCCCTTTATCCCCCTCGGAGGTGTCTCCCTTTAGAGGTGTCTCCCTTTATCCCCCTCGGAGGTGTCTCCCTTTAGAGGTGTCTCCCTTATCCCCCTCGGAGGTGTCTCCCTTTATCCCCCTCGGAGGTGTCTCCCTTTAGAGGTGTCTCCCTTTATCCCCCTCGGAGGTGTCTCCTTTAGAGGTGTCTCCCTTTATCCCCCTCGGAGGTGTCTCCCTTTAGAGGTGTCTCCCTTTATCCCCCTCGGAGGTGTCTCCCTTTAGAGGTGTCTCCCTTTATCCCCCTCGGAGGTGTCTCCCTTTAGAGGTGTCTCCCTTTATCCCCCTCAGAGGTGTCTCCCTTTATCCCCCTCGGAGGTGTCTCCCTTTAGAGGTGTCTCCCTTTATCCCCCTCGGAGGTGTCTCCTTTAGAGGTGTCTCCCTTATCCCCCTCGGAGGTGTCTCCCTTTAGAGGTGTCTCCCTTTATCCCCCTCGGAGGTGTCTCCCTTTAGAGGTGTCTCCCTTTATCCCCCTCGGAGGTGTCTCCCTTTATCCCCCTCGGAGGTGTCTCCCTTTAGAGGTGTCTCCCTTTATCCCCCTCGGAGGTGTCTCCCTTTAGAGGTGTCTCCCTTTATCCCCCTCGGAGGTGTCTCCCTTTAGAGGTGTCTCCCTTTATCCCCCTCGGAGGTGTCTCCCTTTATCCCCCTCGGAGGTGTCTCCCTTTAGAGGTGTCTCCCTTTATCCCCCTCAGAGGTGTCTCCCTTTATCCCCCTCGGAGGTGTCTCCCTTTAGAGGTGTCTCCCTTTATCCCCCTCGGAGGTGTCTCCCTTTAGAGGTGTCTCCCTTTATCCCCCTCGGAGGTGTCTCCCTTTAGAGGTGTCTCCCTTTATCCCCCTCGGAGGTGTCTCCCTCCATCATCCCCGGAGGTGTCTCCCTCCATCATCCCCGGAGGTGTCTCCCTCCATCATCCCCGGAGGTATCTCCCTCCATCCTCAGAGGTATCTCCCTCCATCCTCATAGGTATCTCCCTCCATCCTCAGAGGTATCTCCCTCCATCCTCATAGGTATCTCCCTCCATCCTCAGAGGTATCTCCCCCCCCCATCCTCAGAGGTATCTCCCCCCCCCCTCCTCAGAGGTATCTCCCCCCCATCCTCAGAGGTATCTCCCCCCCCCATCCTCAGAGGTATCTCCCCCCCCCATCCTCAGAGGTATCTCCCCCCCCCATCCTCAGAGGTATCTCCCTCCGACCCAAGAATTTGTGGGACAATAAGCCCCAGGCTACCAAATCTGCTGGCAGTTTAGCATCTTTGCAGGTGCATCACATTTGAGTTTCTTCTGCCACCGACCATTCAGCGGCATCCCAAAACTAAAATCCAACAGCAGGGTCCTAACCCCCATCCATGTAATGGCCACCTGCCTCCTCGCCAGCACGAGTGCCAACTGCAGGAACCTGTATGTCATTTTGCGTCTCCTGGTGCCTACCAAGCTGCCCAGGAGGCAGAGCTGTGGTGTGAGCTCGCAAGCCAGGGCGGTGGTCCAGGACACCCTCTCCACCACCTTCACCCAAATGTCTCTCACCTGATGGCATCCCCAGGCCAGGTGACCATATGGAAGTGTTCTGATAGTATGTAATGATTTAAGGGCCTGAGATCTAATATAGGCCGCACTGAGCAGTCTTTTTTGGAAATTAAAAAGTACAGGGAGTAAACTCATGTACCTTGATGTTGAAGAAGGACGGGCTCTATAGCTTCTTTGAGGAAAAGAGCTTCCACTTACTGTTTGAGATGATTTTAATGCTCTATGGAAAGATTGTGTCTGCAAAGTGGAATGTTTGGAGGTGTGGTTATGAGTTCCAGACAGTAACCATGTTGGATAACGTCCAACACCCACTGATCTGACGTCATGGTTTTCCGGATGGGGAAAAAATGTTGTAGTCGTCCCCCGACAGATGTTAAGTGGTCGTGAGGGAATAAGCAGATACACTGTTTCAATCAATCAATGGCTTGTAGAGGGCGGCTACTCACCCGTAAGGGTTTCAATGCGGGACCTGCGTAATCCCACAGTTGCAGATGGGTAACTTTGTCAGCACTAGACTTAAAGGATGCTTATTTCCACATTACAGTCCACCCAGCTCATCGCAAATACCTTAGATTTGTTTTAGCTGGAAAGCATCAGTTCTTCTATTCTGAGTCACTACCGCATCAAGGGTGTTCACCAAATTACTAGCAGCACATCTGCGCAAGCAGAACATTCATGTCTTCCCATATCCGGACGACTGGCTCATCAAAGCACGTACACATCTACTGTGTCAACACACTCTAACTACTCCATCTTCTACATCAACTGGGATTTACAGTCAACATGCAAAATCACACCTTCACCCTTCAGATTCAGCCGTATCTCGGGGCTATGCTCTACACACAGTTGGGGTTGGTATACCCAAATATGACCAGAAATCAAAACATCTAAACACTGCTACAGCAGTTTCAACCCAGCCAACACATCTGTCAAAACGGTTATGAGACTCTTAGGCATGATGGCATCTTGCATAGCCCTAGTACCACATGCTCGACTATATATGCGACTGCTGCAAGAATGTCTGGCACACCAATGGTCTCAATCACAGAGTCAGCTACAAGATCTAGTGTTAGTGGGCAGCCACACTCCTCACTCTCTGCATTGGTGGAACACACAAAATATGACAGAAGGGCAGCAATTCCTCTACCATGTTCCCCAGATCATTCTCACAGCGGGTGCATCCCTTACAGGATAAGGTGCTTAACTTCAGGATCTCGCAGTTCAGGGTCTCTGGGTTACCAGTCACCAGGTTCTCCACATCAAATACCTCAAGCCTCAAGCTATTCACCTAGCATTGAAAGCATTTGTAAATCACCTGGCAGGAAAGGTTGTCTTGGTCCGAATAGACAACATGACAACCATGTACTATATACAAAAACCAGGGGGGGAAGAGGGATACGCTCTACAGTTATCACACCTATCTTAGACAATTTGGCGTTGGGCAGTACGTTACAAAATCCATCTGCTGGTGTAACACCTCCCAGGGATGGACAACCACTTTCCCGACCTTCTCAGCAGGATGCAGCAACAAGTCCACGAGTGGGAGCTCCACCCACAAGTCCATCTCCCATACTTTCACAAGTGGGGATTTCCAAAGATAGACCTATTCATTACTGCAGAAAACACAAAATGCCCAGACTTCGCCTCCAGGTTCCCATATCCACTATCCAAAGGCGATGCTCTATGGATGAACTGGTCAGGGCGATTTGCCTACTCTTTTCTGCTGCTCCCTCTTCTATCGTTTGTGGTTCGGAGGCTCAGGCAAACATCTCTTACCCTCATTCTAGTAGCTCCCTCTTAGGCTCGGCAACCATGGTTCCTAACTGCTCGAACTATCAGTAGTTCCCAACCAAAAGCTTCCCCTCAACCCCGACCTTCTCACTCAGAACCATGGAGAAATCAGGTGCACAAATCCAAAGGAGCTTATCCTTGTGCGATTTGGCTCCTGAGGTCATAGAAATTGGTTACCTTAATCTTCCCCCTGAATGTATGCCCATTCTTAAATAAGCACATAGACCTACAACTAGAGCATGTTATGCAGCAAAGTGAAAAGGATTTGTTTTCTACTGATGCAGTAAACAAATTAATCAGTTTAAGGCAACTGTGCAAAACATTGTTTGCTACCTCCTTAATTTGCAAACCTCAGGCCTCGCTTACACTTCCATACGTCTACAGTTAGCCACAGTTGCTGCCAATCTACAAAACAAACAATATTTGTCCTTGTTTAAGGTACCAGTTATTAAGGCATTCGTGGAAGGCCTTAAAACAGTAACTCCACCTAGAGTTCCACCTTCTCCAGCATAGAATCTTAATATAATACTTACCAGACTTATGGGCCCGCCATTTGAACCATTGCACAACTGCTCCCTGCTTTTTTAGTAGCCATTACCTCACTTAGACATGTTGGTGAGCTCCAGGCATTAACCTTAGAAGAACTTATTTTCCTACTACACAAAGATAGGGTAGTCCTTGGAACCAACCCAAAATTCCTTCCAAAAGTTGTTTCACCTTTTCACCTCAGTCAGTTGATTTAGCAGTTTTCTTTCTGCAACACGATTCATTTGCAGAAAGATCTCTTCATACACTAGATGTCAAAAGAGCTCTAATGTATTATTTATATTGATAGACCTAAAGAGTTCCGTAAAACGAAACAACTCTTTGCTTCTTCGCTCCTTCACACCAGAAAGCGCATGTCTTTAACAGGCATTTCAAGATGGATCATTAAATGCATTCAAACATGTTATGCCAAAGCTAAAAGGACTTTGCCTACAACCCCTAGAGCACACTCTACTCGTAAGTTAGGGGCTTCCATGGCTTTCCTGGGCAATATCCCAGTACCAGATATTTGTAAGGCAGCTACATGGTCTGCACCACCCACTTTCACTTAACATTGTTGTGTGGATGTTTTAGTCCAGCAACAAGCCAGTGTAGGCCAGGCAGTGCTACGTACTCTTTCAAACTGCGACACCCACAGGACAGCCACCGCTTTTGGAGAGGGATTGCTTTACAGTCTATGCAGAGCATGTGTATCCACAGCCACACATGGTTCGAACGGAATATGTTTCTTACCCTGTAAGCATCTGTTCTTGGCATGTAGTGCTGTAGATTCACATGCACCCACCCTCCTCCCCATACACCTGTGCCCGTTGCAGTTCATTTACACTATTTCATTTGCATGGAAATCTCTTTGCTGGTACTTACTTTCACTCCGTTTTCACCCGCCTGTGGGAAAACATTCTAACAATGGAGTCGATGCCCAGGCGCATTTTCACCAAGAGGAGTCACTTTGTCTCGTGACTCGAAAGACTTCTTTGAAGAAAAACAACTTGCACGCATCCAGACCCAATACTAGATAGCTGAAATATGCAGAGTATGTAAACCTGCAGCACTACATGCCACCAACAGATGCTTACAAGGTAAGTAACATATTCGTTTTCCATGGTGCAGCCCTGAATTTGGAAGGGATGAAACCACATTATGATCACTTAAAAGTGATCTTGTTCAACGCCAGTAAGTAAATGTAAAAAAAATGTAAGTCCGTTTTTATATAGCGCAGCTACTCACCCTTACGGGTCTCAAGGCGCTGGGGGCCGGAGTGGAAATTAAGTGAGCTATTGCCCAGAGTCACATGGTGCTGAGCTGAGCTGCCGCCAGAGCCGGGGATCGAACCGTGTGCTCCGAAGTCAGCTGCCCTGGCCGCTGCACCACACCTCTCCACACCAGTGGTCCGAATAATAAACGCAAGGACAGAGCAATTGAAGATTGGCTGAAAGGACATTACCCATATATTGTGCTAGTTCAGGAAACACACTTGCGGGAAAAGAGGGAATTGAGTTATAATATGTTCAAGCAATGGGTGGTGTATAACTGTGTCTCAAGTGCGAGGGAAGCTCACAAGGGAGTCGCGATATACATAAATAGACGTCTCCAATATCACATCCGCTCTTCCCAAACAGACAAAGAAGGGAGGTGGGCCTTGGTTAGTGGCTTTATTAACAATATTAGAATTACTGTTGCCACAATTTGCGCTCCCGATTTTAGATGACCTAGGCCCGTTGGTACAGCTTTGTCAGACACTTATCTATCTTGGGGAAACGGGCGGGGATTTCAATTTTCTCTTAAATCCAGAACTTGACTGTTGGTCAAATACCCGTAAACAGAACAAGCCCCGAATGGCTAGAGCCATGTCAGAATATATGAAGAATCTGAATCTTGTTGATCTATGGCGACAGAAATTTGCAGCTAGGTACGAATATTCTTGCATCTCGGAAAGGTATAAATCTGCAGCAAAAGTAGATTATTTTTTGTCCTTGTCCGACCTGAGCTTAAGTAGCTACATTTCGTTAATCAAAACAGGGGGATAGGAGCATTAGGGAGTCCACTCTGCTCTCAGAGGACGTACTCAAGTAATCAAAGGAGAATGGACCACATTGAATACTACGCCAGAGTCTCACGGTTGTTGTCCCCGAAGGATTAGGGTTTGAGGGACAACAACCGTCATAGTATCCAATGTGGTCCATAAATAGCTATAGTCACGGTGCAAACGGTTTTTCAAACCACTTTCTGGTTGAGATGGAAGAGGCTTAAACTAGATAGGCCTGTCGGGAGATGGACTTTTAGTTAAGTGAAATTGGAAGATGAAGCCTGGTGGTGTGGGATACAAAATGAAATTTCAAATTACTTTACCGGAAAAAAGTGCCTCGCAGAGAGCAGGGCAGATTTGGAGTCTACTTTACATCAGGCTAGTGAGAAATTTTTAAGAATTAGATCTCATGCAGAAAAATTGGCGCTCAGGAAAGCTAAGCTACTAATGCGTGATTATTACTGTGAGCAAGGGTATATTGCTAATAATGCATACCTTCAAAAGACATACGAAGAAAGGAAGGCTTGCGAGCAAGGGGCTTAGAATAAGATTGCATCACTTTTTGATACAGCAACAAAGACCCAGATTTCGGATTCTAAACAAATTCAAGATTTCTTTTTATTTTTTATTTTATACGTTACGAAGAGTTATACAGTTATGTTAATTGGTACTTATAAAGCGCACAGCTACTCAGGAAGAGTGTCCCGGCGCTAAAGAACCTCAGGGCAGAACTGTTACTATTGCTGAAGAGGGAAGAGGCCTTAAGGCTATTGCTGAAATAGCCAGGTTTTCAGCTGCTTCCTGAAGGTGAGTAAGTCAGGTACCGGTCTGAGTGACACCGGCAGAAAGTTCCACAGACGGGCAGCCTAAACTTGAGAAACAGTGGGAAACAAATGGTAGACATTCCCCAACTCTGATACTTACTGAGCCAAATTTCCATTCCAAAGCTAAAACTGATACAATCACACACTCTGATGGCTAAATTCCCCCTAAGAAAAGTCGAGGAGGTTATTAAATCCTTGGCTAATGTGAAGGCCTGTGTTGAAGATGGCTTACAGGCCGAGTTATAAGAAATTTGCACCTCTTCCTAATCCTGAGATATTAAAGCTTGCTAACCATATAATAGGTGGACGTGAAATCACATAGTCAAACAGCAATCGTGGTCAGCTTTTTGAAGAAGGATAAGTGCAGGGAAAATGTGAACTCCTATAGGCCGTTTAGCCTTCTAAATATTGATTATAAGATCGTGATGAAACTCCTAGCAAATTGTATGAGCTAAATTGTTGGAGCAATTGTCCACCTGGACCAGTGTGGCTTTGTTTCGGCCCGACAGTTGTTCTCCCCACACTAATTTTCTGGTCAAGGCTCTAAATTACTTTAAACAACAGCAGGTTCCTGCACAAGTATTGTCGCTAGATGCCGAGAAGGCATTCGACGTGGTCTGCTGGGAAAGTCTCTTTATTATTCTAAGGAAGTTGGTTTTCCCACTGGTTATATACAGATTATATCTCGATTGTATGAAGGTGCAATAACCTCATTGATTATAGACTCTATTGATAGTGGTTCTTGATAGCTTAACAGGGGAATGAGAGAGGGCTGCCCTCTTCCACCTATACTTTTTGCCCTTTTTATAGAACCCTTAGCAATATTTATAAGAGCAGACAGGAACATAGGGTCCCCGATAAGTGGGGTGAGTAAAATCAAACTATACGCTGACGATATCGCCCTGATTTTAAAGCCTAGTCTGGAGAATCAGAAGAGGGTTTTTCGATATTTTGAAAGAGAATCAAGTTTTGGGTGAATATAAGATTAATAGGTTAAAAAGCAAAATGTTATTCTTCAACTGCACGTTGGATACTTTATCTTCTGAATTTCACCCTCTCATTAACTTCAACCCGAAGTTCTACTATATGCACTGAACTAATCTCCTTTGATCAGTAAAATGAAGGTGCTTTTTATGAGATGGGTCAACCACCAATATCGATAATGGGGCGCATTGTACTGATTCGTATGCCACTCCCGTGTGCTCTTCAGATGAAGTTTTTATAGAAAGAGGGAATGTTATCCACTTTTATCTGGTCAAATAAAACACCTGTATTGGCGTTAGGCACTCTTTATAGGCCAGTCAAAGATGGGGGCCTTGCCGTACCCGATCTAAAAGAGTCTTACTTTGCAAATTTTGCACATCGTTGCTATAGTCCCAAGAACTCTCAAAATAGATGGATAATTTTTTCTTAAATTAAATTTTTCAGGAATACAAGATAGATAATTTCCTATGCCTTACCTGATCGCCTAAAAAGGTTCGATATAAGATTTTACAATGGTCCCTAAAACGAAAGGAACAATTGTTTAAATATTATGATATACCTGCCATTAGTGGTGTAACTCGTTTGATGGATATCTTCATCAGCCCACCCTCCTTTAATAGATTAAAAAAACACTTCCAGATGGGAGAGTAATGGCTGTTGGAGTATTGTGGATTTTCTGAATTTGAACATCTTGAAGGATTGGACCGAAGACGGACCTACCATTGGACACTCTAAAATGTTGATGCAATGGTCGTTTATTCGCGTAAGATACTTTCGAAGAGAATTAGATCCCAGAAGAATTATGGCAAGTTTAGATTTAGTTGAAGATTTGATAGATCCTAAAACACGCAGATCTGTTAGCTAATGGGTAGCCATCTTTAGACACAATAACAGAAACAATGTATTTAGGAAAGTTCGTGAGAAATGGTGGTCTACGGAGGGCCTGCAGGTGTCGCCAGAAACTTGGAATAAGATTAATTTGTTTAAGTAAAGGGGGCGAATTTTCACTGTATGCAGTACTATATGAAAGGGCTGCTTTATAGAACACCAGCTTTTTAAAATAAAATTAATCCCCAGATATCGGCTAGCTGTTTAAGGTGCTCAATGGAGGACGGGGGTAACTGGATACACACATCTGGAGCTGTCTGAAAATAAAGCCGTTTTGGTCTGAATTGCAAGAATACTGGTTACATACATTAGAGATTAATTTTCTAATTGGTACACCAACATCAGTATTGGGCTATTCATTTAAAGGTCAATAATTCTGCAAAACTGGCAGTCAGAAGTTACCTTTAATTTTCAACAGTGGCGGTCCAAAATGCTAAAAATTAAGGGACTAGAATACTGTTACCCACTAAGACCCGGCACACACAATTCATTTCAGAGTTTATGGAGCAAATTGATATAGATTGGTCTGTGGGTTTTTTTGGGGTTTTTTTCCGTTAACATTTGGGACAAAGCGCAATATCTCACTACTTTTTGCTAAATCAGAAGAAGCTGCTGCGAATATTGGGCTAATGTGCAATATCTGTTTCTATCTCTTATGCAATTTATTGCATTAATGTCAAAAGCCAAGTATGTATGGTTCTTCTCCTAAGCTGTAATGTCTGATAAAAGTAGGTTTTGCTTTATATTGTTAATACAATAAAATATTTATATTGTTAATACAATAAAAATAATTTTAAAAAGGAAAGTGCATCCAAGAACACTACAGAAATATTATTACATTTAGAATAATTTCACCCTCATAAACGTTCCATTTCTTTGGCTTGGAACACATTAAGGCATACGCTAGAGGTGGTAACTGTGCATTACACATGAGGAAACGAGAAAGCGAACTGATTATTCAACTGGATACAACTAACAAGGGCCTTAACAAGGATGCCCAAATGCACTGCTGATTACAAGCTACTTGACACAGGCTCTAGAAACGTTCACTAGCCCTTTTTCCCTGTCAGTATCTCACCCCCCCCCCCTTCCTGCGTCTTATCTCTGTCAAAAAAGTGCTAAAAACAGTAAGACTGATGATAACCTTTACCTTTCAAATCATTTAGGTAAGATCACTTGATCTACAATACTGCTCTGCTAACTGCTGCAATTTGATCAAATAACAATTGGGTATTCTGGTTTCTTACTAAACATAGATCTCCTGGCAACACCAGAGCTGGCAGTGAAAGCCCCTACCAGAAGGGGATGTTCAAAGCTGACACCTCTTAAGACTGGCTGGATGGCTACACAACCTCACAGTGGAGGGTGTGCACACATGCCCCTCTCCGCACTTGCTACTGGATGACATCTGTGAGAAAGTGCTCCTTTTGACATGGTTAGCCCCAACGTTTTGCCTGGAAAATGAAGTGGTTTTGATTGTAGTGCGCACAATTGTAGTGCACAGGCTACCTGCCAGCCAGTTCCCCTGTGCCAGTGCTTCATCCCTAAAAACTATGACACTATTAGCCCTTCAGGCCCATGTAAGTCCCTAGTTAATGGTACCTGGGTACCAAGGGCATTGGGACTGAAGAGGGTCCACTAGGGACCCCTCACCTAGGCCATGCAGACTGCCACTGCAGCATGCATGGCCTAGTGCAGACAAAACAACAAAGTCGACATGGCACACTGCCTGTGCAAATTAAATTATTTATATCATGCACAACATGTGTGCCATGCCAACAAGCAGTGCCTAAAGTATAGGTAGGACACCCCCCACCCCCTAGCAGGCCTTCCAACCCTAAGGAAGGGTGCCCTATACCACAGGTGTGGGCATATCTGCATGAGCAGATATGCCCCTACAAAACTTAAGGCCATTCTTAGATATTGTAAGTGCCAGGGAAGCCATAGAGAGTACATGGGCTGGAAACTCAAACTTGAGTTCCCCAGCACCATGATGGCTTCTCTGAACCCAGGAGTGTTTGGTACCAAACTACTCCTTTCAATAAACTCACACTGATGCCAGTGTGGGATTTATTGACCCATGTACCCAGAGGGCACCTCAGAGGTGCCCCCTCAAAAACCTACCAACCCTGGTGTGGTCGCATTCCGGTGTAGGCAGCCTGCCACCACCAGACATGTTTCTGACCCCTCTGTTCAGAGCTTCTGCTCTTTGGCACGAGAAACAATGCACATCCTGGGCTGAGGTCACACCTCCTACCCCAGGATGGGCACAGTACTCAAGAGGGAATCTTCAAAGGCCTGCTGCCTTTGTAATGTGACCACCCCCAGCCTCTGCTGCTACCAGCAGATGGCAGCCCCCGGTTTAGACCCCCACAAAACCGGTGGGAAAAACTAGGAAGAATAGGAGGTGTGTCCACCTCTGCCAACTCCACCCCCTAAAGTGCAGGAGGCAAGGTGAAGCACACCTTTCAGTCAGCGCCATCTTGAAGATGGGGTGACTCCTCCAATCAGGGCTAGGACTATGTCCTACCACCCCCCGCCCCCCACAGGAGGGTGGCATAATTGAATGTGTAGACACCGCAAGTAAAGTGACCATTGGCTCTACCTGCCACTCCCTTAAAACGCCCCTAAATCTAGTATTTAGGTGGCTCCCCCAAACCCTGAAACTAGTTTCTGCTGTCCTAAGAAGGACGAAAAAGACACTGTGCAGCGAAGACTGTCACTGCTCACTGACTTTGTCCCAACCCTACTGGCCTGTCTGCTGCTTCAAAGACCCGGCGAAAACGACGCCACGCAGTGTGAATCCAAAGGCTCCCCCCGACTAAGACCGGCTCCAGTAAGAGAAACCCGATGTCAAAGGACACCTCTGCACCCGAAGCCCTTGGTCCTTGAGGACCTCAACTGACGGTGTCCCTATGACCTACAGTATCCTAGCTTACCTCTACTGTCGCTGGTTTCCTTCGTGCAGACTCTAGTCTGTGTCGCTGGTGGTGTATGTTTAGTGCTGCCTTGTG
Source organism: Calotriton arnoldi (assembly GCA_963921515.1). Taxonomy (NCBI): domain Eukaryota; kingdom Metazoa; phylum Chordata; class Amphibia; order Caudata; family Salamandridae; genus Calotriton; species Calotriton arnoldi. The sequence continues at coordinate 271,271 of CAWUFW010011315.1, read as the reverse complement.
GCCCCTCCATGCTTGCCTAAACCTCCAAAGCTTGAGCCCTGCAGCCGCTTTACTTACCTGCAAGCAGTGTCTTCAAGCACCCCCAGTCTCCATTGGGTAACATTGGGCCTGATCTTCAACTTTGACCTCTGCACCCGGCCGCCCGTGCTGCTGTGTTTGTGCTTACCTGAACTTTGCCCTCTGCTGACCCTGCAACCTGAAGACTGGATTTGTAAGTTGTTCGCTTACCTGTAAAACCGCAGTATTGTTTGCACTAAGTGTCCACTCTTAAAATTGAAAAGAATTTCCATTTAAAAACATACTTACCTTTTTGCGAAGATGTGCGAATCTCCTTTTTGAGTAGTGTGTGATTTATTGGTCATTGTCTGCACAACAGATGTCTTACACCCCTCTGTATTAGGCCTAAGGCTGCTCAACCACACTACCACAAGTAGAGCACTTTGGGTTTGCATTGAGCCTTGTACACTTCTTGGTGAATCTCTGTACTCTGTGCACGGTATAACCACCTAGTGGTATACCATATACAGAGCCAGCTTCCTACAATGGGCATGATGGCATCATCCATATCTCTCATACCAAATGCCAGGCTCCACATGAGACTGTAAGAAAGTGCCTCTTTTTGACATGGTCGCCCCCACTTTTGTTATGTTATGTTACCCAATTTGTAAAGCGCGACATATACCCGAAGGTGTCTTGGTGCTGATTCTGTGAGCCACGATGAGCAGAGTAATAGAACCTACTGGTTGAAAAGCCAAGTTTTCAAAAGTTTCCTAAACTGAACCAAGGAAGGGGCAGACCTTAAGCTGAATGGCAAGAGGTTCCAGGATGTGACTGTTCTGACCGCAAAACTGCTGCCACCCCATTTAGATTTTTTAAATCTAATAGTTTATTTTGCACATGCCTGATGATCTTAGGTTTCTGGGTGGGGTGTACCAGCGAAAGATTTCCTTCAGAAAGGTGGGTCCAGAGTCATGTAGCGCTTTATAGGTCAGACAGAGGGCCTTGAACTTAATTCTGTTTTTAACCTTCAGCCAGTGAAGGTCTTTAAGTGCGGCAGAGACTGAATGGTGCCTGGGCAGTTCAAGTAAAAGTCTGGCTGCAGAATTCTGGAGAACCTGCAATTTATTAAGATATTGGGCCTGCAGGCCCAAGTAGAGGCCGTTACAATAGTCTATCTTCGATAGTACTAAGGTGTAGATCACTGATTTCCTAACCGACATAGGCAGGAAGATTAGAATTGTTTTGAGAATTCTTAAGATGTTGTAGGAAGATGAAACCACTGTATTGATTTGATTGCCTAAAAGTAGGTGATCAATGATGACCCCCAAACTTCTGGCTTTCCTTGTGGGAATAGGAAGGGGTCCCATATCTGCAGGCCAGCAAGGGCAGACCAGAAATTGGGGTTATTGCTGAGTAAGATCACCTTGGTCTTCCCGGCATTGAGCTTAAGACAGTGCTTGTTCATCCAGTCATAGATGTGTTTCATGCAGTTATTAATGCAAAGGCTGGTATCGTATGCATTCTTTGTGGCTGATAGCATGATTTGCGCGTCGTCCGCATACGATGTAAGAGAAAACCCAAAGGATTGTACCATAGGAGCCAGATCTGCAACATAAACATTAAAAAGGGTGGGGCTGAGTGAAGAGCCTTGTGGGACACCACAGGGCAGACGGAACGAGTTCGAAGAGAAGGCATCGATGTTGATCACATTTTCCCTGTCTGACAGGAAGGAAGAGACTAGTTTCAAGGCAAGGTTCTTAATACCTTTTGCTGCCAACCGGTGGATCGGGATGGAATGATCCACCGTGTCGAATGCTGCAGACAGGTCCAGCAGGATGAGAGCATCTGCTCCCACCCCCCCTCATCCAGGATGAACTTTAGTTCATCAGTGGCCTTGATCAGGGCAGTCTCTGTGCTGTGATCTAAACCCAAATTGAGTGAGGTCCAGGTGATTGAAATCCTTGATGAACTGATTTAGTTGAATGTTCATCACTTTTTCAACTATTTTAGCCGGGAAGGGGAGTCTGGAGATTGGCCGGTAGTTGACGGGATCTTCGGGGTCTGCATTCGTTTTTTAAAGAGAGGCAGAATGGAGGCCCGTTTCCATTGGGAAGGAAAGATGCCTGTTCTAAACAGGTTGTTAAACATGCTTGAAAAGTGGTCTGCAATAATGTTGGGGACCAACTTGATAACTAAGGCGCGCAGGGATCTTATGGAGAGCCTGATTTGGTGGTCAAAATTTTTGCCTGGTATTCTATGCAGGTTTGACAGAAAATGCACTGGGTTCCTGCTATTCATTTTCCCAGTGTCTTATCTCTTTCCCTAAACTGTACAATGGTTTCCCCAGTTAGCAATGTCTTTATCACCCCCCTGTAAGTCCCTAGTAAGTGGTAACCCTGGTACCTAGGGCAAGGATGCTAAAGAGGGTCCCTAAGGGCTACTGCATGTATTGTGCCACCTTAAAGGACCCCTCACCAAGCACAGGCAGACTGCCATTGCAGGCTACGCGTCTTGGTGCAGACCAGAGTGAAAACATGACCTGGCACACAGCCCTGTGTGCCATGTCTGCAGACACTGCATGCAGTATAGGTAAGTCACCCCTACAGCAGGCCTTACAGACCTAAGGCAGGGTGCACTGTTCTACATGTGTGGACATAAATGCATGAACGGTTATGCCCTTGTGCTGGCCAGTTCATTGACTGCCAGTACATGGCACCAGGGAAGCCATTTTAAGTACATGGGCTGGACCCTGGTCAAAACAAGCTTCCCGGCTACATTATGGCTTCACTGAAACCAAAGATGTTTGGTATCCAGTAACTTTTCTTAATAGACCCACACTGATTCCAGTGATGGATTTATTTATACATGCAACCAAAGGGCACCTTAGAGGTGTCCTTAGAAAGCCTACCAACTACTAGTGTGCTGACTGACTGGTTCTGACCAGTCTGCCAAAGCAGACGAGTTTCTGACCACCGAGGGGTGAGAGCCCATGCTCTCAGGAGGGCAGGAATAAAGCCTGCTCTGACAGTGTTTTACACCTCCTCCAGCAGGGTGGCCCGCAATGTAGCATTCCAAGGCAGGGAGCTTCAAAGAGCCCACTGCCTTTGGTATGCAAATCTGGCTTCCCCCAGAAGGGAGGGGATGCCACCCCCTCCCAATCCCCCCACCCCCCATTTAGCACCTGGGCAGGCGGGAAAATTAGTAGTCAGAGAGGCGTGTTCAGAGACGACTCGTTCTGCAGCTGTTGTGCCTCCAAAAGCCTGGGAGGACTACCAGCCTTCACCCAAGACCCAGGAACTCCCGTGGAGTAGCGGAGCTGCTCCCCTGCAGGCACCCCAAGAGACCTGCGAGGACTCCGGACCACAGAAAACCAGACACCGGAAAGCACCACTGCACCTGGGCCTCCTAGCCTGAGTTAAAGTGGGCCGATGGGGCCAGAGTGGTCCACAGACCCTCCAGAGACAGCCCACTTTGGGTTTGCCAACAATGGACTCGCCGCTGCCTCCAGCCTCTTTGTGCAGGCCCCCTCTGCCACGAGTATCTCCGGTCATGAAAATCCGACGCTTCAGGACACCCCTGCACCCGGCCGCCCCGGCCCGAGGAGAAGAGTGTTCTCGAGCATTGTGAGACCTGAGCCCCCTTGTTGGTTCAGCCGGACTGGCTCCCCTGTCTCAGCTTGCAGTAACTTCGTGACCGGACCAATCCATACTCTCCTTAGGTCCAGAAGATTTGTCCCGTAAGTCGCTGTGAAGTACCTGTATGCAGTATATGTCTTTCCGCCATAGGGAAAACATTACCACTTCAGAAATTGCTGCTTTTTGAAAACTATAAACATTTATAAGTTGTAACGTACTTACCTTATTTTGATGATCTTGGTGCCTAAAGTTATATTAAGATCAGTGTTATTTTTATAAATTGGTGTGGATCTCCCTATTGAGTTGTGTATCATTTATTGACTCTGTGCATGCAGAAGATGTCTAACACTCCTCTCTGATAAGTCTAATGCTGCTCGACCACACTACCCCCTAAGAGAGCACCTTGGGATTGCTAGAGCAAGCCCCTGTCCACTTATAAGGGATACCTGGACTCTTTGCGCAGTATACCGCTTTTTGGTATTCTATATAAAGAGCCAGCTTTCTATAGAGACCGATACAGGAATGGCTACAAAGATTCAGGTCACAGGCAACAGAGTTGAGAAGATATAGTAGCAAAAAGACCAGCCCTGCCCAGAACAGCATCCATATCCGGTTGGAACCTAAATCTGGTACTCTCGCAACTGATGAAACCACCTTGTGAACCCATGCATAGCACAGAATGGCAATTTCTCCCCTTGAAAACCTCCTTCCGGGTAGCCATAACATGACTATGCAGGCTTAGAGAGCAACAGGCACTAAGATTACAGGAATCCTGCATTCAGAATTTACAAGAACTGGGTAGTAATACAAGAAAATTCTAACTTCCTGCCCAAGGTGGTATCACATGTTCATATCGACCAAGCAATACATCTTCTGGGGCTTTTCCAGCAACCAAAGTCGCAAACAGAGCGAGCGCACACAAGCTGGACGTCAGGAGTGCATTTATGAAATGCAGAAAACCAAGCCATTAAGGAAGACCAACCAGTTGATCGTCTCATTCGGCCAAGCAGCTTAGGGGTTGCCAGTAACAAAGGCAACCATAGAAAGGTGGGTATTTCAGACAATACAGAAATGTCACACATCAGCAAGTGTAACATTGTAGGAAAGACTAAGAGTGCACTACACAAAGAAGGGGGCAAAACCGACTTTAATAGCTAAAGTCTTAAACACACCTTCACCAAGCATTAATGGAAATAAGGCACCAGAAGGACAAAGGATATTTAAACAACTGTTTGCAAACACAAACTTGTTCTCTAGCCAATCTCCCGCAATTCAAGAGAATACGCAACATAATTCATGCCCAGCATTTGAACCAAGGAAGATTCACGCTGCAAAACTAAAAGGTTACTTACTTGTAGGAGTAGTTTTGCAGCTAGAAGACTTTCTGTATTCACATTCGATCCTCCCACCTCTGCCAGGAAATGAGTGATGAGACTGTGCAACAGGAAGGACAAGACAGTGAATAGCAAGACGAAGGAGGCAACAGGCATAAGGATGCCGAATAAAAGAATCTGAAGATGGTGACCTTGCAATGAAGCTACCTGGGCATAGGTCTGATGTCATCGAGGAGGAACAAACCACCAAATGGTCAATGATGACACCCACTAAAAAAAAAAAAAAGCATTTGCAATGCAATAGGTGTCTCATTTTTGAGAGTTAAGAGCCACTGGCGTTGTAAATGACAATGTCTTTTACCTATAGGTTTTGGTTTGGTGTACTGGATGCATGAACAGACACAGGTGCAGCACTGCCTAGAGGACTTAGAATGAGGAATTACCACGGGTACCAGAGAAGCAGCTGTAGCACTGTCTGGAGAACTTAGAAAGAGGAATTACCACTGTGACCAGAAACGCGGCTTCAGCACTGTCTAGAGGATTTAGAATAGGGAAGTTACTGACGGGCCCAAAGAAGCAGCTAGCAGCACTGTCTAGAGGACTAAGAATGAGAAATTACCACTGGGACCAGAGAAGCAGCTGCAGCACTGCCTAGAGGACTGAGAATGGGGAATTACCACTGGAAACAGACGCAGCTAGCAGCACTGCCTAGAGGACTAAGAATTGGGAATTACCACAGTGACCAGAGAGACAGCTGCAGCACTGTCTAGAGGACTTAGAATGAGGAATTTCCACTGGGATCAGAGAAGCAGCTAGCAGCACTTGCTGGAGGACTACAAATGAGGAATTACCACTGTGACCAGAGACACAGCTGCAGCACGGCCTAGAGGACTAAGAATGGGGAATTACCACTGTGACCAGAGACACAGCTGCAGCACGGCCTAGAGGACTAACAATGGGGAATTACCACTGTGACCAGAGACACAGTGCAGCACGGCCTAGAGGACTAAGAATGAGGAATTACCACTGGAGCCAGAGAAGCAGCTGCATCACTGTCTAGAGGACTAAGAATGAGGAATTACCACTGTGACCAGTAACACAGCTGCAGCACTGTCTAGAAGACTAAGAATGAGGAATTACCACTGGAACCAGAGAAGCTACTAGCAGTACTGGCTAGAGGACTAAGACTGAGGAATTACCTCTGGGACCATCCACTCATATGGAGTGAAAGTGAAAAGCGCGGTGATAAATAATATCTATTTTATAAGTTTTATGTAGCACGGAATACACCATTGTTGATGTAAGAGCTCTTTACACATGTGGCAGTATGTGTATAAGGTACCCCGTTTTAGACAGGTCTGTTTATACACTGAATAAAAAGACAAATCAATCAAGAGAGTGAAATAGCTACTCCCCGATAGTTATCGGGAGAGTCTTCAGACCACTGGAGGCAGAAAGAGAATGTCAATTTAAAGGAGAGATTTTTATTTTCTTGTTGGAGGTTAGACTGAAACAGCTAGACTGATCTTTAAACCTTATGGTGTGTTATTAAGAAATGTTACATATAAATGTAATAAAGGTATATTTTTAGAATGTGTTCACAGACAAGTTATTAAAGTGAACTTCTCTTATTGCATATCACTAAATTACCATTTTCTTCATAAACAAGAAATCCTTGAGATGTGCAATTGTCGTCCAGCTTGTCTCTGAATGAGTCACTTAGCAAAGACGTGTAAGCAGGCTCTGTTCTTATGAATCCAAACTAACAACAGTATGAGTCCATATTCGCGCAGGATAGGGTAATTAATTGTCAAAAGTAAAAACCCTTGAGTTTTGTAACACTCTTTCGGCAGCTAAATTGACAAAGTTAAGATACAAATCTCTTTACAAATGCTGATCAAGCTATGTCTGTGCTGACCTACAAAATTAACACCAGAAGCCATGTCGGGGAACGCAAAGCCTGGTCAGCATACCATAATAAAATACCAGTTTAGAGCTATAAGGAAGGGTTCTTACGTGGGACGGCCGGGTCGTTTGGAAGTGCGTGCTTTACCCTTGCCTGCCCTGGGTGCTTGCAAGAGGCGTTAAAAGCACGGTTGCAATACGATAGTGTGATCGTGTCCATCTTCCCTGCCTTATGTCCAAGCAGTCTTCGCAATTCGTTTTACTACGAGCTGGATTTATTCAAATTGAAAATTGCTCTCTAAACGTTTGGGGGGAAAAAAATCACAAAACACATTGCAAGTACCACTCTATAAATGCTCCCTTAATTTGTACACTGCTTATGTAAACTCCGAGTGTCATAACCAGCACGTTATCCTATAATGGGTAGTAGCCCAGACACTGAAAAGCAGATCCAACTTAAACTTTCATACGGTTAGTGTTTATAGAAACAACTCTGACCGTTTCATTGAAAATTGCGTGAATGCAGGACATATTGCTTAAGATGGCAGTTTAACTTGTGTAACATGCAACATGACAGAAAACATGTTATTTAAAACGCTTCCCTTTCAGTGACGAGTGAAGCAAGTCAAAAGCAGACAGTCACATGCCACCGCCCCTCGAGACTGGGTGGGGTGTAGCAGTAACACTTTAAATTAAATTAAAAAGCAGACACATTGAGAAAGTAGTGCCTCACAAGTAGAGCATCACGCAGCAAGGGGCACTGCCGCTTTCAAAGCCCAACTGCAGAGCATAACATGTATGTTCGAGCGTGATATTGAGGCTCACCTCCCTGCCCTCCAGATTCCGTGGCCATCTTCTGCCAGGGATCAGCAAGCTGCACCAGCGGCAAGTCTGCGCTTTGCAGCTGAAATTGCTGCAAAAGAGCACAAAGACTGTTCAGTCCCATCCCACCACTGGAGAGTGGTAGGGAGGGAGTGCGAGACTAGCCTCACATTGGAGACAAGGAGGACAGCCCTGGGAAAGCAGGCTTGCTGGCGGCAGCTCGCTTCAAGTGAGAAAAAAAAGCATTTGCAATGTAATAGGATTCACATTGCTGAAAGTTTGAGCTATTGCCGTTTCAATATTGCAACTCCAATAGCTCGACCTTTTAGTAATGCGAGACCGATTGCTCTATTTTGTCAATATTATGTTTTTAGTAACCAGCGCAGCACAGGCAGTGTGCTGCACTGCTTACGAAAAATGTACAATATTGAAAAAATAGTTTGAGACTTGCCGATGAAAAGAAAGGCGCGGCTCGCCAACCTTTTATTTATTTATTTATTTATTTATTTTTTTAACTTCAATGTTGTACATTTTTGGGAAACCGTGCAGCACGCCGCCTGCGCTGTGGTGCTTACTAAAAGTATCGAACATTGAAAAAATAGACTGGCGACCCACGCCAGAGAAAAGAAAGGCACAGCCCCATTGTTTAAGATGAAAGCGTACTGTGCTGCCTGCAACAGAAGCTAGGATTAACTCATTAATGAAATAGTGCTAATAGACTGTAAATAAAACAGTAAAAGGTCCATTCCTTATGGGAGGTTGCAAATGCAGACAAGGCGTTACTAAGGAGGGACTACTAAGTCTATTCACGAATCAAAAGCAACCATTTAGAAAGGACCGTAACAGGAGCCAATTGAAAAGATGGGTGGGAAATAGGCGGAGCTTCTATTCCATACCTCAGTACATCATGTCTCGAAGATACAGCGCAAGCGCTGCCTAGGCGAGACCTAAAAAGGAAGAGAAGGAAATAATAGAGACAATTCTGGACCCAACAACTAGATGGCGGATTAATGCACAGCATGTGAATCCAGAAAGTGTTCAAGCTGTAACACTACTCCTACAGGTAAGTATCCTTTTCGTTTTCATACTAGCATAGCTGCAGTCTATATGCCTACATTGCCCTGATTCCTTCAAATCCATTTTCTTACAAAAAGACTTGCAAATTACTTTTTTTAAGGAAAGGTTTCTTTTTTTCTGGTAACTTCTGTTTTTAATAATATTAATTTGGCCTTTTTCAAAGTAAATTAAAGGAAATTGCCAATATAGCCTTTTTATAGGCTGCAAAAATATTTGAGATTATATGTGAACATTTGGCCTTTCTGATGTAAGGTGAAAATGGAACACAAAGGAATATAAATTTTAAAGAAGTGCTCCGGGATCCTGCAGGTGGGAGGGACTTTTCTGTGCTTATGATCTTAGTGGAGATTCCCCTGATGACTAGGATTAAAGGTAAGAAAACATTTCTTGTCCATGTAAGACAGGTACCCTGTTGAGGAGGGATATCCCTACCTTGTTCTCATGATATCTTTCAGAAATAAAAGGAAGGGCCAGTCGAGTCTGGCCAGCCAGTTCTGCTAGTGGTACTAGACGTCTGATGTTAGGCTATCCAGCGTAAAAGTATTGCAGAGGCCAAGCATTTGCATTGATGTCGGCCATCCTCCATCACTAGTATACGAAGTAGATTAATCTCCCATCAAGTAGCATTTGTTAATAACTTTCCTAAACAGATCACATTTTTTTCATATTTATTTTCTATGTAGCAGAATAGAAGATGAGGATTGTCTCACAACTTTACTTGCTTTTGGTAGAAGTATGAAAGAAGTGATGAATCTGCATTTTACATACTTAATAGCCCCTTGCTGTACTTCATCATGAAGTTTTTTTCTTAACGGCTCTTAACATGTATTTTTGTTGACTAAATAATTACAATTATGTCTAATTTTTCGATGCTGCATTCACATGTGTTAGATATGAAACTCTGTTAGAATCTCAGTTTCTATGGAGTAAACTCTAGGTTGCACAATTTTAACACTCTGACCTCTCCTCCAGATTGCATATCCTCCATTTGAGAAAAACTTCTATGAGGAACATGAAGAAATCAGCAGTCTTGCACCTCAGCAAGTTCACGATCTCCACCAAAAGCTAAATCTCCGGGTAGGTGAGAACATAACTCTGCAAGCTGGGGAGGTATAGAAGTTTCATTGGTTTTTGTAGTGTTTTCTGCATACCCAGAATAATTGTCTTGTAGAATGTGTAGTCTACTATTTCTGTATCTGGCGAAGTCCTTGATGGCCAGGTAGCCTCTGTATATTTGTGTTATTTTACACAGACATTCACTTTACGAGTAGTCCCTTTCCATCAACAAGTTCCAACTGAGTCTATTGTGATAGGTGCATCCCTAATGGGGTTCGAGCCCATCAAGGGAATTTAAAATCAAATGGACATGGCTGCAGAATTGTTTTTTTTACCAAATTAGCTTGCTGGGACACCGGGCAGTCCATGTGTCCCACCAAGTTTTCCTTCCCTCATATTTGAGAGACAGGTTTCTGATTAAGATGAACAATACAGTAGCCATGTATTGTCTCAACCAATGGGGTCGGTGGGAACCAGATGAAGTACTGTCTCGAGTTGCTCCAAATGAGTGTAAATTGCTTTTTCAACGGATTATGACAATCACTGCAATTTACCTTCCAAGCATCCAAAACAGCCAGCCAGAATCACACTGGAGAATCTGCAAAGAGAATGACAAGAGGGTTTCTGAGGACGAAGTTCTGAAAAGCATTGACGAAGAATGGGGGCATCATTGAATAGACATTTACTACAGCTGGAATCATGAAAACTATGCCTTTAGATACACTTCAAACAAACGCCCCGTGAATGCCCTTTTGATAATTTGGTCAAGAAGTGTATGTATTTTCCTGGGATTGCAATTCTGATATTGCTACTGAATATGAAAGAAAGCATCTTGTTTCCCCAAAAGCTAAGACATTAGTAGTTGACATATCTACTTCACCAATCCTAGATGCCTCACATGAGGTTGCCTGCTATTGTATGGATCATGTCTTCCTTTCGAAGAGACCGCTTTTTAGGTCGAGCCTCGAGTAGCGCGCAAGCGCTGCTTGGAGGCGAAGACTTTTAGTAAGCGAGTTTGAAAAGCAGTCCCAAAAACGCTCGTGCGTCGTGGCTGGCCTTTTTGGGATGGGTACGCGCGGCAAACGTGTTTCCAATTATCGTGCCCAGACGCGGGCGCGATAATTGGAAACACATGTCTGCCGCGCGTACCCATCCAAAGGCCAGCCACGACGCACGAGCGCTTGGTCAGCTCTGCAGGCTGCCGCGCTCGCTCGCCCCCGCTCCCCCCTTCTCCCAGGGGCCCCAGCCAGGCCGTGTTGTTGTCTGCCTTGTTTCAAATAAACAAAGAGTCTAGGTTGGTGTGAGCCTTTTAATTGCACTCCTCCTGAAAGCAGACGCCAAGAGTACAAGTGACCTGAGAGTAAAGATTGTTATCTTTATTACAGTGACATGTGCGGAATAGAGATTAAATACTGTACCTTAAACTGCTGGATGTGAAATTCTCGATAAAAACGTAGTCATTAAGCTGAGAAACTATTTGTTAGGAAGAAAAAACTACTCCGCCCTACAATCATAAATACATTTAAAATGCACACGAAGCATGATAGAATAAACAGTGAGGAAATGTTGGGGACGGTTTGTGTTCATAAACACAAGGGAAACGCAGCATCCAAAGAGGCATAACTAAAGATGCCTCGGTTAAATATATGCAATGAGACCGGGAGGCATCAAAGCACGCAGTTGTGCGCATTATAAGTAAAAGTTCCTCGGAATAAAAAAACCGGAGTGATAGTAACTGGCCAGGTTTGTTTGTAAAAGGGGAGTAATTTGCTAACATTTATATTATTGCTTTGGATAACAAAGCCGACTGGAAGCCAGTGACAGCATTGCAACTCTGCGTCTAGTCACAGCAGGTCTGTCTCCATTTAGTCGCACCATCCCAAAGCCAACAAACAAGTGTGAACTCTCCATGGTAAAGTGCGTTTTACATACCTACGGGGCTGGCTGCCATAGAATGCTTGAATGCAACCTCCTACTCCACCCCTAATGGGCCATTAGCATTTCAAAAAGTTTGGTTTGATGAGAAGATTTCAGAACGAACTGTGGGGAAATCCGGGAGGCTATTTGTCAACACAGAAAAGACGCTGCGTCCAAAGAGGCATAAGTCAACATAAAAAAATATAAAATAAAGATACCGAGTGGACTAAGTTTAAGCGCATTTTTAAAATTTAAACTTTGGAAAAACAACACGCAAGCTTGGCTTGGAGAAAGCTAAATTTGCAGCACTTTAACAACGCGTAATGTGTTTATGTTTAATTACTAGGGAGGGGGCGCGGGGGAGTGATTAATGTGGGGGTCACGCTGTATAGCTAGCTGGGATACAAACGGAGCGCACCTAAAATTAATATAAACATGTGAAGTCGACTGGGGAGAGGTCTGTATAATTAAAACATCCTCGATGGAAAATGTAAAAACGGCTTCGAAAACAGAAAGTGCAAAACACTTGGTAAGAGCTAAATTTTATTATTTACATTGCTACAAAAGACCATTACATGCTAGTACCAAAACAGAAAACACACTGGTGCACATTATATTAACAAAGTCGCACTGCAAAATGTAAAGGCGACCACCTTTAAACAAAAAACACACTTGTGCGCATAATATTTGCAAACAAAAGCAGACTGCAAAGTGTAAACACAGCGTCTGCAAGTCTTAGCCATTACCAAAACAAACAAAAAACACTTGTGCGCATTACATTTACAACAAAGGCTCACTGCAAATGTGCAAAGGCAGCCTTCTTTAACAAATCATCACCTAGAGAAAGGAAGTAGTGCGCACAAATCCACATTAGTTAAAGAACGTGGAAAACTACAAGTAGCTGGGACCATAAAAACAAGCACTGGCATAGCCAATAGGTCTCGCTTTTGGGACCTTATAAGCATTTAGTTATGCAGCACAATATCCTTGGTGCAACAACATCAACCGTTGCATGGCTAAACACTTATAAGGTCCCCAAGGCGAGACCTATTGGCTATGCCAATGCTTGTTCCTTTCAGTTTAGAGACATATGTTTTGAAGCATGAATCCTTTTCTGAATTCACATGCTGTGCATTATTCCGCCATCTAGTGGTTGGGTCTGTAATTGTCCGTTTCCCATTTTTTTCGTGGGTGTCGTCGACCACCATTTGGTGCTAGGTTCATCCCTTGTGTGACGTCAGACTGCGCCCTGGAAGTTCCTGTGCCTGGTAACCATCTTCAGATTCTTTTTTCCACTGTTGGGCCTGGAAGCAAGGAAAGATGCTCCGAAAATTTAGACAAGATTCCCGAAAAGTTTGGGATTTTTTGAGAAAAAACTGACTAAGAACAGCAAGGTATTAGAGAAGGAAAGGTCCATTCATTCCCGAAACTCAATGGGGGAACCCATCGGAACATCACACGACGCACTTGGTCCGAAAATGAGCCATGGTAGGGGTCATGAAAAATACCCCCTTTAAGTTTTGTCCAAACTGCCTCCACAAGTTTGCACAATGTGAACCACATGAGGTCTGTAACCTCTGCCTACCAAGGGACTACTGGGACAAGAACTGCGAGGCCTGCACCTCAAAGACTCTCAAAACTCTCCGAAAGCAGAGAGAGAAACATCATGCAGCAATGTAGAGCAGCCAGAAGCAATGGGTATCGCTGAAGGATTTGGGCCTTTCAAGCGACGAAGATGAACATGTTGCGGCTGTAGAGTCAGCCCACGGAGGCTCGGACATCAAAATCCTCAAGGGAGACGCAGAGAAAAAATGTGCGGCAAAAGAGGCAACGAAAGATGCAAAAAAGAGACCGGAAAAGGTAATAGAAAACCCTCACCCCTCGGATACCAAGGGCCACAAGAAGAAAACGCACAAGGCAGCCCAAGCGTCAAAGAAAATGACGACCGAGGGTCAGTCACAACCAAAGGAGTCCCACGGATCCCATACCAGGGATACCAATGAGGGCAAATCGTTGAAGCTAATGAAAACTAGATCGGGTCGAGAGGCTCCGAAGGAAAACACCAAGCCTTTGGAAGCAGAATCTGCCACACCAAGAAAGGGAGCATCAACCCCGAACCTCACGAGGAGGTTGCTGAAGAGGAGCTTGACAACCCAGAAAAGAAAGAGGCAGCAGGGAACTTCAAGGAAGAATGGAACGACCTTGACACAGTTCAGAGAAGGAGGTTTGTACTTGCCCCTCGAAAGCTTCGCCACCAGACGACATAGCCTTCTATACCAGCCTGGTGAAAAGGGCAGCAGACACTTTCGGGGTTCACTTAGAGGAGGCGAAAGTGTAGGAAAGTGGTTTTGTGTTTGCCAGACTACTGATGCACTTTCACTTGATGTGCCCTGGGTCCCTGCCAATCAGGTTCCCAGGGCCTGTGTTCTTACCCCAAAACAAACCCAATTGGCATCTCTGGCCACAGGTCAGCCCCTGGTAAATGGTACCACAGGTGCCCAGGGCACTGTGACCAGTGAAGGCCTCTAAGGGCTGCAGCACTTATTGTGCCACCCTTAGAGGTCCTGTACCCTTACACACACACACTGTCTTTGCAGGCTGCGTGTTTTGATGCAGAACATAGTGAAGAGTCGACATGGCACACATCCCTGTGTGCCATGCCTACAACCCACTGCTCTGGCATAGATTAGTCACCCCTCTAGCTGGGTGCACTATACCAGTGGTGAGGATACAGGTGCATGAGCCCTGTACCCCTACAGTGTCTAAGTCTACTCTTAGACATTGTAAGTGCAGTGCCGTCATTAAGAGTATATGGTGCTGGGAGTTTGTCATTACGAACTCCACAGCACCATAATGGCTACACTGAAAACTGAGAAGTTTGGTATCAAACTTTTCAGCACATTAAACCCACACTGATGCTAGTGTGGGATTTAATGAAAAATGCACACAGAGGGCATCTTAGAGATGCCCCCTGAAAACTAACCCACCTCTAGTGTCCAGGCTGAGTGGCTGCTTTCAGCTGCCACCACCAGGCATGTTTCTGGACCCCTGGGTCGAGAGCCAGCTGCTCTCTGGGGCCTGAAACAATGCACATCCTGGGACGAGGTGCCATGCCTCCTCCCCCAGGATGGGCAGGGTTCACGAAGGGGAAGCTTCAAAGGCTTGCCGCCTTTGTGAGCTTCCCCATGCCACTTGCTGCTCTCAGCAACTGGTCCCCACTGGTTCTGACCCCCACTTTGGGCGGGAGAAACGGCGGGAAAAACAATGAGGAATAGAGGTGAGCCCACCTCTGCCAACTCCACCCCTCAGGTGGGGGAGGCGAGGTGAAGCACAACTCTGTCCACGCCATCTTGAAGATGGGGGGGACTCAGCCAACCAGGGACAGGCTCATGCCCCCCTCCCACTGGAGGGTGGCATAATAGGGGGTGTACCCACCCCAGGGAATGGACCCATTGGTCCCTGCCTTTTACCTACCTGTAACGCCCCAAAATCTAGTATTTAGGGTCACCCCTGAACCTTGCTTCCTCAGACAAGAACCTGCAACAAGAAGATGGACCGAACAGCCGTTCAGCAGCTAACAAGAGGAAGACGCCCACTGACTTGGCCCCAGCCCTACCGGCCTGTCTCCACCTCGAACCTGCTCCTGCGAAATCCCGGTGTGTCCTGCAGCCAGCAACCTCAAAAACCCCGGAGGACCTGCCTGCCTTCAAGCACAAAGACTTTGTCTCCCATGAACACCGGATTTGTTCACCTGCAACCTCTGGCCGGACACCGCGAATCCGCCCCACTCTGCACCCGCCGTCCACGGCCCGAGCTCGAGTGGGCAAACACCACGAGGAGATCACCCCGGCGATCCTGACCCGAGATCCGGCGACCCCTGACCTGCCTCAAGCCTCCAGCCGACGCCTGCTGCCTAAATCCAGAAGGCCCCCCTAACCGCGACCAGGAGCTGGGAAGAAGATCCGACCCCAAAAGGCACCCCTGCACCCGACGCCCCACGGCCTTGTGTGCCCAAACAGACGGTGCCTAACCAACCCCTAACTTCCCAACTTACCTCTCGAAGTGGTGGTCGCACCCAGAAGACCTTCGTCCCCAAGCCTGCAGTGTCTTTGTAAACCGGAGCCTCTCCATTGAAAACAACAGGGCATCCGACGTCGAAACAGCACCCTGCACCTGGCCGCCCTAGTGCTACTTTGTTTCCCCATTTGCCCTGAGCTAAAGTCCAGGAGCTTTGCTCCCACAACCTAGTGGCCTGCTCGCCAGCAGCCACCAACCGGAGGCCCCCTATCCCCCATTGGATAACATTGGGCCTCAGCACTCTGCACCCGGCCGCCCTAGTGCCGCTGAGGGTGTAACTAGAGTGCATCCTTGACCCTGGGGGACCCCTGAGTCTACCCCCAGAACCTCAACTCCCACTACCAAATACTTACCTCAAAACCGATAACACTATTTTCCTCCATAGGATAACATTGACTGTTTTTCTGTGAAAAGTTTCTAAGTGTGGAGTTTGAGAAACTAAAGAAATTCTTTAAAATTGCATAATCTAACAAAAACGATTTTACTTACCTGTTTTCAGGAAATGTCCCAGAGTAGTATCTAGGTATACTACTCTGTGTAAGCCAGTAATCTCAAAAGTTACTTACCTGCTATTTTACTAAAAAGCCTATTCAAGTCTATGTACTGCATTTACTAAGTATTGCATTTCTCTGCATCCATACTGTAAATCAAACCAAAGTGCATATACAATTATCATTCAAACTGTATTTCAATTGCATTACTGCTGTAAAGTATTTATTGCTTACCTGTGCCAGGCTTGCTTGGTTCTAGAAAATAAAATAACTAACTGATACAGCCAGTAGACAAAGGTGTACTGGTACAACCCTCAGAAGACCTGCCTGGTTGAGGATTTTGGGCTTTAAGCAAAGTCCAAACAGTACTTAATAAGCCTTCCATGGGAGACACTTTCTTTGGCCACGGAGTGGATGGTTCCATACATAGATCAAAAAGGACAACGAAACCGCAAGAGCAATGGGTGCTCTACAGTACAGAGGCATCTTCAGAAGGGGGAGGAAGAGGGAATTTTTCTACAGGGCAGCATCAGCAGATGCAAAACAGTGGACAGTAGTCAAGCCAACAGTCCAGATACCAATCCTAGTAACACCACCCAAAGCAGCCTTTTCATGGGGGTACAGGGCTCGTGCACCTGTACCCTCACCACTGGTATAGTTCACCCAGCTAGAGGGGTGGCTGACATATGCCAAGGCAGTGGGTTGTAGGCATGGCATACAGGGATGTGCGCCATGTCGACTCTTCACTTTGTTCTGCACCAAAACACGCAGCCTGCAAGGGCAGTGTGTGCGTGTGTGTGTGTGTGTGTGTGTGTGTGTGTGTGTGTGTAAAGGTACAGGGCCTCTAAGGGTGGCATAATAAGTGCTGCAGCCCTTGGGGGTCTTCCCTGGCCACAGTGCCCTTGGTACCTTTTACAAGGAACTGACATGTGGCCAGAGGTGCCAATTGTGGGGTACAAGGTACAGTTTTGGTAAAGAACACAGGCCCTGGGAACCTGATTGGCAGGGTCCCAGGGCACATGAAGTCAAAGTGCATCTGTAGTCTGGGAAAAAGTGTGTGTGTGTGTGTGTGGGGGGGGTGGGGGGGGTTTACTGCAACAGAAACCCAGCTTCCTACAAGGATGACTTGACCATTCTTCAGCCAGAGCTGAAGCAATGGACAGTGAGTACTTCTACCCCTGATCCCAAGCCTAGACCATTGGCTTCCATCGAAAACCTGCTCATGGGCCGCCACTGCAGACAAGCCACAGTGCGTACCGAAAACATGACTTGGAAGCCCTGCACTCCGGCTCGGCTTCGAAAGTTCGGCCTACAGCAGGGTCCGTCACCTCTTTTACATCCGAGGCCACAACACCTTGGTCTTCGGTCTCGGCAACGAAACACAGACTTCCTATTTCGTAACCGAATATTCCTCTATCGAAAACAAAGCTTCCATCATCGAAATGCTTCGTTTTCAGTGCGAAATTTCCTCCAGAGCCAATTCTCGAGCAATTTCATCAGAAGCTCGTTCCGAACAAAAAAAGACTGCAAGAAGCAGTTAAGTTTTGAGGAGGCATTGGAAATTCCTGTTCAACCTGCTCAGCAGAAGAGAAAGGATGCTGCAACTAGTTCATGCACATTCCTATTCCCACTTCCCCTGTACCACAAACACCTACTCCACCACCTTACCACATTTGTCTGAGGCATGTAACATATCCCCATTAATAGTAGAGGAAGATCTGATATCCCAGATGATACACAACCAGGGGATACCTGTGATGATTGATATTGAGCCCCAAGCGACACTGACTGACTTATATCCCACTTGACCATCACCACCTGATGATGCCTCTGCTTATCAGGTCCTAATAGCACGTGCATCCACATTCCATCAAGTCCCTCTATATAAAGATTCAATAGAGAAGGATTTTCTGTTTGAGACTGTCTAATGCACAGAGGGGCACAATATTTACCATTACTCAAGGGTATGACACGTCATTCAGACGAAATTTTTAAAGATCCAGTCAAAGCGAGGATAATTACTACATGCATTGACAAAAAATACAAAGCAGCACCATTAGACCCCATTTTTATTAGAGGTCAACTAACCCTGGACTCTCGAATAGTGCCCAATGCAAAGAAAAGAGCTAACTATCAAACAACTGGAGATGCACCACCTCCAGAAAGAGTCCAAGCTCATAGATAACTCTGGTAAACTAGTTACTGCACAAGCAGCTAATCATTGGCGTGTAGTCAATAGCCAGGCTCTATTAGCAAGGTATGACAGGGACCACTGGGACAAAATGGAGGGGCTCCTCCAACACCTCCCAGAGGAACATAGAAAAAGGGGTCAAGAAATAGTAAATGAAGGTAAACTTATTACCAACATTTCTATTAAATATGCACTGGATGCAGCTGACACCACTGCTAGGGGTATTAACACCAGTATCCTATTACGTAGGCACACATAGTTAAGGGTGTCAGGATCTAAGCCTGATTACAGCAAGCCATACTAAATCTCCCGTTCGATAAAGAACATCTCTTCGGTCCTGAAGTTGACACAGCCCTTGAAAAGATGAAGGACACTGGGGGCAGCAAAATCAATGGGAGCTCTACAAACTAACACGTGCGGTGGTTCTTTTCGTAGGCCCAATTGCAAACAAGGTGCGAAACCAGCTACCACAGACACCTCTCAGCTTCCACAGACACCTTGGTGACAATACAAAAATCAGGGACAAACCTCTACATCTAGAACCTTCTATAGAGGTTCTTATAGAGGAAACGATTTTAAAGGAAGGGGCAGAAGAAACGATACCCATTCTTAGTCCTCTATACAGTGCTGCAGCTGCTTCTCTGTCCTCAGTGGTAATTCCTCCTTCTTAGTCTTCTAGGCAGTGCTGCTAGCTGCTTCTCTGGTCCCAGTGGTTATTCTTTATTCTAAGTTCCCTAGATAGTGCTGCTAGCTGCAACTCTGGTTGTTTCTGTAATTCCTCATTCCAAGTCTTACAGACAGTGCACTGTGAATATGCAAGTCATTATTTTATACTTGCATTACACATAGTATAAGATACAGTTATTTAATAAATTGGGGTTTAATTTTTGTGTCTTTTCTCACCTGTTTCAGTATTTCTAAATGCTTTGCCTTTGTTTCTTTAACCAAGCTTGACTGCTCTGGGCTACAGCTACCCAGGACTGAGCTATGGGTTTTGTTAAATAAGTTAACTAGATCTGATAGAGATTGTGACATTTACATGGTGCGGTCTGACCACCACACCACACCACATAATCCCGTTCCTACACTTCCCCGTCAATGTAGATCCTGGATAGAGATGGGGGGCGATTAGGACTGGGCGTCTGGAAAGAGGAGTTTGAGTGCTTGGGAAATGAGATGAGAAGGAAGGTAAGGCAAATAAAGAAAAGATGCTTATAAGAGCAAACTCAAGGACAAGGTACAGTCGGGAATTAGGAGCAGGAAAGAAGGTGGGAAGAATGGACAATAGGAATGAATGAATGAGGGAAGGAAATAAAAGCTAAATTCTTTAAACACATTGGAAAAACAATATCCACATGATTTTTACAGAGCAAAAAACAGTACCCACTGATAACCCCCAATTTTTACAATTTTGTAAGACATTGAAAAACACTGATTAAAAACCGTCACTGAATTCCACACAAATATAAAACGGAAAAGCCTAAATATAGGGTAAGTAACATTTTCCCTATAATGCTTAAGTGTAGCACATTTTAAATTCTTTGTATGCCATGCTTATTCCTGCACATTTTACTGCTTTCCTCCTCCTTCAATACAGTGTGTAACCTTATATTGCTAGGCTCTTTCATTTATCTTTTCACTAGATTTCTGTCACTACATAATGTATCCTTATTCTGATAGTTGAAATCTTCAGTTATTTGTTTCCTGTTATTATAGCATGGGTATGACTTCTAAGTGAAGCTTAAAGCAAAGTTATTCTTCAAGTGATGTTGAAAGGGTTCCAAAGGTCCACTATCTTGTCTTCCTCCTCTCACGATTTTTTGATTGTAGTTTACTATTGAGTCAGTTGAAAGTAGCGCTTTATTATGACGTAAAACATAAACAAAATACCATATTTGCAAAATTTGTCAATCTTTTGTGTTTTTTCTTTTCTCACAATACTGTAGGTGTCTGGTGCAGCTCCTCCCAAGCCTTGCAGTAGTTTTGCTCATTTTGGATTTGATGAGCAGTTGATGCATCAGATTCGGAAGTCGGAGTACACCCAACCCACACCAATCCAGTGTCAGGTGATTGTCACTGTTACCTTTGTTTAGCATCTATTGTTGAAACTACTAAGGGCTGTCCTACTGGTACAGTTAGGAGGCTGCTAGATTATCCACATTTTAGAGGGAGATTCTAGAACCCCATCCTCAATGGCAGGCCAGAAAAAAGCTTTTTGAAAGTCTACTGTTTACTTTCTTCTCTAATTAGACTTTCCATAGTACAGTATGAGGAAAGAGAGAGATAGGGATGATATTTTCAGCAGCCCTTTCATGGCCAGTAGTGACATGGTGGTCTAGTAGTATGGCGTCAAGGTTTAGGGATGCCTTTGACATTGCCCTGTTTATCACAGGCTTTAAAAGCCCTTCAAAAGATGCCCTCTTTCTAGAGTATTCTACTGACACCTAGGTTGTAAAGACCCCTACATTAATACTCCTAACTCCTTATTAATACAATACATCTTCATGATCTCAGAACACCATTTTTATTCAAAAAAAGGAGAGACAACCTCCAAATAAAACAGGACGCGAACGTAAATGCAGTATGTGATTTCACTTATTCTTTAAAAAAAAGTGAAACAAAAATGTGAATATGTATACATAAAATTAAAATGAGTAAAAAAAAAAAAAGCACATTTGATGTCCGAAATCCTTTATGCACTCTCTCCTTTAAATCGAGAAAAAAAGCAAAAATCTTTCTAAATGTGTACAAACTCACACATATAAAAAAAACTGCATCTTCCTCTTGCCCAACAAAACCAACATTCAGTGACAGTATTGCATGGCAGCATTTTTTATAGAGCTTACTACCCCTATGTGTGGCGCTGAAGCACTTGCCTACACAAGTAGCACACTACACAGTGAAGGGTGTGTGGTTGGAAGTGCGTTGTCTCTGTTTTGCGGAAAGTGTTTTCATGTCCTGTGTGATGATCGAGGTTTGATTATCGTGTTATAAGACATACGTTTAGAAGTGTGAGAGAGCGAGGCACTCAGTTTAGGTTTTTTTCAGTAAGCTGGCAGATTTTAGAATCTCTGCAAGTCCCTTTGTGGTATTTCTTAATGATCATAGTCCACTTAGCTGGTTATTTCTCCGGGATGCCCATTCTGAGATTTCGTTTAAAGATTATGGTGCTGAGCAGGCATAGGTTGGAGGGAGAAATGGTAGAGTGTTCCGTTGGGAAAGACTTTAAATTCGTCCCTTATCGGATTGTCATTGTAAGGTGACGCGAAGCAGTTGTAGTGTGTAGCTTCTCGGTCCCTCCACTGGTGGTCTGAATTAGTCTTCCTTTGGTCAGCGGCTTGTGGCATATTTCTTCAGTTCTTCCATGCCTGTTCACATGGTGATGGGTGGTTTAATGCTCTGGACTGGTACTCTATTGGACGATAATCAGGCATAGCGTTTTTGTCTTAAGTGAATGTAAGACTGTCCAGCAGTATAAAAGAATTATTATGCTGACTATGAACTACAATCGACTACTCGACCACTGAGTGTTCTGTATAGAACTGGTATTAGTGTGTGCCAGGAAGGTTTTATATTGTATTGTAATTGCATGTTTGTAGCATGTGTGGTTGTGGATACTCAAGCTCTGCTGTGAGAAAGTGCCTCCTTTGCCTGGTTAGCCCCCACTTTTTGCCTGGTTTAGATGTTGTTTCAAATGTAGTGCACAGGTGCCCTGCCAACCATGTCCCCTGTGCTAGTGCTCCTTCCGTAAAACAAAACTCCAATTGGTACTTCTGCATACTGTAAGTCCCTGGTAAATGGTACTCTGGGTACCTAGGTCCCTTGATACCCCCCTTACTGGGACCATGCCACTGCCCTTGCAGCCAGCATACCCCTGTGAGGGAGAAAACAAGTCGACATGGCACCCTGCCTGGGTACCGTGCCAGCTACCAATGCCTGACAGCTTAGGTAAGTCTCCCCTCTAGCAGGCCTCACAGCGCTATGGCAGGGTACACTATACTACAGATGAGGGCATATCTGCATGAGCTGATATGCCCCTACAATATTGGCCCCCTTTTCCTAATATTGTAAGAATGGACTTAGACACTGTAGGGGTACAGGGCTCATGCACCTGTATCCTCACCAGTGGTATAGTGCACCCAGCTAGAGGGGTGGCTTACCTATGCCATAGGCAGTGGTTTGTAGATATTGGCACACAGGGATGTGTGCCATGTCGACTCTTCACTTTTCTCTGCACCAAAACACGCAGCCTGCCATGGCAGTGTGTGTGTTAGGGTACAGGGCCTCTAAGGGTGGCACAATATGTGCTGCAGTACTTGGAGGCCTTCCCTGGCCACAGTGCCCTTGGTACCTGTGGTACCATTTACAAGGGACTGACCTGTGGCCAAAGAGTGCCAATTGGGTTTTGTCTTAATGCAGTTTTCGGGAAAGAACACTGATGCCAGTGTGGGATTTAATGAAAAATGCACACAGAGGGCATCTTAGAGATGCCCCCTGAGAACTAACCTACCACTAGTGTCCAGGCTGAGTGGCTGCTTTCAGCTGCCACCACCAGACATGTTTCTGGAGCCCTGGGTCGAGAGCCTGCTGCTCTCTGGGGCCTGAAACAATGCACATCCTGGGACAAGGTGCCAAGCCTCCTCCTCCAGGATGGGCAGGGTTCATGAAGGGGAAGCTTCAAAGGCTTGCCGCCTTTGTGAGCTTCCCCAGGCCACTTGCTGCTCTCACCAACTGGTCCCCACTGATTCTGACCCCCACTTTGGGCGGGAGAACTGGCGGGAAAAACAAGTGAGGAAGAGAGGTGTGCCCAGCTCTGCCAACTCCACCCCTCAGGTGGGGGAGGTGAGGTGAATCAACTCAGTCCCTGCCATCTTGCAGATGGGGGGACTCAGCCAACCAGGGACAGGCTCATGCCCCCATCCCACTGGAGGATGGCATAATAGGGGTTGTACCCACCCCAGGGAGGGGACCCATTGGTCCCTGCCTTTTACCTACCTGTAACACCCCTAAATCTAGTATTTAGGGGCAAACCTGAACCTTGCTTCCTCAGACAAGAAGAAACTACAAGGAGGAGAAGAAGAAGGACCGAACAGCCGTGCAGCAGCTAACAAGAGGAAGACACCCACTGACTTGGCCCCAGCCCTACCGGCCTGTCTCCACCTTGAACCTGCTCCTGCGAAATCCTGTGTGTCCTGCAGCCAGCAACCTCGAAAACCCCAGAGGACCTGCCTGCCTTCAACCCCAAAGACTGTCTTCTGTGAACAGCGGATTTGTTCATCTGCAACCTCTGGCCCGAAACCGTGAATCCGCCCCACTCTGCACCGGCCATCCACGGCCCGAACTCGAGTGGGCAAACCCCACGAGGAGGTCACCCCGCGATCCTGACCCGAGATCCGGCGACCCCTGACCTGCCTCCAGCCTAAATCCAGAAGGTCCCCCAACCGCGACCAGGAGCTGGTAAGAAGATCTGATCCCAAAAGGCATCCCTGCACCCGACGCCCCACGGCCTTGGGTGCCCAAACCGACGGTACCTAATCAACCCCTAACTTCCCAACTTACCTCTCGAAGTGGTGGTCGCACCCAGAAGACCTTCGTCCCCAAGCCTGCAGTGCCTTTGCAAACCGGAGGTTCCCCATTGAAAACAACAGGGCGCCCGACTTCGAAACAGCACCCTGCACCCGGCCGCCCTAGTGCCGCTGAGGGTGCACCTTTGGTGCTACTTTGTTTCCCCATTTGCCCTGAGCTAAAGTCCAGGAGCTTTGCTCCCACAACCGAGTGGTCTGCTTGCCAGCAGCCACCAACCGGAGGTCCCCTATCCCCCATTGGATAACATTGGGCCTCAGCACTCTGCACCCGGCCGCCCAAGTGCCGCTGAGGGTGTAACTAGAGTGCATCCTTGACCCTGGGGGACCCCTGAGTCAACCCCCAGAACCTCAACTCCAACTACCAAATACTTACCTCAAAACCGATAATACTATTTTCCTCCATAGGATCACATTGACTGTTTTTCTGTGAAAAGTTTCTAAGTGTGTAGTTTGAAAACCTAAAGAAATTCTTTAAAATTGTACTGTTTAACAAAAACGATTTTACTTACCTATTTACGGGAAATGTCCCAGAGTAGTATCCAGGTATACTACTCTGAGTAAGAAAAGTAATCCGAAAGTAACTTACCTGTAATCTTACTGAGAATCACATTCAAAGTATATGTACTGTATTCTGAAAAGCATTGCATTATCAGTAACACTACCGTAATCAAATCAAAGTACATTTACAACTGCAATCCAAACTGTTACAATCTATATATTTACTGCAAAGTACTTATCACTTACCTGTGCCAGGCTTGCTTGGTTCTTGGAAATAAAATAACTAAAACAATATTTTTGATACAAAAACAATTGGTCTGAAGTTCAGTCTTTGAGTGTGTGAATTCATTTGCTGACTGAGTGTGTGCAACAAATGCTTAACACTGTCCTCTGATACTGCCTTACTGCTCGACCACACTACCATAAATAGAGAGTGAGGTGCTATCTAACTTTACCTCTGCCTACCTTTGGGGATCCCCTGGACTCTGTGCACACTATACCTCACTTTGGTATAGTATATACAGAGCCAGCTTCCTACACTTCCAAAATGTAGATTTTAGTAATACCAGAGCGTATGTAATGCACTTTTTACTTTACCTAACTGTCATTTCAACACCACCTTAGGGGTACTAAGGGCTGTGTAAATACGATTAAAAGCAAGTAGTTGTTAACTCTTTCCTCTACCACTGGAAAAACAAGAAATCATTGTCATCACAAAGCTTGGAGTGATTCGGTCAATTAAAGCCAGAGCTGACTCCAAGGACCCTTTACACTTGCTGATTAGCTCATAGCGCACATTTGCATTTGATTCAGGCAAGCAGGCACCCTTGCACAAAGGCTTTTCACAGCACAGGATACTCAATCAATGAAACTTCAGCTGAAGCATTTTAACGATCGTTCCGGGACAATGTCTTTTTCCAAAACGAAAGCAAACGTTGTGGATTCCAGGCACAACTGAGCAAGTGAGGCTGGGGAATGCGCGTCTCCTTCCCAGGACTCCACGACCCTCCTGGGGGTTGCGCCCCACAGATAAGTTTTGCAGCGTGAATCTTTCTGGATTCACTATGCTGTGCATTATTCCGCCATCTCGTGGTTGGGTCCGGATTCGTAGTCTTTTCTTTCTTTCTTTTTTTTTGTTGTTGTTGGCCCAGGTGGGCGGCGACGCCCCCACCATTTGGTGTCCTCTGTGACATCGTCGCGCTTCCTGCGGAAGCTCCCACCTTTGGTCGCCATCTTCAGATTCTTTTTTCCGCCGTGGGGTCTGGATCGTCGACGAGAAGTTCCAGAAAGTTGGACGAAGAATCTCGAAAATTTGAAATAATCACCAGAAGATAGTTTCCTGAAGACACCGGACGAGGAGACTAGTACAGGAGGCGGCGAGAAGGACGACGAGGTAGAAGGTCCACGACCCAAATCTCGACGCCTACAGAGAATGCGCTCACAGGGGCCCCCTGAGCGCGGGTATGGACAAGACACCGTTTAAGTTTTGCCAAAACTGTCACCACAAGTACGCCCAGAAGGACCAGCACCCAGTCTGCAACCTCTGCTTGCTGCTCGACCACATCAGCGAAGACTGCAACGCGTGTTCGGCGTTCACCCGAAAACCATCCGGGTGAGAGAGAGGCAAAGAAGGGCGAAACACAACATGCAGGGCCAGGGAGCACCTCCATCGCTCCGAGACCTGGGCCTCTCTAGTGGAGAGGAAGACAACATCGCAGAGGGACCGGAGGACTGCTCAGTCGTCGAGGTCCACAAGAAAACTTCGAAGGAGGTAAGGGAGCCGTCGACCCCGAAGCACCCAAGCGACGCTCGAAAGAGTGAAGCTAAGGCCCCGAGCGACACTCTCAGAAGTGAAGCCAAGTCCTCGAAGGGAGCGTTGCCGCCGAAACACTCGACAAAAGCAACAGCAACCAAGGACAAACAACCGAGCGGATCCTTCGTGAAGGACTCCCAATCGGCAAAAGCCTCCGAAAAACCAAGGGCGTCGAAGGTAACCTCCGAAAAGGAAGCCTCAACGCCCAGAAAGGAAGGCCCGGCGTCATCCTCGACGTCCGAGACCGCGAAGAGGGGCGCTTCAGCCATCGACGCCGAAAGGGTCCACGAGATGGAGAAGAAAAAGAGAAGGCTCGAAGCAGAGATGGCGAGCATCCTGCAACGGAAAAGACTTCGACGAAAAAATGAAGCAATACGCCATTCCGTCGAAGCCATCACACGAAACACCCGGGGAGGGCGACAACAAAGACATCGAGCCCCCTAAAACACCCGAACCGCTCGACGAACAGGGCGAAGACGACTACTACTTCGAAGCTGAAGGCGAAGAAGAGTTCCAGTCTTACCGGGACTCGGCGCCCTCGGAAGAACAAGACCTAGACTGGCAAGACCTCGACGCAGAATCACCAGAAGAAGGGGTAGACTCTTATCCCTCGAGGCCTTCGCCGCCAGACGACATTGGAGCCTACAATGTGGTGCGTCCAAAGGGCTGCAGCAACGTATGGCGTCGAAATGCAAGAGGAGAAGGCAAGGGCATGTTTCCTTTTGGAAACCCTACTTCCTCAACAAACAAGGTCCCAGTTCCTACCCATGCTCCCTAGCGTCCTGGACCAGGGAAGGGAGGCCTTCTGCAAGGCTGTCTGCAAGGCTGTTACACCAAGGAGCGAAAAGAAGTACAAGCACTCCTCTAAAGACCCTGCGTACATACAAGGGTCAGTGCCAGCAGACTCCATTATCACTGCAACGGCCAGGAAAAGGGCAAATGTGCCCACTAACACAGGTCCACCTCCAGACAAGGAGAGCAAACGAATGGACCTCACAGGACGAAAGGTGGAGAGGAACGCAGCCATACACTGGCGCTTCGCCAACTCCAACGCCCTCATCAGCAGGCATGCATACCAGCATTGGGATGAAATGAGCCAGCTCATAACACACCTACCACAACAACACCAACAAAGGGCAAACCACCTAGTTGAAGAGGGCAAGGCAATCGCAAACACTTGCCTAAAATCAGCCTTGGACGCAGCAGAGAACTCCGGCAGGCAGATGATGATAGGGGTGACTGAAAGGAGACACGCATGGCTCAGGATCTCAGGTTTCAAACCTGAGGTACAAAGCAACATCCTGAACACGCCATTCGACGGCCAGAAACTGTTTGGAGCCCCAGTGGACGAGAAGTTAACGCAGCTCAAAAAAGACAATGAAACTGCGAGGTCCATGGGAGCACTGCAATTCAGGGGGATCAGAAGAGGAACCCCCTCAAGGCGGCCCAATGGTAGAAGGTGCAATGCGCCCGCCACTTCCCACCAAACTCCCCAACAAGGATACCAGGGGAACAACCAGGGCCAAAGCCAACAGGGACAACAGCAGCAAAATTGGCAGTATCAACCCAGAGGACGGTCCTTTCGAGGACGCGGGTACGGACGGGGACAATCCCGAAGAGGGGGTCAGCAGCCCACCTCAAAGTGACTCCACAAACAAACCAAACCCTCCCCCTTTAACACCAAGGGAGAGGCGAAGTCAACAGATGGACAAAATAATAAACACACACACAGCAAACAAATAACCACCGAGCAAACAACCCCGGTGGGGGGCAGAATAGGAAACTTCCTCACACAATGGAGGGAGATTACCACGGACAAGTGGATACTGAACATCATACAGCACGGGTACTGCATAGAACTCCAAAAACACCCCCGGGCAAAAAACCAAGACACCGGGCAATTCCCGCAAGGAGGCTCGCCCTCCTAAGTCTAGAAGCAGAGGAGCTGCTACAAAAAGAGCAATAGAACCAGTTCCAATCAACGAAAGGAACAAGGGAGTCTACTCAACGTATTTCCTAGTGCCAAAGGTAGACGAAACACTAAGGCCAATACTGGACCTCAGATTCCTCAACAAGTTCGTAAAAACTCAAAAATTCAAAATGACGTCACTTTGGGAAGTAATACCCCAAATCCAAGAAGGGGATTACATGGCGACCATAGACATGAAAGACGCATATCTGCACATGCCCGTCAACCACAAACACAAACGTCTACTAAGATTCGTGATAGGCCACAATCACTACCAGTTCACAGTGCTAGCCTTCGGGCTCAAGTCCGCACCAAGGGTTTTCACAAAATGCCTTGCGGCAGCGCACCTACGGAGAAAGGGCATACATGTATGCCCCTACCTCGGCGACTGGCTTGTGAAAGCAGGATCATACAGACACTGCAAGGATCACATCAAACAAGTCATACAAACACTGTCCAGACTAGGATTCTCAATACATTGGGAGAAATCGTCAACAGAACCTCAGCAGATCAAAATATTCTTAGGGGCACAAATCGACAGCACACAGTCCAAGGTGTTCCCCAGCGACAAGAGAACTATAGCGCTCCTGAGGGAAACACGTCATTACCGCAAGGGGCAAGTTCTGACAGTGAGGACGGTGAGCAGACTAATGGGGATGATGCAATCATGCAGCCACCTAGTCCCACATATCAGGCTGCACATGAGACCGTTCCAAGAATGGATACAGCAGCAGTGGTCACAAGCGACAGGGAGTTGGGAAGATCTAGTGGTTGTCACACACGCAGTGCAGCAAGAAATAGCGTGGTGGAAGGAAGTGAACATATTACAGGGGAAGCCATTCACACAGCCAACTCCAACAGTGACCATCACAACAGACGCCTCACAGCAAGGCTGGGGCGCGCACATGGACAGACTCCGCGTCAGGGGGCTGTGGTCACAACAAGATGCAGTGAAACACATCAACTACCTAGAACTAAAAACTGTGTTCCTAGCCTTAAAAGCCTTTCAGAAGCAGCTTTACGGACAGAGAGTGCTGATACAAACAGACAACACAACCACCATGTTCTACATCAACAAACAAGGTGGAACACAGTCAACACCGCTATCAAGCCTGGCACAAGAGATTTGGAGATGGGCCATCCCTCTAAGGATAGACCTACTGGCAATACACCTTCCAGGAATAGACAATGTAGAAGCAGACCGACTCAGCAGGCAGACGTCGGCATCCCACGAATGGGAGCTCAACCAACAGGAGGTGCAGCGGCTGTTCCAAAAGTGGGGTACACCACGGATAGACCTGTTTGCAACACTCCAGAATGCAAAATGCCAACATTACGCATCCAGACAACCGGACCAAAGGTCCCTAGGGAATGCGCTATGGATAAGTTGGTCGAACGAATTTGCATACGCTTTTCCCCGATACCACTGTTACACAAGGTACTCAGCAAATGCAGGAGCAGCAGCATGACACTCATACTGGTGGCACCTCAGTGGGCCAGACAATCATGGTTCTCACAAATAATGGAAATGGCGCAGGAACCGGCGCACAGGTTCAACAGAAGGAAAGACCTCCTGACAATGCAAGACGGAAAAGTGCTCCACCCAGAACCAGAGAGCCTCAGCCTAGCAGCATGGCTCCTGAGGACCTAGAATTCGCACACCTCAAGCAACCACCAAGCACCATGGCAGTACTCAGAGAAGCGAGGAGACCCACTACAAGAAAATGCTACATTGCAAAGTGGAAAAGGTTCTCGCAATGGTGCATTAAGAGGACTGCAACGAAAGGTCACAAAAGAATCAACGGTACTACAATACTTAACGCACCTACTACACAGCGGGCTAAGCTACTCGTCACTAAGGGTTCACTTAGCAGCCATAGTGGCCTACACCAGGGGAGAAGCGGGGAAAAGTTTCTTCACCTCCCAGGTGGTCAAAGATTCCTGGAGGGAGCTAAAGA
The DNA here is from genome assembly GCA_963921515.1 of Calotriton arnoldi. Taxonomy (NCBI): domain Eukaryota; kingdom Metazoa; phylum Chordata; class Amphibia; order Caudata; family Salamandridae; genus Calotriton; species Calotriton arnoldi. The sequence goes on along the minus strand of CAWUFW010011315.1, from coordinate 240,943 downwards.
ATAGCCCCCCAAAAGGATGCCAGCCCCAAGCTGGAACCGCAACACTGTGCTAACACAGTTGATGAAATCACCATTTGAGCCCATACACAAGACCACACTGCACATGCTCACACTAAAGACGGCATTCTTGGTGGCTATCACGTCACTGCGAAGGGTCAGTGAACTGCAGGCTCTTACACTACAAGAGCCCTACTTGCAAATACACAAGGACAGAATTGTCATGAGAACGGACCCACACTTCCTGCCAAAGGTGGTGTCGCGGTTCCATATTAACCAGACAATACAGATACCAAGTTTCTTCCAGAAACCATCAACGCCCACAGAAAAGGCGCTACACACGCTGGACGCCAGAAGGGCAGTGATGCACTACATAGAAAAGGACGAAGGAATGCAGGAAAACGAAACAACTATTCGTTTCCTTCGCAAGCAGTTTCTTGGGACGACCAGTAACAAAAATACCATAGCACGATGGATTGGACAGGCAATACAACTCTGCCACAAGCAGGCAGGACAAGAATTACAGGGAGCCGCCCAGGCTCACTCAACAAGGAAAGAAGGGAGCAACGGTTGCGTTCCTAGCGAACACACCTATACAAGACATTTGCCAAGCGGCAACATGGTCTTCCGTGCACACGTTCACCAAACACTACTGTGTGGATATCCAGATGAACAAAGAGGCACAAGTAGGACAGAAGGTCTTACAGCACATTTTCAGCAACCAATGCTCATCTTCCACCCAACCACCGCAATAACAAAACCGCTACAAAGTCTATGCACAGCATAGTGAATCCAGAAAGATTCACGCTGCAAAACGAATAGTTTCTTACCTGTCGGTGTAGTTTTGCAGCTTGAAGACTTTCTGGATTCACTAGCGATCCCACCCGCCTCCGCCAGGAAGATAACATAGGAGGTTAAGGGTAAAACTAGACTACATACAGAGTTTAGAGGGATCAAAAGAAAAATAAAAGGATGAAAGACATAGACGACAATACAATAACAGGAAAAGAAAAAAGAATCCGAAGATGGCGACCAAAGGTGGGAGCTTCCGCAGGAAGCACGACGACGTCACCGAGGACACCAAATGGTGGGGGCGTCGCCGCCCACCTGGGCCAACAACAAAAAAGAAAGAAAGAAAAGACTACGAATCCGGACCCAACCACGAGATGGCGGAATAATGCACAGCATAGTGAATCCAGAAAGTCTTCAAGCTGCAAAACTACACCGACAGGTAAGAAACTATTCGATATCTGCCCTAGAGGTCCTCAAACGTTTGGCCAGTGTGTGTCCTGTGGCCCATATCTGTGGGCCCTGGCATATTTCCCTAAGAATAGCACCTCGCGTTCAGCCAGATCACAATAGTCTGCCAGTAACGCAGCTGTAGGTCACCGCATCGCTGGGCATCCGCTGCGTCCAGCTCGGCCTCTCAAGGCGAGCTAGGTCCCTACTTATATCGCGCAGCACTCCCGATTGCTTACTGATGCACACGCCTCAAATGTATGCATTGAATGCCTTCCACAAGGTGTCCTGGGTGCCCACCGAGCCTTCGTTAAGCTGGAAGTAGTCCACCACCGCTGTGCGCAATTCGGAGCAAAAAAGTGCATCTTGTGGTGCTACTGCCTCTCGAGGCCACTGACATAGGGGTTGTGCATTATAACACGGACCGGGGGAATGGTCCGAGAGTATGCGAGTTAGGTGTTGGACCATGCCCAACCATGGACACATAGCCGTGGAGATGAGCCAATAATCAATGCGGCACCATCTGTTGTGGAGAGCAGAATAGTGAGTATATGCTAGTTCCTAGATATCCCTTAGACGCCCGACATATTAAGACGCATGTGTCACAAATGCCACGTAAAAAATAGAGCGATCATGGTTTACCAGCCGGGAAGGCCGCTGTAGTGTCCAGAGGATCTCCATCAGCAGGTTAGAGTCCCCCCTCGAATTATATGGTCAAAAGTCCATTCATCCGATCTGGGAGTGTAGTGTCTGAAAAACTTAGTGGAGTCGACATTCTTTCTACCGTGCACAGAGTCCAGAGATTCCCCAATAATTGTACAGGGCTCAATGCAAACCCAAAGTGCTCTATTTATCGTAGTGTTGGCGAGCAGCCTTAGGCCTAACACAGAGGAGTGTAAGACATCTATTATACAAACAGTGACCAATAAATGACACATGACTGTAAGAAAGTGCCCTCTTTTTGCATGGTTGCCCCCACTTTTTGCTAAACTGCTGATGTGCTTTGACTGAGTGTGCCCTGGGTTCCTGCCAAACAGGTACCCAGGGCCTATGTTCTGTCCCTAACCTGCATTGAAAACAAAACCCAATTGGCACTCTTTGGCCACAGGTCAGTCCCTTGTAAATGGTACCACAGGTACCAAGGGCACTGTGACCAGGGAAGCTGCAGCACTCATTGTGCCACCCTTAGAGGCCCTGTACCTTCACACACTGCCTTTGCAGGCTGCGTGTTTTGGTGCAAAACAAAGTGTCGACATGGCACACATCCCTGTGTGCCATGCCTACAACCCACTGCCCTGGTATAGGTCAGCCACCCCTCTAGCTGGGTGCACTATACCAGTGGTGAGGGTGCAGGTGCATGAGCCCTGAACCCCTACAGTGTCTAAGCCAATTCTTAAAGTTAAAAAACAGGGGAGATACCCTTCTATCGAGAAAAGGGACCGGGCAAATGCACACGAAAAACAAGGGTCCCTAATCTTTATATACGCTAGAATGGATCATGGGCATTACACAGTGTTGTGACTTTTGATAAAAATGGTAAATACAAATAGGCATACAATATTCAATGAAAAGAGTCAGTATCACATGAAAAACCAATAACAAGCTAAGTGAGACATATCAAATTTATTCCATAAAAATGCACAAGCAAAGTTAAAAACATTTCATATTAAAATACAATATCACACTAATGTATATCACAAGAAAACAAAAAAGTTGACGCTGCGTTTCGGTGAGTTGATAATCGGTCACCTTCTTCAGGACAGTTTTCTATGTAACAGAAACGTTATATTAATAATAATCTCATATGTCTGGTCACCATCTCATTTAAACCTACAGTATTACATGTTAAAATTTGAGCATCTGACTCTAAAAAAACACACACACAACACGTGCATTAATCAATTCCAAAGTCTATTGTATATCGTCTCTAATCAATAAACATAGCCCCTAGAAACAATGTCCTATATTATCTACGAAAAATACGTTTCCACCTAATACATCAGTCACTGCCCATGATCCATGTTGGTATAGAGAATTTTTAGTTTCAAACCTACCTAAGGTAGGAAGGTGCTCAAATTAGAATTCACTGGGCACTTGTCGGAAGCAATATGCTTGAGTTGCAAACGGGGTTTGATGATATCCCGCTTCGTATTAAAGTTTATTTTAGCAACCCTAAAATAAAAAGAAGAAGGTAAGGAGAAAAACTATGTTCTCAATAGTGTTACCAAAGACATAATATCCCCTGTCCGAAATGGTATACATACCTAAATCTAAAAGCCAGTACGCATTTGTTCGGTTCGTTGGTGCCACCAATATATATTTATTCATAAGTTAAAAATAAGGTCTAGGGGAAATTTTTTTTAGAGAAAATTACTCCTAGATTGTCTCTCCCAAATCATCAAAAATAGATGAATAACAAGGGTGCAAACAGGCTTACCACAGAATTGAATGGACTGGTCCATATACACCACCAATAGATGAGCCGTGGTTGGAGATACCAAATTTAAAAACTTCCCTGCCGATTACACATATAATGGCAAAAGGACTATTATAAAAGAGAAAAGAAAAGAGGCAGAATACCGTCACTCCATGTTACAGTTATAAGGGCACCTACTAAACTACAAAACTACTCAATATTTTACCTGGTCTAGTTGCTGTAATGTTCATGCAGCCGGTAAATTAAAACCTATAATAAAAATACGCCAATTGACTTATCTATGTTTGTGCACGAATCTGATCAGTTCATTATTTTAGCGTCATACATGTTATTTCTTATTTCTCATGTGAGTATAGAGCCTAATAGGCTCTTTAACATAAAGAGCTTGTATTTATCCTGAGGTTAGGAATTTAGAGCATACATATCTGTAATAAAACCTCAAAGTGTCTTTTATTCCGGTTATGACAGTGATGATCCACCATTCTCAAGTGATTACACGGGGTTGCACATTTCGTGTATCGTAAGCTTGAGCTTCTTATATGGCTAATATTCTCTGGTCCCAATGTGTTAGCAACGTTTTATGTAAAAAACGGTCTAAAAAACACACATGGGCCGTTCTATCGTTTAGCTACACAAATATGCAGGCTTCAAAGGTGGATATGGGGCCAGAACATTAAATAAATCCTTTGTATTGCATCCATGTCGATTCTGTATATAGCATCAAAACACGAGACAATCGCGCTTACCTTTTAAAAATATTCTGGCCTCCCTGCACCCACGAACAGCTTCCGGATCACGATACACGATTGTGTGAAACCCGGAACTGCTTTATATCTTTTATGAACAAGACACGTGATTACTAAACGAAATAATTTGCAAATTTCAAGTGCTCACTCAATTTATCTCATTTAATCTAATATGTCAGCAGGGGTCTAGATCCTTAAATTTTTTTTGCTTTGTTCATAAATAAAGGGCTAATTTCATATATGTTCAGAAGCGTTATAGCTCGCAAGGAGGTCCCGTAATGGACCGAAAATAAATCGGCCATTTTGGAAAGGAATCCGCTTCCTCCAAAAGGGGCAAAGAAAACATATAAAACCCACTTGTTATTCTATATATAACAGTCAGTACTAATATTGTATTATTAAAACACAATTATTACTTGAAGAACGGACCTTGATGACGCTATCGATCTTGATAAACAATCGGAAGCGTCATGTCTCGTAAGAACACCCCATAATCGGCCGAAAATGAATCGGCCATTTTGGAAAAGGGTCCGCTTCATCTAAAGGGTCAAAAGACCACCATATATCAAAGATGTACCTGCTATCCTGCATATAACAGGCAGTACTAATGTTATAGTATTTCTACTCGGTTATGGGTGAAAAGCAAACCTATCAAATCGGAGGGATAAGCGTATTCATAAAATAAGCCTCTCCCAGTCTATCCTACTGTTTAGTCCTTTTCTGAAAGTATTAAAAAGGGACATATAAAATTGTTCCCGTTTTTTTTCTTTTCAGGGTTAAATCCCCACCACGAGTGTTCATGTAGATAGTTTCTAATCCACACCATGTAAGATCTTCAACTTTATGGTGTTTTTCGAACCAGTGTTCTACCAAAGGGGCAGTTCTTCTCTTTGTTCTTATGGCAGACTTATGCTCGTTGATTCTGATCCTTATTTCTCTTGACGTTTCACCAACGTAACCCAACTGACATGGGCACATGATGAAATATATCAAGTTTTTGGTCCGACAGTTCATAAAGTTTTAAAATTTATGGGTGGTACCATTATGGCACATTGTAGGTCCTTTCATAATGTTGTTGCAATTATTACACCCGCTACATGCAAATGTGCCCGTTGGTAAAGGGGCATTTGTTAAACTGGGTTGCTTATTCATATTCGTATCTCTGTACGTATGTACCAAGCAGTTCCTGATAGTGCGATTGCGCCTGAATGAGAACATAGGTTTAGGTAAGGTCTCCTTTTTTGATTGGTAACGAGATGCCAATTTCTGTTCACAATGTTTTTAATTTTATTACTGATTGTGCTATAGTTACGTAACAAAGATTAAAGGCAACTTGTCTGGGACCAATTTGTTGGAATTATTCTCAAAGAAGGAATCCCTGTTAAAATATTTGGCTCTTTTATATGCTTGCTTCACTAATTTCTTGGGGTAACCCCTATTCAGAAATTTTGTAGTCAATCTATCAGCATGTTTGTCATAGTCTTTGATACTTGTGCAGTTGCGTTTTAAACGCAAAAATTGTCCAAATGGGATATTATCCTTTTGACAGGCAGGGTGATTGCTATTGTAATGAAGCATTGTGTTTCGATCGGTGGGCTTGGTAAATAATTCCACATTAAGACGCCCATCCACATTTTTAATCTGAATGTCCAAAAATTCACAGACATTACTATTAGCAGTGGAGGTAAAGTTGAGATTGACATCTCCAAGATTTATCCATTCTATGAATTCTGCTAGGGTTTCTCTGGTACCTGTCCATATAAAGAACACATCGTCAATATATCTGGACCAAAACGAAATGTTCTCAAAGAATGGAGCCGATACATTGAAGATGTGCTTCTCAAATTGAGCAACATACAAACAGGCCAAACTGGGAGCACAGGTTGCTCCCATGCTGGTCCCCTTGATCTGTTTATAAATCTCTTTTTCAAATAAGATGTTTTTTAATATGATAGTCACGCATTCTACAATAAGTCGCGTGCGCAGATAATTCATCTTCACCATTCCCAAGAAGATTCTCTATCATTTGTATAGTATTATCCTGAGGAATGTTCGTATACAGTGCCTCTATGTCTAGAGTCACGAGACACTGCATTTCAGGATTATATTCCAAGTTCTCAATTTTCTGGATCATGGAAGTCGTGTCTTTAATGTACGCTCTTTGTTGTACTACCAGAGGTTGCAAGAAGATATCCACGTACTTACTTAGAGGTTCAGTGAGTGAATTAATGCTCGAAACAATAGGTCTCATGGGCGGATTAGCTAAATTCTTGTGCACTTTGGGAGCCATATAGTGCAGGGATAATAGGATTAGCATTGTGAAGAAAACTAAATTCATCACTACAAATAATGTCGTCTTCTTTTGCAAAGCTCAATAAGTTATTAACTGTAAGGGTCAGAAGCGATCCACTCATCTTTATTGGAAATCTGATAATGTTGATTGTTAAGAAGTATATGCATTCTGTTGATGTAGCCGTGATTGGATGTTATTAATAATAGAAACAGCCCATGAAGTTTTAATTATTGAAAGAACAGAAATTGAACAAATGGAGCTTAAACTAAAAGAAACTAAAAGAAAATACTGTTTTGGAAGATGCTGAAAAAAAGTTGGATGAAATTCAGGGAGATATCTCTGGTTACAGAGACTATCTGGTGAACAAAAAGTCAAATAAATTGAGGAAAGACATTTCCAATTATAAATTGGAATATTTCTACCCATACCTTCAAAAAGACTTTTATGATAGACCTAGAGAAGAAAGTACATATAGGAGAACATGGCAACAACTGACAAGAAATTTTCCTAAAAAGAATGTACGGTTCTTTGATACTTCTTACACTAGTTCAGACTCTGACAATGATATCCAACAAGATAATCATAATAACAAAGAGAGAGATTCCCTGCCTAGCTCCAGTAGAGAAACACTATCTGTTTTAGAACAACGACAAAAGAACTATGTACCGATAAGGGGCAGGGGGAGAGGAAACTTCCACGTACAAAATCAGTTCCAACATCGTCCCCATACAAGGAGTCAGAAGAAATGGGACTAGACGACAAGGCCCCAATTATAAATCTCTCACATAGAACTCTATCACGGGATGAAGTTAGTGTTTTGGAAAAAGGGTTGGGTTATGCAATAGCCTCACCAGTTGATGGATATAATCTAGAGAGAGATCTACAGAGTTTCTTTAGGAAAATAAGATTGAATGCCTTTTTTGAAGGCAAGGAGAGACCACCGACAGACAACAAATCAGGTTTGAAACCTAAATCGACTTGGACACCCCAAATACATCTTCTTAATAAAGATATAGAGGTGTTTGAACGAGTGGTAGAAAAAAGTATAGACGATTTACTCAATAAGAAAATTTGGGTTAATAATAATCTCAACTCCAGAGAACGTTTAGCACTTAAGTCTTTGGAACAATGCCATAATCTTACCATTAAACCGGCCGACAAAGGCGGTAGTATTGTCGTGATGGAGACTGAAGACTATAACAACAGAATGCATATACTTCTTAATAACAATCAACATTATCAGATTTCCAATAAAGATGAGTGGATCGCTCTGACCCTTACAGTTAATAACTTATTGAGCTTTGCAAAAGAAGACGACATTATTTGTAGTGATGAATTTAATTTTCTTCACAATGCTAATCCTATTATCCCTGCACTATATGGGCTCCCCAAAGTGCACAAGAATATAGCTAATCCGCCCATGAGACCTATTGTTTCGAGCATTAATTCACTCACTGAACCTCTAAGTAAGTACGTGGATATCTTCTTGCAACCTCTGGTAGTACAACAAAGAGCGTACATTAAAGACACGACTTCCATGATCCAGAAAATTGAGAACTTGGAATATAATCCTGAAATGCAGTGTCTCGTGACTCTAGACATAGAGGCACTGTATACGAACATTCCTCAGGATAATACTATACAAATGATAATTCATCTTCACCATTCCCAAGAAGATTCTCTATCTGCGCACGCGACTTTTATTGTAGAATGCGTGACTATCATATTAAAAAACATCTTATTTGAAAAAGAGTTTTATAAACAGATCAAGGGGACCAGCATGGGAGCAACCTGTGCTCCCAGTTTGGCCTGTTTGTATGTTGCTCAATTTGAGGAGAAACACATCTTCAATGTATCGGCTCCATTCTTTGAGAACATTTCGTTTTGGTCCAGATATATTGACGATGTGTTCTTTATATGGACAGGTACCAGAGAAACCCTAGCAGAATTCATAGAATGGATTAATCTTGGAGATGTCAATCTCAACTTTACCTCCACTGCTAATAGTAATGTCTGTGAATTTTTGGACATTCAGATTAAAAATGTGGATGGGCGTCTTAATGTGGAATTATTTACCAAGCCCACCGATCGAAACACAATGCTTCATTACAATAGCAATCACCCTGCCTGTCAAAAGGATAATATCCCATTTGGACAATTTTTGCGTTTAAAGCGCAACTGCACAAAATATCAAAGACTATGACAAACATGCTGATAGATTGACTACAAAATTTCTGAATAGGGGTTACCCCAAGAAATTAGTGAAGCAAGCATATAAAAGAGCCAAATATTTTAACAGGGATTCCTTCTTTGAGAATAATTCCAACAAATTGGTCCCAGACAAGTTGCCTTTAATCTTTGTTACGAACTATAGCATAATCAGTAATAAAATTAAAAACATTGTGAACAGAAATTGGCATCTCGTTACCAATCAAAAAAAGGAGACCTTACCTAAACCTATGTTCTCATTCAGGCGCAATCGCACTATCAGGAACTGCTTGGTACATACGTACAGAGATACGAATATGAATAAGCCACCCTGTTTAACAAATGCCCCTTTACCAACGGGCACATTTGCATGTAGCGGGTGTAATAATTGCAACAACATTATGAAAGGACCTACAATGTGCCATAATGGTACCACCCATAAATTTAAAAACTTTATGAACTGTCGGACCAAAAACTTGATATTTCATCATGTGCCCATGTCAGTTGGGTTACGTTGGTGAAACGTCAAGAGAAATAAGGATCAGAATCAACGAGCATAAGTCTGCCATAAGAAAAAAGAGAAGAACTGCCCCTTTGGTAGAACACTGGCTCGAAAAACACCATAAAGTTGAAGATCTTACATGGTGTGGATTAGAAACTATCTACATGAACACTCGTGGTGGGGATTTAACCCTGAAAAGAAAAAAACGGGAACAATTTTATATGTCTCTTTTTAATACTTTCAGAAAAGGACTAAACAGTAGGATAGACTGGGAGAGGCTTATTTTATGAATACGCTTATCCCTCCGATTTGATGGGTCTGCTTTTCACCCATAACTGAGTAGAAATACTATAACATTAGTACTGCCTGTTATTTGCAGGATAGCAGGTACATCTTTGATATATGGTGGTCTTTTGCCCCTTTAGATGAAGCGGACCCTTTTCCAAAATGGCCGATTCATTTTCGGCCGATTATGGGGTGTTCTTACGAGACATGACGCTTCCGATTGTTTATCAAGATCGATAGCGTCATCAAGGTCCGTTCTTCAAGTAATAATTGTGTTTTAATAATACAATATTAGTACTGACTCTTATATATAGAATAACAAGTGGGCCTTATATGTTTTATATGTTTTCTTTGCCCCTTTTGGAGGAAGCGGATTCCTTTCCAAAATGACCGATTTATTTTCGGTCCATTACGGGACCTCCTTGCGAGCTATAACGCTTCTGAACATATATGAAATTAGCCCTTTATTTATGAACAAACCAAACATTTTTTAAGGATCTAGACCCCTGCTGACATATTAGATTAAATGAGATAAATTGAGTGAGCACTTGAAATTTGCTAATCATTTCGTTTAGTAATCACGTGTCTTGTTCATAAAAGATATAAAGCAGTTCCGGGTTTCACACAATCGTGTATCGTGATCCGGAAGCTGTTCGTGGGTGCAGGGAGGCCAGAATATTTTTAAAAGGTAAGCGCGATTGTCTCGTGTTTTGATGCTATATACAGCATCGACATGGATGCAATACAAAGGATTTATTTAATGTTCTGGCCCCATATCCACCTTTGAAGCCTGCATATTTGTGTAGCTAAACGATAGAACGGCCCATGTGTGTTTTTTACATAAAACGTTGCTAACACATTGGGACCAGAGAATATTAGCCATATAAGAAGCTCAAGCTTACGATACACGAAATGTGCAACCCCGTGTAATCACTTGAGAATGGTGGATCATCACTGTCATAACCGGGAATAAAAGAGACACCTTTGAGGTTTTATTACAGATATGTATGCTCTAAATTCCTAACCTCAGGATAAATACAAGCTCTTTATGTTAAATAGCCTATTAGGCTCTATACTCACATGAGAAATAAGAAATAACATGTATGACGCTAAAATAATGAACTGATCAGATTTGTGCACAACATAGATAAGTCAATTGGTGTATTTTTATTATAGGTTTTAATTTACCGGCTGCATGAACATTACAGCAACCAGACCAGGTAAAATATTGAGTAGTTTTGTAGTTTAGTAGGTGCCCTTATAACTGTAACATGGAGTGACGGTATTCTGCCTCTTTTCTTTTCTCTTTTATAATAGTCCTTTTGCCATTATATGTGTAATCGGCAGGGAAGTTTTTAAATTTGGTATCTCCAACCACGGCTCATCTATTGGTGGTGTATATGGACCAGTCCATTCAATTCTGTGGTAAGCCTGTTTGCACCCTTGTTATTCATCTATTTTTGATGATTTGGGAGAGACAATCTAGGAGTAATTTTCTCTAAAAAAAATTTCCCCTAGACCTTATTTTTAACTTATGAATAAATATATATTGGTGGCACCAACGAACCGAACAAATGTGTACTGGCTTTTAGATTTAGGTATGTATACCATTTCCGACAGGGGCTATTATGTCTTTGGTAACACTATTGAGAACATAGTTTTTCTCCTTACCTTCTTTTTATTTTAGGGTTGCTAAAATAAGCTTTATACTGAGCGGGATATCTTCAAACCCCGTTTGCAACTCAAGCATATTGCTTCCGACAAGTGCCCAGTGAATTCTAATTTGAGCACCTTCCTACCTTAGGTAGGTTTGAAACTAAAAATTCTCTATACCAACATGGATCATGGGCAGTGACTGATGTATTAGGTGGAAACGTATTTTTCAGTAGATAATATAGGACATTGTTTCTAGGGGCTATGTTTATTGATTAGAGACTATATACAATAGACTTTGGAATTGATTAATGCACGTGTTGTGTGTGTGTTTTTTAGAGTCAGATGCTCAAATTTTAACATGTAATACTGTAGGTTTAAATGAGATGGTGACCAGACATATGAGATTATTATTAATATAACGTTTCTGTTACATAGAAAACTGTCCTGAAGAAGGTGACCGATTATCAACTCACCGAAACGCAGCGTCGACTTTTTTGTTTTCTTGTGATATACATTAGTGTTTTATTGTATTTTAATATGAAATGTTTTTAACTTTGCTTGTGCATTTTTATGGAATAAATTTGATATGTCTCACTTAGCTTGTTATTGGTTTTTCATGTGATACTGACTCTTTACATTGAATATTTTATGCCTATTTGTATTTACCATTTTTATCAAAAGTCACAACACTGTGTAATGCCCATGATCCATTCTAGCGTATATAAAGATTAGGGACCCTTGTTTTTCGTAAGCCAATTCTTAGACACTGTAAGCGCAGTAATGCCATTAAGAGTGTATCTGGGAGTTTGTCATTACGAACTCCACAGCACCATAATGGCTTTACTGAAAACTGGGAAATTTGGTATCAAACTTCTCAGCACATTAAACCCACACTGATGCCAGTATAGAATTTAATGAAAAATGCACACAGAGGGCATCTTGGAGATGCCCCCTGAAAACGACCGAACACTAGTGTCCAGGCTGAGTGGCTGCCCACCAGCTGCCACCACCAGACATATTTCTGGACCCCTGGGTCGAGAGCCTGCTGCTCTCGGGGGTCTGAAACAATTCACATCCTGGGACGAGGTGCCAAGCCTCCTCCCCCATGATGGGCTGGGTCCACGAAGGGGAAGCTTCTAAGGCTGGCCGCCTTTGTGAGCTTCCCCAGGCCTTTGCTGCTTCCAGCAACTGGCCCCCACCGGTTCTGACCTCCACTTTGGGCGGGATAATGGGCGGGAAAACCAAGTGAGGAAGGGAGGTGTGCCCACCTTTGCCAACCCCTCCCCTCAGGTGGGTGAGGTGAAGTACAACTCTGAATCCCCGCCACTGGAGGGTGGCATAATAGGGGGTGTACCCACCCCATGGAAGGGACCCATTGATCCCAACCTTTACCTACCTGTAACGCCCCTAAATCTCGTATTTAGGGGCAACCCTGATCCTTGCCTCCTCAGACAAGAACCGACCAAGAAGAAAAGGAGGACCGAAGAAGCCGTGCTAAAGCTAAGAGGAGGAGGACACCCACTGACTTGGCCCCAGCCCTACCGGCCTGTCCCCACCTCGAACCTGCAGAAGTGAAATCCCTGTGTGTCAAGAACCCCGAGGACCTGCCCTGCATTCCACAGAAAAGACTTTGTCTCGCGTGACCACCAGATTTGCTCACCCACAGACTCTGGCTCCGGCCAAATCCGCGAGTCTGCACCTGACGCCCATGGCCCGAGTTCGAGTGGCCCAACACCACGCGGAGGTCTCCCCGCCGATCCTGACCTGAGATCTGGGGATCTCTGACCTGCCTCGAAACTCCAAGCGAAGCCTGCAGCCTCTTTCTGGAGGATCCCCCGACCGTGACCGGAACTGGTAAGGAAATCCAGACGCCTAAAGACACCCCTCCACCCGAAGTCCCTCGGCCTTGGGTGGCCCAACCGACGGTGTCCCAGCATCCCCAGGCATCCCAACGTACCTCTCCAACCGGTGGTCACCTCCAGAAGATCTCCGTCCCCAAGCCTGCAGTCTTTGTTGCAACCGGAGAATCCCCATTGAAAACAACAAGGCACCCAACCCCAAAACAGCACCCTGCACCCAGCCACCCCTGCGCCGCTGCGGGTGTACTTTGGGTGCTAACTCGGATCCCCCTTTGCCTTGAGCCTAACACCAGGAGCTTTGCTCCCACAACCTTGTGGCCTGTTCGTGAGCAGCCGCTAACCGGAGGCCTCCTATCCCCCATTGGATAACATTGGGCCTCAGCACTCTGCACCCGTCCGCCCTAGTGCCGCTGAGGGTGATTTGAGAGTGCATCCTTGACCCTGGGGCAACCCTTGTTCTAACCCCTGAATACCAACTCCCTCAACCAAGGACTTACCAGTTAACCGATAACCATATTTTCTCCATAGGAATACATTGACTGTTTATCCTTAAATTGTTGTGTGGAGTTTGTTTTGTATGAGAACTTGAAAAACTGCTATACTCACCTTTTCTCTAGGAAATGTCCCAGTTTGATATCTAGGCATATCCCACTGAGTAGAAAAAGTAATCCATAAAGTAATCTGTAAAGTATTCAAAAGTAATTTCCACTGTATTGAAAAGATTTACAAACCTGTAACAAAGACATTTTCGTTCAGCTTGCTTGTATTGTTCAACCTGACTTGAAAAGTACCATTTACACTTACCTGTACCAGGCTTGCTTGATTCTAGATAATAAATATAACTAAATAATATTTCTTATACAAACAAATTGGTCTGATTTCATTCTTGGAGTGTGTGACATAATTTGCTCTGAGTGTGTACAACAAATGCTTAACACTACCCTCTGATAAAGCCTTACTGCTTGTCCACACTTCCACAAATAGGGAGTAAGGTGCTATCTACTTTTACCTCTGCGTACCTTTGGGGTTCCATTGGACTCAGTGCACGCTATACCTCATTTTGGTATAGTATATACAGAGCCAGCTTCCTACAGGCGCCCCATGCTGTATTTGCACTCTGCACCAAGCCGCTGGTGGGGCAGACTTTGTACTTACCTACACCTCTCCCTCTGCTGATCTTAAACCCTGAAGACTGGAACTGTAAGTTGGGTACTTATCCATCAAACCGCATTGTTGTTTTTCTCCTTAGAATGACATTGAACTGTGTCGACTTTTAAAAGACAAAAGTATTTTTCCTGAAAAACATACTTACCTTTTTGCATAGATCTTGGTCTTAAAATTCAAACAAAGCTTATTTTTTTATAAAATTGGTGTGGATCTCCTTTTAGAATCATGTCATTTATTGTCGTGTGCATAACAAATGTTTTACACTCCTCTGTGGTAGGCCTAAGGCTGCTCGCTCACACTACCACAAATAGCACTTTGGGTTTGCATCGAGCCCTGTACACTTCTGGGGGATTCTCTGGACTCTGTGCACGGTATAACCACTTATTGGCATACCATATACAGAGCCAGCTTCCTACACTGTGTCTGGTTGAATTTCTGGTTCGTCTTGGTAAAGGCTCCCAGCACCTCCGAAAAAATGACAAAGTCCCATTCAAATCTTCAAGGCTCAAGCGGGACCAACCTGCTTTAAGTATCTAGCCTTTGTTTCCATGGCAGTGGCGGGTACCATTTTAGAAGCGGGCTGTTTAAGCGGGGTTTTTCTTCTCTTTGCTTGTCAAAAAATGACACTTCCTGCATTCGGACGTAGAAACGTTTTCAAATTTTCTGACTTAAAGTTTCCCCGGGACTAATGCACTTGTATCTGACCAGGGCTGCGTCACGGTTGGCCTAAAATTGCTTGCGTCCTAGTCTACTTTTACATTGGCGCCTTATGCTTTTTTTTGCGCTATTTTTTCTTAAATATTTTAAAATTCATATCTAGGAGTCCCCTTATTGGATGTTTGTTGTTTTGGTCCTAGTTTACTCTTAATAGTTTTCTCTTTATTTTAAAATTGGTTGTGGATTTTTATTGTGTTTTGGGTGACCTTTTCTGCTTTTCTGCTCTGCTTAAATACTTTACACATTGCCTTTGATTTAAGCGTGACTGCTTGATGTCATCTTTCTTGGGATTGAGCACAGGGTTGTTTTAATTAATTTATTTGACATCTAGTAGGTGGTGCCCTTATCCTTTGAGCTGGACACTTGTCTACCGTAAATAATCCTCTATCCTATAGCAATGACATTATATTACCTTTACACACACTTTAAATGTTCATAATGATTTTGAACTGAGCTGATATGTCCTGTTTTTGATTTAATGCAAAGGGAGTCCCAGTTGCACTGAGTGGCAGAGACATAATTGGCATTGCGAAGACCGGCAGTGGAAAAACTGCAGCATTTATCTGGCCTATATTGGTTCACATCATGGATCAGAAGGAACTGCAAGTTGGGGATGGGCCGATTGCTGTGATTGTGTGCCCCACAAGAGAGCTGTGCCAACAGGTAAATGATGCAACATTTCTTTTTTATAGTATACCTGGCCTGCTGGAGAGGTATGTATGTTTGGTCGACAAATTATAAATCATGTCCCCCTCATATGAACATGTTTAGTTTATGATGATGTTGAATGTTAGGCACATTGAATTTTCTCAGTGTCCTCTGGAAGTCAAACTTTCTGACTGAAGTACTATTCTGAGTTAGAATCAATTCTGCTATTCTGAGCACTTTTTGAAAAATTAACGAGGGTTTAAAGCTTAAAGGGTATGATGGTAAAATCAAACCTTTAATTAAAAATAATAGTAATTGTATTGAACTTTATTTTCAGATTCATTCTGAATGTAAGCGGTTTGGAAAAGCTTACAACCTGCGATCAGTGGCGGTCTATGGTGGTGGAAGCATGTGGGAACAGGCAAAAGCCCTGCAAGAAGGGGCAGAGATTGTAGTCTGTACACCTGTGAGTATATGCTAAAAGATAGGCTAGAGGTCCGACAGACCCTTTGTGTGAGAGTGCTGTATTGCATGAGTTTTTCATTGTTCAGTACCCTTAGACATTGCTTAGTGGCCAAAGACTCGCCACAGTGTATATGCTAAGGCCCAAAATATATGCTGTAGCAATTTGCAGATTAAAGACATTCTTTGCTTCTTAACATGCTGGGTTATGTCTTGCAGTTTGAATTTTTCTGGATTCACATGCTGTGCTTATATCATTCATATACTTCCTTGGTGAGAAATTCTGGAATTCAGACTACGTAAACTATGCTCGTCTTTCCAATACTTCTTCCCATCAATATAGGAAGACTTCTTAAAAAGCATCAGCAAAATGAGAGAAGCAGAAGTGCCGTCTGGGTGTCAAATGTTATGGATTTTCCAGCCAAAAGGAACCATACACCAGCAAGGCCTGCAGCAATATTTTAAGAAAATAAAAAATACAATTACTGCATTCCATCCAAACATTTATTGTATTCTGAGGCATTTGCATATACACTTTCACCGGCAGACAGATCTCTGTGCTGTCATCATGGGTTTGGCTGTCTCTCTAAAACATATGTGATAATGGTTACGTACCTGTTGGAGTTAGTTATGCAGGTTAAAGACTCTAGACTCACATGCTGTGCATTATTCCATCATCTAGTGGTGGGTCCGGAATTGTCTCAGTTTTGCAGCGTGAATCTTTTCTGGATTCACTATGCTGTGCATTATTCCGCCATCTAGTGGTTGGGTCTGGAATTGTAGTATTTCTTCTTTTTTTCCGTGGCCTGGTGGGCGTCGACATACCACCATTTGGTGTCCTTCTGTGACGTCTACGTGCTTCCTCCGGAGGCTCCCACCTTTGGTCGCCATCTTCAGATTCTTTTTTTTCCGCCGTTGGGTCTGGATCGAGACGGAAGGAGCTCCACAACTTTGGAGAGAAGAATCCACGAGAATCCGCTACAAGGACAGGAAAACAACTCATCGACACACCGGCCTTTGAGGCGGTGAACCCGGACGCAGAGAAGGGGAAAAACCATCGAAACTTCGACGTCCGGAGAATGCGCACGCAGGGGGCTCCCTGGGCGCTGTAATGGACAAGACACCATTCAAGTTCTGCGACAATTGCCTCCACAAGTACGCACAGAAGGACTAGCACCCGGTCTGTAACCTTTGCCTGCCGCTCGACCACCTCTCCGAAGATTGCAACGCGTGGTCTGCGTTCACCCCAAAAACCGTGAGGGAGAGGCAAAGAAGAGCGAATTACAATATGCAGGGTCAAGGGCCACCACCATCGCTTCGAGACCTGGGCCTCTCCAGTGAGGAAGAGGACAACGTCGCCGAAGGGGGCGAGGAGGACGCGCACGTCCAAGTCGTCGACGCCGAAAAGAAAACTTCGAAGGAGGTAAGAGAGACAGCAACCCGTAAACAGTCGAACGAGCCCCGAAAGAGTGACTCAAAGTCCTCAAACAGCCCCGGCGTTGAAACATTCGGCGACCGCGAGCTCGTCTAAGGACAAACAGTGCGTCGGTTCCTTTGACAAGGACTCCCAGACGGCGAAAACCCTCGATAAGACTTAGTCGTCGAAGAGTAGTCAAGAAAAGGAATCCTCGACGTCGAAGAAAGCGAGGGAAAAGCAAGTTTCGACGTCATTGTTGACCAGCGTTAAGAGAGTGCCCGAAAATCTCGACGCCGAAGAACAAGCGTCGGAGCTCGAGAAGAAAAGGAAGAGGCTCAAGGGCGAAATGGCAAGCATCTTGCAACGCAAGAAAGATTTCGACGAGACAATGAGGCAATTCAAGATCCCGACGAAGGCCTCGACACTACCCGAAGGAGACCTCGAGGAACTACAGGTTCCTACGACCCCGGAGCCGGCAGACTAAGAGGAGGAAGAAGAATACGACTTTGAAGCCGAGGGGGAAGAAGAGGACCAAACCTATCACGGTTCGGCAACCTCAGAGACACAAGACATACAGTGGCAAGATCTCGACGCCGACTCGCCAGAGGAAGGGATAGACTCATACCCTTCGAGGCCCTCACCCCCCGACGACATCAGGATGTACAATCCGGTGATAAAAAGGGCTGCAGACACCTATAGAGTGCAGCTAGAGGAGGAAAAGCCACAGTCCTGCTTCCTCCTAGAGACCTTGCTGCCCACACAGACCAGATGCCAATTCCTACCCATGCTCCCAAGTGTGCTGGACCAGGGAAAGGAAGCCTTTAAGGAGCCTGCCACATGCAAGGCACTAACACCAAGGGGAGAGAAAAAATACAAACACTCCTCCAAGGACCCAATGTATATCAGAGGTTCAGTGCCTGCTGACTCTATAATAGCTTCCACAGCCAGAAAAAGGGCGAATGTACCCACTAACGTGGGCCCACCACCAGACCAGGATAGCAAAAGAATGGATCTCACAGGAAGGAAAATGGAACGAAGTGCCGCCATTCAGTGGCGCACAGCAAATTCTAATGCACTAATGTAAGGAAGTGGGTTTCTGTTGCAGTAACCCCCCAACTTTTTGCCAGACCACTGATGCACTTTGACTTGATGTGCCCTGGGTCCCTGCCAATCAGGTTCCCAGGGCCTGTGTTCTTTCCCCAAAACTGTACCCAATTGGCATCTCTGGCCACAGGTCAGCCCCTGGTAAATGGTACCACAGGTACCCAGGGCACTGTGACCAGGGAAGACCTCTAAGGACTGCAGCACTTACTTTGCCACCCTTAGAGGCCCTGTACCTTTACACACACACACTGCCTTTGCAGGCTGCGTGTTTTGGTGCAGAACAAAGTGAAGTCGACATGGCACACACCTGTGTGTGCCATGCCTACAACCCACTGCCCTGGCATAGGTCAGTCACCCCTCTAGCTGGGTGCACTATACCAGTGGTGAGGGTACAGGTGCATGAGCCCTGTACCCCTACAGTGTCTATGTCCATTCTTGGACATTGTAAGTGCAGTGCTGCCATTAAGAGTATATGGTGCTGGGAGTTTGTCATTACGAACTCCACAGCACCATAATGGCTGCACTGAAAACTGAGAAGTTTGGTGTCAAACTTCTCAGCACATTAAACCCACACTGATGCCAGTGTGGAATTTAATGAAAAATGCACACAGAGGGCATCTTTGAGATGCCCCCTGAAAAACGATCATCCTCTGGTGGGTTCCCTGACTGGTACACACCAGCCTGCCCTCACGAGACATGTTTCTGGACCCCTAGGGTGGGAGCCTACGCTCCCTGAGCCCAGAAACAAAGCCTTTCCTGGGCGGAGGTGTACACACCTCCCCCAGGCCAGGAAGAAACCATCTGTGGCAGGGGAGCTTCAAAGGCCTGGCAGCCTTTGTAATGCGACCCCCAGCCTCTCCTGCTATCAGGAGCAGGCTCCCTTCCTGTCTCCAAACCCTTTCAGGCGGGAAGACAGGCGGGAAAAACTAGCCAGCCCAGGAGGTGTGCCCACCTCTGCCAACTCCACCCCTCAGGTGGGGGAGGCGAGGTGAAGCCCACTCTCCAGTGCTCGCCATCTTGCAGATGGCAGGCACTCCTTAATCAGGACTAGGGATTGTGCCTACTCCCCCACGTGGGGTGAGCACACCAAGGGTGTAGTCACCGTAAGGTCAGTAGCCCATTGGCTACTGACCTCGACCCCTAAAACGCCCCCTAAATACAATATTTAGGGGGCAGCCTTGAACCTGGAAGGCAGATCCAGCAACAACAAGAAAAGGAAGAAGGACGAGAAGCCGTGCAGAGCTAACAAGAGGACGACGCCCACTGACTTGGCCCCAGCCCTACAGGCCTGTCTCCCCTCGAACCTGCTCCTGCAAAACCCCGGCGTGTCCAGCGGCCAGCAACCTCAAAAACCCGGGAGGAGCTGCCTGCCTTCACTTTCCAAGCTGTTTCTCCCGTGAACACCGGATGTGTTTGAACTGCAGCTTCTGGTGCCAGCCAGGAACCGCGAATCCAGCCCACTCTGCACCCGCCGAACCCGGCCCGAGCTAGAGTGGAAAAATACCACAAGGAGGTCCCCCCGGCGATCCTGACCCGAGATCCGGCGACCCCTGACCTGCCTCAAGCCTCCTGACGATGCCTGCAGCCTCAATCCATAGGACCCCCCCCCTACCGTGACCAGAGCGGGTAAGAAAATCCGACGTCCCAAGGCACCCCTGCACCCGACGCCCCACGGCCTTGTGTGCCCAACCCAGCGGTGCCTAACCAACCCTCAACATCCCAACTTACCCCTCGAAGTGGTGGTCACTCCTGGAAGATCCTCGTCCCTGAGCCTGCAGTGTTTCTTTGTCCCGGAGAATCTCCATTGAAATCAACAGGGGACCCGACATCAAAACAGCACTCTGCACCCGGCCGCCCTAGTGCCGCTGAGGGTGCCCCTTTGGTGCTAACTTGGTCCTCAACGTGCCCTGAGCTTAACCCTAGGAGCTTTGCTCCCACAACCCCGTGGCCTGCTTGCCAGCAGCCACCAACCGGAGTCCCCCTATCCTCCATAGGATAACATTGGGCCTCAACACTCTGCACCCGGCCGCCCTAGTGCCGCTGAGGGTGCAACAACAGTGCATCACTGACCCTGGGAGACCCCTGAGTCTAACCCCAGAACCCTAATTCAAAAGACCGATTACTTACCTTGAAACCGATAACCCATTTTTCCTCATAGGATAACATTGACACGTTTTCTTCCAAAAAGTTTCCAAGTGTCGACTTTTGAAAACTACAAATATTCCTTAAAAATCAGCCGAATAACAAAAACGCATTTTCTCAGCTGTTTTCAGGAAATGTCCCAGTGCTGAATCCAGGATCCAGCACTGAGTAAGAAAAAGTATCGATAACATAACTTACTTGCTAAGTGAATTTCCTCCCATAGGATAACATTGGTAATTCTATGTGAAAAAGTTTCTAAGTGTCAACTTTTGAAATGCAATAATATTCTTTAAAAATCGTACCTTTAACCAAAACGCATTTACTCACCTGTTTTCAGGAAATGTCCCAGGGCTGAATCTAGGATCCAGTCCTGTTAGCAAAAGTAATCTGAAAAGTAATTAACTGCATTTTACTTAAAAAGCCCATTCAATTGAATGTACTATACCTGCAATGTGTTGCAAACTGCTTACTTAAAACTGTAACCAAAACAAGTACAAGTTACACTGAAATTTTGAGCTGTGTTCATATAAGTAATTTACTACTGAAAAGTATTTTTATGCTTACCTGTGCCAGGCTTGCTTGGTTCTAGAAATAAAACAACAGTATATTTTTTTTATACAAAACAATTGGCCTAGAGTTCAGTTCTTGAGTGTGTGGATTCATTTGCTGACTGAGTGTGTACATCAAATGCTTTACACTATCCTCTGATACTGCCTTACTGCTCGACCAAGCTACCACTTTAGAGAGTAAGGTTCTATCTAACTTTAACCTCTGCCAAACCTCTGGAGACCCTTGGACTCTATACACACTGTACCTCACTTTGATGCAGTATATATAGAGCCAGTTTCTTACAACTCATCAATAGGCATCAATACCAACACTGGGAGGAAGTAAGCGAACTGCTGAAACATCTGCCAGACCAGTTCCAGAGAAGGGCAGCTCACTTGGTGGAAGAGGGGAAGAACATGGCCAATACATGTTTGAAATCAGCCCTAGGTGCTGCAGAGACATCAAGCAGGCAGATGATGATCGGGGTTACGGAGAGAAGATACGCCTGGCTAAGGATCTCAGGGTTCAAACCAGAAGTGCAGAGTAATATCTTGAACACACCGTTCAATGGGGAACAACTGTTCGGAACTGCTGTGGACGACAAGCTAACGCAGCTGAAGAAGGAAAATGAAACGGCAAGGTCCATGGGGGCGCTACAATTCAGAGGTATGCGTAGGGGGACACCCTCACGGAGACCAGCAGGCAGGGGAAACCACCAGCCAGTAGCCTCACACTAGACCTTTCAGCAGGGTTACCAAGGAGGGAACCAGGGCCAACAGCAAGGCCAACAACAACAAGGTTGGCAATACCAACAGGGGAGGCAATCCTTTCGAGGGCGCACTCGAGGAAGAGGCCAACAGCAAAGAGGGGGGCAGCAACCCACCTCCAAGTGACTGCACTACAACCTTGGCGCACACTCTAACAAGATCTCAGAGGGCGCAACCACAAATACACGTGCAAAGGCATCTGGTCACAAACAACAAAAAACACCTCCAACATGCAACACCAGTGGGAGGCAGAATAGCAAACTTCTTCCAGGAGTGGAAGATTGCATCCGACAAATGGATACTAAACATAATACAATACGGATACTGCATAGAACTGGCAAAACAACCGCCAGGCAGAAGACCAAAGAACAAGGTTCATTCAAAGAGAGCTGTCTCATTTGCTCGAAGAAGCACAAAAACTTCTACACAAAGGGGCCATAGAGAGGGTGCCTTACAAGGAATGAACAAGGGGGTGTATTCAACGTACTTCCTCATACAAAAGGTGGACGGGACATTAAGACCTATACTAGACTTAAGGTTCCTAAACAAGTTCATAAAGACTCAAAGATTCAAAATAACATCCTTGCAAGAAGTAATACCGCAGATACAGGTAGGGGACTACATGGCAACTATAGATCTAAAGGACGCTTACTTGCACATTCCCGTGAACAACAAACACAAAAACCTACTCAGATTCGTAATCAACAAAACGCACTACCAATTCACGGTGCTAGCGTTCGGACTCAAGTCTGCATCAAGAGTCTTCACAAAGTGCCTAGCAGCAGTAGCAGCCCACCTAAGAAGGCAGAGAATCCACGTCTATCCATACTTAGACGACTGGTTAGTAAGAGCAAACACATACAACCTTTGCAAACAACACATACAAAGGGTCATAGAGACTTTGGTCCAGCTCGGTTTCTCAATACACTGGGAGAAATCATCAATAACACTAGAGCAGGTAAAGATATTCTTAGGGGCAGAAATCAACACAACAGTAGGGAAGGTGTTCCCGAGCACAAAGAGGACAGTAGCAATACTGAAGGAGACGCATCTATACCGCAAGGGGCAAGCTCTGACAGTGAGGACAGTAGGGAAACTGCTAGGGATGATGGCTTCATGCATTCATCTAGTCCCAAACATTCGACTGCACATGAGACCATTCCAAGAATTGATTCAACACCAATGGTCACAGGCGACAGGGAGTTGGGTGGATCTAGTGGTTGTTACACAAACAGTTCATCAGGAGATAACATGGTGGAACAGGAAGAACATAACACAGAGGAGACCTTTCACACAACCAACTCCTACAGTGACCATTACAACAGACGCTTCCCAACTGGGGTGGAGGGCCCACATGAACAACCTCAAGGTGAGGGGTTTATGGACACAGCAGGATGCGATAAAGCACATCAACTTTCTGGAGTTAAAAACAGTGTTCCTAGCCTTAAAAGCCTTTCAGAAAGAGCTCTACGGGAAGAGGGTGTTGATTCAAACAGACAATACAACCACAATGTTTTACATCAACAAACAAGGAGGAACACAATCATTAACACTGTCAACCCTAGCCCAGGAGCTATGGAGATGGGCTATCCCAAGGAACATTGACTTACTGGCAATTCATCTTCCAGGGAAGGACAATATAGAAGAGGAGAGGCTGAGCAGACAAACATCAACATCCCACGAATGGGAGATGAATCAATCGGAGATTCTAAAAATCATCAAGAAATGGGGGACTCCGCAAATCGACCTGTTTGCAACACCCCAGAATGCAAAATGCCAGCGCTTCGCATCCAGACAACCGTGCGCACAGTCCCTAGGGAATGCGCTATGGATAGACTGGTCAGGGACATTTGCTTACGCTTTCCCACCGATACCACTGCTACACATGGTACTCAAGTGCAAAATCAGCCGCATGACACTAATCCTCATAGCACCACAGTGGGCCAGGCAAACCTGGTTCTCACTGATAATGGAAATGTCGCAAGGAACAAGACACAAGTTCCCCAACAGGAAGGACCTCCTAACTCTGCAAAATGAAAAGGTCCTACACCCAGAACCAGAGAGCCTAAGCCTGGCAGCGTGGCTCCTGAGGACTTAGAATTCTCTCACCTCAAACTAACAGAGAGCACTATGGCAGTACTCAGGGAGGCGAGAAGACCTACAACAAGAAAGTGTTACACAGCAAAATGAAAACATTTCTTGCTTTGGTGCCGTGAGGAAAAACTTTCAAGTAAGATCACAAGGGAATCAACAGTGCTAAAATATTTAACATATTTGCTACAGGAGAAACTAAGGTACGCATCTGTAAGGGTACACTTGGCAGCAATAGTAGCTTACACAAGGGGAGAAACAGGGAAGAGTTTCTTCACATCACAAGTGGTCAAGAGATTCCTGGAAGGAGCAAAGAGGATAGCACCTCCAAAGAGGGTGCCACCACCCACATGGAACCTCAACGTGGTACTCGCACAAATGATGAAGGCGCCATTCGAGCCAATCCACAAAGCAACCTTACAGATGCTCACGCTAAAGACAGCGTTCTTAGTGGCAATCACATCACTACGTAAGTGAATTGCAGGCACTAACACTACAAGAGCCCTACTTCCAAATACATAATGACAGAATCGTCATGAGAACTGATCCACATTTTATGCCAAAGGTGGTATCTAAGTTCCACATTAATCAAACAATTGAAATACCAAGTTTTTTCCAAAACCCAAAAACACAAGCAGAAAGAGCACTGCACACCCTGGACGCCAGAAGGGCAGTCATGTACTACATTGAGAGAACAAAGGAATGCAGGAAGACAAAGCAGTTCTTTGTTTCATTTGCAAAAAGTTTTCTGGGACGACCAGTCACAAAGAATACCATTGCAAGATGGATCGCACAAGTCATACAGTTGTGCCACAATCAGTCAGGTCAAACCTTGCAAGGAGCACCGCATGCTCACTCAACAAGGAAGAAAGGAGCAACAGTGGCTTTCCTAGCAAACACACCTATTCAGGACATTTGCCAAGCAGCAACATGGTCTTCAGTGCACACGTTCACGAAGCACTACTGCGTGGACATTCAGATGAACAAAGAAGCACAAGTAGGACAGAAGGTCTTACAACATATATTCACAAACCAGCGTTCATCTTCCACCCAGCCACCACAAGACCAGCAAACCGCTACAAAGTCTATGCACAGCATAGTGAATCCAGAAAAGATTCACGCTGCAAAACGTATAGTTTCTTACCTGTCGTAGTTTTGCAGCTTGAAGACTTTTCTGGATTCACTAGCGAACCCACCCGCCTCCTCCAGGAAGATGACTCAGGAGGAATAAATAAAGGGAAACTAAAACAAACAATCAAAAGAAAAAAAAGAATCCGAAGATGGCGACCAAAGGTGGGAGCTTCAGGAGGAAGCACGTCGACGTCACAGAAGGACACCAAATGGTGGTATGTCGACGCCCACCAGGCCAAGAAGAAAAAAAAAAAAAAAAAATGAAGAAATACTACAAATCCGGACCCAACCACTAGATGGCAGAATAATGCACAGCATAGTGAATCCAGAAAAGTCTTCAAGCTGCAAAACTACACGACAGGTAAGAAACTATACGTTTCCTTCTCTTATTGTTGTGTGTTTCTCCTCTATGTCCGACGTGCACCCAGGAAGCTCTGTTGCGTGGTTTCCATCTTCAGATTCTTTCGTTTTTCTGCTGTTGCATCTGGATGCAGTGGCGGTAGCTCTCTGATGAACAAGAGAAGGATCCTTTTATGACAAAAATCAAGGAAGAGCCGGAGGGAACCGGCAAAACAACATCTGACACTGAACGGCATCGAAGAGGATCACCGGTTTTACACCAGGTTTTTAACCCTAGCAGACAATGAGGTCTTCGACCATGTGGGCAAAGAATGCTGGTTCGGGCATGGAGCGAAGGCCATTCATATTCTGCCTTAAGCACCACCACATGTTTGCGCAGAAAGGTAGCCATCAAGTCTGCAACCTGTCTGTGCAAGAGCCACATGCTCAAGGGCTGCAACGCCTATGCCGTATTTTAACCAAAGACCCTCACAGTAAGGGAAAAACAGAGGTGGGCGCACCACGCTGTGGAACAGACACCGACATGCTGGGCAGAGGAGGCCTACAGCGATGGCGCCACTGAAATGAAGCAGCAGGAAGGTTCTGATGTTGAGACATTCGCCTTCTAGAAGGGAAAGGATCTGAAGAAACCTTCGATGAAGGATGCTGAAAGGTTGAAGACCACAGGAGCAGGGGAAATCGAGGACAGATGTCAGAAGCCAAACCGAAGGAGCCTATTTCTAGCTCCAAGACTGCAGAGATCAAACCGAGGCAGAAAGAGCCCTTCGATCTAAACACAGAGATATCACAGGCAAGCCCTCGGAACTGGCCTTTGCACCTAAAGGGAATCCGGAGCACAGGAGGGCGATGTTGACCGGAGAGGGGGATGTCTACTGACCAGAAAATGAAAGGCTCCTGCAGTAGACCCTGAGAAGAAAGCGTCAACGTTGAAAGAAAAAGTGCCACCTCGAAGATCGGGATGCTTTAATCAAAAGAAATGAGGAATTTGACAACCGTCAATGGTAGCACTGGTCAAAGCTGAAGAATCTGAGTTAGAACTCCCACCGACACCAGAGCCAGCGGCTGTAGGGCTTCAAATTCGAATAGGAGTTCGAAGACCACTCCTACCAGGAGGAGAGGTTCAAGGCTGACACCTGAGGACGGGCAGGAAGTCCAATCCGACACACCAGAGTACTGTGTGGACACATACCTCTTGTGGCCCTAGCCACTATATAACATATGTGTTCAGCGCAGTGGTGTAACGGGTGCCAGAGGAAAAAGGGGAGTCTTGCTTCCGGGTTAAAACTTTATTGCTATCACAAGGAGCCAAATTCTCCCAATGCTCAAGTTTGCTGGTCCAGGGAAGGAAAGCCTTTAAGGAACCAGCAACGCTGGAAGCTTTAACCACACGTGTGTAGAAGTACAGACACTCCACACAGGACCCTAGCTACATCAGGAATCAGTGGCTACCGATTTCATTATAGTCTCCACGGCACGCAAGTGAGTCAGTTCACCGGCGTGAGGAAATGGGGTGTATTATATGGTGTGGTTGTGCAACTGCGTCGTGTAATACACTTGCCAATCCATTTAGGACCCTTGGGTTTTGTCTGTCAAACCCTCAGCTCAAACCTGGGTAGCTGTGGCACTGAGTAGAAAGGCTTACATAGAGGAACAAGTGTTTAGCATTTAAACAGCACTAGAAACAAATTAAGTAGAAATCGACACTACACTCAAATCGGAAACCAATTTATAATAATAGACTGTATTTATATAAGATTTTAGACACTAGAATGAAAAAGATCCGGAGATATAGATTTTACAAGCAATAATAAACCAAAGCAATTTCACTCAACCGCGAACTAGCCATGTCAAAAGTCAACTAATTGGACACTTAAAAACTTGGGTAAGTGTCAGTGCGGTCATTTAGAAGTCCACCTAATAGAAGTACTTGGGGCGACCAACTCCAGCATGGAGTCAATCAGGGGACCCAGCCAGGTCCTCAAAAACAGGTACCTTCACAGAAGAAGCAGTCCTTCAGCAGTTCCAGGCACTTTATCCGTGTTGAAGTGGTTTCCTATGGAGTGGTCCTCATGCAAAAGATGATGCTCCAAGGATGCTCTGGATGCGATTGATGATGGTCCTCCTGCAGGGATTCCTCAGTCCAAGAAGATGATGAGGGGTGTCCTGATTGCTGGGTCGACGTCCCACAAAGTCCAGTTGCCACTGGACTATCATTCTCCCGTTATCGCGGTCACAGGCCAATCCTTCATGGGTCGCTAACACTCCTTCTGAGGGTCCCAGCAACTCTCCTACAGCATCCCGGACTCAGCAAACTCTGGTGCAACTCCATGCGTCTGGTTTAGTGCTCGGTGCTGCACAGTGGCTGTGGCAGTGGCTTGAAGACTTTGGGCTATCAACTTGCCACACCAGGCTTTTTCAGCTGTTGTGTTCC
The DNA here is from genome assembly GCA_963921515.1 of Calotriton arnoldi. Classification (NCBI taxonomy): domain Eukaryota; kingdom Metazoa; phylum Chordata; class Amphibia; order Caudata; family Salamandridae; genus Calotriton; species Calotriton arnoldi. Next base: position 212,735 of record CAWUFW010011315.1, on the reverse strand, counting down.
TGTGCTGAAAATATGAGGCCTCTTGGCTTGACTGGACTTTGTAGACCGCTTCTCCTTAAGCAGGACACGGAAGGCACACTCCCTCTCTCCACTAGATACCAGGTGGAGGAGGTGCAGTCTTTGTTGGTGCAGCCTCTCTTTGCTTGTCCTCGGTGCAGCAGGGCAGATCTCCTTTGGTCCTTCTTCAAAGTCTGTTAAGATCTGGGGGCCATGGGTGCCCTCTTTATACTCGGATGGTGCACTCCAGGCAGGATGCGGTTGGTAGCTACCAGGGTTACCATGGGTTAGCAGGTTCCCTCCCTCCTGGTGACTACTTCCTGTGGAGTGTGGCATTTGGCTATCCTAAGATGCACCATTCTGCCCACTCCCAAGATGGCGAGACCCCTCTCTGTACTCAAACCTCACTAGTCCACCCCCAGGATGTGGCTGCCTCAGGCCTACACGCCCCTGGGTAAACCGGTTTGGCAACTGATATTCCCTCTCTGCTTCTCATGTCAGTCTGCCCCCCCTCGCCCGCACTTTCCCCGCCCAGTGTAACACATCTGCCCTTCAATGGCACCTTTGAAGCCTGCCTTTTGGGGGCTTCCTGCAGGAGGGAGGTGACACCTCCCGGACCTGCAATCCCTCATTGTTCTTCCTGAAAGGAGTCAGCACGTCTGTCCAGGAGGGCAGAAAGCTGTCTAATGGAACAGGTTTCACTTGTGCCAGGGAAGGCACAGGAGTTTTAAAGGCAGCAAAGCGGCAGCTTTGCTAAAGCTTCACACTGCAACATGTTACATTAATTTTGGCTTGAGATACAAGTAGGGCTTAATGTAACGATTTGTTTGATACCGTGGAGTGCCTACTTTGGTTGCTCAGTTCAGGAGTTAGCACAGCTAATGGATCAACGCGTAACCCTGTACTCGCCACCTGGGCGACCAAATGTGTCCCCAGTAAAAAGAAAACAACCGGTTTGAGGCATATGTGCTGTAGATACACATGCTTTGCATACTCCTGCCATCTAGTGTTGGATCTGAATGTTTGCAAGTTGTTTTTCTTCGAAGAAGTCTTTCCAGTCACGAGGTAAGGTGACTCCTCCTTTCGGTGAAAGTGCGCATGGGGATCGACTCCCTTGTTAGATTGTTTTTTTCCGCCATCGGGTTCGAACGTGTATTGCTGCGCTCCGGTTCGAAGCCGTTCTTCAGGTTCCCCTCGGTGTGCAATCCACTCTACCCTCAACGGTATTGTTCTCGTACGAGTTTCCTTCTTCTCCGGATATCGAATCGATCGGGAAACTCTATCTTCGGTCGGAAACATCGGGGCGGCTCTAGGGCCTAGCCGCGTCAGTCCACCCTTCCGCCGATGGAACGAGCTCCGTTCCAATTATGTCCTCGGTGCCGCGCTGAGTAACCTTGCACCGACCTACATCAAGTTTGTAACTTGTGCCTCTCTCCGGAGCACAAGGAGGAAGAATGCGACGCCTGTAAAACGTTTCGGTCCAAGAAAACTCTACGCGATAGTCTGGCTCGACAACGAGAAATGCAACACCAAAGCATTCAACGCACTCCGGATATCTTCGGTGAAGAATCCGAGCAGGAAGAGGTCGAAGCGTCGGCGGCAGAAGAAGAGGCCTTCTCCGTTCCAGAGTCTGATTCTGAACTCGAGATCGATTTGGAGTCGGAAGGCGTACCTCCGGGACAGGGTGCCGTGAGTACCGAAGACCCCTTGCCCTCAACCTTTTCCCAAAAAACATAAGGCTGCGGCACCACCTCTGCCTTCTGGCCAAGGTCGGCACCGAGATCATGTTTCCGACGCCCCGCCTTCTGGCTCGACACCACAACAAATCGTTAAGTCCGGCTCGGGACCGAGTCGGACGAAATCCTCTTCGGATCCGAAACCCTCCGGTTCCAAGGACAAATCTGGTTCGGATCCGAAACCCTCTGCTCCAAAACAAAAACATGCTTCTGCGCCAAAACCTTCCACTCCCAAAAACACATCTAATTCGGCGCCGAAATCAAAGGACAAACTCTCTGAGCCTCCCGAACCAATTTTGGACCTTTTTAAAGCAAAATTGGATCCTAAACAAAACACGATTTAGATCCATCCTGATACGGGACATATTTCTGCTAAAACACCAGCCAAACGCAAACTTTCTTCAGAGGATCCTGCATATAAGATCCCTATGAAGAAGGAAAAAGGACATGGCTACCAGACCTGCTTATCCTGCCCCAGAATCCCCTCCACCATCTTCTCCACATTTACCAGTTATAGATCCTTTCACATAACACCTCCGGGATCTCCACATACACAGCCTGAAGGGGATGATATTGATGAAGAAGACACTCATTTGCCTGTAGACCCATGGTTACACGATTGACCCGCCATTGGATACTGACCCAGACCTTTACCCTGCAAAGCCATCACTACCAGACGATAATGTGGCTTACCAAGAACTTATTGCTAGAGCAGCTGAGTATCATGGGGTGGCCTTACATAAAAAGTCATTAGAAGAAGACTTTTCATTTGAAACACTTGGGTCCACACACAGGTCAAGTCATACACTCGCTATGCTAAAGGGCATGATGAGGCATGCAGATGACCTCTTCAAAGACCCGGTGCGAGCACGTATTTTAACTCCCAGAGTCGATACAAAATATAAACCTTCTCCATCTGATCCTGTATTTATCAAAGGACAATTACCTCTCGACTCACTAATGGTGTCTAATGCTCGTAAAGAGCTAATTCACAAACCTCTGGAAATGCACCTCCCCAGACAAGGAATCGAAGCTTGGAAACGAGTGGCTGCTCAAGCCTCTTACCACTGGTGCATCGCAAACACGCAGGGCCTACTAGCTAGGTACAGCAGGGCACACTGGGATGAAATGGAGCAATTGCTCCAATATCTCCCAGATGAACACAAAGCCAAGGCACAAGAGTTAGTTCAAGTGGGGAACTCATTTCTAACTCTTCAATCAGATGGTCTCTAGATGCTGCTGACACCGCGGCTAGAGAGGTCAATACCAGCATTCTCCTTAGAAGGCATGCGTGGCTTAGGATTTCGGGGTTTAAACCTGAGGTTCAACAATCCATTTTAAACACCCCCTTTGACAAAGAACACCTGTTTGGTCCTGAAGTCCATAAGTCTTTAGAAAAAAGTGAAAAAAAACACCAAAGTGGCAAAGTCCATGGGAGCGCTCCAGTCCCCGTCAAATAGAGGCTCCTTTTGTTGCTCCTTCTACAGAGCAGGGTCTAAAAGTACATCTTCAGACCCAAATGTTTCCTCTTATAAAGGCAACACACAATCCTCTGCCTTTAGAGGTTTCTATAGAGGAGGGTATAGAGGAAACCATTCCAAAGGTAGGGGTAAAGGCGCCACACAGCGTAACACCCCTTCCCCTAGCATACAGTGACTTGCCCACACTTCCCCCCTGATCACTTAACACCTGTCGGGGGAAGACTTCAACTGTTTCTCCCCATTTGGCAATATATAACAACCGACAAATGGGTGATAGACCTTATCCGACATGGTTATTGCTTGGAGCTTACCACCAATCCTTCAAACATTCCACCTCGTATCCACAAAGTGACGCTAGACCACTTACAGTAACTCAAACAAGAGGTGCAATTTCTCTTAGAAAATGGAGCCATAGAACCAGTTTCATAACAGTACCAAGGTTCAGGGGTTTACTCTCTATTTTCTAATCCCCAAAAAGGACGCCTCCTTAAGTCCAATTATAGATCCTAGAGTGTTGAACCAGTACATACTGTCAGAACATTTCCATATGGTAACGCTTCAACAGGTCTTTCCACTTCTACAGCAAGGTAATTTTATGTCCACACTAGACTCAAAAGATGCATATTTTCGCATTCCAGTTCATCACAAATATCTCAGATTTGTGATAGCAGGCAAATACTATCAGTTCAAAGTACTCCCATTCAGAGTAACTACTGCTCCCAGAGTGTTTATCAAATGTCTAGCAGTAGTGGCAGCTCATCTCAGAAGACCACAAATTCACGTCTTCCCGTACCTAGACGACTGGCTCATCAAAGCCAGCACACAACAGAAATGTCTAAAACACACTAAAACTACGCTACAGCCACTCCACCAATTGGGCTTCACGGTTAACATGCAAAAGTCTCACCTACAGTCTTCTCAGATACAATCTTATCTAGGAGCCACTCTCAACACTCACACGGCTCTGACCTCTCCGAATGCAGCCAGAATTTGCAATATCCAAACTGTATTTGCTAAAATTCCAAACCTACCAAACCTTACCAGCCAGGACTTTCATGCAGCTACTAGGAATGATGGCGTCATGCATCGCAATAGTGCCTCATACAAGACTATACATGTGTCTTCTACAAGAATGTTTAGCACGTCAGTGGAATCGATCACAGGGTCAATTAACAGATCTGTGTTGGTAGACAGCCGCACCCATTGCTCTCTGCAGCGGTGGAACCCACAAAATTTATCAAAAAGACGGCCCTTCATCGACCCTGTTCCACAGATCGTGCTAACAGCAGACTCTTCTCGAACTGGTTGGGGTGCACATCTCCACCATTACACAATTCAGGGTCTCTGGGACAACAAGCACAAACGACTCTACATCAACTATCTAGAGCTAGCAGTATTTCTAGCGCTGAAAGCTTTTCAGTCTCATCTCAAAGACAAAGTTGTCCTAGTCCGCACAGACAACATGACAGCTATGCTATATGTACAAAAACAGGGGGATACATTCTCTCCAACTGTCATGCCTCTCTCAGACCATTTGGAACTGGGCAATGCATCACAAAATTCATCTTCTGGCAGAACACCTACCAGTAGTAAACAATCAAATTGCTGACCTCAGCAGAAGGAGGCAGCAAATACACGAGTGGGAACTTCAGCCCAAAGTTCTCCTTCCATACCTTTAACAATGGGGATACCCACAAATAGATCTGTTCACCTCAGTAGACAACGCACAATGCCCAGACTTTGCCTCCAGGTTTCCACACCCTCTCTCCAAAGGCAATGCCCTATGGATGAATTGGTCAGGGATATTTGCCTACGCTTTTCTGCCTCTCCCACTCCTTCTGGTTCGCAAACTCAGGCAAACATCACTCACATTGATTTTATTAGCTCCTACATGGGCCCGTCAACCATGGTACACCACCCTGTTAGAGCTATCAGTAGTTCCACATCAAAAACTACATCTCACCTCCAGTCTTCTCACTCAGAACAATGGAGAAATCAAGCATCCAAATCCCAAAGAGCTCAACTTAGCGATTTGGCTCCTGAAGTCATAGAGTTGGATATTTAAATTTGCCACCAGACTGTATGACTATTCTGAAATAAGCAAGATAGCCTACTACCAGAGCTTGTTATGCAGCAAAGTGCAAACGATTTGTTGTCTATTGTAACAACAACAAATGTATTCCTCTGGATGCTTCTGTTCAAAACATTATTTGTTACCTTTTGCACCTACAGCAATCTGGACTAGCTTACACATCTATTCGATTGCAGCAGTAGCTGCGTATTTGCAGAACAGACAGCATTTATCTTTGTTCAAAGTTTCTGTCATTAAAGCCTTTATGGAGTGCTTAAAGAGAGTAATACCAGCAAGAATCCCTCCATCACCAGTGTGGAATCTTAACGTTGTACTTACAAGACTTATAGGTCCACCCTTTGAACCATAACACAAGTGTCCTTTACAGTTGCTTTCATGGAAGGTTGCCTTCCTCGTTGCAATCACTTCATTAAGGAGAGTTGGTGAGCTACATGCATTAACCTTAGAAGAACCCTTCTTTCAACTCCATAAAGATAGGGTAGTTCTTCGTACCAATTCCAGATTCCTTCCCAAAGTGGTTTCTGCTTTCCATCGTAACCAATCAGTTGAGCTACCTGTGTTTTTTCCTCCACCTGATTCAGCAGCAGAACGAGCTCTTCACACACTTGATGTCAAAAGAGCGTTATTGTATTATATCGAAAGGACAAAAGATTTTCGTAAAACAAAGCAACTATTTGGTGCATTTGCACCACCTCACAAGGGCAATCCTATCTCTAAATCTGGCATTTCAAGATGGATTGTTAAAAGCATTCAAACTTGCTATGCAGAAGCTAAAAAAACCTTTATCCATACCCCCTAAAGCGCATTCCACTCGCAAAATAGGGTCATCTATGGCCTTTTTAGGTAACATCCCTATAGCTGACATCTGTAAAGCAGCAACATGGTCTACACCACACACATTTACCAAACACTATTGTGTGGATGTATTTGCACACCAACAAGCCAATGTAGAGCAAGCAGTGCTAAAGACACTTTTTCAGACAACTGCAACATCTACTGGTTTGCCACCACTTTGGGAGAATACTGCTATATAGTCTATGCAAAGCATGTGTATCTATAGCACACATGCCTCGAACGGATTATGTTACTTACCCAGTAAGCATCTGTTCTTGGCATGTAGAGCTGTAGATTCACATACGCCCTCCCACCTCCCCGGACACCTGTAGTTGTTGCAGTTCTTATTATTTACATTATCTACGCATGGGCATCTCTTTACTACACTTACTCACTCCATTCTCACCCTCTACGGGAAAACAATCTAACAGTGGAGTCGATGCCCATGTGCACTATCACCGAAAGGAGGAGTCACCTTACCTCGTGACTGGAAAGAATTCTTCGAAGAAAAACAACTTGCAAACATCCAGACCCAACACTAGATGGCAGGAGTATGCAAATCATGTGAATATACAGCTCTACATGCCAAGAACAGATGCTTACTGGGTAAGTAACATAATCCTTTTGCATGTTTTACTGTTAGGACATGCAGAGTACATGTCCTTCCTGTGTCATATGCTGCACCCTGCCTTTAGTGCTCATGTCCAGGGGAAGTGGTGGCTTTGCCGTTGCTTTCAATGGCAAAGTTGGGCTATCAGTCTGCAGTGGGCGACTGGGAGACTTGTTTTACTTCGGGGACCTCCCAGGTGGCACAAGCAGTGCCGCTAGCTCTGGGGTCACTGCAGCAAAGTAGCCAGTTTTGGCATTGTCACCCCCACTTTTTGCCTACTAACTGATGTGATTTCGACTGGAAGTGCACTGGGTTCCTGCTAATTAGGTCCTCAGTCCCAGAACTCTTTCTCAAAACTGTACAATTGTTCCTACAATTGACAAAACCTGTAGCACCCTCTGTAAGTCCCTAGTAAATGGTACCCCTGGTACCTAGGGCCTGAGGTACTAAAGAGGGTCCCTAAGGGCAGCAGCACGAATTGTGCTTCCCTAAGGGACCTCTCACCAAGTACATGCAAGGCTACCATTGCAGAGTGAGTGCCTTGATGCAGACAAAAGTGAAACACGATATGTTACACATCCCTTTGTGCCATGTCCCCTAACACTGCATTTTTAAGTCACCCCTACAGCAGGCCTGACAGCCCTGAGGCAGAGTGCTGAATATTATGTATGAGGGCATACCTGCATGAGCAGATATGCCCTTGTGCTGGTCAGTCCTATTACTGCCAGTACAAGTGACCAGGGAAGCCATTTTAAAACATGTGCTAGACACTGGTGAAAACGAGTTCCCCAGCTACAAGATGGCTTCACTGAAGATAGGGATGTTTGGTATCAAACATCTCTTATTGATAAACCGACACTGATTTCACAACAGTGATGGATTTGCCAATATATGCCCCCAGAGGGCACCTTCAGAGGTGCCTCCTGAAAACCAACCAGCCTCTGGTGTGCTTCCTGACTGGGTTCTGCCAGGCTGCCACTTGAGACACTGTTCTGACCTCCTAGGATGACTCTTTATCTCTCAGGAGACCCAGGACAAAAGCCTGTCCAGGAAAAGGGTGTCGCGCCCATCCCACTGGATGACCTGCTGATTAGCCCTCCTAGGCCGGCAAGCTTCAAAGAGCTGCCGCCTTTGAAATGTGAATCTGCCTCCCCTCACAGGAGAGGTAGCCGACCCCCTTTGTCCAGAGCCCCCTTCGCACCTGGACAGGAGTGAAAATTAGCTAGTCAGGTAGGCGTGCCACCCCAGGCTAGTACCACCCTAAGATGTATTTAGGAGAGCCCCCGGCACCAGAAGAGCAGACCCTGACGACCTAGGAAGGACACTGAACAGCCACGAAAGCAGAAGACTGAAGAGATCAACTGACTTGGCCCCAGCCATGCTGACCGGTCTGCTGTTCCTCGGCGAAAAACTGCATCAAAGACGTCTCGCCCTTCAGCTGTTGTACCTCCAAAACCTGGAAGGACTGCCTGCCTTCAATAAAGAACCAAGACCTCCCATGGAACAGAGGAACTGTTTCCTGTATACTGCAGAAACTCCAAAGAAAGTACTCTGAGGACTCCGGAACCGCCAAAACCAGATGCCTGACGCCATCACTGCACCTGATGCTCCAAGTCCGAGAACTAGAGGACCCAGATCAGGAGCTGGAAAGACTAGCCAGAAGAGTAGCCCTTGAGGCCAAAATTCTGGCCATAGACCATGAGAAAAAGGGGCCCTTTCCTACAGTGATTCTGCATGGCCTGTCCCGTTGCCTCTTTGTGTTCTGCTTTTATAACTTTATTTCATTGTTGTAGAAACTTTTAAACACAATTAGCCGACAGTAGCTTGATGGCCTTTCATTCTGCAAGACTGTTCTTTTCATTAACAGCAGTAAATGAGACATGTATTTATCAACCTTCTGGAAACTTTTTCAAAATTAGTAACCTAATGTAAAATAGAATGGTTGGCATTTAGATAAAATACTCTTGAATATATTCAGACAAACGTGACTATCAAGTTTCAGAACATAATAGAAACTAAATGGGAATTCTATCAATCACTCACATTTGCTTTTGATTGATTAGCACACCTAACTCCAGAAGGGGAATACCCAGAAGAGAAAAAGACACAATATTCATAACAACCTCAGATATATTGGCAGGCTGCAAGCACTCATCTTAAAGGAACCATTCATTTAGGTTCTCAAAGATAGTTGTTCTCAGGACCAGTCCTAAATTCTAAAGCCACCTTTTCACTATAGTCAGGCTGTAGAGCTCCAGTCTACTGTCAGCAGCCAGATTCAATATGTTAGATGTTACAAGAGCTCTTAATTACATTGACAGGACCAAGCCTTTTCGTAATTCAAACCAGTTCTTTGTATGCTTTGCAGAACCTCACTAGGGTCATTCCATCTCCAAGGCAGGTTTAGCTAGATGGATAGTCAACTGCATCCGAACCTGCTAACACAAAGAAAGCCGGTTCCACCTAGGGTACACTCCACCCGTAACCATGGGCAACCATGGCTTTCTTGGTGAACATCCCGCTGCCTGGCATCTGCAAATCGTCCACCTGGTCAGTACCATACATTTACCAAAGACTACTTTGTGGACATCTTAGGCTACCAGTAGGCTATGGGTGGTCAGACAATTTTAAGGTGTTTGTGCCACACATCTGCATCATGTACTCTATAGCCCCGCTTATGAAGGGCACTGCTTTATAGTTGATGCAGATTATTGGTATCTGCAGCCACACATGCTTCGAACAGAAAATGTTACCCTGTAGGCATCTGTTCTTAACGTGTAGTGCTGTAGATTCACATGCGCTCACTCGCCTCCTCGGAAGCTTGTGATGATGGCAGATCCCTTCCTTTATTACCCAATTCACACTGCACTGTAAGCATGGTGCAGTAACCCACACTCACTCAACGCTCCATACACTCGCTCACCCACTGTGCAAATTTTTTTTAAATGAAGTCTGCCCCCATGCACAGTGTGAAGCAAGGGAGGAGTTTCAGCACATCTCATAAATCTAAAGACTTCTTCAAAGAAAAACAACTGGTAAACGTCTGAGCCCTACGCTAGATGGCAGGGGTATGCAGAGCATGTGCATCTGTATCACTACACGCTATGAACAGACTTGGAGAGTAGGCAACATTTTTATTTTCCAGGATGGTCATTGCTCTTTGTTCTATTGACAAAGCCACATTCACACAAGACTTGATGCATCATTCCTTCAGCAGTTTAACACGTTTTGCATTATGTTTAGTATTGAGGAATAATATCTATAGCTGCCTGAACAAGATTAGTTTGTTTTGTTCTTTCATATTATTGTGTCTACATTTTATAATGTTTTGCTTTCTGACAGGGGAGATTAATTGACCATGTGAAGAAGAAAGCCACTAACCTACAGAGAGTCACTTACCTTGTATTTGATGAAGCAGATCGAATGTTTGACATGGGCTTTGGTATGTGTAAAGACCTGTATATCAGTGACTTGACTTTGTCATTGTTGTTTCGTGTTAGTATAAAATACAACAAACACTAGTTTGTTCTTGCAGTGTTCATCGCTTGTCCATTTGTTTGCTGGCCACATTTTAATAGCATGGTTGGCTGGGTGAATGGTTGAAAGTGGTATAAGTGGGAAGCATGTCTATCAGACCTAGGCTCTTGTTAGACTTCTTCTGGATTCCCCATGTGAGATGTGCTAATAACCTGAATCCAGTAGGCAGAGAAGGAATGGATTCAGCTGTTGCAAAGGACCCCCTGGACAGTAACTCAGTGCACTTAATATTTTGTGCAGTATAGCAAGCATAGCTTACCAAGTGAAGACACAACTTCCCAGAGGGTCAAAGTATACAGATCAGGTTTATCCTAAGTATTACTAGCTGTAGAGTAAGTGTTAAAAACTGACCATCTTTGTGCAAATAACTTTATTCGCATGCATGTACATGACAACCCCTTAGCGCTCCGCATCCTACTAATAAGTCTGTCTCTATTTGCTGTGGAGGAGAAATTACAACAATGTTAGGAATTCCACTAAACCTACAAATGTTCAAGGAGTTTATTCCAAGAGCTTCGAAGGAGCTAGTTCCATTGGCAATGCTTTGATTTTGACCGGGATTGGGGAGGTCAGCAAGGAGCCAAGTCAAACATGACTCGTGAAGGGGGGGTTGCTTACAGACAACAACCCCTTTCAATTTTGACCTAAGTGCAATTTGAAGTTACGAGTTCAGACCATCATGAAGTATGTAGACTTTGTTTACCATGGGACCACTAGGAGTCTACCTGTTCAACTTGCCAGGCTTTTAACAATAAAAAAACACAAAAAACTATCTACTCAGGATAGATCAGCGATGGGTGCATTACAAGATACAGCATCCGGGACTTACTCAGAGGGTGGCTCTCAATCTGAATTTCAGCTGGATCAGTATGAGCAAAGCCCCGTAACTCTCTCCTCAGATGTGTCCTATATTAAGGAACCACAGACTTCAGGGACCCCAGGGAAACCTGCACCGGTCAAAGGCAACACAGAATATACATTCCTTGACAAGTAATCAAAGATGAACACTCTGTGCCTTGACCTCAATGAGTCTCTAGTGGAGGCCTGACCACCTCTCTCAAAGGAGCCGGGCATCGGCCTCTTAGACTGTAGGCAAGAGGCTTTTTCAGTCTGCTTTTCTCTTTGACCTTGAGCTTGCTCAATTTTAGATCAGCCTTGAGCCAAAGGCTGAGTCTTGTTTCCAAGCTAGCCTCCAAACCCCAATGTGCCGAGCCAGCACTGAAGTATGCTTTTAAGCCAGCGCGCACACAAATTTCAAATCCATCCTCTCCTTTGAGCGACACAGCCCCAGCCATCGAGCTTCCAAAGGTGACTGGTGTTAGGCAAACAAAGCTTTACATTCACCCTACTTTGGTGAAGATTCTGACTGACCTCCACTACAGTAAGCAAGACCCTGCACCCCTCAACAATAGGAGACTTTCTTTTGAGGAGGCTGACTGGGTAGAGCTCAAACACTACCCAAACCCCAAGTGTGCAGTCAGGAAGACACCAGCCTCAACCACTGCGGCCACCTTGCCCCATTCCTCCACCTCACCACACAGATCACCTTCACAGGGTTCAGTTCCTACACACACTGACTTTGAAATATTCCAGAAATATTTTCTGTAAGAACATCCATCATTTAAGTGCTCTTGTGCAGCAGTTGACAAAAAATGTCATTCAACAAGTACTCATTTAAAAATTAAGGGTAACATTAATACACTAGCTGAAGATGAAAAAAGCTTTTCTCCTAACTAAATCTTAGGTTTTATTTCATTTTTTCATATTTTTTAGAACTATTGATGTATATGGCATGCAAACATATGCTCTGCAGGGTAGTGCTTGATTTCAGTTTTTACTGTGCTAATAGCTATTTAAAAAAATATATATAATGCACATTTGAGAGACCTACCTATCATTGTTTTAGCTCTTGCATATTCATGCAAATCTTTTCCTTCAAGCTTCACGATCGAATTTTGACTGAACCCGAATATGCATTGTCTTAGCAATGATATTAACTTTGTTTTATTGTATAACTGAAGGGTGTGTACCTCTGTGAGATTTAAACCTTACAAGGTAAATATTAATGCTGTTGTTTAAAGCCGGTTTTGTTCAAATGTGTTTCTTTTCTCTCTATGCTGTTGACAGAATACCAGGTTCGATCGATTGCCAACCATGTGCGTCCAGACAGACAAAGTGCGTATAGATTTTTAATATTTCTCTTTTAGAAACAAAGATTCCATCTTGATTACTTTTTCTAAGCTGTTGGAAACACCCAACAGCTTTTTAGTTCCTCATACTTATACGCGTACCTGTTATGGCTTTCTTGTTATGAGTTGACATTTGCTACATAGACATGAAATATTTCTTTATTTTAATGATTAACTTACAGATAAACTTGACATTTTTATTTGTTGTTGCAGTTATTTATATAATATATAGCACTCACTTTGTCTTGAGGTATTCGTTGCAACACAAAGGTACATTAATTTGCCTTGTGCCGCAAAAAGCAAATAAATCAATCATCTGGTGAATAATACTACACTTTCCTGACCTCAAGTCCCTGGTCATTCTAGCTGGTCTTTTACTCATGACATTAGCAAAAGTAAAGCTTTGCAGCCATAAATCAGGAAATGTGACTTTAAGAAACAATATGGGCTTCCTTCGAAGTTACAGCAGCATTAGAGTTAGTCTTGGAGTGTTTATATGTATGTGTGTGTATATATATGTATACATATGTCCATATATATATATATATATATATATATGTGTATATATAGGTGTATGTTTGTATAGATAGATAAAGCACAATATTTGTTGTCATATAATGAACTCCAACCTGGCTCTGCAAATTATATATTTCAATATGATGTGTAGCTGATTTCTAGTTGTTGGTTTCATGAAACATTCAGCTAGTGTTTGGATTATGTGCGCACAAAAGGTGATGGGAGGAATGCTGGAAAATAGTCTAACCACTTGCAGTTGCGAAGGTAGCATTCTAACCCATTGTTTTTTTGTTTTTTTTGCTGAATGTGCCGCTCTATGTAAAGGCCTGTCTTTACCAACTTAGTACTGACCCGGCTTCTCATGGGAACCGTCTATCTCGAAATGTCAGGCAAGGTCTACCTACTCCCAACCTTTTGTTTGTTGGATGTAATGCCCTAGGCGGCCATGGATTTGCCCAGGCGTGAGTCTTGTGCTCACTATGCCATTGGAACCAGGCTGCACCCAACTGAAGAGGCCCAAGTAGGCAGTAACTGGTATTGGGTTGCTTGTGGTCTGGATCAGAGATGACCAGTCTTGGAAGGTCAGGCTGGACTGTTCCTTTTGGAGCAGAACCAAGACTGATTTGCAAATTCCTGGGTCTGATCTGAGGTAGCATAGTGATTAAAAATGATGGGTTGGAATGCTACCCGAGTAAGTGCCAGTGTTAAGACTATTTGTAAGCATGTCTATCATCACCTTTTGTGAGTTGCATTATGTATTGACCATCACCTTCTTAATATGTTTGTAAGAGAACATGAGCTGGCGGCATTCCTTTTATAATATCTGCATGGTTAAGTTTATTTTTTACAGTCCGCCTGCCTTATGTTGTGCCAGGATTGCATTTCCTATAAGATTGTCAGCTCAGATCCTCAGCCCTAATGTTTAATATTGCTCACATTGTATTCTTATACTACTTTGGTGTGTGAATGATGGGTGTAGAGTAGGAAATAAATGTCTAACTAACCACTGACATTTCTTGCCTTCTCAGCCCTCCTGTTCAGTGCAACGTTTCGAAAAAAGATTGAGAAGTTGGCAAGAGACATTCTGATTGACCCGATCCGAGTAGTGCAAGGAGATATTGGCGAGGTAATCTCAAAAGTTCTTAGTTCCATCTACTTACCTGCTTTAGCACATTGTCAGCTAATGCAATTTTTATATCTGGTTCCCAGTCAGAAAGCAGGTTAACATAAGCTGCAAGAGTCACTCAATGCAGAGCATTTTTTCTCTCAAATTGTGAAAATATTGAATCGAGCTTCGGTTGAAAATTCAGAGGGATAGTTTCAAAGGCACACATCCTGGTATTAGAAAACACTTGCACCTATAAGAACTTCTCTGAGTAAATAATTGTAGGTTGTGATGCTGCAAAACATAGTGTCAAAATTGTTTACAGTGTTGATATTAAGTTGCACTGGTACTGGGGGATGTTTTGATAGAATACCATGGGGACCAGGCAGATTTGAACTTAATTCCTCTAGGAACCATAACCCAATTAAGAGATTTGATGGTGAACAAAATGAAAACAATTACCTTCGGGGTGATTATGGTCTTTAATCTCTTTCTTACTACTGATTAGGAGGGAGATCGGATGTGCCAGACATTACTTTAGGCTGAGAGTTTTCATAGAACATCCAAGCCAAAGGTTGCATGTTTAATAGAAGATGTAACGAGCGAGTGAGTGATGTTCACAAAAAGCATGAGTAGTGGCCAATGTCACTGTCTTAAAAAATGTCTGCAATCTTTTGAAGGCCACCAGTGCTCACTTTGCCTTAATAGATCTGGCATAATGTCTCTGAGAAGCCCAAACTCTGTGCCCTAAACTTTGGAAGCACAGTAGACTGTCCACTTGACAGATCTCAGCTGTCTTGTTGCCTAAAGGTATTCCATAAACACATAGTTGGAGATTGAACGAGCTTGTCCTTTTTAGGTAGAAAGCAGAAGTTCTTCATCATAGTACCATATGCATTGTAAATTATACAACCCATTGAGTTAATCTCTTGGAAAATCCTTTGTAAGGTTGATACCAGAGTGTGTTACCTAGTTCTGCAAGAATATCTGCAGGAAGAACAGTCTTTGAAGTCCACTAATACCACATTTGCTTTGGTAAAATTTACGTGAGTTGCAAAGGGACGTCTTTTTGTCTGGTGACGCTCAGTTTTTCATTTTTTTTTTTTTTTGGGACTCCCCTGCAGGCATTCTTGAACTCGAACACTGTTGTACAGTGCCCAGTGTATATGCTCCGATTCCTTAAATGTCAAAATTTGCTTTAAACCTGATTGCCACTTTTAACTTTCTTCTAAGGCCATATTATATGTTGCATATGTACACCCATGGCATGGAAAGTTAAATGCCGCTTGTGGACTGCAGCACCTATTGTGCCATCCACTACAGTGGCATTGAAAACATGGCTTTAGGCCTGCCAGCAGCAGCAGCGTAAATCCTGCTGTCCAGGTCTGTCAAAATCACCCTTTTGACAGGTTCAATAACCTAATTTTAAATATTGCCACTTCGATGGACACCTTGCTGCTCACTAGTGAGTGTGTATAATATTTTAGAGTGGCACAATGAGAAGATTAGAAATACCATGTTCTTCCGGTGGCTAGGTACAAATGACATTGGCACGGGCCAGGCTGTAACCGGTACATAGGAAAAGTCAAAGTATATAGTTAAATCCATAACTTTTGACCTGCAGCAGCTACAAACACCTTATTTCTATATTTAATAAAAACCCAATCTAATTGTGAAGTCTGATTTTTACTAAAGGTATTAGGAATGTAACTTTTTAGAAAGTTATCTTTACCCTGCCTCAAGGTACTGGAGGCTAATTTGATTGAATGCCTTGATTGATTTTCACTGACTGATGAACACTGTAGCCAATATAGTATCACTTTGTGCATGTGATATAATTATACATCTATATAGATAGAATGCTATAGCTAGTATTACATGTGTAGTATCACTGTAGGAAGCTGGCTCTTTAAATGCTATCTCAAGATGAGATATGTCTTGTAAAGAGTCAAGGGGTTCCCTTATGAGTGGACAGGGGCTTGCTATGGCAATCCCAAGGTGCTCTGTTTTTTTTGTTTGATCTGTTTATTAAAGTTTTATACATGAATGAAAAACAATATACATGTATAGGTATTATCACACGGAGCCAGTGGATAGTTTACCAGTCTCAAATTGCAATCCAGCATCTCAACGTCATGGATACATCATTATCATTAGTTACAACTGATAACGACAAATGACATACCCCATCGATCGCTAAGCCTCCTACAACATGTCTGTTCTTATCTCGTTGTGGTACATATAACTCTACTACTCATGTGCAATTCAATTACATATGTACGGCTCCTATGGCTTCACTCAGCCATATCACACCAAACTACTTATGCAATCAAACAGTCTTATTAATAACTAATGAAAAAAAATAAAACTCTCAGGGGGGGAGGGTATGGGGGGGAGGGTATGGGGGAGGAGGAGGAGGCAGGAGCCTTATAAAGGTAGATAAAGAAACCTGAATTTCCAAGGCTACAAGACAGAAGCTTGCCAACGATCATACAGGTGCATTTCACGACTGCTTAGAGAACAGGCATCACAATTGGGGATATTAGGGACGCTCCCTTCAAACCAGTGTATAGTTCGGGTCATACGTCAATGCATAAATAACACACTAGCAATCAGGAATAGGAATATCTGGAAGGTCATCCAGCGCCAGCAACCCTTGAAGCGTACACAGCATTGCATTCCATGCCGCGGAAATGGGGAATTTACGAAGGCCTAGCGTATCCTCGCGTATTAAGGAGACCGCCTCCGCCTTTACCCAATTCAGCATTGAAAGAAACCAATCCGTCGGCGGGGGCACCTCCGCCTTCCACCGGCGTGTAATTAATCGTTTGGCCACAATGAAACCCAGATCCAAAACTCGAGAGGATGCTTTGTGTGTTTTGCTCCTCGGAAAAACGTCTGTAATGCATACCTCCCATGTCCGCGGGACCTCCCTGTCGGCGCCCCATTCACCCCATCCCAGTATAACTGCAGACCGGGACAGGACCACAGCATGTCTAAAAGGTCTGCATCTGTCAACTTACAGCGCGGGCAGCACGCATCCTGTCTGTGGTAATACCCGTTTATCTTGTTTGGGGAAAGATATGCCCTGTGGACGATGTAAAATTGGATTAACCTAAAACGAGCGTTTCTGGGGATCTGTTTAGGGCTCTCCAAGACAGCGGACCACTCCCTCTCAGAAAAGGGCCTCCCCGGTCTGCCTCCCATTTAGCTCTCAACGGTGTTAAGTCCACCATAGTGTGCTCTCGGATCGACTCCGCAAACAACTTTACAAGGTGGTGCCCCGTACCCATGACATGCACATACTGCAGGAGGAGGTGCGTCGGAGGCTCCTGCGCAATGTCACCCCACCAGTGTCTCATCGTGGCCGTCACGGAGGCGTGAATCAGGAATTGGCCCGGGGGAACCCCGTCCTCGTCTGTGATGGTGAGGAACGGCCGTAATGCGCCCTCTTTGTATAAGTTCCCTAGGGTAGTTATACCTGCCCCCATCCAGTCAGTAAGGTCCATGCTCAATACTCGCCCCGCACTGTTGGCATACCCAATAAGGGCATAACAGGTGCATACGGTGTGACGTGTCCAGTAAGGGGCAGCGCTCTGCGGAAACATTTCCGTGCAATCTGGACCAGTAATGGAAGAGATTCATTTGATCTATTGCAAGGATGGAATAAGGAGAGGATCCTGTCCACAGGGTACGGGGGGGGTCACGCTCCGCCGAGTCCGACAAATGTAATTCCTCCACCCATTTGGCCATCCACAGTATTTGAGAAGCCAGGAAATAATGCTCCAAGTTGGGTAGAGCCAGCCCACCCCTCGACCGTGGTAAGTACAACTTCGTCAGGGCCAGCCTGCACCGCGAGCTACTCCAAATGAAATCCCTGACAATCCCCTACATGGAGAGAAAGGAAGACGTGGGTAAGTAAAGCGGTAGGTTAGAAAAATAATAAAGGAGACGTGGCAGCATTACCATTTTGATTAATTCCACTTTACCTATAACCGAGAGGTTAAGCGTCTTCCAAAACTCAATCCGAGACTTGAGTGCTGTAACCGCTCTAGTGATGTTGCCGTCCATAAGATCCAGATCATTACAATAAATGCGTATGCCCAGATACCTGAACGCCACCGGTTGCCAATGCACTACTGTCACGTCCACCGCTCATCCCGGGTCTTCCGTACCAGGATTAAAGGGGTATAAGCAAGACTTGCCCCAATGCACGTCCAGCCCAGACAGAGACGCAAAGAGCCTCAACGTGTCAGGGATGACACGTGGGATCGCTAGAAGATCCGTAACATACAGCAAAATGTCATCCGCGTAAAGCGAGTCCGCATGCAGGTCATCTCCAAGATATATCCCCCATTCCGGTGTCGAGCTCCGCAACACCATTGCTAGTGGTTCTATCACCAGGGCAAAAATCAATGGGGAAAGGGGGCCCCCCTGCCGAGTTCCCCGCTCTATCAATATAGGGTCAGAGAAGAGTCCCCAACCGCATTCGGACCGTGTGAGCCCCGTATAGTAATTGAATAAGGCTTAAGATGTATGGCCCAAATCCAAATCGATGGAGCACCGCGAACATGAAGGGCCACCCAACCGTGTCGAAGGCTTTCTCCAAGTCCAACACAACACAGCCGGCCGATGGCCAATCAGCTGCAGCACAGCGCATCATCCGAAACAACCGTCGTATGTTGAGCGACGTACTACGGGCCGGTACAAACCCATTTTGGTCTTGGTGGACCAATTGCGGGATCATAGGTGCTAATCTATTTGCCAGGATGCCCGCAAGGATTTTATAATCTCCATTCAGGAGTGCCAAAGGGCGGTAGGCGCCCGTGGAGGTGGGGTCCCTACCCGGTTTAGGCAGCGTGATCAGTGTAGCCTCCATCATTGAGGTGGGGAGGGCGAGGGTTTCAAGCGCTTCCGTGTATACCTCAAGTAGGTGCGGGCTCAAGTGGTCGGTATATGACTTATAAAATTCATGGGGAGACCGTTTGGACCGGGAACCTTCCCAGAAGGCAAAGCCCTCATTGTGCCTCTAACTTCGTCTAACGTGAGTGGGGCATCTAGCTCCACCTGCTGTTCCAGCGACAGAGCCGGGTGAGGGAGTCCATCTAGGAACCCCTGTATCGCCTCCTATGGGGCCTTCTGACCAGACCTGTAAAGCCGGGTAAAATGTGCGGACAACTCACCGTGTATTTCTAACTGTGTGTATTTAAGTCTCCCATCCGAAGACCGAAACGCCGTAATCGGCCTAGCTGACTGCTCCTGTTTGATTAACCAGGCGAGGAGAGGCCACGAGCGATCTGACTTGGCATGCACAGACGCTGAGTGCGCCGCAAAGTTGAGGCAGCGCTGCCGTTCAAGTAGTTCCGCGTGTTTCTTGCGCACCTCCTCCAAGGAACCCAATTCCCCAGCATCGACCACCGTCCTAGTCTCCAACGGCAATAGTCTCTTCTCTAGTAAGCAAGTCCGACGCCACCTGCTGTCGTAGCCCTCAGCCCAGTCCTAAACACTTCCCCCTCAGAGTGACCTTCATGGCCGCCCATTCCACCAACGAGGAGGAGGCGGTCCCCGCGTTGTGCTCAAAATATTCTCCTATTGCCTCCCCAATCGCCTCCCGGAAGACCAAATCCTCCAGCATCGCCGGCTGCAACCTCCACGTAGGGACCCCAGGAATCCCACCCACGCAGTTCAGCATGACATAGTGTGGGTTGTGATCGGAGTGCGTGCGCCCCCAATATTCCGATCCTGGGACATAAGGAAGGAGAGAGGGGGAACCGAAGAACCGATCGAGACGGACATGCAGATTATGAGGTACTGAAAAGAAAGAGTACACCCTCTCCCTTGGATTATGATGCCTCCAGACGTCAACTATACCTCAGCCAAGCGTCCAGCCATTCAGCACCGTAGAGTTAGTCGTGGTGGGGGGGGAGGATCTATCAATCCCTACATCTAAGACGCTGTTAAAGTCCCCGCCCAGTAACCACGGAACCTCACACCATTTCCCCAAGGCAAGGGACAGTTGATTAAAGAACTGGCCCAGGTCCACATTCGGGGCATACACATTTCCCAGCAATATGTGCCGTCCGTCAAGCCTGCCTTTTACGAGCACATACCTGCCCTCCCTATCGGTATGGACTTCATCCATTGCAAAAGGCGTCCCAGGGCGTATCCAAATGAGGGCCCCCCTAGCAAACCGGATGTAGTCCGTGGCGTATATTTTACCCCTCCACCAGTGCTGTAGTCTGGTAATCTCTGCTGCATCTAGGTGTGTTTCCTGCCAAAGTGCTACGTGAACATTATGACGTTTAAGATGAGTACACAGCATACCTTAGGGATGGTGTGCGGAGACCCCGTACATTGCAGGTAATTATTACGTGACCCATTTCAGAGCTAAGGGAAGTATCCAAAAAGTTAGAACGTCCCAACCCCCCCAAATCTTGTTAAGTAGCAATCGGACATGCACAACAGCAACTCCAATACCCCCCCCAAAAGGATCCTGCAACAAAGGGGCGTAGTGTGGATTGTGGCCTCATGGTCGACATTGCTAAGTTGGCTTAAGCCTAGCTGCCATGATGCCTCCTTTGCACACGTTACTCTGTGACTTTGTTTTTCCAGACTCTGCTTGTGACCGTTCACATTAGAACTGTCTGCATTTCTTCCTTTTACCTTTTCTGATGTTCTCTGTGGTTTTCGTCTGCAGACAATGTACAAGGTCGAAAAACAACGTCCCTTGTTGCTGTTCTGGTCAGCCCCTCGCACTTAGACATAACATGAAATACATCTGCCCTGGAGAAATTAGTGTGCTTTTAATATTGTGATCTCCCTGTTGGTGACACTTGGAGAAAAACCTTTCCAGGGAGAAGAGCTGTGCTTGTCCGATGTAAACCTTGCATCTAGTTCTTGAGGTATGGGGG
Organism: Calotriton arnoldi; assembly: GCA_963921515.1. Lineage (NCBI taxonomy): Eukaryota > Metazoa > Chordata > Amphibia > Caudata > Salamandridae > Calotriton > Calotriton arnoldi. The sequence goes on along the minus strand of CAWUFW010011315.1, from coordinate 191,727 downwards.
TCCCCCTGACAAAGCCCAGAGGTCTTCTATTTTTATAATAAACTAGTTAATAGCACGGGGAGGGTGGCCAGGCATCATAGTCCATCATCCACTGTCTTTATAAAATGCTGTCCCCATTTGCATTCTATGGAATTGTAACGATGCTTACTATTTTGTCTTTATGCATTATGCTGCTAGTACTGGCACGTGTACTGTGTCTTAGAGCACGTTAGTTGAAATAAACATTTTAAACTATACTGTGTCTCTTAATACGCACGTTGTGGACAAGTATGAGTGAGTAATGAAAGAGTGTTCTTGCTCCCGCGATTCCTGAAAGAGTCCGTGTTCTGGGATGTCTAATCATTGGTAGCTTCGCTGTAGTACGGAGAACGAATGAGACCCTATAGCTAGTCGGATTGGGATTTTGGGGACTAAGGTGGATGGTTGGTACACCACTATACACCGCGGTCCTGTTTTCCTTCGCATAGTTCTGTATATGTGCAGAATCCCCGCAACATGGCGCCACCAACTTGTGGTGGGCTTCTTATCTGCGAGACGCTCGAGTAGTGCTTGTCCTTGTCCACAATTCCCTTCACTTATGTTTCCGGAAACATATGTGAGGGTGTAACCTCCTATATTGATGTTTTTATAGGTTCTTTCATGCTTGAAGTTATTAAAAGGTATTCTCTTTACTGTTAACCCTATATTGTGCTGCCACGCACTAGGTTGTTCTACATTCTTAGTCTTGATGGCTGTGAATGTAAATATCCCGGCACATAGCCGCGCTCTGTGCTCATTTAACTGCCTATGGAGTACCCGATGCGGGTGTCGCCCTCATCTTTGTGGTCCAAGCTGATCCGGCTTACCACTTTGAGGTATTTTACTCATGGGGCACTTTTCCGGGAGTGGAAGGAGTTGACAATTTGTTCCACGTTTACGCTCCCACCGCCCTTCCAAATGTTTATCGGCCTTATCAGGCTCTTGAAGTACCGCTCGCGGCATGGCAACACCGTGTTTGGTTTAATGGCGCCCTCCCACACCCGGTCACCCCGATTCGTTTAGGCCCCTTATCGATAGATGGGGCCGCTTGGCCTGTTTTGGCCGGGTATACCCTGCATCGACGTTATTTAGCGGTTCCAGTAGATGAACTGCGCGTGCTGCATACGTCTTTGATCTGTGTGCACAGAGCTTTAGTACAATATGTCACAGGCAACGTCCAGATGGCCCCTCCTGGAGTTGCGGCGCATCCAGCTGGACTTGGCGGTGTGACTATAAGTCCCGTCATGGTTAATTCGGTGATGGGCAAGCGCCCACAGAATAAGGATGATTTGCCTTATTGGCTTGCTGAAAAATTTCACCAGCTGGAGGCGGTGTTTCCGAATACCTCTCCTGTGGAAAAACAGGATTTTCACTATTAGTTTGCCAAAAGACTTAATTCCCGAGTTGACAGAATGCAACAACTGGGGCAAGGTATTCGCCGCAGTGTATGCAAAGTGTTTCGGCACTCCATCCATGACGGTCCTCCCCACCGTAATTAAGCGTGTACAAGACTAACATGTCCTTGAAGCGGCTGTGGAATTGGGGATGAGACTGGTGGGAGTGTTCGATGTAGTGGCTGATCTAATCCTTGCGAATGTCAAGGGTGATGCAGTTAACTTTCAAGTCGCTAATGCTTTGGCTTTAGTCCCAAAACTGGACAAGCCTCGCGAATTACCGAAAATTATTGCACAGGCTTATAAAACCATTGGCCGCAATAGTTTGGGAGTTAAGCCTTTTGCTAAAACAGAAACTCAACCACAATCACAACCAACATCTCAGTCTGGTAAAGACAAGAAACCATTCTTTTCTAAAAAGAACTGGAAGTTAAAGAAACAGGGAAAGCAACAACCAAAACCAGGGTCGGGTGCTGCATCACCGGTTTCTGTATCTTCTGAACGCACTTATGATTTGCCCGACCGAGCGAGAATTAAGTCTCCTGACGGATTTCAGGTCCCTGACCAGCGTTCTCCTCGTTCTTCACAGGCACCATCGACCTCACAGGCTGGTGGAGGAGATCGACAGGAAAGAGGCAGGGTCGTGACGCCCCACAGGGACGAGACCAACCTGGACAACCTGGCAGAGCAAAACAAGAAGAATTTTCACGTTCTCGCCCACAGTTTCAGAAGAAAAAAGTTGCAGCTTTAACAGCGAGATATGCCACAGACGGTGAGAACGAGACTCCTGAATTGGACGTGGGCAGTGACGCTGCTAGACAGCGCCGCGGAAGTTACCATAGTGCGGGAGGCACTACGTCCTCATGTGGAGGCGACAGCAACTGACACTTTCATTACTGTCGAGACAGCTGACACCCGAGTGGCACCCCCTGATAGACTATTTAATATTGTCCTTCAAATTAAAGGTGACATTGAGCGTGTTGTTAAAGGGATTTTTTTGGGAAAATCTGACCTCTTCTTACGACATTTTGTTGGCGGAGGCAGATTGGCCGCCCCCATTTGTTCTTGCTGCTCCTAGAGGGGAGGAAGTAATCCTTCCGAGCTTTTCGCATCATGTCCCCAAGGACAGAGCGGAGGCTTTAGCAGCTGAATGGGCTGTGGCCCAGGCCCCGGCACTGTACCGTAATCACGTGGGCTGGGATGAGTATTCTCCCCCCCATGATATACCATTGTGGTCTCTGCCACAGCCTCAACCCCAATATCCCCTCCGGCGGGAGGCTAAGGGTCCCGTTTCCGACATTCTGACACAGTTAGAATATCAAGGAGTAATTGAAACATGCGTGTCACCAATGAATAATCCCCTTTTCGCGGTTTCTAAACCAGATGGGTCTTACCGCTTGGTTTTAGACAACCGGCATTTGGACTCTCATTGTCGAACCTTTGCGGTACAGAATACCCATAGTTCTGCGCTTGTAGACAGTCTTGTTCGTAAAAGATATAAAACGACACGTGACCTTTCCAATGGTTTTTACACTCACAATTTGTCCCCGTACTGCAGTCAATGGACCGCGTTCACTTCCGGTGGAAAACAAATAAAATTCCGGCGTTTGCCAATGGGCCACAAAAACAGCCCGGGGGTCTTCGCCGGCCGTATGGTCTCTTTGTTAGACAGCATAGACCCAGATGCGTATTCGTACGTGGATGATATATATCTGACAGATGACGAACTATGGCCGCATCTTTCCCGAGTAGACCGCATTATTCTCGAGTTCGCGGTCTTAGGTTACAAGTTTAATTTTGCCAAATCTCACATCGCAGAATACACTGTGTTGTTTTTGGGCTATGAGCTCAACAATGAAGGTAGGGGCTTAGCTCCCCACTTCCTGGAGAAGTGCGCACTTCTGCGCCCTCCAACGACCCTGAAAAAACTTCAGTCTTTGCTGGGATTTTTGAACTTCGGGCGTTCCTACATTCCCGAGTATGCCCAGCGTGTCAAGCCTCTTTATGCCTTGATACAACCAACCTTTTCGAAGTCGTGCTGGCTTCCGGAACACTCCGCTATACTGCAATCTTTGCAGTCTGATCTACTTGAATCTAAGTTCTTATTGACTCGTGATAACCACACGAACCTGGTGATTAGAATTGTGCCTGGGGCAGTGGGTTTCACGTACTTGATGTTTAACGAAGGTGACACAGTACCTATTGCCTACAAGTCGCTTCTATACACTTCTGCCGAGTTGCGCTTTTCAACTGTGGAGAAAGTTTTGACTGCAGTGCAAATGGCGATTCTTAAAGATCGCGGACTGGCACAGGGAAAACGCATCTTGGTTGTCACACCCTATCCTGCCCTAGAGGCAGTGACAAAGGCAAGTGTACCAAACTCTAAGGCTTTGCACCCCCGTTGGATACAATGGGCTACTTCTTTGACGTCTCCGGATGTCACCTTTATCTTTGATTCCTCTCTTCAGACACAGGAGTTCCTGCAATATGAATTTGTTCATCCTCCTCCTCTGTCTTTGCTGCCGCTTGAGGAGTAGAAATGTATCATTTACACCGATGGTTCGGCGCAACCGGCCACGGGTTCTAAGCATGCATACTCAGCAGCATGTGCTATTGTGGCAGGTACCATGGTGAACGGTGAGTTCAAATCGAGTGTTGTGCACACGCAGGCACTGGGAGACAGTACCGCCCAATTAGCTGAGCTGCGTGCTTTGGTGCTCGCACTTGAGTTTGCGGACCCGGATGTGACTACACTTATTGTATGCAATTCGTACTACTGTGTTCAGTCTTTTAATGACAACTTATTCTTTTGGTCTCAGAACGACTATAGAGATTCTAAAGGCAGCGCAATTGAGCATACAATACTTTGGGTTCGAGTAGCAGATCTTAAACAACGTCTGCCTCTCACACAGGTGATTCACACTCTTGGACACCAGCGTGTGGGCGCACACGCGGTCGGTAACAGTTTGGCGGATGAAGCTGCCAAATCAGCAGTAGCCACGTGCTCAGTAGCAGCCGTTACAAGATCCATGACAAAAATAGATAATGAGATTTTGGCAGCTATTGCTGCAACCAAGGAAGGTTCTAATTACCCACAGGGTTTCCCTTCCAAGTACTCTTATCACTTAAGTCCCGACCAGGTTCCGTATGTAAGAATTCCGGACGTTGGTGATCGGCTGATTCCCAACGCGGACCGCAGAAATTCGTTGATAACAGCCCCACACGAAGGCTTGGCTTCGGCCCATGCTGGCGTGTCTGCAACTGTTTTACTCTTGCAGCAGCGTTACTGGTGGCGTGGTTTATATAAACAGACCCGTAATTATGTCCTTTCTTGTGACATTTGTCAGCAAATTAAGCCCTCTACGGTTACACGTCCGCCACCAACACAGCTCTGCATTTCTAATAAACCTTTTGGTTGTATATACCTTGATCACTGCGGTCCATTTTCTTCTGATACTGCATATAAATATATCTTAGTTGCAGTTGATTCGTGCACACGTTTCATTTGGGTTTGGCCACAACGCAGTGCTGACGCTCGAAATGTCATCAGGGATTTGCGTGTCTTTGTGGGAATTTTTGCCTGTGACCCTTCCATTCCGACCAAGGTCCAGCGTTCGCCTCTAAGGCGTACAAGGACGCAATGAGGTCTATGGGGGTGCTGGTGCAATTTTCGTCTCCATACTGGCCTGAGGGCAACTCAATTGTGGAGCGACTGAACCGTGACTTAAAGCAATCCTTGACAGCGAGAGTCTTAGGTATTGGCAGGAACTGGCTGGCCCACTTGTATGGCGTGCAACGTGCACTTTATAATCTCCCTAGAAGATCTCTGGGTGGGCGGACCCCATACGAAATGCTCTTTGGCATACAGATGTTTGTGCCAGACCTTGATGGTCTAGACATGGCGGCGACCGCCACAATCTTTGATGTAGATAATCATTCTACTATGTTACAGGACTTACAAGAGACCCGTGACAGACTTGCAAGCGAACACTTACCCTCAGCCACAGACTCAGCCCTGCAGATTCCGGTTGCCGGCTGGCTTCCAAAGATTGGAGATCTGGTCCGAGAGAAGGTGGAAAACAATAAAGAATTTGGCCCCTCTTATCGTGCACTGGTTCCGGTTCTTGGCTTGAAGGGTACTCATACAGTCATCTTACCACCGCTTCCTGGTCGCAGAGACAACAGATACATCTCAGTGGACAATGTCAAGCTACAACATCTGGCCGATTCTGAATAGTGTAACACCTGCGGTATCATGTCCTGCAATTTCAAGAAATCCTGTTCGTGGCCCTCCAGTCTCCACATGTGCCGATGTTACCATTGGGATGGTCGCTTTGCCAGATCACCTGCTCAACCTCCCGGCTTCCTCCTGCAACGAGGAAACCGAGTATACATACCCCGCAAGTGAGTCAGTGGCTCATTTACCTACAACACCACTGAACCCGACTCGTTTTTCCTTTGATTCGTCTTCCACCTCATCATTGTCCCAACCAAATTCAGTATTTTTGTCTCCTGGTTCAGAGACAACTTTTTGGTCCCTCCGTGGACATACATCTTGTTGGTACTATTTCTGATTTTCCTGTTCATGTCCATTGGCTTTGTGACAGTTTTTTTCTTGCTCATCAATGGTCACTATTTGCCAGAACGCTCGGCGGTGAACTCTGTGACTGGAACTTTGGCTCTGCATTCTTCTTCACACATCATGAAGCGTGACCACACATTTGTGAACATTTCCGCCTTTCCAGTTGCAGATGGCATCGTATGGGATGCAGTGGATTTCCAAATTCATGGACCGACAGAAATTATTAATGTCCCAAATGTGCTTCGTGTTTCCATGGGTGATGTGGTAAAAAGGAATATTCATTCAGATGATTGGGACATGCATGCAATTGAATCATTATTTTCTGATTTAAAATATTATGCTGCTTTTAATGCTGAGGATTTTTACTTAAATTCTGCTAATTATGCCGATTTGTACTGTTACCAGCATTACGGTAACCATTTTCTGCATAAACCAAGTACACTTCGTGGTAGTTTCAATTATACCCAGTGGGAACATTGCCCGACCCCTCTGCAAGGTAGCTCCCAAACACTGATAAATAAATGTACTTACTTTACAGACTTTGACAGATCAAACCCAGGGTCCTATTATTTTAAATTGAACATTTCTTCAAATCCAAAGGTGATGTTGACCCACACCAAATTGCTATATTCCAGTTCCTTTATGGACGCATTAGCTGTTGGTGGCTATGAGCACTGGAAAAACACCATTGACTTAATCTATTTGGGGCACTAAATCTTGGCAGGTACACGGTACAGAAGCCTTGCACCGCGCTTGCCTTATCCCCACACAAATATTATTTTTAAACAGTACTATATATCAAACAACTTGTTTTGGTTTGGCGACTTCCAAACAATTAAATGCACCTTCTACTCCTGCGTTGTCTTCCTGGCCGAACAGGAGCGTGCATTTAAATCTTTCCCTTGATAGTTTGCAAGCGTTGATTAAAAATAACTCATTTAATGTCTCTACACTAGATCGCTCAGCCTGGTTGGTGTGGCCCATAGCTTCTAATGCCTGCCAACTGCGTTTTCATAACTCTGCTCCTGGTTACAAACAGGATAGACCAGATCCACGTTTTTCTGATTCACGTTCAGTCACAACATATTCGGTTGGTAAATTATGTAAACAGTGGTTGCAGCACTCTACCTTAGATTCTGTAAAACAACATTTATCCCTGCTATCCAGCAACATCGACCTGGCCGATTTTGTTCTAGGACCTAGAGGTCTGAGATCTAAAAGATTTGTTTATGCGACTTACAATGAAATCTGGAAGCTTTCACAAATAGAAGCTGCTTCCCGTTTACGGGAAATAGATCAAGCGAATCTAGAAAAAGTGCTTGCTGTTGTCGACAATAGTATTAACACCCTGTCTTCCCGCATTTACACATTAGAGAATATTATTTCGTCTGTTGTTGATATTGTACAGGATGACGTGTCTGTCTTATATCATGGTCAGAATCAATTGCGTTCAGTAATGCAGTTTGCATGGACTTTGCAGACACTGAAAATGGGGAAGGTTCCATGGCATTTCTTAAACACGTCGATCTGAAGGAGACACGTTAGTGACAGATTCCTTACCTTAGAATATCCCCAGGCGTCAGGCTGGATCCGGAAAGTTTTGCGTAGCAGTACCCCTGCGCGTCGGTAGGCGGCGTCGTGAGGCTCCGCGTCCGGCGTCGTGATCGCCGGGATGACGTCGCGGCTAGTACTTAGATGCCGCCCATGCGCGCTGGCGTTAGTTCTTAATTTTTCCGCGCCAGTAAGCGCAGATCCGGATTGAGCAGTGCCCCAGTCATTTTTTGACTGAGTATTTTTTGAGACTTTTTTGTCCAAGTTTTCAAGTCTCTTCGACTCCAAGGTGTCAGTAGGGATGCCCGGCTTCAAGCCATGCAAGGTCTGTAATCGCATGATGTCGATTACGGATCCGCACCGAGAGTGTCTCTTCTGCCTGGGGCGCGGCCACGACCCCAAGTCGTGCCCCGAGTGTCGGTCCCTCGCCCCGAAAGCTTTGCGAGAGCGGTCTCGAAAGCTCCTCGAGGCCCGGCACTCGGCTCCGCGCCTCTCGAGGTCCCGGTCCCGGGAGAGGTCGAGGGGCCGGTCGCGGAGCCGTCATCATTCGTCAGGGTTGAAGTCTTCGTCTTCAGGTAAGGCGAAGCACAAGAGGTCTAAGAAGCGTCGCTCTAAGACCTCCCCTCGCCGGTCTCACGACCCGGCTGAGGGTCCAGATGGTACCGCCCCCGCGGCTCCGGGGGTACCCGAACAGCCGACGCCGGCCTACCCGCCTGTCCCGGGTCCGACTTCGACTCCGGCCGAGATACAGGACTTCCTGTCGGCCATGGCTCGCATCTTCGGGCCTAAGGGTTACCCCGGTGCGCCTTCGGGCCCCAGTGGGAGTCCTCCTTCGGCACCACCGGCTGCTCCGGCCCCGGTGTCTCCGGCGGCTCCGGCGCCGCAGGACCGCCTCGGATCCAGGCCTGGATCCCGGTCGACTCCGGTTGACCTAATAACACCTCCACCGGCGCCGACCTCACCGGTACCGTTCACGGCGCCGTCCGAGGCCCCGGGCGGCGCCGTCCCCAGGTTCTCCCCGGAACCGGACACGGAGCCGGATCGACGTCGCTCGACGCCGATTCAGACGCCGATGGGACCTTTCTTCCCTCATGTCCCTCCTCCATACTTTTCACCTGTTTTGGAGGACTGGGAGGGGTCGGAAGACCCTCTCACAGCTCAATGTGAGCCTTATCAGTACTGGGCTGAGGAACTAGGTGATGCCAGTGGTCTGGACACCTCTCCTGACCTTGGCATACTGTCTCCTCCTTCCGTGGCTACGGAGGAGGGAGCAAGTTATGCAACAGTGTTGCGTAGGGCGGCCGCGCCCTTGCGCCTCGAGCTCCCTACAGTGGCTGTCAGGACTAACCTGACGGAAGTGCTTCAGCCGGCGGCTACCTTTTCGGAGCCACTGCTGCCGTTCAACAACGCACTTTCTGACGTTCTTTTGGGCACCTGGTCCAGGCCCACCACAGGGGCTCCTGTGGACAGGAACGTAGCCCGACGCCATCGCCCGGCCCCGGGCGACCCTCTGTTCCTCTCCCAACACCCCACCCCCGAGAGCTTGGTTGTCTAAGCCTCTACCTCTCAAACCGCCTTCCCTACGGCTCCGCCGGATAGGGAATCCAAAAAACTGGAACAATTTGGGCAGAAGATTTTTTCTTCCCCAGTGCTGGCTTGCGGTCCGTGAACACCGCTTGCCTTTTGGGCCGTTACTCCCACTCTCTGTGGGATTCGGTGGCGCAGGTGCTGCCCAAGTGTCCTGAGGAGGTCCAGGCACTTCTCTCCTGTGCTATTGCGGACGGGAGAGACGCAGCGAAGTTCACTATCCGATGTGTCCTAGATACCGCTGACTCGCTAGGCAGATCGCTTGCTACGACAGTGGTGCTGCGCCGACACGCCTGGCTGAGGACCACTGGTTTTTCGGGCTATGTCCAAAACACCCGTATGGACATGCCCTTTGATGGTATCCGCCTTTTTTGCAATAAGTCAGACAGCGCGCTGGAGCGCTTTAAGGACTCGCGGGCTACGGCCAAGTCCTTGGGCCTCTCCGCCCCGCGCCCTCCGCAGCAGTCTGCTTTTCGCCCCTTTCGTGGCCACGGAAGGGGCGCCCAGTCACGTCTACTGCCCAGCCACCGGCCCGCGCAGCAGGCGCCTTCGCGCGGCCGAGGACGTGGCTCATGCCGAGGCGGGTCGGGTAACCAGCGTGCGGGTCAGGCCACCACCTCCGCCCCGTCCGCGGCCTCCAAACCCTCCTAGTCCTTCCTTTCCGGTCCACAGCATGCCAGTGGGGGGCAGGGTCCGCCATCACCTTCCCCACTGACGCACCATCACATCGGACAGGTGGGTTTTGGACATTGTCCGAAGGGGCTACTCCCTCCCCTTCGAGACTCCCCCCCACCCCTCCCCGCCATGCCACCTCAGTACCACCGCATGTCGGGGGACCATTTGGTTCTTCTTCGACAGGAAGTTGCTGCCCTCTTGGCCAAGGGGGCCATCGAGCGCGTTCCGACCCCAGAAGTAGGGCGTGGTTGCTATTCCCACTACTTTCTGGTGCCCAAAAAGGACAAGGAGGACATGCGTCCTATCTTGGACCTCCGGAACGTCAATCGCTTCCTCCGGAAGGAGAAGTTCCAGATGCTCACCCTAGCTCAGGTCTTGACTGCCCTCGACCCTGGAGACTGGATGGTAGCGTTGGACTTGCAGTACGCATATTTTCACATCCCCGTCCTGCCGGCCCACCGGCGTTACCTGCGGTTCACGGTAGGCCTCGAGCACTTCACCGTGCTTCCCTTTGGCCTTACCAGCGCCCCTCGGGTGTTCACGAAAGTGATGGCGGTGGTCGCAGCTCATCTGCGCCGGGCAGGGTTTCCAGTCTTCCCCCTACCTCGACGACTGGCTGCTGAAGGCGGGCTCGTCCCAGGCAGTCGTCTCCCACCTCCAGACTACGGCCGAACTCCTGCACTCGCTGGGGTTCTCCATCAACGTGCCGAAGTCGCACCTGATTCCTTCTCCACAGCTCCTTTTCGTCGGAGCAGTTCTGGACACAACGCAGTTTCGGGTCTATCCTCCCGAACGGCGAGTCCAGGATATTCAGGCTATGATTCCGATCTTTCAGCCTCTATCCTGGGTTTCGGTACGGATGACCCTGAGGCTGCTGGGCCTCATGGCCTCCTGCATCCTGCTGGTCGATCATGCCAGATGGCATATGCGGGCTCTGCAGTGGGACCTGAAGTTCCAGTGGGCGCAGCATCAGGGGAACCTGTCCGATTACGTCCAGATCTCGGAGGGGACTGCACGACAGTTGCAGTGGTGGCTTTCGAACCGGCAATGGGTCACGGGCAGATCCCTCTCCCTTCCCCAGCCAGAGCACACAGTTGTGACGGATGCGTCCCTTCTGGGATGGGGCGGTCACATGGGAGAGGCGGAGATCAGAGGCCTCTGGTCTCCGGCGGAGTCCCGGCTCCATATCAACCTTCTGGAGCTCCGGGCGATCCGACTTGCACTGAAGGCATTCCTTCCCTCTGTCAAGGGGAAGGTGGTGCAGGTGTTCACAGATGTTAGAAATGGGATTTTTGGCAGGCTAGGGCATGTGCCAAAGCCAGGCAAAAACCACCACCCTAGTCAGGATAAGGGAGTTACACTCCTACAATAACCCCTGCTCACCCCCTTGGTAGCTTGGCACGAGCAGTCAGGCTTATCTTAGAGGCAGTGTGTAAAGCATTTGCACATAACCAACAGTAATACAGTGTAAGCACTACAAAAGGACACCACACCAGTTTAGAAAAATATCCAATATTTTTATATAATTAAAACAAGACCAAAAACGATAAAGAACCACAATACTATACTTAAAAGTTCACAATTCAAAAATACGCTGATTAAAAAGAGTTCCTTGTGTGGATAGCGCCGTCCGGGCTACCACGGCGTCGTGAACACACAAATCCAAAACAGTTCTGGCTGACCGCAGGGTTGCAGGCCAGCTACGGTGTCGGGAAGACCCGCAAACAGTACCTTTCAGAGATGCAGGGCGATGGGGCCCTCGAAGTCACACGCGTTGCAGGTCGATCTCCTCTCTGATGGAGTCAGGAGCGCTGGCGTCGGCAGGCGTCGGGTGCTGCGGTGCGAAGTGCAGCGGTGCGGCGTGCGGTGCCCTCAGGTTGCGGTGCGAGCAGCGGCTCGGTGGCGGCGTCAGATGGCGTCGTCGGTGAGACCAGTTTCGCGGTGCGAGATGAAGGCGGTGCTCGTCACGGTGCTGGCAGATCACGGTGCAAGCAGCGGCGTCGTTGCTGAAGCGCTGTCGTCGGCTGACGAACTGGAATCTGTGGCGCCGGTGTCAGTAGGCCAAGGCTGCGGTGTGGGATGAGGGCGGTGCGTCGTGTAACTTACGAGCGGTGCCCCCGAACCACGGTGCAAGCAGCGGCGTCAATCTCGGCGGGACGTGGCGGCGTCAGGCAGGCCAAGGCGTCCTCGTGAAGCCAGGCGGTGCGGAGTGCGGTGCCCACAGGTCGCGGTGCGAACAGCGTCCCGGTGGCGTCGTCGTCGGTGAGACCAGGGTCGCGTTGCGGCGGTGCCCTCTGCGGTGCCAAAGCTTCGGCGTGAAGCGAGGCGGTGCGGAGTGCGGTGCCCACAGGTCGCGGTGCAAGCAGCGGCTCGGTGGCGGTGTCAACAGGCGTCGTCGGTGAGACCAGGGTTGCGGTGCGGCAGTGCCCTCTGCGTTGCCTTCAGGACACGGAGTCGGCAGTGGCGTCGTAGACGTCGTCGAGTTGGTGTTCTTCGGGTTGCAGCTCAAAACACACAGTCCCCAGTGCTGCGGGTCGAAGAACTTGAAGTCTTTGCTGTTCCTGAGACTTCGTGAACAGGGGGCAAGCTCTACCTCAAGCCCTTGAAGAGACTCACAAATTTAGGTTGCAGAAAGTCCAGTCCAGGCCTTTCACTACCCAAGACAAAAGCAGCCACTGCAGGTCAGCCCAGCAAAGCACCCAGCAAAGCAGTCGTTCCTTTTGCAGCTTCTCGGCTCTTCTTCTTGGCAGTCTTCTTGTCCAGATGAGTTCTAAAGTTCAGGGGTCTGGGACCCAGCATTTATGTCCAAAAATCCTTTGATCTCTTAGGCAGAGAGGGCCTGTGCCCGGGCAGGACCAGTTCTGCCTTCTCTGGTGTGAATTCCTGGCAGGAGGTGGAGACAGCATTTATCAGAGGCAGAGCAGGCCCTTTGAGGTGCAAGGAAATCTCCTCCCCCACCCACCATCGTAACCCAGGTCTATTCAGCCCTTTCCTGACCTACCTAGACCATCTGGCGCCCCTCCTGCTCCCCCAGCCTTCTGTCATCCAAAACCCAGACAGGCAATCCACATTCCAGCAGAGGTACACGGGATGACTGAGCAAAGAAAATACCTACTTTCTAAAAGTGGTATTTTCAAACACAGAATGTAAAAATCACCTTCACTAAAAGATGCATCTTTAGATTCTGAGTTCAGGCATACTAAATTCTATTTTCTTACCGAATTCCCTGGGCCAGTTATGTTTATAAGATGTTGTAAACAAACCTCCCATTCTATCCTATGGGGAACTGGTAGCCTTGTAATAGTGAAAAACGAAATTGGCTGTAATTCACTATCAGGACATGCCACACACACCAGGGCATGTCCCACCTTTCAAATACACTGCACCCTGCCCACAGGGGTACCTTGGGCCTACCGGAGGGGTGTCTGACATGTAAGAAAAGGGAAGGTTAGGGACCAGCCAGTGTGTGCACTGGCCAAGTCGACATGGCAGTACAAACTGTGCGCAGACTTCTGCAATGGCAGGTCTGAGTTACTGTTTTCAGGGCTACTCACGGGGTGGCACAACCAGTGCTGCAGGCCCCCGAGTAGCATTTGATTCACCAGCCCTGGCACACGCAGTGCACTTTACTAGGGGCTAACAGGTAAATCAAATATCCAATCATGGAAACACCCATCCATAACACAATTTACAGAGAGCATATGCACTTTAGCACTGATTAGCAGTGGTAAAGTGCCCAGAGTCCTAAAACCAACAAAAACAGGGTCAAAAACAGGAGGCCAAAAAGCAAAACGTCTGGGGGTAAACCCGCTGAAAAAGCCAAGTCTAACAACAGACAACACCACCGCCATGTGGTACTGCAACAAACCAGGCGGGGTGGGGTCGTGGACCCTATGTCAGGAGGCTCTGCGTCTCTGGACATGGCTGGAACATCAGGGCATTTTCCTGATGGTTCAACACCTGGCAGGTTCCCTGAACGCCAGGGCGGACGAACTCAGCCGCAGGTGCATGATGGATCACGAATGGCGTCTTCACTCGGAAGTGGCGCAAGGACTCCTTCTACAGTGGGGAGAGCCTTGGTTAGATCTATTCGCCACCGAAGAGAACGCGCAATGTCATCAGTTCTGCGCGTCGGAATTTCCAAGGCGGCACTCGCTCGGCGACGCTTTTCGTCGCGAGTGGAGTTGCGGTCTGTTGTACGCCTTTCCGCCTATACCACTTCTACCCAGAGTGTTGAAGAAGATTCGGCGCGACTGGGCCCAAGTCATCCTTGTGGCTCCGGACTGGGCTCGAAGAGTTTGGTATCCCGAGCTACTCAGTATGATCATCGATCCCCCGATCCGTCTGCCTCTTCGGGAGGATCTTCTGTCGCAGCAGCAGGGGACGGTCCTCCACCCGAACCTGTCCAGTCTCCACCTCCTTGCATGAAGATTGAGCGGCAGCAGTTGATTCCTTTCGACTTGCCTCCCGAAGTTTGTGATGTGATTCTGGCAGCCAGGCGTCCCTCCACTAAGGTGGTATACGCCTGCAGGTGGAACAAGTTTGTGGCATGGTGCACAGCAAAGGCTGTGAATCCCCTTTCTGCCCCTCTTTCTGAGGTTCTTCTGTTCCTTCTTTCTCTGGCCCAACAGGGTTCTGCCCTGGGTACCATCAAGGGCTACCTTTGTGCAATCTCGGCCTTTCTCAGGCTGCCTGATCAGCCCTCCCTTTTCAAGTCCCCTGTTGTTAACAGGTTTCTTAAAGGCATTACACACCTTTTCCCTCCTGTTCCGTTTGTGATGCCTCGGTGGGACTTGAACTTGGTTCTTACCTTTTTAATGTGCGCTCCCTTTGAGCCTCTCCGTAACTGTCCTCTTCGTCTTCTCACTCTGAAGACAGCCTTTCTGGTGGCTATCACCTCCGCTCGGCGGGTGAGTGAGCTTCAGGCGCTTTCTTGCAAGCCCCCCTTTCTGTCTGTTCATCCAGACAAGGTTGTTCTTAGGACGCGTCCGTCCTTCTTGCCAAAGGTGGTTACTGCCTTCCACATTGGGCAGACCATCAATTTGCCCACCTTCTTTCCGCCTCCGCATCCTTCCAGAGAGGAAGAGGCTCCACCGTCTGGACCCAAAATGTGCGATTTCCTTCTATCTGAACCGCACACAACCGTTCCGGGTAGACGACCAGCTCTTTGTTGGCTACGTGGGCGCCAAAAAAGGTCGGGCGGTACACAAGCGGACCATCTCCCGCTGGGTTGTCGTGTGTATCAAAGCCTGCTATTCTTTGGCTAAGAAGGATCCCCCTGTTGGGCTACGTGCCCATTCCACCAGGGCGACAGCCGCCACCACGGCTTTGGGACGTGGTGTCCCATTGCAGGACATTTGTCAGGCAGCTACGTGGGCCTCGCTGCACACGTTTACCAAGCATTACTGCCTTGACAGCCAAGTCCGGAGAGACGGCTTCTTTGGCCGTTCTGTTCTCCGAGACTTCCTCGTCTGATCTTTGTTCGCAGACTCACCACCGGGGTTGGTATTGCTAGGGTATCTATTCTAAGGTAAGGAATCTGTCACTAACGTGTCTCTTTCAGATGCACAAGTTACTAACTAGTGTAACGATATATCTGTAAGAGACAGTAGTTAGTGACAGATTCCTTACCGCCCACTCCATCCTCCCCGTTCTGCGAACTGATTTCTAGGGTTAAGGTCATCCCTTTCAGGGCCCTAGTTTTCAGACACCAGTGTCAGTTTCTTGCATGGCTCTGCGTTTCTGGCGCGGAAAGTCGTGTACAGAACTGACGCCAGCGCGCATGGGCGGCGTCTAAGTACTAGCCGCAACGTCATCCCGGCGAGCACAACGCCGACGACTGACGCGGAGCCGCACGACACCGCCTACCGACGCGCAGGGGTACTGCTACGCGAAACTTTCCGGATCCAGCCTGACGCCTGGGGATATTCTAAGGTAAGGAATCTGTCACTAACTACTGTCTCTTACAGATATATCGTTACACAAGTTAGTAACTTGTGCTGTAGGAAAGTGGGTTTCTGTTGCAGTAACCCCCCCACTTTTTGCCTGATAACTGATGCACTTTTCCTTGGTGTGCCCTGGGTCCCTGCCAATCAGGTACTCAGGGCCTGTGTTCCTTCCCTAAAAACTGTACTAAAGCCTAAACCCAATTGGCATCTCTGGCCACAGGTAAGCCCCTGGTAAATGGTACCCTAGGTACCCAGGGCACTGTGACCAGAGAAGGCCCCTAAGGGCTGCAGCACTTATTGTGCCACCCTTAGAGGCCCTGTACCCTGACACACACACCCTGCCTTTGCAGGCTGAGTGTCTTGGTGCAGAACTAAACAGAGAGTCGACATGGCACACATCCCTGTGTGCCATGCCCACAAACACACTGCCCTGGCATACCTCAGTCACCCCTCTAGCTGGGTGCACTATGCCAGTGGTGTGGGCACAGGTGCATGAGCCCTGTGCCCCTACAGTACCCAGGGCCATTCCTGGGCACTGTAAGTGCAATGATGCCATTAAGAGTATATGGTGCTGGGAGGTTGTCATTACGAACTCCACAGCACCATAATGGCTACACTGAAGACTGAGAAGTTTGGTATCAAACTTCTCAGCTCATTAAACCCACACTGATGCCAGTGTGGGATTTAATGTAAAATGCACGACAGAGGGCAACTTAGAGTTGCCCCCTGAACCTAACCTACAATCCACGTCTTGTCTGAGGGGCTGCCCCGGCTGCCACACAGCAGACATGTTGCTGGACCCCTGGGTGGAGAGCCATCCGCTCTCCTGGGCCTGCAACAATGCACATCCTGGGCGAGGTGCTAGGTCTCCTCCCCCAGGATGGGCAGGGGGAAGCTTCAAAGGCATGCCACCTTTGTGAGCTTCTCCAGGCCACTTGCTGTACTCCCCCTCCCACAGGAGACAGGCAGGATAGGGGGTGTACCCACCCCAGGGAAGGGACCCATTGGTCCCTGCCCTTTACCTACCTGTAACGCCCCTAAATTTAGTATTTAGGGGCACCCTGAACCTTCCTTCCTCAGATCCAGATTCCGAAACAAGAAAGAAGAACAAGAAACAAGAAGACCTGCCGTGCAGCTGCTAACAAGAGGAAGACACCAACTGATTTGGCCCCAGCCTGTAGGAAAGTGGCTCTGTATATACTGTACCCAAGTAAGGTTCAGGGTGTACAGAGTCCACAGTCCCCAGAGGGTTGACAGAGGCTAAAGTTAGATATAACCTTACTCTCCAAAGTGGTAGCTTGGTCGAGCAGTAAGGCAGTATCAGAGGACAGTGTAAAGCATTTGTTGTACACACTCAGTCAGCAAATGAAGCCACACACTCAAGAACTGAACTCTAGGCCAATGGTTTGTATATAAAAAATATATGCTTGTTTTATTTTAGAACCAACAATAGGATCAAAATATACTTTCTCAGTATGAGATGCTTTGGTTATTCACCTTACAGATAGGCAGTAGACTTTTTTGATAGTGGTTATCACAGTTGGTGCAAGAGGCAACACAGGGTCAAATTCAATGCAACATTGAGCTCAATGGAAAATTATACTTAATTACAATTGATTACTTTGCAGAGCACTTTTTCTAACCACAGGACTGGATCCTGGATTCAGTCCTGGGACACTTCCTGTAAACAGGTAAGAAAAAGCGTTTTGGTTATTGTAGTGATTTTTGAAGAATATTACTATATTTCAAAAGCTGACACTTAGAAACTTTTCTGGGTAAAATTACCAATGTTATCCTATGAAAGGAAATACAGTGTGCAAGCAAAGTATGTTTACGTTACTTTTGTAATCCAGTGCTGGACTCCTAGGTTCAGCACTGGGACATTTACTTAAAACAGGTAAGTAATTACGTTTTTGTAGTTTGTTCGATTTTTAAAGAATATTTGTAAAATACAGAAATCGACACTTAGAAGAAATTTCACAGAAAACCAGTCAATGGATCCCTATGAAAGAAAAGTGAGTTAACGGTAAGTAACGTTGCGATTACTTTTAGGGCCAGTGTTGGGCACTCGGGTCCAGCACTGAGGCCCCTCCTAATACTAGGTGAGTATTTTCGTTTTCGTGACTCGGTTGATTTTTGGTGAATATTCTAAAGTTTCAGAACTCCACACTTAGAAGAAATTTCGCAGAAAACCAGTCAATGGAACCCTATGGAAGAAAAGTGAGTTATCGGATTTCGGGTAAGTACTTGACTGGCAGGGTTAAGGTTCTGGGTAAGACTCAGGGGTCCCCCAGGATCAGGTAAGTACAGTTTTTACACCCTCAGCGGCACAGGGGCGGCCGGGTGCAGAGTGAGAAGGCCCAATGTTATCCTATGGCAGGCGGGGGGCCCCGGGTTGGTGGCTGCTGGCAAGCAGGCCACGCGACTGTGGGAGCTGGGCTCCTGGTCACTTGCTCAGGGCAAGTAGGGAAGTAGGTTAGGATAGAGGTTGCACTTCCAGGGGCACTCGGGCGGCTGGGTGCAGGGTGCTTTTGAGCCGTCGGGCGCTCAATGTTAAACAATAGAGGTCGTGAAAGGTGAAGAAAGGCTGCAGGCTCGGGACGGTGATTCTTCAGGGACGACCAACACTTCAGGAGGTAAGTTGGGGTCTTGGAGGATAGGTAGACACCCAGGAGTTGGGCACAGGGGCCGTGGGGCGCCGGGTGCAGGGGTGTCTTTGAGGTCGGGAAATCTTACCCCTGCTGGTCGCGGTTGGAGGGGTCCCTTGTCCTGAGGCTGCAGGCGTCGCCTGGGTCGCCGAGGAGGGTCCTTGGCCACTGGATTCCAGGTCAGAATCGCCGGGGGACGTCCTCGAGGTCTTTGGTCACTCAGGCACAGGCTGGACTCGGCGGGTGCAGAGTGTGCAGGTTTCGCGGCTCCGTGCCAGGGCCGGGTCTTTGGTAGGTTTTCTTTGAGCAGTACCACTGCTCGTGGGAGTCCCTGGGTCGAAGGCTGTAGCACAGAAGTCAGGTCCTCCGGGGTTTGTGAGGTTGCTGAGGCCGGGATTCCGCAGGAGCAGGTTCAGAGGTCGACAGGCCGGTAGGGCTGGGGCCAAGTCAGTTGTTGTCGCCTCCTTTTAGCAGCTGCACGGCTGGTCTTCTTGCTTCGTCTTCTCTTCTTGTTTTCGGATTTGGGAACTCCCGAAGGAAGGTTCAGGGAGCCCCTAAATACTAAATTTAGGGGTGGTTACAGGTAGGTAAGGGCAGGGACCAATGGGTCCCTTCCCTGGGGTGGGTACACCCCTATTCTGTTCCTCTCCAGTGGGAGGGGGCAGGAGCCTGTCCCTGGTTGGCCAGGTCCCCCATCCTCAAGATGGCGGGGACTCGAGTTTGTGCTTCACCTCGCCTCCCCCACCTTAGGGGTGGAGTTGGCAGAGGTGGGCACAACCCATTTCCTGCTTCTGGTTTTCCCGCCGGTTCTCCCGCCAGGAGTGGGGTAGAACCAGTGGGGACCAGTTTGCTGGAAGCAGCAAATGGTCTGGGAAACTCCAAAGGCGGCAGGCCTTTGAAGCTCCCCCTGCCCATCCTGGGGAGGAGGCTTTGGCACCTCGTCCCGGATGTGCATTGTTTCAGGCCCCTGAGAGCAGAGGCTCTCGACCCAGGGGTCCAGAAACATGTCTGGTGGTGGCAGCCCGGGCAGCCACTCAGTCCGGACACTGGAGGTCGGGTTGGTTTCAGGGGGCATCTCTAAGATGCCCTCTGAGTGCGTTTACATTAAATCCCACACTGGCATCAGTGGGGGTTTAATGTGCTGAGAAGTTTGATACCAAACTTCTTAGTCTTCAGTGGGGCCATTATGGTGCGGTGGAGTTCGTAATGACAGACTCCCAGCACCATATACTCTTAATGGCAGCACTGCACTTACAATGCCCAAGAATGGACTTGGGCACTGTAGGGGCACAGGGCTCATGCCTCTATGCCCTCACCACTGGCATAGTGCACCCAGCTAGAGGGGTGGCTGACCTAGGCCAGGGCAGTGGCTTGTAGGCATGGCACACAGGGATGTGAGCCATGTCGACTCTTCACTTTTGTCCTGCACCAAGACACGCAGCCTGCAAAGGCAGTGTGTGTGTGTAAGGTGCAGGGTCCCTAAGGGTGGCACAACAAGTGCTGCAGCCCTTAGGGCCTTCCCTGGTCACAGTGCCCTGGGTACCCATGGTACCATTTACCAGGGGCTGACCTGTGGCCAGGGATGTCAATTGGGTGTAGGTATCAATGCAATTTTAGGGAAGGAACACAGGCCCTGGGTACCTGGTTGGCAGGAGCCCAGGGCACACTCAGTCAAAGTACATCAGCCATTCAGCAAAAAGTGGGGGCATACCATGTAAGAAAGATGGCACTTTCTCACACAACTCCCCCAAACGAAAGATGATGAGACTAACCTTGCCCTATGGAGTCTTCATTGTCTAAGTGGAAGAACCTGGAAAGGCCATCTGCATTGGCATGGGCAGTGCCAGGTCTGTGTTCCACTTCAAAGTCCATTCCCTGTAGGGAGATGGACCACCTCAACAGTTTTGGGTTTTCTCCTTTCATTTGCATTAGCCACCTGAGAGGTCTGTGGTCAGTTTGAACTAGGAAGTGAGTTCCAAACAGGTAGGGCCTCAGCTTCTTCAGGGACCAGACCACAGCAAAGGCCTCCCTCTCAATGGCACTCCAACGCTGCTCCCTGGGGAGAAGCCTTCTGCTTATAAAAGCAACAGGTTGGTCTTGGCCTTCATCATTGGTCTGGGATAGGACCGCTCCTATCCCTAGCTCAGAGGCATCAGTCTGCACAATGAACTGCTTGGCATAATCTGGTGCTTTTAGAATTGGTGCTGAGCACATTGCTTCTTTCAGAGTGTCAAAAGCCTTTTGGCAACAGACTGTCCAGTTTACTTTCTTTGGCATCTTCTTGGAGGTGAGTTCTGTGAGGGGAGTCACAATGGACCCATATCCCTTCACAAACCTCCTGTAGTACCCAGTCAAGCCAAGGAATGCCCTGACTTGGGTCTGAGTTGTTGGAGCTACCCAGTCCAGGATAGCCTGGATCTTGGGCTGTAAGGGTTGTACCTGGCCTCCACCAACCAGGTGGCCCAAGTACACCACAGTGCCCTGCCCTATCTGGCATTTGGATGCCTTGATAGTTAGGCCTGCAGTTTGCAGGGCCTTTAAAACCTTCCCAAGGTGGACCAGGTGATCCTGCCAGGTGGAACTGAAGACAGCAATATCATCAAGATAAGCTGCACTAAAGGACTCCAACCCAGCAAGGACTTGATTCACCAACCTCTGGAAGGTGGCAGGGGCATTCTTTAAACCAAAGGGCATAACAGTGAACTGAAAATGCCCATCAGGTGTGGAGAATGCTGTTTTCTGTTTGGCTCCTGGGGCCATGCCAATCTGCCAGTACCCTGCAGTTAAGTCAAAGGTACTCAGGTATTTGGCTGCACCCAATCTGTCTATCAGTTCATCAGCTCTTGGGATAGGGTGTGCATCTGTCTTGGTGACAGAGTTGAGACCCCTATAGTCCACACAAAACCTCATCTCTCTCTTTTCACCCTTTTGATGAGGTTTGGGGACCAGAACCACTGGGCTAGCCCAGGGGCTCTCAGAGGGCTCAATAACCCCTAGCTCCAGCATCTTGCTGACTTCAGCTCTGATGCTTTCCTTAACTTGGTCTGACTGACGATAGATCTTGTTTTTGACAGGTGCACTGTCACCAGTGTCCACATCATGGGTACACCAGTTTGTCAGACCAGGGGTCAAGGAAAGAGCCCAGCATACTGCTGCAAGACTTGCTTGCAGTCAGTCTGCTGTTGGGCAGTGAGGGTGTCTGAAAAGACAACTCCATCTACTGACCCATCTTTTGGGCTGTGGGAGAGGAGATCAGGGAGAGGTTCACTCTCAGCTTCCTGTTCCTCATCTGTCACCATCAGCATGGTGATGTCAGCCCTGTCATTGTAGAGTTTTAGGCGGTTCACATGGATAACCCTTTGGGTGTCCTGCTGGTGCCCAGGTCAACCAGGTAGGTGACCTCACTCTTTTCTCTAGGATAGGGTAAGGGCCACTCCATCTGTCCTGGAGGGCCCTAGGTGCCACTGGCTCCAAAACCCATACCTGTTGCCCAGGTTGGAATTCAACCAGTGCAGCTTTTTGGTCATACCAGTGCTTCTGAAGCTCCTGGCTGGCCTCAAGGTTCTTGGATGCCTTTTCCATGTACTCAGCCATTCTGGACCTTAGGCCAAGCACATAGTCCACTATATCTTGTTTGGGTTCTTGGAGAGGTCTCTCCCAGCCCTCCTTTACAAGACAGAGTGGTCCCCTCACAGGATGGCCAAACAGAAGTTCAAAGGGTGAGAAACCTACCCCTTCTGTGGCACTTCTCTGTAAGCTGAAAAGCAGGCATGGTAGTAGGACATCCCATCTCCTTTTGAGTTTTTCAGGAGCCCCATGATCATGCCTTTCAATGTCTTGTTGAACCTCTCAACAAGGCCATTGGTTTGTGGATGGTAGGGTGTAGTAAACTTGTACTGCACCCCACACTCCTTCCACATGTGGGTCAGGTAAGCAGACATGAAGTTGGAACCTCTGTCTGAAACCACCTCCTTAGGAAACCCTACCCTGGTGAAGACACCAATGAGGGCTTTGGCTACTGCAGGAGCTGTAGTAGTCCTAAGGGGAATAGCCTCAGGATACCTAGTGGCATGATCCACTACCACCAGTATGAATTTGTTCCCTGAGGCTGTGGGAGGTTCCAGTGGACCCACTATGTCCACACCTACCCTTTCAAAGGGAACCCCACCACAGGTAGTGGTATCAGGGGGCCTTTGGATGGCCACCTGTCTTGCCACTGGCTTGACAGGTAACACAGGAGCTGACAAACTCCTTCACCTTTTGGTGCATCTGGGGCCAGTAGAAGTGGCTAACTAGCCTTTCCCAAGTTTTGGTTTGGCCCAGATGTCCAGCTAGGGGGATGTCATGAGCCAAAGTTAGGAGGAACTCCCTGTACTTCTGGGGCACTACCACTCTCCTGGTGGTTCCAGGGTTGGGGTCTTTTGCCTCAGTGTACAGTAATCCCTCTTCCCAATAGACTCTGTGGGTACCACTGACATCTCCCTTGGCTTCTGAAACAGCTTGCTGCCTCAGGCTTTCAAGAGTGGGACAGTCTTGCTGTCCCTGGCACAGCTCTTCCCTAGAGGGTCCCCCTGGGCCCAAGAGTTCAACCTGGTAAGGGTCAAGCTCTAGGGGCTCAGTTCCCTCTGGGGCTTCCAGGTTCTCTCCCTGAGGAGAGGGGTCCTGCTCTTGTGACTGTGTAGAAGCTGGTCCGCCAGTCTTCTTTCCTTTTCTCTTGGTAGGCTGGGCCATCATTCCAGGCTCCAACACTATTTCTTCACCCTGCCTTTTGCTCTGTGCTCTTGTTTTTACACACACCAATTCAGGGATGCCCAGCATGGCTGCATGGGCCTTTAGCTCCACCTCTGCCCAGGCTGAGGTTTCCAGATCATTTCCTAGCAGACATGCAGCTGGTAACTTCGGAGAGACCACTACCTGCTTCAGGCCAGTAACCCCCCAGCCTAATGTCACCAGGGCCATGGGATGACTAGTGGTGACACTGTCAGCATTGGTGACTGGGTAAGTTTTCCCAATCAAGTATTGCTCAGGGGAAACCAGTGTGTCCCTCACCATAGTGACACTGGCACCTGTATCCCTCAGAGCCTCTACTCTAGTTCCATTCACCCAGGGGTATTGCAAATACTTCTTTAAGTTGGGTGGCCACACAGCTACAGTGGCAAATTCCACTTCCCCTAGGGAGACCAGACTTGCCTCAGTGGGTTCCCAGATTTGCTCAGGGTACACTTCTGATCCCATCTGTAAACTTGCTGCCCCAGGAGTAGCTGTACTGGGTGCCTTAGGGGCTTTGTTGTGGGGGCAAGTTTTGTCTACAGTGAGGTGTCCTGACTTCTTACAGTTATTACACCAGGCCTTCAAGGGATCAAAGTTCTTCCCCTATAGGGTTGAGGCACATAGGGAGTAGTTTGGGACCCACCCCCTGAACAGGTTTTTGGGGCCCTTTGGAAGACTCAGACTTTTTATCTTGGGGATTCTCACCACCTTTCCCCTGGGGGTTTGGTGACCACCTTCTTTTGGTCACCCCCAGTGGTTGTCCTTGTCACCCTAGTCTTGACCCAGTGGTCTGCCTTCTTTCCCAATTCTTGGGGAGAAATTAGACCTAGGTCTACCAAATGCTGATGCAACTTTTCATTTGTGCAATTACTTAGTATGTGTTCCTTCATAAACAAATTGTAAAGTCCAGAAAAATCATGCACATTATGTCCAGCTAACCAGCCATCCAGTGTCTTTACTGAGTAGTCCACGAAGTCAATCCAGGACTGGGTCTGGGTTTTGTGAGCCCCCTGAATCTAATTCTATACTCCTCAGTAGTGAGCCCAAATCCCTCAATCAGAGTACTCTTCATGAGGTCATAGGACCCTGCATCTGGCCCAGAGAGGGTCAGAAGCCTGTCTCTGCAGTTACCAGAGAACAGTTCCCACAGGAGTGCCCCCACAGAGGTTTCTTTACTCTTCTTATTTCACAAGCCCTCTCAAAGGCTGTGAACCATTTGGTGATGTCATCACCTTCCTCAAACTTAGGGACAATCCCTTTGGGGATTTTAGGTTCAGAAGTTTCCTCCCTATCCTTATTTTTAGTATTGTTGCCACCATTGATGGGTGCTAAACCCATCTCCTGTCTTTCCTTCTCTAGAGCCAGGAGTCTGGTCTCTAGGTCCAGTCGTTTGGCCAACCTGGCTAACAAGTTGTCCTCCTCACTGAGGGTATCCTCAGTGTCCTCTCTGGGACCAGGACCACCTAGGTGGCCCCTAGGTCCCCAGAGGTCTATTCTTGGAGTTAAGGGTGCAGGGACCCTATCTTCCCTAGGAAGTGATGGAGGTGGGTTACCATCCCCATCCTCCTCATTCCTTTCCTCCTCTGTTGGGTCATCACCATGCTCAGAGGGGTGGGCTTTAGCATACTCAGCCAGGAGCTCCTGGAGCCCTTGTTTGGTTGGATGCTGGCCCATTGGTATATCTTTAAGTTTGCATAAGGACCTTATCTCTTTGAAAGACAAATGAAGATAAGGGGTGAGGTCGAGCTCCTCAACCAGTTCCTGTATGTCATTATTATCTTCACTAGTAGCTGGGTTCTTGTCTTGAGACATTTTTAAAAAAAATTCTAACCCCTCTAACCTTGGCTATAGTGACTTTTTATTTTCTAAGATGCTACAGGGACTTAAGCAAGGCCCTAACAAGACTTTTAGTAATTTGGTAAAAAAAATGCCAATTAAAAAATCAGAATTCTAAAGGCAATTTAAGAGTTCTGTCGTGTGATCAGATGGTAACCAAGTAGTCCAACAAATGCAAGTTTGTATCCCACCGCTGATCCACCAATGTAGGAAAGTGGCTCTGTATATACTGTACCCAAGTAAGGTTCAGGGTGTACAGAGTCCACAGTCCCCAGAGGGTTGACAGAGGCTAAAGTTAGATATAACCTTACTCTCCAAAGTGGTAGCTTGGTCGAGCAGTAAGGCAGTATCAGAGGACAGTGTAAAGCATTTGTTGTACACACTCAGTCAGCAAATGAAGCCACACACTCAAGAACTGAACTCTAGGCCAATGGTTTGTATATAAAAAATATATGCTTGTTTTATTTTAGAACCAACAATAGGATCAAAATATACTTTCTCAGTATGAGATGCTTTGGTTATTCACCTTACAGATAGGCAGTAGACTTTTTTGATAGTGGTTATCACAGTTGGTGCAAGAGGCAACACAGGGTCAAATTCAATGCAACATTGAGCTCAATGGAAAATTATACTTAATTACAATTGATTACTTTGCAGAGCACTTTTTCTAACCACAGGACTGGATCCTGGATTCAGTCCTGGGACACTTCCTGTAAACAGGTAAGAAAAAGCGTTTTGGTTATTGTAGTGATTTTTGAAGAATATTACTATATTTCAAAAGCTGACACTTAGAAACTTTTCTGGGTAAAATTACCAATGTTATCCTATGAAAGGAAATACAGTGTGCAAGCAAAGTATGTTTACGTTACTTTTGTAATCCAGTGCTGGACTCCTAGGTTCAGCACTGGGACATTTACTTAAAACAGGTAAGTAATTACGTTTTTGTAGTTTGTTCGATTTTTAAAGAATATTTGTAAAATACAGAAATCGACACTTAGAAGAAATTTCACAGAAAACCAGTCAATGGATCCCTATGAAAGAAAAGTGAGTTAACGGTAAGTAACGTTGCGATTACTTTTAGGGCCAGTGTTGGGCACTCGGGTCCAGCACTGAGGCCCCTCCTAATACTAGGTGAGTATTTTCGTTTTCGTGACTCGGTTGATTTTTGGTGAATATTCTAAAGTTTCAGAACTCCACACTTAGAAGAAATTTCGCAGAAAACCAGTCAATGGAACCCTATGGAAGAAAAGTGAGTTATCGGATTTCGGGTAAGTACTTGACTGGCAGGGTTAAGGTTCTGGGTAAGACTCAGGGGTCCCCCAGGATCAGGTAAGTACAGTTTTTACACCCTCAGCGGCACAGGGGCGGCCGGGTGCAGAGTGAGAAGGCCCAATGTTATCCTATGGCAGGCGGGGGCCCCGGGTTGGTGGCTGCTGGCAAGCAGGCCACGCGACTGTGGGAGCTGGGCTCCTGGTCACTTGCTCAGGGCAAGTAGGGAAGTAGGTTAGGATAGAGGTTGCACTTCCAGGGGCACTCGGGCGGCTGGGTGCAGGGTGCTTTGAGCCGTCGGGCGCTCAATGTTAAACAATAGAGGTCGTGAAAGGTGAAGAAAGGCTGCAGGCTCGGGACGGTGATTCTTCAGGGACGACCAACACTTCAGGAGGTAAGTTGGGGTCTTGGAGGATAGGTAGACACCCAGGAGTTGGGCACAGGGGGCCGTGGGGCGCCGGGTGCAGGGGTGTCTTTGAGGTCGGGAAATCTTACCCCCTGCTGGTCGCGGTTGGAGGGGTCCCTTGTCCTGAGGCTGCAGGCGTCGTCTGGGTCGCCGAGGAGGGTCCTTGGCCACTGGATTCCAGGTCAGAATCGCCGGGGGACGTCCTCGAGGTCTTTGGTCACTCAGGCACAGGCTGGACTCGGCGGGTGCAGAGTGTGCAGGTTTCGCGGCTCCGTGCCAGGGCCGGGTCTTTGGTAGGTTTTCTTTTGAGCAGTACCACTGCTCGTGGGAGTCCCTGGGTCGAAGGCTGTAGCACAGAAGTCAGGTCCTCCGGGGTTTGTGAGGTTGCTGAGGCCGGGATTCCGCAGGAGCAGGTTCAGAGGTCGACAGGCCGGTAGGGCTGGGGCCAAGTCAGTTGTTGTCGCCTCCTTTTAGCAGCTGCACGGCTGGTCTTCTTGCTTCGTCTCTCTTCTTGTTTTCGGATTTGGGAACTCCCGAAGGAAGGTTCAGGGAGCCCCTAAATACTAAATTTAGGGGTGGTTACAGGTAGGTAAGGGCAGGGACCAATGGGTCCCTTCCCTGGGGTGGGTACACCCCCTATTCTGTTCCTCTCCAGTGGGAGGGGGCAGGAGCCTGTCCCTGGTTGGCCAGGTCCCCCATCCTCAAGATGGCGGGGACTCGAGTTTGTGCTTCACCTCGCCTCCCCACCTTAGGGGTGGAGTTGGCAGAGGTGGGCACAACCCATTTCCTGCTTCTGGTTTTCCCGCCGGTTCTCCCGCCAGGAGTGGGGGTAGAACCAGTGGGGACCAGTTTGCTGGAAGCAGCAAATGGTCTGGGAAACTCCAAAGGCGGCAGGCCTTTGAAGCTCCCCCTGCCCATCCTGGGGAGGAGGCTTTGGCACCTCGTCCCGGGATGTGCATTGTTTCAGGCCCCTGAGAGCAGAGGCTCTCGACCCAGGGGTCCAGAAACATGTCTGGTGGTGGCAGCCTGGGCAGCCACTCAGTCCGGACACTGGAGGTCGGGTTGGTTTCAGGGGGCATCTCTAAGATGCCCTCTGGAGTGCGTTTACATTAAATCCCACACTGGCATCAGTGGGGGTTTATCGTGCTGAGAAGTTTGATACCAAACTTCTTAGTCTTCAGTGGGGCCATTATGGTGCGGTGGAGTTCGTAATGACAGACTCCCAGCACCATATACTCTTAATGGCAGCACTGCACTTACAATGCCCAAGAATGGACTTGGGCACTGTAGGGGCACAGGGCTCATGCCTCTATGCCCTCACCACTGGCATAGTGCACCCAGCTAGAGGGGTGGCTGACCTAGGCCAGGGCAGTGGCTTGTAGGCATGGCACACAGGGATGTGAGCCATGTCGACTCTTCACTTTTGTCCTGCACCAAGACACGCAGCCTGCAAAGGCAGTGTGTGTGTGTAAAGGTGCAGGGTCCCTAAGGGTGGCACAACAAGTGCTGCAGCCCTTAGGGGCCTTCCCTGGTCACAGTGCCCTGGGTACCCATGGTACCATTTACCAGGGGCTGACCTGTGGCCAGGGATGTCAATTGGGTGTAGGTATCAATGCAATTTTAGGGAAGGAACACAGGCCCTGGGTACCTGGTTGGCAGGAGCCCAGGGCACACTCAGTCAAAGTACATCAGCCATTCAGCAAAAAGTGGGGGCATACCATGTAAGAAAGATGGCACTTTCTCACACAGCCCTACCGGCCTGTCGACCCTCGAACCTGCTCCTGCTAAACCCCGGCGTCTCCAGTGGTCAGCAACCTCAAAAACCCCGGAGGACCTGACTGCCTTGTGACTCTAAAAGACTGGGACTCCCACGAGCAGTGGTTCTGCTCAAAGCAAGTAACAAGCCCCTGGCATCAGCCAGGAACCGCGAACCCTGCACACTCTGCTCCCGCCGAGCCTGGCCTGTGCCTGAGTGGACAAAGACCACGAGGACGTCCCCCCGGCGACTGTGACCCAGAATCCAGCACCCAAGGATCCTCCTCGACGCTCCTGACGACGCCTGCAGCCTCAGAACCAGGGACCCCTCCAACCGCGACCAGCCGAGGGTAAGATTTCCGACGCCTAAAGACACCCCTGCACCTGGCGCCCCACGGCCTCCTGTGCCCAACTCCTGGGTGCCTACCCTTCCTACAGCTTCCCAACTTACCCCTCGAAGTGGTGGTCGCACCTGAAGAATCACCGTCCCCGAGCTTGCAGCCTTTGTTTGTCACGCAGCTTTCCCATTGAAAACCATTGGGCGCCCGACGGCCCAAAAGCCCACTGCACCCGACCGCCCCAGTGCCGCTGAGGGTGCACCAACTACCCTGTTCGACTTCCCCACTTGCCCTGAGTAAGTGACCAGGAGCTTTGCCAGCAGCCACCAACCAAGGGCCCCCTGCCCGCCATAGGCTAACATTGGGCCTAACTCACTCTGCACCCGGCCGCCCCTGTGCCGCTGAGGGTGTACCAACTGTACCTACCTGACCCTGGGAGACCCCCCGAGTCTATGCCCAGAACCTTAACTCTGCCAGTCGAGTACTTACCTGAAAACCGATAACCTACATTTTCTCCATAGGGTAACATTGACTGGTTTACACTGAAATTTCTTCTAAGTGTCGAGTTTTGAAACTTTAAAATAATCACTAAAAATCGTCCGATCAACGAAAAAGAAATTACTCACCTGTTATCAGGAGAGATCCCAGTGCTGGATCTTGGTGCCCAGCACTGACCCTGAAAAGTAATTACAACTGTACTTACCGATAACTTGATTTTCCTCCGTAGGATAACATTGCCTGGTTTTGCCAGAAATTCTTCTAAGTGTCGATTTTTGAAACATACAAATATTCCTTAAAAATCGCCCGATCAACAAAAACGAAATTACTCGCCTGTTATCAGGAGAGATCCCAGTGCTGGATCTTGGTGCCCAGCACTGACCCTGAAAAGTAATCATAACTGTACTTACCGGTAACTTGAATTTCCTTCCATAGGATAACATTGCCTGGTTTTTGCTGAAAAAGTTTCTAAGTGTCGATTTTGCAAACTTACAAATATTCGTTAAAAATCGCCTGTATAACAAAAACACATTCTTTCAACTGTTTACAGGAGATGCACCAGTGCTGGATCCAGGATCTAACACTGAGTTAGAAAAAGTAACAATAACCCCACTTACCTGCGAAGTGAATTTCCTCCCATAGGATAACATTGGTGATTCTATGTGAAAAAGTTTCTGTGTGTCGACTTTTAAAATACAATAATATTCCTTAAAAATCACAACTGTAACCAAAACGTTTTTACTCAACTGTTTACAGGAGATGTCCCAGGACTGAATCTAGGATCCAGTCCTGTGGTAAGAAAAGTAATCCAAAAAGTAATCTATTGCATTTAACTAGAAATTCCCATTGAGCTCAATGTATTATTGTGTTTGGAAATTGTGTTGCCTATTGCAACAACTGTAACTATTGTATTCAAAAGTCTATTGCCTATTTGAAAAGTATTTAACTAAAGTAACTCATTCTGAGAAAGTATATTTTGATTCCTATTGTTGGTTCTAAAATAAAACAACTATATATTTTGATACAAAACCATTGGCCTAGAGTTCAGTTCTTGAGTGTGTGAGACCATTTGCTGACTGAGTGTGTACAACAAATGCTTTACACTGTCCTCTCGATACTGCCTTACTGCTCGACCAAGCTACCACTTTAGAGAGTAAGGTTATATCTAACTTTAGCCTCTGCCAAACCTCTGGGGACTGT
The DNA here is from genome assembly GCA_963921515.1 of Calotriton arnoldi. Classification (NCBI taxonomy): domain Eukaryota; kingdom Metazoa; phylum Chordata; class Amphibia; order Caudata; family Salamandridae; genus Calotriton; species Calotriton arnoldi. The sequence goes on along the minus strand of CAWUFW010011315.1, from coordinate 161,252 downwards.
GGACTCTGTGCACACTGTACCTATTTGGGAACAGTATATACAGAGCCACTTTCTTACACGTCTGCCTTGTTCTTGCTATTTAATTTAACTGAGAAACAGCAGTTCATGTCCATGAAAGATGCAACATACACTCTCCTACATATCGAAAAAATAGATCCTTTACCATTCTCTGTGGCGGAGACTGACTCTGCAGTGTGGCTAGTACACGGGGTTATCACTTTGCCTTTTTCTTTATTTGAATTCAGTTCATGCATGAAACATTATCCTGTTGGCCGTTTTGAGCCTTTAGGCAGTGCCTTTTTGCATGAACTTTGGTCCCTACCTTTCACATACAGATGCCTTAGGGATGACAAGGAGGTATTTCTCACAGGAGAGTCTTGCGATTCTGCAGTGGGTCATTCCCTTGTTTGTAAAAACATTAAATTGCACGGGGCTTGTAATGTTTCTGCACCGAATCTTGCTTGTGTTTTAAAGGGCATTCCTGTTCCGGTTATATCACCTACTTTCACTATGCTTGCTAATGGTAGCTATCTGCTTTTAAATAATCGAGACTGCTGTGGGTTGCAGGCAGGCATACCCTACATTGTAACAGTTTCGCAACGCGTAGTGTGCTGCAAAAATGTGCTTTTTCCACCCCCGCATGGGAAGTTAGATAGTTCCATTTGGCCTTACATACCTACTTTGAAGGCGGATTTCAATAAATTGAGCAGAATAAAGGCGCTATTATTAAACCAGGAGGTTCTGCTAACTTCCGCATGGGAGACCTTCGTCCTCCAGGTGGCCAGCACCCACAGTGAAATACAGGCCCTTTTAAACACAAACCTCCCCAACATTTCGGTGAACTGATTCACCGTATATTTAATGCGTCTAATACCAACGGCCTTGTACACTTTTTTAAAGTTGTGGGCTCTGGCCTTTTGACGTCTTTTCAGACTATATTTGGTGTAATACCGGCTTTTATTCATTCTATTTTTTCCAGCGTCTTTGGTGGCTTCCCATTGATCCTAGCCTTAGCTGCTGGAGTATTGCTTTTACTTTGTCTGTTGCAAAATGGCTGCACCTCTTGTGGGCCTACACAACCCAGGGCGACTGCGGATGCTCCGTGACCGCATGATTGACAGCTTCGGCGTCCTGCCGCTGGCGACGCTCAGCGTGGCTTATGGACTATCTTTTCGCTTTGCGTATTTCACTTGCGTGCAACCTGTGCTGTCCTGCTTACGATGTCCGTTCTCTTGGTCCTTGGATGCTTGCCTCTCCAATACGTCTTGTTCTGACCCGGATTTCGACCAGTTGATGGGCCCCCTAATGGCCCATGAACGGGAATGTTCCGGTGACGGATTAATGGCGCGTGCGGCTGCACTTGGGGTCTTGGCGCAATGGGATATCTGGGCGGCTGCTCAGAATCTCCTAGAACAAAGTTTTATTGAATATCACGCAAGTTGTCCCGCAATGCTGATCGCTGCTCCCTATTGTCTGGAACATGAATGCAGTTTTGATTTGTTGAACTGGATGGCATCTCTTTTTTCAGACTATGACAATGATGTCTTTTTGGAAGGTGTTAGTTTTCTGCGCATACATTCTGATGGATTAGTTGCATTTTGACTTTCAATGAACTGCATAGCTGGATTTTTTATTCTCTTTGAGTGACCAATTTTTAGGCCCTATCTAGAATTTTTTTTTTCCACATTTTTTTTCAAAAAGACTTTTCCCACCAATAGACTTTTACATTCTGCTCCATCTATTTGAACTCTGTTTTCGTCCTATGTCTTGACCTATGGACTGACCAGGGGAGGGTATAGTGTGGATTGTGGCCTCATGGTCGACATTGCTAAGTTAGCTTAGGCCTAGCTGCCATGATGCCTCCTTTGCACACGTTACTCTGTGACTTTGTTTTTCTAGACTCTGCTTGTGACCGTTCACATTAGAACTGTCTGCATTTCTGCCTTTCACCTTTTCTGATGTTCTCTGTGGTTTTCGCCTGCACACAATGTACAAGGTCGAAAAACAACGTCCCTTGTTGTTGCTGTTCTGGTCAGCCCCTCGCACTTAGACATAACATGAAATACAGCTGCACTGGAGAAATTTGTGTGCTTTTAATATTGTGATCTCCCTGTTGGTGACACTTGGAGAAAAACCTTTCCAGGGAGAAGAGCTGTGCTTGTCCGATGATGTAAACCTTGCATCTAGTTCTTGAGGTATGGGGGTCCCCCTGACAAAGCCCAGAGGTCTTCTATTTTTATAATAAACTAGTTAATAGCACGGGGAGGGTGGCCAGGCATTATAGTCCTTCATCCACTGTCTTTATAAAATGCTGTCCCCGTTTGTATTCTATGGAATTGTAACGATGCTTACTATTTTGTCTTTATGCATTATGCTACTAGTACTGGCACGTGTACTGTGTCTTAGAGCACGTTAGTTGAAATAAACATTTTAAACTATACTGTGTCTCTTAATACGCACGTTGTGGACAAGTATGAGTGAGTAATGAAAGAGTGTTCTTGCTCCCGCGATTCCTGAAAGAGTCCGTGTTCTGGGATGTCTAATCATTGGTAGGTTCGCTGTAGTACGGAGAACGAATGAGACACTATAGCTAGTCGGATTGGGATTTTGGGCACTAAGGTGGATGTACACCGCGGTCCTGTCCTGTTTTTCTGCGCATTCCAGAACAGTGGGTTGTCGTACAGACACGAAATTCAGCAGCACAGCCATGTGTCCTAGTGGCCCCCAATAGATGGGAAAGACAGGGGGTTGTGTAACCATACAAGGTGTACCATCACATATCCCCACGGGATCATCTAAGAACACATCGCCCTAAAGTATATCTGAAAAAACAATTCCCCCAGGAGGCAGAGGCACTCCTAACACATCAACCCAATCCCAGCCAAACTCAGTGGATCTGACAAAACAATAAAACGAGTATTGCCCACAGCAAGTCAATTAACAATGCCCATTAGTGAAAGTCCATCACAACCCTTATCATACGATACCATCCGCCGTCTGAGGTGTAACGTCCGGCATTCTCAGGGAGACCTTATCGGATGAGTCCACTATCGAGGAACCCCCGTCCCCCGATGAGTGAAAGGAAGTGTCTACTTTGTCTTCAGGTACTGCTGTGTCCGCCATCTGTTCCGCGATGCGGACCACCGCCTGTCGCTCCCTTCGGATCTGGTCTGGTCCGGGCGCCGCCACCGTTCCAAGGAGTCGCCTCCCTGGCCGCCGTCGCCGGGACCCTCTATCTCGTGTCTCCCCAGACCATACCGGAGCAGTGCCTGTGGGTCGCGGGCCAGAATATTGACCCGACGTCTCCAGCCAGTCCCAGACATCCTGAGGTGTATCGAAGAACCTGGACTTACCATCGGAGACTACGCACAGTCTAGCCGGGAACAGCAGTGAATTGGAGATATTGAGCTGTAGAAGCTGGTGCTTGACCGGTAGGAAGGACCCCCGCTGTCGTTGGACTTTCATTGTATAGTCCGGAAAAAACAGCACCTTGGCGTTCTCATATTGGACGTCATCTAATTTCCTTGTCTCTCTGAGGATCACATCCCGATCTCTGAAGTGTAAGAGTCTGAAGATGAGCGGACGTGCCCTTACGCCCGGGGCCGGCTTCCTGCCCGGGACGCGATGAGCCCGTTCTATAGTGAAGAATGGAGAGAATTCTGTGTTCGGCAAGATGGTCTTAAGCCAATGTTCCAGGAAGGTCACTGCGTCTTGTCCTTCTGCACCTTCCGGCAGCCCAATCAACCGGACATTGTTTCTCTGGGAGCGGCCTTCCGCATCTTCAACGCAGTCCTCCAGGTACCGGATCCGAACCTCATGGGCATTCTGCTGCTTTTCTTTCTTTTTTTTTTTTTTTTTAAACATTTTTATTAAACAGTCTCGACATGAGGTACAAAATCACAGAATCAATTAGGGTTACAGTAAAATCAGGTTACATACAATACAGCAACACAATTCATTGGAATTCACGGGGATGGGGGGTCATCCTCATCGGCTTCACGGGGAGGTGTACATATATCTCCTCGGTATGCGTTCCAGCGGGCCCAAACCTTGGACCATTTTCGGGGACAACCCCGAGCCACATAGACTGTTTTCTCTCTCAGCATACACCAGTCTAGATCTTGCTCCCAGGCTACTACCGTGGGCGGGTGTGGGGCTCCCCAGAGCTGTGCGATATTTCTCTTGGCGATCGTGCAGCCAAGCGTGACCCATGTCTTAGTATAGGTGTTGAGGTCGGTAGGTTCCCAGATGTTAAGGAGGCACCTAGGTGCCTCCAGTTTGATTTCTACCCCCAACACTGCACTCATGACCGCATGGATTTTACGCCAGTATTCCTGGATTGGCGCACAGTGCCATAGTATGTGTATGAATGTGCCCAATTGTGCGCATCCCCTCCTACAAGAGCCGTCTGTCAGCCCACCCATGTGTACCAGCTGGGGACCAGTTATATAAATTCTATGGAGGATTTTTAATTGCACCAGTCTGAGTCTCGCTGGGATAGCGACCGTCTTAGGAGAAGAGACCGCTTCTTGCCAGGTTTCATCATCTAACTCTATTCCGTCCTCAGTCCATTTGTCACGCAATTGTAATAGGGGGTTGTCGATATTGTTGATGAGTTTTCGATATGTTAGGGAGATGGCCCTGTCAGGCAGGTGACCATCCAATAGTCTGTCCTCTAGTGGGGAGGCGTCCGGCGCAGTCGAATCGTCGGGAATAGCTGTTTGCAGCGAGTGTTTGATTTGTAGGTATCGATAACATTCGGAATCCGCCAGGGCATATTGAGTTTGTAGGGTATCAAAGGATTTCACACCCCCAGCGCACCAAAGGTCTTTGACATGGGAAATCCCTATTAAGTCCCATTTAGCAAATCCTTTTGAGTTCCCCATATATCCTAATTTTTGTGAGTCCCATAAGGGTGTGGCCAGCGTCAACTTATTTTGCCATCCGACTGATTTAGTAGCAGAGTGCCAGATTGTAACTGTGTGGGCAGTGGGTCCAGTGAGCGGGTATTCCTTCGGTTTTGAATATAGAGCTCTTGAAAAGGTCCCTTTGGGTAAAAGCCAACGATCCATCAGGAACCCCGGGTTGTCAGGGTGACCATACGTGCAATGGTTGATAGCTGTTAGATGCGCAGCCCAGTAATATTCTTTAATATCAGGCAACCCGATTCCCCCATCATACCAGCTAAGTGTCAGCTTTTTCATGGCGATACGTGGTCTCCCTCCCCATAGGAGGTCTCTCAGGAGCCCTTCGAGATCTTTAAAGTACGAGTTTGGGACAAGGTCGGCTGAGTTCTGTAGCGCATACAGGAAACGGGGCAATGACATCATTTTAAATAATGCAGCCTTGCCCAATAGCGAGAGCGGGAGGGACTTCCAGTGTGTTATGTCGCTTTTGAGCCGTTGCAGTGGGGGGAGCAGATTGCGGGCGTATCGAACTGATGGGTCTAAAGATATAAATATGCCCAAGTATTTGAAGCTGTCTGAGACCACTGGGATCGGGCAATTTCGGGGCAAAGGTGGAGAAGTTCCCCATAGGACATATAGGAGTGATTTTTGCCAATTGACTCGAAACCCAGAGTACCTGCCAAAAACATCTAGTATGTCAAAGGCTACTACTAGGGATCTCTTAGGGGACGTAAGACAGAGGAGAATATCATCAGCGTACAGGGATTTCCGATCCTCCCACTCCGCCGACCAGCGCATTCCGCGGATCCTCACATCTTTACGGATCCACGCTGCGAGTGGTTCAAGGGCCAAAGCGAACAGTAAGGGAGAGAGGGGGCACCCCTGACGGGTCCCCCGGCTGAGTACAAAGGGTTCAGACTTTGTTATTTACCACTACCTGGGCCAGCGGCGCACTGTACAACAGCCGTATCCAGCGGCAGAAATTTGGCCCAAATCCCAGTTTACCAAGCACTGCAAAGAGATAGGGCCATTCCAGTGTATCGAAAGCCATGGTGGCATCTAGGGAGACCACAACGGCGTCCTCTCGTATCATAGGTACCCTGCCCAGGACCCCGTGTAGTCTGCGCAGGTTGAGAGCCGTGTTTCTTTTTGGCATGAACCCTGACTGATCTGGATGGACTAGGTCGCCCATCACCTTGGTCAGCCTGGTGGCAAGTACTTTAGCTAGAATTTTGGGTTCTGCATTCAGCAGCGATATAGGCCGATAGGAGGTACACTGCATTTTGGGCTTCCCTTCTTTATGGATTGTGATTATAGTGGCAATTCTCTGGTCATATGGCAATATCCCCTGGGTGAGGCTATCCTCAAACATTGACTTCAAATAGGGGGCCAGTTTATCTGGTCGAAGCTTGTAGAGCTCAATTGGAATGCCATTTGGGCCCAAAGCTTTCCCCGAATGCAGCGCTCTTATTGCCGTAGCTATTTCATCAGCAGTTAGTTCACTGTCCATGAATGTGAAGTCCGAGTCCGATAATGTCGGAAGCAATATGACTTTAACTAAATCAGTAAAGTCTGCTTCAGGGTACGGCGCCACCGAGCTATATACGGTTTGGAAGTGAGCTGCAAAGTGGTTAGCTATGCAGGGCTCGAAAAATCCACTCGACCGCTCGCATATGCGAGCTAAATTTAACGAGGTCGAGCTGTTTTTAGGTCCTACTCGCCCTTTCTGGCGAGTAGGAAGACAAACTAACTTTTGTCCTCTGTCTGTGAAAACTGAGTAAATGTGACAAGATAAGATTTAAAGGCATTTTTATTGCTCACAAAGCGAATGAGCAATAAAGATGCCTTTAAATCTTGTTATCTTGTCACATTTGCTCCGCTTTCAGAGACGGAGGTCAAGTAGATTGTAGTTAGGTCGAGGAGATTTTTCAAGGTACTAGTCCTGCAGGACTAGTACCATTTTTTGGATTTTTCGAGCCCTGCTATGTCTTGGGGATCTGTCACCGAGGAACCATCAGTGCCCCTAACCTCTGGCACGAGCCTGCTGGCCTGCTCTCTCTTGTCTAACCATGCGAGCAGTTTGCAGGCCTTGTCACCCCAGTCATATATCCGTCCCAGCCGTTCCTGTCCCAGTAGTTTGGCACGGTCGGTGACCAACGCCCGGTATTCTTCCTGCCGCAGGCGTAGGAAGTGGAGGGCTTCAGGCTTGGCATCCGAGGTGACATCCTGTTCTAGGCGGTATAGTTCCTGCTCTGTCAGAAATTTCTTTCACCCTGTCTTTTTTGGAACCCGCACCAAGGAGAGGGCCTGTCCTCGGACCACCGTTTTGAAAACTTCCCATAGTGTTTGGGGTGACTCAACTGTGTGTTCGTTCTCCAGAAAATAGTCATCAAGAGTTTTAATTAGGCCTTTCCGTATTTTGGGGTTCTTGAGGTACCAGGGGTTTATTGGGGCAACCCTTCCTATCTGCGTGTGATCTAAAACTATATTGCCCCAGAGAGGGGAATGGTCGGAGATACCTCGTGCCAGGTGACGGATTTCATGAATATTAGTAATTTGCGAGGCCGGGACAAGTGTATAATCCAGTCGGGATAAGCTGTTGTTCGCCCCAGAATGGAAGGTGTGCTGCATCTTATCGGGGTTGTATGTCCTCCATCCATCAGTCCCATCGCCTCCAAGAAACTGGAGAACGCATGAGCGGCTTGAGGGGGTTGCACGGGGGGGTGTCTGTCTAAAGCGCCCGAGACAATTGAGTTAAAATCGCCTCCGAGCACCAGGTGTCCGTCAGGCAACGTCAAGAGTATAGCACTCAGGTCAGTGAATGTTGTGCCCTGCATCCCGGGGGGGTGCGTATATTGACATAAAGGTGATAGGCTTGCCCTCCCAGGTGCCTGTGATTCCAACATATCTTCCTCGGTCATCTATGTATGTAGTGGTGAGTGAGAAAGGGAATGACTTTTTTTGCATAATGCCTACTCCCCTGGAACTAGAGGTAAAGCCCGCATGCGCCACCATCGAATACCCCCACCTGTGCATTACCCTGCATGTGTTGCCAACGAGGTGTTTCCTGGAGTAAAACGATATCCGGCGATTGTCTCCTATATTGCAACACAACACCCCTCTTGATCTTGTCCCCCAATCCGTTAACATTCCAACTTAAGATTTTGACGGCCCTGTTGTACTGTACTCCCATTGAGAGCGCGGCAGTTCCCCACAGGTGGGGTCACATGTAGACATCGTACCGTCGAGATAATACAAAAAAACAACATACAAAATAAACAACAGTCCCTCCCAACATCCCCCCACCCTGCTCCCCTGCACTCCGGGCTTAAAACTGCCCATGTTATTTAAATGCAGAGTGCCTGTCGCCCAACTATTCTACTAATAGAAAAATAACACACTGGGGAAGGCCTCAGAGTTCCGTCGGCCCCCCCGCCTACCATCACAGATTATCGATGCAGGATATGACCAATGTTCAGTTCACCAAGTGTGAGAGTTCTCAAGGCATCGGTGCAAGGTTCATACCAGCATGGGCCGAGTGCTGGCGGCTCAAGGTACAGCAGCGGCTGAAGCAAAGCGGTCTTGAAGCCACGAAGGCCCCTCCATGAGAGATGCCGCGGAATTCAATGAGCGGTGGAGTCCTGTTCCGGCGAGGATCTAAGGCTGTCCAGCCAGTCGGATGCCACCTCTGGGAGGTCAAAGAAATGGGTTTTCCCATCAAGTTCAACTCGCAAGCGGGCTGGGAAGAGCATGGCGTACTTGAAACCTTTTTCCCTCATCCTGCGCTTGACATCGAGGAAGGAGCGTCGCCTCATCTGCTCCGCTCGGGTGAAATCGGGGAAGAAGGTGATTTCCGAGTTGTCTAGGTGGATTGGAGGAGCAACCCTTGCCGCTTGGAGGATTGTCTCTCTGTCTCTATAATTGAGCAGCCGGGCCAGTATTGGACGAGGGGGTGCCCCAGGCTTTGGGCGACCCCCAGGCACTCTGTGGGCTCGCTCAATTACGAACAGTTTAGAAAGGCCCTTTGGTTGTAGCTCTGTCGAGATCAGTTCCTCAATGAACAGGTCGGCAGCCGCACCTTCCGATTTCTCTGGCACGCCAAGAACGCGGATGTTATTGCGTCTCAGGCGCCCCTCATAATCATCTAGCTTGTCTTCCGTGTATTTGCGGAATGATTGAAGCTCCCCGATGTCCGTTAGGAGCTGTGAGGTGTCCTCTACGAGACTGGCGGTGGTAGTCTCCAATTGCTTGACCTTCTCTCTATATTTCGTGAGATCCGCTCTGATCAGCGTCACCTCCGAGGAGAGGGTGTCAACGGACGTGCGGACACCCATGATGGCTGCCATTAAGTCTGTCATTGTGGGCTCGGTGGGGTCGTGCTCGGCTCCACTCTGCGATTTGTCGCTGGCCCCCTTCTTCTCAGTAATGTCCGCCTTCGGGCAGGTAAAGCGGTCAAGCCTGCTTTGTTGAGACGCCCGGGAACCCTTGGCGCTGGACATGGTGAGGTCAACGCTGTTCCTTAGGTTGGATACTCAGATGGAATGTCAGATGGAGCGGTCCTTGGCCAGGCTCTCCGAGGCTGTCCGCAGAGCCCCGGGCCAGTTGCTCACTGATGTGGATGACGCTGCTTTAGCTCCGTCGTTTCCGGATGCTTGATGGGACCCAGGAATCGGAGTCAAGCAATGGAGGTGGGCACTTAGGGCGTCGCCGGCTGTGAAGGCACTGTTTGCGGTGACCTCTGCGGGCAATGGCAGCCAAGGAGAGCAACGCAGTCGCGGGACACCAGTGTGTCATTCGGACCAGCCGCCACTCATCCCCAAGACGCCGCCAGCCCCAAAGCACCCCCCAGGCAGCGGGGAGCATCCACGACGATGCCGACTCAAGGGCCACCGGCGTGCCAAGGAAAGGCGGGGGAGCAGGGCGGATCACTCCATGCGGCCCCAAGCAGCCGGCCTCAATAACGCAGGTACAGTAGGGAGACCGCTCCACGCTCACTCCCCCCTGTCCCCACCAACCACAGCGAAAGCACACAGCAGAAATCCTCCCAGTCCCGGGGGCCGTCTCAATCAGCGAGGCCCGAATAGGTAGGGTCAAGATCACTATCGGCCGCTCTCACAACGGGCCCGCCCAGTCTCTGTATGGATGCAGCTCACCAGTCTCGTAGGTCCCCTGCAGCCTCTACTACAGTAGGTGCAGCCGCGTTATGGAAGTGCGCACTGCACCCAAAGATCACGATCTCCATCCAGCCCCGGATCCCAGTCCCAGGTAAGGAGACGCTGGGGGCAGTCACTCACAGGCGCCGCTCTTCCCGCTCCGGTGTCTGTGGGGGCTGATCGGGCTGCCAATATGCTATCGACGCTGTAGGGCACCATAAGACACACGCAGCACCAGTCACCAGTGATTTCCCAGGTGCTGGGCCGCGGGGTCCCTTTTCACGCCTCCGGCCTCTGCACGACCCAACCCGCTCGGGGGCCGCAACCCAGTGCCGCAGGCAACAGCGTCACGGGGGGGGGCCCACGGGCGGCTCCGAAGAAGCTTGTCAGAATTTCCTCGACCCCCCCCCCCTCTCCCCCCCCCGAGGATGGGGGAGGGGTCATGCCCACGTCCTCGTGTCCCCCGTCGGCCACCTCCAGCACTCGAGGCCCCGGTTTCTTCAGCCACAGGCCCAGAGTTGCCGATCGACACAGCTACTGCCCACCACCTCCGATTGTGCCCGGGAAAGCTTTTTGTCGGGCATCGCTTGCGCCCCTGTTCCAGGTTCTGCACCTCTCAGTCGGATAATTGTAGCCGATCAATGAGGTAGGATGGAAGGGCTCCGGAGCAGCCCTAAGTTGCGGCCATGTTGGTTTGCCACGAGACCACGCCCCCTCTGCTGCTTTTCTTGGAACTCTGTGGACGGCTTTAATTCAGCTACCTCCTGCTCCACAGCAGTGACACGGTCTTTCAAATTCCGGTGGTCCGCATGTAGCAAGTTGAGATCCAGGGCCAACTTGTCTAACTTGGCTTCCATGGACGCACTAGAGCGCTCAATGGCTGGCAGGATAGCGTCTAGGCGATCATCCGGGGCCTTCAGCTCCACCGCCAGGCGCGGAGGATCGGCGTCGCTGGTGCCCGCCGCCTGCGAGGAGGCCCTTGACCCAGCGCCCCTAGTGCGCCCCATTCTCCTGCTCGCGGGTAGCCCCCCCCAAGCGCACCTCCGGAGCCTCTAGATGATCGATGTATCAGAGCAGTGCACCTCCTCCTGTATGGGGGCCAGTTCAAACGTACCAATCGTAGAGGCACAGCCCACATCTATCCTCACCTCCGTCGTGGAACTGGTTCGTAAAAAACAATGGATTTAGGCCCAGATCTCTGTACTGGGTTGAATGTATGACATTGTTCAGCATTCTGTCCATCAATTGTTGTTTTTGCATTTGTCACCCCGAGTGGGATGGGTATGCCCAGACGTGGGTCCCGTGTTCTCCATGCTACTGGAGTCAAGCTAGCCTGGCTGAGGGGTGAAACCCCGAAACCGGTCCTAGGATGCTTGTTTCCAGTCCATGGAGGACCTGTCCTGGCAGTTCGGGCTGGACTGTTCCCATTGGGTGCAGGGTCAAGACTGATTTGCGTAGGGCTGGGTCCAAACTAGAATGGCATGGTGAGCAAAAAAACGATGGTTTTAGGCCCAGATCACTGTACTGGGGTGAATGTATGACATTGTTCTGCACAACTCCGGACCAGCCTACCTCAACAGACGATTCAGCTTCTACACCCCCACCCGCCAGCTCCGCTCGACCAGCCTCGCCCTCGCCACAGTCCCCCGCATCCGGAAAACGACCGCCGGCGGCAGATCCTTCTCCCACCTCGCCGCCAAGACCTGGAACACCCTCCCCACCAACCTCTGACAGACCCAAGACCTACTGGCCTTCAGAAGACTCCTCAAGACCTGGCTCTTCGATCAGTAGCAGCACCACCCCCCTCTTCCCCCAGCGCCTTGAGACCCTCGCGGGTATGTAGTGCGCTTTATAAGTGACATGATTGATTGATTGATTCTGTCCATCAATTGTTCTTTTTGCATTTGTCACCCCGAGTGGGACAGGTATGCCCAGACGTGGGTCTCGTGCTCTCCATGCCACTGGAGTCAAGCTATCCTGGCTGATATGGGGTGAAACCCCGAAACCGGTCCTAGGATGCTTGTTTCCAGTCCAGAAAAGACCTGTCCTGGCAGTTCGGGCTGGACTGTTCCCATTGGTTGCAGGGCCAAGACTGATTTGCGTAGGGCTGGGTCCAAACTAGAATGGCATGGTGAGCAACAAAACGATGGATTTAGGCCCAGATCTCTGTATGACATTGTTCTACATTCTGTCCATCAATTGTTCTTTTTGCAATCGTAGAGGGACAGCCCACATCTATCCTCACCTCCGTCGTGGAACTGGCTCACAGTTCGTCGTCACTTCAGCCAGCGACGCGTTTGGGCTGAACACCGCAGGGAGCTACTGCTGTGTCCTAACCTCACTACTGGAGCTCCCAGGCCTTCATACTCTGCCAGCCGCGCACTGTATGCCTACAGTTGCCCTCGGGCAAGCGGTATCTGAATGATGCCTCGAGGGGGCCCCCCACTCGGCTTCTCAGGGCACCACCAGCACGCTCTTCAGCAGGCCGCATCCACGGGCCTCACGCTGCCTCCCATCGCTCACCTCCATGATAATAGCCGGGGTCACTGCACTGTGCCTCACCGTCACTGGGGTGCCACGTCGCTCTCCGGCCCGGAGTGCGTTGCCTCTGCGCTCCTATATATTAGGCCTGTTTCCTTCCGCAACAATAGCCGGAGGTTTCCACTCTGCACCCCACAGATACCGGGGCATCAGGGCACCACGTCACTCCACTAGCCCGGATTGCACCACCTCCGTGCACCCTTAAGGGAGGCCTGCACTCGACTGCGCTCGCCTCGGTGATCGCACCTCACACCCGCTAGTTCAGCGGGAGTGCCTCCCAGTGTCGTCTGCCATTCTGAGCACTGTCCAGATTGGGCCACATCCGAGAGCCTTTTTCAATCCCCCGGTCTGTCCCAGACCCGCGGGGGCTCTCCCTCTACAGCTACAACCCGCCGCCTTTGTTCGGCCCGCCGGTGCCTTCGCTCCACCGTCACCGTACCTCTTGGGGCCGAACCGGGCCCGATCGCTGCCAGTGCGTGCCGCACCTTCCGGAGCCTCTCGATCCTCCATCTTCGGCACTCCCGGTGTCTCAGGAGCCAGCCCCCCTGCTTACTGTCCCACACTACGTTCCCGCGGGGGCACAACCAGTGTGGAGATCCGGGAGTCGGGGCCCAGCCGCAGGCACCTGCCTAATTAACAATGTCCACAGCCTCTCTCCGGCACTTCGCTGCAATCATCCTAGAGACTCGCCGTCGAGACCCAGTTTCGGCCTCCGCTTGCTCCCGGGGGTGTCACTGGGCCAACTGGAACAGCCCCTCGGCTACTGATTTCGGCGATACAGGGTAGTCGTGTCGGATTATGGGGATAGATGACGGAGCGTTATTGAAACGCGTCCGCAATGCTGCCCCTGCAGGACACGCCCCCCCAAGGTGCTCTGTTAGGGGGTAGTGTGATCGAGCAGCCTTAGGCATCGCGCAGGGAAGTGCAAGACATCTAAAAATACACACACTGCTCAATAAATGAGACACACAACTCAAGAAGGAGATCCACATCAATTTATGAAAATAGCAAATATCTTTATATATGTTTGGACATCAGAAGAATATCGTTCGGTTAAATGTTTTTAAATATGAATTCTTTTTAGTTCAAAAAGTCAACAGTGCGATTTCTGGAGGCTGCAAGTTATCCTATGGGAGAAAAAGTCAATGCGGCATTCAGGTATAGTACAGCAACTTACGGGACCCTTCTCCAGGAGTTAAGGTGAAGCAAGGTCCAAGGTAGCACCAGCAGAACACCACCAGCGGCTGTAGGGCGGCCGGGTGCAGAGGTGCAAAACCGCATTGGGTGCCCAATGTTAATCTATGGCTAACGGTTGCGGTAAAAAGAGGCTGCAGACTTTGACTGGGGGGCCAGTCGGGCTGAATCAACAAGGGGGCTCAGGTCTCACGATGCTCGGGGACGTAGGGACACCTTTGGTCCTCTATTCCACGGCTCAGGGCGATAGGTGTATAGGGGTCTTTAGGCGTTGTATGTTTATTTACCGGGAGCAGTCGTGGTAGAGGTTGCCTGCATGTAGAGGCTGCAGGCGACAACGGAGGGTCCACGAGGGGTGAAACCAGGATAGACTCAGGCTCTGGAGGACTGGGGAACCTTGATGTCACCATTGGCCCACTTCAACTCGGGCTTGGAGTGAAGGGGGCAGTGGTGGCTTCAGACGTCGGGTTTTGGCGGTTCTTGAGATCTCAGAGTCCTTTCTTTGGAGTTTCTGCTGGATGCAGAGAACTGTACCACTGTAGGTCTCGGTTCTTTATTTGAAGGCAGGCAGTCCTCCCAGGTTTTTGAGGCACAACAGCTGCAGGACCAGACATCTTTAGTTCAGTTTCGACAAGGAACAGCAGACGGGTCAGCAGGGCTGTAGCCAAGTCAGTTGATCGCTTCAGTCTTCTGCTTTCGTGGCTCTTCATTGTCCTTCTTCATAGGTCATCAGGATCTGCACTTCTGGTGCCAGGGGCACCCCTAAATACTGATTTTAGGGGTGTTAGAGTGTAGGGTAATAGTCAATGGGATACTTGACACTTGGTTGGTCACTGCGCCTCCTATGTGACCACTTCCTGTTTGAAATGGGCATAACCCTGTCCCAGAATTCCTAAGTTTGCCATCACAAAGATGGCTACTTCTTAAACATTGTGTCCACCTCAGTTTAACCTACCTTAGGGGTGGTACGAGCCTGGGGGGGCACACTGTAGGAAGCTGCCTCTTTATATGATGTATCAAAATGAGATGCATCTTGTTAAGAGTCTAGGGGTTCCCTTATGAGTGGACAGAGGCTTGCTGTGGCAGTCCCAAGGTGCTCTATTAGGGGGTAGTGTGATCAAGCGGCCTTAGGCTTAACACAGAGGAGTGCAAGACATCTGAAAATAACACAGTGGTCAATAAATGAGAGACACGACTCAAAAAGGAGATCCACACCAATTTATAAAAATAGCTAGTATCTTTATGTATGTTTAGGCATCAGAAGAAAATCGTTTGGGTAAGTGCATTTTTAAATGGGAATATTTTTCAGTTCAAAGTCGACAGTGCTATTTCTGAGTTCTGCAATGTTAATCTATGGGAGGAAACTCATATGCGGTTTAATCATATGCGGCAAAACCGTGTCGGGTGCCCAATGTTATCCAATGAAAAATGGTTGCTGTAGAAAGAGATTACAGGAGAGGGGACTGTGGGACCAGTCCGGTGAAACCAACGAGTGACGTTGGTTCTTGCTATGTTGGGAGATGTGGGGACACCTTTGGTCCTGTTCTCCGGAAGGGGCGTCCAGGTGCAGAGGGTCTTTGTGGTTTTGGGTTTCTCTGTCAAGATCACTCTCAGATGAGGAGGGCCTGCCAACAGAGGCTGTAGGCGGCGTCGGGGAGTTCACAAGGGGTCACTCCACAGTGGACTCTGTACCTTGAGGTCTTGGGGAGCACACTGACACCTTTGGCCCACTTCGACACGGGCTGGAGGAGGGGGGGGTGGAGCTTGGCTGCGCTGGGTTTCGGCGGGGCCGGAGGCCGCTTTCTTTCTTTGGCTGTCTGCAGGATGCAGGGGACAGTTCTGCTGTCCCTCAGGAGGTCTTGGTTCCTGGGCGAAGGCTGGCAGGTCTCCTGGGCTCTCGTGACTCAGCAGCTGCAGGACAAGTCGACTTTTGGTGCAGTAGGCGAAGTCAGCAGGCAAGCTGGCAGGGTTGGCGCCGAGTCAGTTGCTGGGTCTTCTGTTCTTGCTTTGACTCTTCTCCTCAGTCTTCTTTCTTCAGATCGTCGGGATCTGATTCTCTGGTACTAGAGACTCCCCTAAATACTGAATTTCGGGGAGTTAGGGGAGTGTAGAGTAGTAGCCAATGGGCTACTGACCTTTGGGATCACTACGCCCCATATATGACCACTTCCTGTGGGAAGTGGGCATAACCTTGTTCCGGAATTCCTAAGTATGACAAGATGACTACTTCTGAAAAATCATGTCCACCTCAGTTTAGCCTACCTGACTAGCTTATTTTCCCACCTGTCCAGGTGCCAACGGGGGCTTTGGACAAGGGGGGCGGCTTCCTCTCGTGTGAGGGGGAGGGTATATTCTCATTTCAAAGGCAGCAGCTGTTTGAAGTTTGCCTGCCTAGGAAGGCTAATCAGCAGGTGATCCTGTGGGAGGGGGTTTTACACCCTCTTCCCGGACAGGCTTTTGTTCTGGGCCTCTTGAGAGCAGAAGATCTCACCCTAGGAGGTCAGAACTGCGTCTCGGATGGCAGGCTGGCAGAAACCAGGCTGGGAGCACACCAGACTCTGGTAGGTTTTCAGGGGGCACCTCTTAGGTGTCCTCTGGGTGCATGTATTGATAAACCCATCACTGGAATCAGGGTAGGTTTATCAATACGAGATGTTTGATACCAAACATCCCCATCTTCAGTGAAGCCATCATGTAGCTGGGGAACTCTTTTTCACTAGTGTGCAGCACATGTTTTTAAATGGCTTACATTGTCTTTTGTACTGGCAGTAACAGGACTGACCAGCACAGGGGCGTATCTGCTCATGTAGGTATGCCCTCACATGTGATCAGCACCCTGCTTTAGGGCTGTCAGGCCTGCTGTAGGGGTGACTTACAAATATTACATGCCGTGTTAGGGGACATAGCACACAGGGATGTGGGTCATGTCGTGTTTTCACTTTTGTCTGCTCCGACGCGCAGCTGTGCATGTGCTTGGTGAGGGGCCCCTGCGGTTGGCACAATTCGTGCTTCTGCCGTTAGGGACCCTCTTTAGTACCTCAGGCCATAGGTACCAGGGGTACCATTTACTAGGGACTTACAGAGGGGGCTAAAAGTTTTGCCAATTGGCGGAACAATTGTACAGTTTTGGGAAAGAGCTCTGGCACTGGAGATCTGGTTAACAATAATCCAGTGCGCTTCCAGTCGAAATCACATCAGTTACCAGGCAAAAAGTGGCGGTGACCATGTCAAAAAGGGCTACTTTCCTACAGTATCGATCACATGTTGATATCACTGTGTAGAGGCGGGCTAGGGTGTTTTTTAGGCCACTCAGTGACGTTCAGTGGGACTGGGCTGTCTCCTCCGTGCAAGGCTACTCCAAATCAACACCACAGTTTATTTACCCTATCCATATCTTAGCCACATACACTTGTCTCACGTACTTTGCAACCCCCACTCTGGGACTCCTCCAGTCCATACAGGCACTGCTTCCCTTTCCTTGAGACATGAAACACGAGGTGGCCAGACATGCCAAACTACAAAGAGACATTTCTCTGTTCAAAGCACAGCTCAATTATGGTTGCCTTCAGTTGGGCAGCAATATATACTAGCTTGGATTAGCACCGCTTGAGAAATACTGCCTGCCCAAAATGGGAGTATCAGTTTATCCCCAAAAAATACTAGAATCATCTGTTACACAAGCACAAAGTATGTTTATGTATGCTTATTTTAAATGGCCTTCTAATTTAAATGAACATTCATTGGACAGAATTGATTGAGTATCCTTAATTGTCTTCCTACCCACACAAACAAATCTGAAAAATCTGCAGGAGTCAGTGAACCACATGGCAGGTGCCCAAGTGAACCTGGAAGAGGGTCTCAGAATGAGTGCGACAGACTGACCATTTCTCTTGCAATTGCCTGCTCTAGTGAGTGCAGTTAATATTCAAATGTTACAGTACAAGAGAGTCTATGGCTGAGTGTACATCAAAAGTGAGCATACAGAGGAATGTGTAGAAACATAAGCATGCAGCAGGGTCTGAGCTCAACCAAGGAAAACGGTGCATGTCCACATGAGCATGCAAGATGACCAGCAAAATGATAAGTTTTCTGCATAAGTGACCATGCAAAAGTCTTAAGCGAGCTATAGTCTGGCCATACAGGAGTCACTCAGAGTGAACCTGCAAGACAGTATATGCACATGGTGAATATGTGAGAAGGGTTTGCTCCTTACTATGTCGACATTGAGACCTTTTTGAAGGTGTTTGCTAATAAATACCAACCCAAATAGGTATGTAATTGGCTTCTCCAAGAAAATCTATGCAAGGGTATGTGCACTGGGAGCGTGCACTGCAAGCATGTACAAAACCTCTACACAATATACATGAAAGAAAGCTGACACATATGTGCAAGACATGCTATATAGGTTGATGAGAGAACACTACACCACCATGTGCAACATCATCTACTTCTGCATGAAAATAAACGACTTGTGTAACTTAATGTATACTGATTATGCCTATGCTGCATCTACTGTTTGTGTGAAAAGAGGGAAACTTAACCTGCTGCTACCTTGCACTGTGAGAGCAACGCAGGTGTTGCTCATAACTGGGCTGCGCCTATATATTGCCTTTGTGAGGTAACCTTACTTTGTTTATTCCTGTGTGTATGAGGAAAGATTGCACTGCTGCTGACTGTTTTACCTTTTCTGTGGCTTGCACTTCTGCTGTACAATTCACCTCATCTGACTTCCTGCTGTTTCTGTTTTGTCTCCCTCACTATTAGGCAAATGAAGACATCACTCAAATAGTAGAGATTCTGCCTTCAGGGTCTGATAAGTGGTCATGGTTAACCAGGCGCTTAGTGGAGTTCACCTCTGCTGGCAGTGTTCTCCTCTTTGTCACCAAAAAGGCAAATGCAGACGAGTTGGCCACTAACCTGAAGCTGGAAGATCATCCACTTGGCCTTCTGCATGGAGACATGGACCAGAGTGAAAGGAACAAAGTTATTTCTGATTTCAAGAAAAAAAGCATTCCTCTTTTAGTGGCAACTGATGTAGCAGGTAAAGTATACATCAAATTACCTAATACTTACATCTAATGCACTTCTGTTGCTTTGTTTAATTCTAGATATGTCGCTGTTAAACCATTCTTCTCTTCCAGGGGATACTCATCAATAGTCATAAGCACTGAATAGTCCCGCCCACGTGCGGGGACCCCGGAGCAATAGCCAATAATATGCATATACCTACATATACACATATGCCAATATCCATATATATAATAGGTACTATGCATATACATAAATATATGCAGCCTAACAACGCATACTAAACTGAAAAACTGCCCCAAATGCATTGTAAACTTCTTACATTTGAACAATAAATAAATAAACCTCATGAGAACTTCATGAAACAGATAAGTAAACTGCTTTAGTTTGCTTTGAAACAACACAGCCTTTATTTTCAATGGTAAAGAAGACAAGACCATAGAGGCAGATTAGCCTAGAGAGGCTGCATATAGAAACAGTAGGAGAAAACTGGCGCCGTGCCTTTAAGACCTCTTGGAACCCCCAGGCTCCCATCATGCACCACAGGTGACAGTTAGGTCAGTTCTTTTTCCGGCTCCTTCTGTGAGGATCCTGGAGTTTGAGCTCTCCAATTAGTGGTATTTTTATCACTTTTCTGGTTTTTGGGTGGAATATTTTTATTTCACTCGACGTCTTTGCTATCTAGCTGTCATATACAGCTGATTTTTTTCCTGATTTTTATCTTTTTTTCTCTCAAAATGCCGGCCTTATTCAATAAGTACCCGGCCTGTGGGAAAAAGATGTCCAAATCAGACCCTCACTCGGTCTGTATTGCTTGTCTACCGTCATCACACAAGCCAGACCAGTGTTACCATTGCAGCAAGCTGTCAAGGCGAAGCCTTAAGGAAAGGGAAAAGATCAAGCTGCACTCCATGTTGGAGAAAGGAAGTAAGGCGACAAGTTGTTCAAGGGGAACCCTCTGCTAAAAACCCTCCTCTCACTCAAAAGGGAGTAAAGATCACGGTGAGAAGCGGAAACATCGATCGCCGTCGAGGGACAGATCAACATCAAAGGTACCTGTGTGTTCGGAGTCGACGTCGAGGCGTCCTTCGCCGTCGAAGACTAAAGCTTCGTGTGAGAAGTCCCATCTGGTGGCTCGTAGGCGGTCCAGGTCTGGCTCGCCTACGACGGGAGGCGGTGAGAGATCGACGTCGGAGCAGCGACGTCGAAGCCCGCCTGTGAAGGTACCACCACCGACGTCGAGAACACCGCCGCCGTCGAAGGTCACACAGGCTTCGACGTCGTGCAGAGCGCCTGCGGTGTCGACGCCGAGCAAGCATTCGCGTCGAAGGTCGACGTCAAGACATTCGACGTCGAGACAGGTGTCGCCCAGAAGGTCGACGCAGAGGCGCCCTAGATCGCCGTCGAGAGGTTCGGCGTCAAAGGTCAAGGTCGCCAAGGCGCAGGTCGACGTCAAGAAGAGCGAGATCGACGTCGAGTGGATCTCCGTCGACGTCGAGAGCATTGGTGTCGAGATCCAGGTCTACTTTCAGTAGATCAACGTCGAGGAGATATACGTCGAGGAGGTCGGGGTCGGCTCCTAAGGATGTCCAAGTGGCCTCTGAAAGTGCTTCTTCCTCCCCGGGCCTTCAGATCGTTCAGATCACGCCTGAACCATCTCCAGCTCTTCCTGCACCAACTAACTTCTCCCCTAGATGGCTGGGAGATATAAGGGAATGGAAGATTAGGAAGGTGACATGGGTCATACGTTCCAGCACACGATCCAGATCGCCTCTGATTCAGTCCGTGCATTCCTCGGAGAGGCAGGAGCGACGAGCCATCTTGCATAAATCTCCTTCGGTGAGAAGGCATGCGTCTCGTTCTCCCAGAAGCAGAACATCTAAGGCGGACTACTCCCCTACGCTGTCTTCTACGCCTCCGTCGGATATAACCTATGGATGACATCACCACCTTTTAATGAAGTTTTGTGCAGGGGCACAGCGAAGCTTCATATCGAAATGCCGGTCCACACCCCGGTAACATCGGTCATCTTTGAAACACTGCATCAAAGAGCGTCGTCCAGACCGCTGCTCCCTTTGGTGCCTGGCCTGCTGGAGCCTGCAATGCAAAAGTTCTTAACTCCAGCTTCGGTGGGGGCCGCTCCCTCAAGGGTATTGAAAAAATACAAAGCTCCTGAGCAGGATCCCCTGTTTTTGAGATCTGATCCTCCTCCGGATTCAGTTATTGTTTCGGCTGCCAGGAAAAATCATTCAGGAGCAATTTCTTCAGCGGTGCCACCTGACAAGGACAGTAAAGCAATGGATTCCATCGGGAAGAGGATGTGCAACACCTCCGCATCCTGTATGAAGGTGGCCAGCGCCACGGCCTTGCTGGGTCGTTATGACCGATCCCTTTCGACAACCTCTCACGTTTCACGGAGAAGCTCCCGAAGGAAGACAGACAAGACTTCCTGGAGGTCCTTCAGGAAGGGGGGCTGGTGTCTAACCAAATCATAAGTGCATCAGCTGACGCCTCAGACTTGGCCGCCCATGGCTACTCACAAGGCATTTGTGCCCGTCGGTCGGCCTGGCTGAGGTTGACCGGGTTGAAGCCAGAGGCGCAACATAGGATTTTGAACTTGCCGTTCAATGGATCCTCCCTCTTCGGTCCTCATGCCGACGACAATGTCCCGCATGAAGTTGAGCTGGACACGGTCAAAGCAGTGGGTCTGGAGAAGAGAAAAGATTTTAGGCGACGTTACCGCCCCTATGATCGGCGCCACTACCAGCAGAGGGTTCAATCCCCTCACTGGTCCTCACAGCAGCAGCAAGGAAGATCTCAATCTGCTCAGCGACGTCCCGGCAGAGGGTGAGGAAATGCTTCCAGGCAGTCCACACCAGCTACCAAACGGCAGCAACAGAAGCAGTGAGGCCTCACTTCCCCTGACTCTGTTACCCACTCCGGTGGGGGGGAAGTATCCGTTTATTTCTGGAAGAGTGGACCAAAATCACGCTGGACAAGTGGGTGCTGAATATTGTAGAGAATGGATACTCCATCAGGTTCAAGTCCCCTCCACCGTCTATTCCTCCTCAAAAGACTGTTTCCCATCACGTGAGTCTTCTAAGGGAGGAGGTATCTACTCTACTCTTAAAGGAGGCCATCGAAAGGGTTCCATGGCGCCAACGTCGTCAAGGAATCTATTCCCGCTATTTTCTTGTACCAAAGAAAGGTCTCAGCAAGGAGATCTGAAAGAGACACGTTAGTGACAGATTCCTTACCTTAGAATATCCCCAGGCGTCAGGCTGGATCCGGAAAGTTTTTGCGTAGCAGTACCCTTGCGCGTCGGTAGGCGGCGTCGTGCGGCTCCGCGTCCGTCGTCAGCGTCGTGATCGCCGGGATGACGTCGCGGGCAGTACTTAGACGCCGCCCCTGCGCGCTGACGTCAGTTCTTCTTTTTCCGCGCCAGTAAACGCAGATCCGGAAAGAGCAGTGCCCTAGTCAATTTTTGACTACATTTTTGGTGAATTTTTTCACTGTTTCTTTTCGAGTCTTCTCGACTCCTAGGTGTCGGTAGGGATGCCCGGCTTCAAGCCATTCGATGCCTGTGGTCGAATGATGTCGATCACAGACCCGCACTTAGAGTGTCTCTACTGTCTCGGCCGAGACCACGACACGAAGTCGTGCCCTGACTGCCGGAAACTTCACCCGAAGGCTTTGCGAGAGCGGTCTCGAAAGCTCCTGGAGGTCCGGCAGTCGGCTCCGCGCCGCACCAAGCCCCGGTCCCGTGAGAGGTCGAGGGGCCGGTCGCGGAGCCCCCGCCGGTCGTCGGAGTCCAAGTCTTCGCGCTCCTCGGGTAAGTCGAAGCACAAGAAGTCTAAGAAGCACCATCGCTCTAAGACTTCGCCTCGCCGGTCTCGCGACTCGGCTGAGGCCCCTGTCGGCACCGTCCCCGCGGCTCCGGATGTGCCTGTGGCGCCGCCCCCGCATTACCCGTCCTTCCCGGGTTCGGGGGCGACTCCGGCCGAGATACAGGAATTCCTGTCGGCCATGGCCCGCCTCTTCGGGCCTCAAGGTCCCTCCGGTGCGGGCCCTGATGGGGTTGCTCCGGCGTCGCCGACGATTCCGGTCCCGGCGTTGCCTGTCCCGCCAGCCTTGATCCCGGCCCCGGCCTCGATCCCGGCTCCGGTGGTACCGCAACCCCGATCGACGCCGGTTGACCTAACCACGCCTCCACCGGCGCCCATCTCCCCGGTGCCGTTCCCGACGCCGCCCGGGGCTCCGGGCGGCGTCGTTCCCCGGTTCTCTCCGGTTCCGGACATGGAGCCGGACCGACGTCGCTCGACGCCGGCTCCGATGAGACCTTGGGTCCCAGATGTCCCTCCTCCTCCATATTTTGAACCAGAGGAGGACCAGGAGAGCTGGGAGGGGTCGGAAGACCCTCTCACACAGCAGTGTGAGTATGATCAGGACTGGGCAGAGGAACTTGGGGATGCCAGTGGTCTAGACACTTCCCCTGACACTGGCATGCTGTCTCCTCCCGTGGCTACGGAGGAGGGAGCAAATTTCGCAACGGTGTTGCGTAGAGAAGCTGGAGCCTTGCACCTCCAATTGCCTACTATAGCTGTCAGGACTAATCTCCTGACCGAAGTGCTTCAGCCGGCAGCTTCCTCTTCGGAGACTGTGCTGCCGTTTAATGATGCACTATCTGACGTTCTTTTGGGCACCTGGTCCAAGCCCACCACAGGGGCTCCTGTGGATAGGAACGTGGCCCGACGCCATCGCCCTGCTCCGGGCGACCCCTTGTTTCTCTCTCAACATCCCACCCCCGAGAGCTTGGTTGTCCAAGCCTCTGCCTCCCAAACCGCCTTCCCTACCGCCCCTCCGGATAGGGAATCCAAACGCCTGGACCAATTTGGGAAGAAGGCTTTTTCTTCCTCCAGTGCTGGCTTGCGGTCCGTCAACACCGCTTGCCTTTTGGGCCGATATACCCACTCCCTGTGGGATTCGGTGGCGACTGTTTTGCCCCATTGTTCTGAGGAGGTCCAGACACTGCTTACCCGCACCATTGCGGAAGGTAGAGATGCGGCTAAATACACCATACGTTGTGGCCTTGATACCGCCGACTCGCTGGGCAGATCGCTTGCAACGACGGTGGCGCTGCGTCGCCACGCCTGGCTGAGAACAACTGGTTTCTCGGGTGATGTCCAGAATACACTCATGGATATGCCCTTTGATGGAGTCGGTCTTTTTGGTTCCAAAGCAGACCATGCGCTGGAGCGTTTTAAGGACTCACCGGCTACTGCCAAGTCCCTGGGCCTTTCTGTTGTGCGCCCTCCGCTAACATCTGCTTTTCGCCCCTTTCGTGGCCACGGAAGGGGCGCCCAGTCACGTCCGCAGCCCAGCCACCGGCCCGCGCAGCAAGCGTCTTCGCGTGGCCGGGGACGTGGCTACCGCCGTGGCGGTTCGGGCAACCAGCGTGCGGGTCAGGCCACCACCTCCGCGGCCTCCAAGCCCTCCTAGTCCCTCTTTTCAGGTGCACAGCACGCCAGTAGGGGGCAGGGTCCGCCATCACCTTCACCACTGGCGTGCCATCACCTCGGACAGGTGGGTCTTGGACATTGTCCGAAGGGGCTACTCCCTCCCCTTCGAGACCACCCCCCCAGCCATGCCACCTCAATTCCACCGCAAGTCAGGGGATCACTTGGTACTTCTGCAGAAGGAAGTCACGGCCCTCTTGGCCAAGAAGGCCATCGAGCATGTTCCGACCCCAGAAGTAGGACGTGGTTGCTACTCCCACTACTTTCTGGTGCCCAAAAAGGACAAGGAGGACATGCGTCCTATCTTGGACCTCCGGAACGTCAATCGCTTCCTCCGGAAGGAGAAGTTCAAGATGCTCACCCTAGCTCAGGTCTTGACCGCCCTCGACCCTGGAGACTGGTTGGTAGCGTTAGACTTGCAGGACGCTTATTTTCACATCCCCGTCCTGCCGGCCCACCGGCGTTACCTTCGGTTCACGGTAGGCCTCGAGCATTTTCAGTTCACCGTGCTCCCCTTTGGCCTTACAAGTGCCCCTCGGGTGTTCACGAAAGTGATGGCGGTGGTCGCAGCTAATCTGCGCTGGGCAGGGGTTCCAGTCTTCCCCTACCTCGACGACTGGCTGCTGAAGGCGGGCTCGTCCCAGGCAGTCGTCTCCCACCTCCAGACTACGGCCGAACTCCTGCACTCGCTGGGGTTCTCCATCAATGTGCCGAAGTCGCATCTGATTCCTTCTCCACAGCTCCTTTTCATCGGAGCAGTTCTGGATACGACGCAGTTTCGGGCCTATCCTCCCGAACGGCGAGTCCGGGATATTAAGGCTATGATTCCGATCTTTCAGCCTTTATCCTGGGTTTCGGTACGGATGACCCTGAGGCTGCTGGGCCTCATGGCCTCCTGCATCCTGCTGGTCGATCATGCCAGATGGCATATGCGGGCTCTGCAGTGGGACCTGAAGTTCTAGTGGGCGCAGCACCAGGGCAATCTGTCCGATCACGTTCAGATCTCGGAGGGGACTGCAAGACAGTTGCAGTGGTGGCTCTCGAACCGGCAATGGGTCATGGGCAGATCCCTCTCCCTTCCCCAGCCAGAGCACACAGTTGTGACGGACGCGTCCCTTCTGGGATGGGGCGGTCACATGGGAGAGGCGGAGATCAGAGGCCTCTGGTCTCCGGCGGAGTCCCGGCTCCATATCAACCTTCTGGAGCTCCGGGCGATCCGACTTGCACTCAAGGCATTCCTTCCCTCTGTCAAAGGGAAAGTAGTGCAGGTGTTCACAGACAACACCACCGCCATGTGGTACTGCAACAAGCAAGGCGGGGTGGGGTCGTGGACCCTATGTCAGGAGGCTCTGCGCCTCTGGACATGGCTGGAACATCAGGGCATTTTCCTGATGGTTCAACACCTGGCAGGTTCCCTGAACGCCAGGGCGGACGAACCTCAGCCGCAGGTGCATGATGGATCACGAATGGCGTCTTCACTCGGAAGTGGCGCAAGGACTCTTTCTACAGTGGGGAGAGCCTTGGTTAGATCTATTTGCCACCGAAGAGAACGCGCAATGTCATCAGTTCTGCGCGTTGGAATTTCCAAGGCAGCACTCCGCTCGGCGACGCTTTTCGTCGCGAGTGGAGTTGCGGTCTGTTGTACGCTTTTCCGCCTATACCACTTCTACCCAGAGTGTTGAAGAAGATTCGGCGCGACCGGGCCCAAGTCATCCTTGTGGCTCCGGACTGGGCTCGAAGAGTTTGGTATCCCGAGCTACTCAGTATGAGCGTCGATCCCCGATCCGTCTGCCTCTTCGGGAGGATCTTCTGTCGCAGCAGCAGGGGACGGTCCTCCACCCTAACCTGTCCAGCCTCCACCTGCTTGCGTGGAGATTGAGCGGCGGCAGTTGATTCCTTTCGACTTTCCTCCCGAAGTTTGTGATGTGATTCTGGCAGCCAGGCGTCCCTCCACTAAGGTGGTATACGCCTGCAGGTGGAACAAGTTTGTGGCATGGTGCACAGCAAAGGCTGTGAATCCCCTTTCTGCCCCTCTTTCTGAGGTTCTTCTGTTCCTTCTTTCCCTGGCCCAACAGGGTTCTGCCCTGGGTACCATCAAGGGCTATCTTTGTGCCATCTCGGCCTTCCTCAGGCTTCCTGATCAGCCCTCCCTTTTCAAGTCCCCTGTTGTTAACAGGTTTCTAAAAGGCATTACACACCTCTTCCCTCCTGTTCCGTTAGTGATGCCTCAGTGGGACTTGAACTTGGTTCTTACCTTTCTTATGTGCGCTCCCTTTGAGCCTCTACATAACTGTCCTCTTCGTCTTCTGACTCTGAAGACAGCCTTTCTGGTGGCCATCACCTCCGCTCGGCGGGTGAGTGAGCTCCAGGCTCTTTCATGCAAACCTCCCTTTCTGTCTGTCCATCCAGACAAGGTTGTTCTTAGGACCCGTCCGTCCTTCTTGCCAAAGGTGGTTACTGCCTTCCACATTGGGCAGACCATCACTTTGCCGCCTCCGCATCCTTTCAGAGAGGAAGAGAGGCTCCACCGTCTGGACCCAAAACGTGCGCTTTCCTTTTATATCAACCGCACACAACACTTCCGGGTGGATGACCAGCTCTTTGTTGGCTACGTGGGCGCCAAAAAAGGTCGGGCGGTGCACAAGAGAACCATCTCCCGCTGGGTAACCTTGTGTATCAAAGCCTGCTATTCTTTGGCTAAGAAGGAGCCTCCTGTTGGGCTGCGTGCCCATTCCACCAGGGCAACGGCTGCTACCACGGCTTAAGGCCGCGGTGTTCCGCTGCAGGATATCTGTCAGGCAGCTACGTGGGCCTCGCTGCACACATTTACAAAGCATTACTGCCTTGACAGTCCGGTCCGGAGGGACGGCTTCTTTGGCCGTTCTGTCCTCCGGGACTTCCTGGTCTGATCTTTGTTCGCAGACCCACCACCGGGGTTGGTATTGCTGGGGTATCTATTCTAAGGTAAGGAATCTGTCACTAACGTGTCTCTTTCAGATGCACAAGTTACTAACTTGTGTAACGATATATCTGTAAGAGACAGTAGTTAGTGACAGATTCCTTACCGCCCCACCCATCCTCCCCGTTCTGCGAACTGATTTCTAGGGTTAAGGACATCCCTTTCAGGGCCCTAGTATTTTTCAGACACCTATGTCAGCTTCTTGCATGACTCTGCGTTCCTGGCGCGGAAAGTCGTGTACAGAACTGACGTCAGGACGCAGGGGCGGCGTCTAAGTACTGCCCGTGACGTCATCCCAGCGATGCCGACGACGGACGCGGAGCCGCACGACGCCGCCTACCGACGCGCAAGGGTACTGCTACGCAAAAACTTTCCGGATCCAGCCTGACGCCTGGGGATATTCTAAGGTAAGGAATCTGTCACTAACTACTGTCTCTTACAGATATATCGTTACACAAGTTAGTAACTTGTGCTTCAGGCCTATACTCGATCTCCGGCATCTCAACAAATTCATTCTCAAAGAAAAATTCAGGATGCTGGCTTTGCATCAAATAATTCCGCACTTGCATCAACAGGACTGGATGTGTTCCATAGATCTCCAAGATGCCTACTTCCACATCTCAATCTCTCGGAAGCATCGGAAATTTCTAAGGTTTCGCATTCAGTCCGACCACTTCCAATTCACAGTCCTGCCGTTCGGACTCAAGTCAGCGCCGCGCGCTTTCTCGAAGTGCATGACAGTAGTAGCGGCATTCTTGAGAAGGAAGAGAATCTTCGTCTACCCTTACCTAGACGATTGGCTTCTCAAAAGTGCTTCTCCAGAGCTTCTGCGACAACACCTAGTTTTCTGCATTCGACAGCTGCAACGACTGGGTCTCCATGTCAACTTCAAAAAGTCCATCCTCAACCCAACTCAGAGGATACATTACCTGGGGGCAACTCTGGACACAGTAAACGCAAGAGCGTATCCTTCGGAGGAGAGACTGTCATCTATTCTCCTCAAATGTCAAAGCATCTTGCGGAGTCCTCATCCGACGGCCTGTCAAGTTTCTTCTCTGGTGGGGTCTATGGCCTCGTGCATCTTTCTGGTCCCGAATGCAAGACTCCACATGAGACCTCTGCAACAAACTCTGGAGGATCAATGGTCCCAGATCTCCAATCGCTGGGAGGACACGATAGCCATACCTCTGTCCGTTCGGCTCTCCATCAGCTGGTGGATGCGGAGGGATCATCTACTGGTGGGCACTCCTTTTCACGAGGAACTTCCAGAACTGACTTTGGTGACAGATGCGTCCCTTCAGGGATGGGGCGCTCACATGGGGTCCCTCCAGATACAAGGTCTTTGGTCGGAGAGAGAACAGCTCTATCACATAAACATGCTGGAGCTCAGAGCAGTCCATCTGGCCCTCAAGGCGTTCTTTCCGTCCATCACATCCAAGACTCTGCTTGTTCAGATGGACAACACTACAACAAGGTACTACCTGAACAAGCAGGGGGGCACCAGGTCCAGGCCTCTGTCTCTGGAAGCGCAGGCAATTTGGAGGTGGCTTCTGGCTCGGGGCATGAAGATTTCAGCAGTCCACCTGCCAGGCGTCCTAAACGTTCAAGCAGATGGGCTAAGCAGGCATTTCATGGAAGCGCACGACTGGAGGCTAAAACAAGAGGTGGCACAAGACATCTTTCATGCCTGGGGGAACCAGACATAGACCTCTTCGCGGATGCAGGAAACGCAAAATGTCACGTCTTCGCCTCCAGGTTCCCACAACCAGGCTCCAAGGGGAATGCCCTATGGATAGACTGGTCAGAGACATTACTATACGCCTTTCCACCGATCCCCCTCATTCCTCTAGTGATCAGGAAGCTGTACAAATCCAAGACAAGGATGATCTTGGTGGCTCCAGACTGGCCTCGCCAGTGGTGGTACCCGGATCTTCTTCATCTTTCGTCAGTACCGCACAAGAGGCTGCCATGTTATCCAGATCTGTTGACCAGGGAGGGCGGCAAGGTGTTCCATCCCAATCTGCCGTCCCTGAAGCTAGCAGCATGGCTCCTGAATTCATCCAATATGGACACCTAGGTCTCCCTCAGGGCTGCATGTAGATCTTGAAGGAGGCTAGAAGACCTTCTACAAGGAAAACATACGCTTTCAAGTGGAAGCGGTTCTACATGTGGTGACCTGCACAGGGCCATGATGCCATTAGGGGTCAGGAACAGGTACTGTTACCATATTTACTGTATTTGGCCAAAGCGGGATTGCAATATTCATCCATAAAAGTTCACTTGGCCGCGATAACAGCATATAGGAAATCTCCCAATCAGGTTTCCTTCTTTAAAATACCAGTGGTTAAGGATTTCTTGGAGGGCTTAAAGAAAGTTTACCCCCCAGTGAAGGCTCCTTCTCCTTCTTGGGAGCTAAATGTGGTTTTATCTAAATTAATGGGCCCACCATTTGAACCTATACACAAAGCTTCCCTGCAGCATCTTTCATGGAAGACTGCTTTTCTTGTGGCGATCACGTCTGCTCGCAGGGTGAGCGAGATACAGGCCTTGTGCTCCTCGGAACCTTATCTCGTTTTTCATGCAAACAGAGTGGTACTAAGAACTCACCCGAGGTTCCTTCCTAAGGTGGTCTCGGAGTTTCACATCAACCAGTCCATTACCCTTCCCACTTTCTTTGTGAACCCTGTCACACCTGCTGAGAAAGCACTACACTCGCTAGACCTCAAAAGGGTGTTGAAATTTTACTTGGATAAGACTAAGACTGTACGTAAATCGGACAGATTGTTTGTGAATTATGGTCCTCTAAACACTGGTTCTCCGGCCTCTAAAAGGTCTATCGCTAGATGGATTGTGTCATGCATTATGTTATCTTATCAGCTAGCGCACAAACAGCTCCCAGGCAGGCCGAGAGCCCATTCGACAAGAGGAAAAGCCGCTACAGTGGCTATGTTGAGTAATGTACCTATTCAAGACATATGTAAAGCGGCCACTTGGCGTTCAGTGCATACTTTTGCACGCCATTATTGTCTTGATTCTGTCACTCAGGCTGATGCTAGGGTTGGTCAAGCATCCCTGAGAAACTTGTTTGGGTAGTATAAGTTGTATTTGGTGTTCATGATATCCTGGTGTTCACCCGCAGAGTATGGGGATGGGCTTGCTACTCTATTCAGTGCTTAGGACTATTGATGAGTATCCCCTGGAAGAGAAGGATAAGTTACTTACCTGTAATTCTAGTTCTCTTCCAGGGGTATACTCATCAAAGTCATAAGCAACCCTCCTTCCTCCACGGGTGACTACCAGGTTCATGTGTATTGTATATGCTACCTATCCTGTGATTACACTGTTTACGCCGTCCAAAAGAACTGACCTAACTGTCACCTGTGGAGCATGATGGGAGCCTGGGGGTTCCAAGAGGTCTTAAAGGCACGGCGCCAGTTTTCTCCTACTGTTTCTATATGCAGCCTCTCTAGGCTAATCTGCCTCTATGGTCTTGTCTTCTTTACCATTGAAAATAAAGGCTGTGTTGTTTCAAAGCAGTTTACTTATCTGTTTCATGAAGTTCTCATGAGGTTTATTTATTTATTGTTCAAATGTAAGAAGTTTACAGTGCATTTGGGGCAGTTTTTCAGCCTAGTATGCGTTTAGGCTGCATATATTTATGTATATGCATAGTACCTATATATATATATATGGATATTGGCATATGTGTATATGTAGGTATATGCATATTATTGGCTATTGCTCCGGGGTCCCCGCACGTGGGCAGGACTATTCAGTGCTTATGACTTTGATGAGTATACCCCTGGAAGAGAACTAGGATTACAGGTAAGTAACTTATTCATATGGTAACAGTCATGCATTACTTATTAGGGCATTTGAGGATGATAATGACAAGCTGGGTAAATCTGGTTTGCCAGTTTAATGACAATTAAACAAGTAGTCCGTTTTGAGAGAACCTCCATTTACCAATTATTTTATTTTTCAGCTCGTGGTCTGGACATTCCTTCAATAAAGACCGTGATTAATTATGATGTGGCTCGCGACATCGACACTCATACCCACAGAATTGGGCGAACTGGAAGAGCTGGAGAGAAAGGTGTAGCCTACACTTTGCTCACTCCCAAGGACACAAACTTTGCTGGGGATCTTGTCCGAAACCTGGAAGGAGCCAATCAGTATGTTTCAAAGGAGCTTCTGGATCTCGCTATGCAGGTAAGATGCGAAAATAGATTTTCTACTTTAGCTTCCTCCAAAAGTAGATTTCGTAAAGATTTACATTTTAATGCACTGAATTTTAAGATGAAACTGAAACCTTTTAATCTATTCAGTTATTTGGATAGTGGTAGACTCATAGTAATATAAGTTTTGCTAATTACAGACAACATCATCTTTTACAACAATGGCTTATATTTAGAAAAAAGGGTTTTCCTCATGATTGATGATTGAACTGGAAATAGTTCTTGATTCACCGCTTGTTTGGCCTCCTTGCAAATTTCCTGAATCTTATTGAAGATCAGTGCTGAATCAAGATCTGCTGTGCACTGGCCCAAAAGCAACCCCTGGTGGTCCTGGATATCTGTCAGATAGCAATGTGGGCTTCTTTACACGCGTTTACGAAGCACTACTGCCTAGACAGTCTGGTCATTTTGCCCGTTCGGTTCTACATGACTTCTTAGTATAATCCATTTCGCAGCCTCGCCTCTGGGGAGGTATTGCTTGGGTATATATTCTAAGGTAAGGAATCTGCGGCTAGAAGTCTCGATCAGATGACCAAGTTACTTACCTTTGGTAACGCCTTATCTGGTAGATATTCTGTCTAGTCGCAGCTTTCTTACCGACTCACCCATTCTCCCCACTCTGCGACTGGATTGTAGAGTAAAGGATTAACCCCTATAAGGGCCATAGATCTCTACACCAGTGGTCTGTGTTCCTTGTGATTCTGCGCTTCTGGCATGGGAAGTCGCAAAAGAACGTGGCATCAGCATGCTGGGGTGGTGCCTATACAGGCACCGCACACTACAGTTGTGGCGCAGACGATGCCACGCAAAACACAGCGCCACCTACTGGCGCACAGGGGTACCACTCTCAAAAGTTTTCAGATCCAGTCTGACTCCTGGAGAATATTCTAAGGTAAGGGATCTGTGGCTAGATAGTCTCTACCAGATAAGGCGTTACCGAAGGTAATTAACTTATTCTTCAGCTTCAACAAGGTCCGCTCCAACAGCATGCAGAAAGAATGCAAGCAGCCTGTACAAGACCCCTTGTTCCTGTAGGCAGATCTGCCTACGAATTCCATGATAGTTTATACTGTGAACATTCCACCCCACTTCTCCATCCTCAAAAGAAGTGAAAAAGAGAGTAAGAAAGTGGATGTGGTTTGGAGACTGTTCTGTGGCACGTCCATAAACGCCATGACGATAGCAAGTGCTGCTGCCATACTCTGGCAGTACGATGGATCCTTCTGGGAGATACTCTGTCGTCAGGACAAATTACTTGGTGAAGAAAGACAGGACTTTTCAGAGGTGTTACAAGAGGGGATGATGAACCAATTGGTAAGTACTGCTGCTGATGTAGTCGCCCATGTGTACTTTCATGGACCAGCTGTGCGTCACTCGTCATGGCTCCACCTCACCAGCTTGAAACCAGAAGCACAACAGAAAATGTCAAACCTCCTGTTCTCTGTAATACTGCCTTTAGCCCAACCAGAAGAAATGCAGTGCGTGATGGCTGAATTGGTGAAATGCAAAGCTGTATGCCTCGAAAAGGAAAGATTACAGGAAACACTAGTATAAAACCTATGACAGGCACTACCAGCAGCACACGGTTCAAGCCTATCCGTGACTACAACCTTACTAGCAACAGGAGCAATATCAAAAGTCCTACCAGCCTCGTACGTCAGCAAAAGGAAGAGCTGGCCATCGCACACTATCTGCTATTGCTGGTTAATTCTGACTAATTTGTGCATCACAACATTCCACCTACATAGTACCCAAAATGTACACGCAGAGTTTTGGTACATACAATCTCTTATGAATCGATATTTCCAGAAATAAACTTAATCATAAACAGAGAAAGCAAAAAATGATGAATTAACACATCCAGGTACTGTCAGTTGTCCAAAGAAGTTTTTGTACACTTTTCTTCTGATTTCAATCAGTAATTATGAAATTAACAAGTAACTGAGACAATGATCCTCATCTCTCTGCTGTGGCTAAGGCAATGGTGGTACACCGATCAACTACATGTATCGGAACAAACACGGAAGAAACTGCCATGAAGACCAAGTCTCCTGTTCAAGTCCAGCAGCTAGATTCTGCACCCCAAACTTCCATCATTGAAATTATCAGCTTGGGTCCTGAACACTTGAAATGTGGACATTTAAATCTTCCACAACATTGCATGAACATTTTGAAAGTGGCGAGACGTCCATCCACTGGAACATCTGGTTACTCTTTAAACTCGAAGTTCCTCATCTGGTGTATCCTAGAAAAACATTGATCCTACTAGATGACAAGAAGTGGTGGTACCTCCTTATGTTATTCAATTGGCTAATCTAGGCTGCAATTTTCTTCAATAATAGTACATCAGGCAGCTATTAATAAGATAGCAAATCCTATGCACACGCAACAAGTAAGAGGTATATGACACTGTTCCTGTAATTCACAAAGGGGAGACAAATCCTTGATCCATTGTTGTTCGATTTTAATATGAATTCTCTTGCGCAAACCAGCCAACGCGCGTTTCGTCAGTGGGTGGTATCCCCATGACTTCTTCAGGGCTCTCCACCGGTGATAATTCCAACCCGGTAGGGTATCTATCAGTCTTTAACCTTGTATAAAAATTAGTTCCAATTCGGTAGTCTCAAATCAAGAAAATATCTGGTCCGAGCCTCTTAGCCTATAACTTTTGTTCCTTCGTAAAACACTCTCACTCTGAGTGCCCACTATATGAATTAAGGCGGCGGAGTAAGCCGTCTAGAACCAGACCATGGCGAGTGAACCAACACGTCCTGTAAAGACTCAGGATCTCTGTCAACCGGATACCACCCACTGACGAAACGCGCGTTGGCTGGTTTGCGCAAGAGAATTCATATTAAAATCGAATAACAATGGATCAAGGATTTGTCTCCCCTTTGTGAATTACAGGAACAGTGTTGTATACCTCTTACTTGTTGCGTGTGCATATGATTTGCTATCTTGTTCTGTTTTGGACCTCCGGGTCCTGTTTTGGTTTTTTTTTGGGATATTTCCCCCACCTTTTTGCATTGCATTTACTCTGTATAATCTAAATACTGATCACGTCATTTGGTTTAGCGCAGACATAACACGCCTGTTTTAATTAATGTCCCCTCCTCCTTTTTAGCCATGGCAGCTATTAATGTTTATAGATCTTCACAACCTATTTTTAAAAAATCTCAGTTGTGAATTAATAGTTTCCCTCCTTTAATGAGACTTTCTCCTCCTTGGGAGCTTAATGTTATCCTTTGTAAATGAATGTGTCCCCTTTTCAACCCGTTCATAATGCTAATTTAGAACACGTTTCCCGGAAGGCAGCCTTTCAAGTGGCTGTAACTTTTTCCCATAGTGTTAGAGAGATTCAGGCCCTATACTGTAAAAATAAAGTATAGAGTTTTCCACAAACATAAAGTTGTGATGAGGGCCCATCCCAATTTCCCTCATATAGTTGTATCTTATTTTTAGGTCTACCAAACTATTTCTGTTCTGAACTTTCTTTCAGAATTCCTCTTCTCTAGCAGAAAGGACTTTACATTCTCTTTATATTAAGAGAGTTTTAATATGTTATTTTAATAAAAATTAAGAACAATCAGACAGACGGGTCACCTATTTGTAAGCTATGATCCAGTTAGTTATGAAATGAACTAATTCAAACAGCCTGTTTTTCGGTGGATTGTTTCTTAGCTACACCTTTGCCATCAAAACTTTGTCTGGCAGACCTCTGGCATGTACAGCAAGAGGTAGAACTATAATGCAGCAGGACAGCAAGCAATAGGATTGTTTTTTTCTGCCATCGTGTTCTGTCTTGGAGTGCTCTGGTACTGGTGCACTACTGAAGCTAAAAAAGGTTATGCCGGGACAATGGAACATCAAGCAACAATACATGAGGAGATTTTGCGACCGTCTGGCGATTTGAAGCCAAATTGTGTGCAGAAACCCAGGATAAGGACTTTTAAGAATGATTTGTGTTGGGGATGGTATGGAGAATACTCCTTTTAAGTTTTGTCCCATCAGTAACAGGTTGCCGTGGTCAGTCCAGCTACAGGTCTGTAACCATTGCTTCCTGAGGAACCATGAAAAGTCCGCCTGTTCAGCCTGTAAAGCATGTTGGTGCAAAAAGACAATCCGGCAACGATGAGACACATTACAGGTTAGAATGCCCACTGCAAGGCGCTCCCGAGCAGCTGGCTGGACAGGGTGTTTAAAATGTAGAAGGAACTTACTCTGATGATGAAAGGGCCAGTAGTGCGAAGACCCATGGACAGTGGCGTCATGAATATCTCATCTGACAACTCCAGCTTGAGAGCATTCTTCTCAAGGACCCTCTATGGGAACCACACCCAGAGCTAAAACTAGGCCCAAGGTTTTACACAGACTGAGGATCTTCTGTCTGGAGTTCGACTTTGACTGGAACCTCTGCTCCACAGCAGGGGAAGACCCTGAGGGTCATGCCTTGATTTCTGAACCGTCTGTGAAAAAAGCCTCGACAGTTGGTGCCCGCCCTCTGTTCAAGAAGCCCCTTGATACTGAAAGTCGCCTTTGATTTGGATACTACTCAAGATCAAGAGACATTGCTGCTGCTTCAAACCTAGAGGATGAAAACCGGCTCAGTCCTCCTTGGAATGGAAATCGATTCTGAAGTCGACACAGAGAGCAGCCATGAACTTGACTTAGGGTGACACCCTCTCTGCTGAAGACACAGGTGACCAGCCTGATGTATGACTAAGGAGGATTTGCATCAACCCAATCGCCAGGCCATCTACTTGTATAGTCTCCAACAGTTTACCAAACACATGCCACAATTTACGCCATGCCTTTAAGAAGACAATTTCAGAGATGCCACGGGGCCTATCACATACCAAAGTAGCAGTCCAGGGAACCACCACCACCACCCACACTGTCACCATCAACTGCCCAGTCTAGTCACACAGACTCTTACCCGCAGCCCCCCTGCAACCTGTCAGACCCATGTAAGTACCCAATGTCCATGGATTATGGCACTGAACTTTGGCATGATTATAATGTTGAAATGGAGGAACTGGTCCAGGATCTTCCCAGCACTTAATAATTTTGAATGTGAATGGCAGGTGGGCCCTCAACGCCGCTCATACTGCCTCTCGAGAAACATATCACCTGTGAGAAAGGGCCTCTTTTGACATGGTTAGCCCCCATTTTTGCCTAGAAATTGATGTGGTTTCGATTGTTGGGCACAGGGTCCTTGCCAACAAGGTCCCCTGTGCCAATGCTTCTTCACTAAAAACGATTCCACAATTGGCCCTTCAGCCCCCCTGTAAGTCCCTAGTAAATGGTAACTGGGTACCTAGGGCATTGAGACTGGAGAGGGTCACCTAGGCCCTGCAAACTGCCACTGCAGCATGCATGGCCTGGTGCAGACAAAACGACAGTCTGCATGGCACACTGCCTGTGTGCCATGCCAACTAGCACTCCCTAAGGTATAGGGAAGTCACCCCTCTAGCAGGCCTTACCAGCATTAAGGCAGGGTGCATTATATCACAGGTGTGAGGATATCTGCATGAGCAGATATGCCCCTACAATATTAGGCAGATATGCCCCTACAATGCCAGGGAAGCCATAGCGAGTACATGATCTGGAAACTTGACAACTCAAGTTCCACAGCACCTTGATGGTACCAAACTACTCCTCTCACTAAACCCACCCTGCCAGTGTGAAATTTATTGAACCATGTACGCAGAGGGCACCACAGAGGTGCCCCTGAAAACCTACCAACCCTGCTGTGGTCACAGACTGGCTGTAGGCAGCCTGCCACTACCAGACATGTTTCTGGACCAATGAGTCGAGAGCCTCTGCTCTCTGGGAACAGAAGCAATACAAATCATGGGCGGAGGTGTCACACCTCCTCCCCCAGGATGGGCGCATTGCTCGAGAGGGAAGCTTCAAAGGCCTACTGCCTTTGTAATGCGACCTCCAGCCTCTGCTGCTAGCAGCAGATGGCAGCTCCCGGTTTACACCCCCACTTTGGGCGGGAAAAACTAGAATAGGTGTGCCCACCTCTGCCAACTCCACCTCTAAGGTGGGTAGGCGAAGTGGAGCACATCTTTCAGTCCCCGCCATCTTGAAGATGGGGAGACCCCTCCAATCGGGGATAGGGCAATGACCCCTCCCACAGGAGGGTGTCATAATTGAGGGTGTATTCACCCCAGGTAAGGTGCCCATTGGCCCTACCTGCTTCTCCTCTAAAACATCTCAAAATTTAGTATTTAGGTGGCTCCCTCGAACCGAGTTCCTGCCCACCTAAGAAGGACGGAAAAGATGACGTGCAGCGAAGCACGAAGAAGCCTACTGACTTGGCCCCAGCCCTTCCAGTCAGTCTCCAGCTTCAAAGACCCTGCAAAAGAGGACGACTCCTGTCCTACAGCCAGCGACTTCCAGACCAGAGGAAGACTGCCTGCTCTTTGACAAAGACCAGAACTCCTGAGGACTGCGGATCTGTCTCCAAGAAACCTACACAAAGGACTCCAGTGCCCGCCGGAACCGCAAGTCCTGCCCACTCTGCACCCGAAGCTTCCGGCCAGTGTCCAGGTGGCCCACCAATCTAGAACAGGTTCCCCTGCGATTCTGACCAAGTCCAGCGTTGGCTAACTCCTTTTGGGCTCCACGACGCCGCCTGCAGCCTGAATCCAGAGGCTACCCCGACTGGCTCCGTTAAGAAGAATCCGACGTCTAGGGACACCCCTGCACCCAAGCCCCTGGACCTTGGTGGGCTGAACCAACGGTGCTTCTACAACCCCCAACACCTCGACTTACCTCTGCTATCGCTGGTCTCCCTCCTACATCCTCCAGTGCGTCAACTGCAGCCTGTTTGTCCAAACCAATTTTCCCCTTGAAAAGCATTGGGTGCCAGATGCCGAATTTGCACCCTGCACCTGGCCACCCCTGTTCCTCTGGTGGTGTATGCTTGGTGCTGCCTTGTGCGCCTTTTTGCTCCAACCCCCAAAGCTTGGTCCCTGTAGCTGATCTACTTACCTGCAAGCAGCGTGGCTTCAAGCACCCCCAGTCTCTATTGAAACGTATTGGGCCCAGCTCCGAATTGGATCTCCGCACCCGGCCATCCCTGTGCTGCTGGTGGTGCAGACTTTGTGGT
Organism: Calotriton arnoldi; assembly: GCA_963921515.1. NCBI lineage: Eukaryota > Metazoa > Chordata > Amphibia > Caudata > Salamandridae > Calotriton > Calotriton arnoldi. The sequence continues at coordinate 122,596 of CAWUFW010011315.1, read as the reverse complement.
TACCTGGACCTTGCCATCTGCTGATCTTTAACCCTGAAGACTGGAACTGTAAGTTGGGTACCTACCCATGAAACCGCATTGTTGTTTTCCTCCATAGGATAACATTCAACTGTTTGAAAATTGCACAAAGTGTCGACTTTTAAAAGACTAATGTATTTTTTCTCAAAAACGTACTTGCCTTTTTGTGAAGATATTGGTCTTAAAATAAAACTCAAACAAAGCTTATTTTTATAAAATTGGTGTGGATCTCCTTTTTGAGTTGTGTCCCTTATTGTTCAATGTGTGTGCAATAAATGTCTTGCACTCCATTGGCTTAGGCCTAAGGCTGCTCGTCCACACCACCACCAATAGAGCACTTTGGATTTACATTGAGCCCTGTACACTTTTGGGGAATCTCTGGCCTCTATGCACGGTATTACCACCTAGTGGCACACCATGTACAGAGCCAGCTTCCTATATCACCAGCATCCTACATCACCAGCATCCTACTTCGCTGCTCACGTGTGGCGCAGAGTGTCCTGGTTCCAGCAAAAGGTACAACAGCACCCCATCAGCTTGTTCTTTGATGGGTGACACCTCTTTGGGAAACAAGAGGACTCCATGTTGGAGAAAATAAAGATAGGCACCGAGATGGCAAAAGCCATGGGAGCGCTCCAAAACGAGGCATCTCCAATAGACACATGTTGCAGCAAACACATCAGGCAATTCACATTGTCTGCTGGACTAGCTGCAACTGCCCTCTCAAAGTTATACGGCCAAGCCCCACACCATAGGGGATTTCTGGGGAAACAGCTGCAGTAAGTCCAGAAGCACCAAAAAACAACGGCACCTCTGCCTCCAATAAGTGATCTTCCACACATTCCCCTTGACCACTCAACACTGGTTAGGTCACGCATCATGGTATACCTTACCCAGTGGGAAGATGTTTCCTCAGACCAGTTGATGCTCAGTTATCGACCAAGGCTACTGCCCGAAATTTCACAACACACCCCCTAATATAACTCCCCACCGATACAGGATTAGCCAAGACCACCTAGTGTACTTCTGGAATAAGTGCAGGCACTATTCCAGCAAGCATTGACAATGCCAGTAGGTCTGGGTTTACAGGAAAGTTGTATGATAATGTGAAGCATTACAAGTAAATAGCATGGAAACAGATAAGTATTTGTGTGCAAGGTAGAACTGTAAAATAATATTAGTGTAGGTTAAAAGGTCGGGTGTGAGTTGCACTATCAAGCCAGACCTAAAAATCCATGTAGGTTAATGGCTACCGTCCTCACATGAATGCTGTTGCAAGAGAAAAACCTAAATCTAAGACACTTTAATAGCATTCCAGTGTCGTTAAAGTTCAAGTTTGGGCAGCTGGATAAACAAAATGAGCACATCTGTGTGGAGGGCAAGTACTATTTTTGTGGATGTATACAATTTCTGTCCAATCAAAACATGTAATCCTGGCTCCCATCATGTAGGCGGAGCCAAAGCCCCTCTCTAGTGATGATCACATAATTGTTTCGCAACAGCTGCGCTGTCAAACCAGACCATAAAAAGAAGCTATCAAACTGGCCCGTCCTCACCAGCGAGGGCAAGGAATCTATTACCTCTACTTTCTGATTCTCAGGAAAGTCGGGACGTTGTGCTCAAAACTCTTCTGATCTTGCACGTCAAGATTACAACTCTTGCAAGATATCATTCCCCCTGCTCTGCAGCCAGGACTAAATGGTGAGCTTCAGTCTCGAGGATGCCTACTTCCTCATTCCCATCCAGCCAGCTCACTGCATTTTCCAAGGTTTTTGGTAAGTGGAGTTCATTATCTAGTCAACGTCCTGCCCTTTGTTGTCACAATAACTGCTTGAGTGTTTAGCAATTGTCAAGCAATTGTAGTCCTGCATCTTCAGGGCATACCTTGATGACTAGTTGGTAAAGAACAGCAGCTTAGTGCAACACTTTGCTCACACTCAACAAGGCATGTCTCCCCTCCACACTTTTTGGTTCATTGCCAATGCCGAGAAACTGTTACCCTTGTTCCCACCAAACACTACTGTTCTTGCGATCCATATTCAATACAGTGACCGACAAAGCTTACTCCAGCAATGAGAGTCCCTAATGCTTGATTGCAGATGTGCCCTCTTCAACAGTGCTTGCGAGAAAGCAGTCACAAGCAACTGGTCAATGGAAAGATCTAATGTTAGTAGAGCTAAATGGTCAGCATAAACTGCAATGGGGTAACAACAAAAACGTGTTACTGGCCTGGTCTTTCCTTGACCCCTAAACCATCTCCACCCCCAAACCCCTCCCCTATGCCACTAACCCTCAGAGTTCTCCCTTATGGGATGAGGAGCTCACATGGACCAGCTCCTCTGAATCTAGGGTCAGTGCTCTCAGCTGCACGTCACCTGCACATTACTTTTTTGCAACAAGATTGCTAATTTGCACAGACATGACCATCCTAAACTAATTACATTAACAGTTTGGGGCTCGTACTCGCCACAACTGTCCATGTTAAAGCAGACCATTTCGCAGTAACACTTGCTAAGAGAGTACAGCAACTTTGGGGACCCGCAGAGCAGGACGCACCAACAAACACTCAAAAGTGAAGTAAATATCCAGATGCTGCAACAATAGTTCCATTAATGGGGACCCCACTGGTAGATCTGTCAAATATTGATAATATAAAATGAAAAAAGCTTCGTCCTCAGGTACGCACACCCACAGTCCATGTGCAGTGCTCTATGGATCACTTGCTAAGGGAGATTTGCTTACACTTTCCCCCCTACTACCTCTCATTGCATACATTGTGAGGATGTTGCGCTAGGAAACCACGATGTTCTACTTCCATAGCTCTGACCTGGGCTAAGCAGCTGTGGTACTGGCTACAAGAAATGTCCGTCTTTTTTAAAAAAAAGCTACCATTGCACTCAGATTTCCTCACATAGCATTAGGGTCATCTCCTTTACCCCAACCTCAGCACTCTAAAACTTGCAGTTTGGCACCTTAAGTCTTACAGTTTGGCTAGCCCTAGCTTCCTGAGACGTTTCTGCAAATCCTTAAACAAGCTCGAAAGCCAACTATATGGGTAAATTGAGCAGTTAAATTGAAAAGATTTATACCTTACTGTAATATTCTTCACAAACCGCCCTCAGATGCCAAATTACAAGATATCATCTGTTATATGTTGCACCTACAAATGGCAAGACTAGTCTGACAGAAATAATTACTGGTGCACTGTGGTCAGCCAGCTGAGCAACAGTAGTTGGCTGGAGAAAGACAGCAAGATAGCAACATTTCTAATTCGTTCTTGTGACATTTGTAATACTGTATAGTCATCAATCATTTTTACTTCAATGTTGCTAGAATGGCATTTCTAAGAGCTTCCAAGCCAGACTCGTTAAAAGTAGATTTTTTAAAAGAAGTGGATTATTGAAATTTGCAGACTAATTCAGTAGTTGTGCTATAGTTTCACTGAAAACATGGCAGTTTTATTTGCTCTCCTATTAGAAATGTATTTAGGTACACCTCACCAGTTTAAGTCAGACCATTTTGCAACTTGGACTTCTTGCTATAGGACTCGACTCACTAACACTTGATGTAACTAATGTCAGATTAATATTGTAAATGCTAAAAATGATTTAATTTGGCAGTCCAAGTCTAAAGCCTTGCCTGCGCTGTATCAGTCCAGTTGTGGGGGTCAGGTCCCACCCATAGTGTTATGTGCTATAGTTTCTATTCGTTACCAGTACAATGCATTTTTCTTAGCTTTTTTTAAATGCCCATTGTGATGGATAGTGAATTTCTATTGTGCCTAAATCGGAAGGAAAATAAGCACTGCACATTTTAGTGAGTTTTGGCTGATATAGAGCAAAGAAGCCAATCAGCAGTGCAAGCTTATTCACATTTTCTGGATTATACAGAAGGCCTTCTCATGGTAATAGAAAGGTAGTTAGGTTAATTTAACTAATGACATCACTTCTTAGGGCAGTTTATTACCCTGAAATAACTGACTCTCGATTGAATTTTTCAGGACTGCACTAGTACATTGCCCTCTACAGTCCAGCAAAGATCTGAAGGAAAGATTACAAGACTTTAGTTAATTCATTAATTCTATTGTAGGTTCTGAACTGTAGGTGATTAGATCTATTTAAAAAAAAAAAAAAAAGCTCTTGCTCGTCTCTACATTACAAACCCACCACATATGTTGACACTGTAGATGTCTTGCTAGGAGGGTTGTAGGTTGTCAGACTAAAAGTTAAAGGGAGAGTGACTTGCATACTGAGATTTTTTTCATTCTACATGCTGTCAGTCTGAACAGCTGTTGACCCGGGAGGCTTCATGACACGCTAATCAAGAATAGATTTCCATTTTTATAAATAAAACAGTTAGGGAAACTGAGTATTTTGAATTCATGTTTAAAAAATGTAAGTAAAAATAAATTACATCCAGTTAAAAATGAAAACTGTAAACAGGCAGAGAAGGTCACGCTGTAAATCTATAGTCAGGGAGCAAGTTGCATCCTGATTTTCAGAGGTAAGTACTGTTTCTATTCTAGGGGTCAGAAGAATCTGCCAGAACAACCCCATTCTTCTACAAATGGTTTTGTTATGATTTCACATCCTACGTTTATTAACTTGACCAAATTTTACACTTTCTTAATACTAAATTTCTTTAACCGTAGAATGCATGGTTCCGCAAATCCCGCTTCAAGGGTGGAAAAGGAAAGAAGCTGAATGTCGGAGGAGGTGGTCTGGGCTATAGAGAGCGACCAGGACTTGGGGCTGACACATCTGTAAGTACAAGGGAACTATGTTACAATGGGGCTGTCTTCTGATTTTTGTATCAAGCTCTAACCTCTTTGAAAGAGACCATTTTTTCTCCCACAGCCAATCTATACTGAGGGCTCAGACAATAGTTGAATACTGACCTAAGTCTGGAGAGAACTAATCTCTGGAAACTCTGTAATATCTACTTGGTTTCTAAGGCAGACAGTCTGGAAACGACTCCGGTAGTTGGCGAGATGAAGCAGTGACGATTCATCATGTGGGTGCAGTTGTATCTTGGAGTCTCCGTGGGCCATTTTCCACCTGCATTCCCTCTTGCTCTCTTCCCCAGATTTTGTTATCCCAATTGTAGGATAGTGCCCATTTTTGCATTGGTTATCCCCTAACATTTTGCCAGATAACTGATGCCAACTTGACTGAGTTTGTGCTGGGATCCTGCTAACTGGGCCCCAGCACCTGTGTTCTTTCCCAAAACTGTATCTTGTACCCACAATTGGCACAACTCTGGGACACATGCAAGTCCCTTGTAAAAGGTACCCCTGGTACCAAGGGCCTTGTGACCAGAGAAGGACTCCGAGGGCTGCAGCATGTTTTTATATTGCTACCCTCCGAGATCCCTCACCTTAACACCCCCACCCTGCCATGGCAGGCTGCGTGTTTTGATGCAGGCCCGAATGAAGAGTCGACATGGCACACATGCCTGTGTGCCATGTCCACCAACACTGCCTGTGGTATTGGTAAGTCATCCTTCTAGCAGGCCTTACAGCTCTAAAGGCAGGGTGCACCATACCCAGGTGAGGGCATAACTGCAAGAGCAATATTCCCCTACAGGGTATGTGCCAACCACAGACCGTGTAAGTGAAATCTGGAAAGTTTGGTGCCAAACTTCCCAGCACATTAAATCCACACTGATTCCAGTGTGAGATTTAATGAAGAATGCACTCAGTGGGCATCTTAGAGATGCCCCCTGAAAAACAGGCGTGGTTCCTGACTGGCTCCCAGCCATCTGCCACCACCAGACAGGTTTCTGGACCCCTGTTAGAGAGCTTCTGCCCTCTGGGTCTGGATACAAAGCACATCCTGGGCAGTGGTGTCATGCCTCTTCCCCTAGTATGGGTAGGGCCCTCAAAGAGGGAGCTTCAAAGGCCTGCCACCTTTGTTGGCTGTCCCCAGCCTTTTGCTACTATCAGCAACTGGCTCTCATTGGTTCTGGCCCCCATTTTGGGCGCAAGAACCGGCGGAAAAACCTAGCCAGGAAAAGCGGTGTGCCCAACTTTGCCAACCCCACCCTCAGGTGGGAGAGGTGAAGTGAGGGCCACCTCTCAGTCCCCACTTGTAGGAAAGTGGGTTTCTGTTGCAGTCACCCCCCCACTTTTTGCCAGACTACTGATGCACTTTGACTTGATGTGCCCTGGGTCCCTGCCAATCGGGTTCCCAGGGCCTGTGTCCTTTCCCCAAAACTAACCCAATTGGCATCTCTGGCCACAGGTCAGCCCCTGGTAAATGGTACTACAGGTACCCAGGGCACTGTGACCAGGGAAGACCTCTAAGGGCTGCAGCACTTATTGTGCCACCCTTAGAGGCCCTGTACCTTTGCGCACACACACACTGCCTTTGCAGGCTGCGTGTTTTGGTGCAGAACAAAGTGAAGAGTCGACATGGCACACATCCCTGTTGGGCAATGCCTACAAACCACTGCCCTGGCATAGATCAGTCACCCCTCTAGCTGGGTGCACTATACCAGTGGTGAGGGTACAGGTGCATGAGCCCTGTACCTCTACAGTGTCTAAGTCCATTCTTAGACATTGTAAGTGCAGTGCTGCCATTAAGAGTATATGGTGCTGGGAGTTTGTCATTACGAACTCCACAGCACCATAATGGCTACACTGAAAACTGAGAAGTTTGGTATCAAACTTCTCAGCACATGAAACCCACACGGATGCCAGTGTGCGATTTAATGAAAAATGCACACAGAGGGCATCTTAGAGATGCCCCCTGAAAACTAACCCACCTCTAGTGTCCAGGCCAAGTGGCGGCTGTCAGCTGCCAACACCAGACATGTTTCTGGACCCCTGGGTCGAGAGCCTGCTGCCAAGCCTCCTCCCCCAGGATGGGCAGGGTTCACGAAGGGGAAGCTTCAAAGGGTTGCCGCCTTTGTGAGCTTCCCCAGGCCACTTTCTGCTCTCAGCAACTGGTCCCCACTGGTTCTGACCCCCACTTTGGGCGGGAGAACCGGCGGGAAAAACAAGTGAGGAAGAGAGGTATGCCCACCTCTGCCAACTCCACCCCTCAGGTGGGGGAGGCGAGGTGAGGCACAACTCAGTCCACGCCATCTTGAAGATGGGGGGACTCAGCCAACCGGGGACAGGCTCATGCCCCCCTCCCACTGTAGGGTGGCAAAATAGGGGGTGTACCCACCCAAGGGAAGGGACCCATTGGTCCCTGCCTTTTACCTACCTGTAACGCCCCTAAATCTAGTATTTAGGGGCACCCCTGAACCTTGCTTCCTCAGACAAGAACCTGCAACAAGAAGTAGAAGAAGGACCGAACAGCCGTGCAGCAGCTAACAAGAGGAAGGCGCCCACTGACTTGGCCCCAGCCCTACCGGCCTGTCTCCCCCTCGAACCTGCTCCTGCGAAATCCCGGTGTGTCCTGCAGCCAGCAACCTCAAAAACCCCAGAGTACCTGCCTGCCTTCAACTACAAAGACTCTGTCTCCCGTGAACACCGGATTTGTTCATCTGCAACCTCTGGCTCCGGCCAGACACCGTGGATCCGCCCCACTCTGCACCCGCCGTCCACGGCCCGAGCTCGAGTGGGCAAACTCCATGAAGAGGTCACCCCGGCGATCCTGCCCCGAGATCCGGCGACCCCTGACCTGCCTCAAGCCTCCAGCCAACGCCTGCAGCCTAAATCCAGAAGGCCCCCCTAACCGCGACCAGGAGCTGGTAAGAAGATCCGACCCCAGAAGGCACCCCTGCACCCGACGCCCCACGGCCTTGTGTGCCCAAACCGACGGTGCCTAACCAACCCCTAACTTCCCAACTTACCTCTCAAAGTGGTGGTCGCACCCAGAAGACCTTCGTCCCCGAGCCTGCAGTGCCTTTGCAAACCGGAGGTTCCCCATTGAAACCAACAGGGCGCCCGACGTCGAAACAGCACCCTGCACCCGGCCGCCCTAGTGCCGCTGAGGGTGCACCTTTGGTGCTACTTTGTTTCCCCATTTGCCCTGAGCTAAAGTCCAGGAGCTTTGCTCCCACAACCCAGTGGCCTGCTTGCCAGCAGCAACCAACCGGAGGCCCCCTATCCCCCATTGGATAACATTGGGCCTCAGCACTCTGCACCTGGCCGCCCTAGTGCCGCTGAGGGTGTAACGAGAGTGCATCCTTGACCCTGGGGGAACCCTTATTCTAACCCCAGAAGCCCAACTCCAAAGACTGATTACTTACCTGGTAACCATTAACTTCATTTCTCTCCATAGGAACCTATTGACTGTTTTTCTCTGAAAAATGTTCTAAGTGTGGAGTTGATTTGTATGGAAACCTGAAAAATAACAATTGTGAAAAACTGATTTTACTTACCTTTTCTCTACGAAATGTCCCAGTGCGATATCTAGGCATATCACACTGAGTAGAAAAAGTAATCTCAAAAGTAACTTACCTGTAATTTTCATTGCAAAATCGATACAAAGTATAACTTACAACATTTCACAGTATTGCATTACCAGTAATTCAAATTGTAACCATTTCAAAGTACATTTACAATTGCATTTCAAACTGTATATTTACTGGAAAATAAAATAACTAAAAGAATATTTTTATACAAAAACAATTGGTCTTAAGTTCAGTCTTTGAGTGTGTGAATTCATTTGCTGACTGAGTGTGTACAACAAATGCTTAACACTGTCTTCTGATACTGCCTTACTGCTCGACCACACTACCACAAATAGTGAGGCGCTATCTAACTTTACCTCTGCCTACCTTTGGGGATCCACTGGACTCTGTGCACACTATACCTCACTTTGGTATAGTATATACAGAGCCAGCTTCCTACACCACTATCTTGGAGATTAGGGTGGGGGGTCCAATCAGGAAGAGGCCTATGCCACCCTCCCACTGGAGGGTGGCATACTAGGGGGTGTAGAAACCCCACGGAAGGGACCCATTGTGAGAAAGTGCCATCTTTCTTGCATGGTATGCCCCCACTTTTTTCTGAATTGCTGATGTGCTTTGACTGAGTGTGCCCTGGGCTCCTGCCAACCAGGTACCCAGGGCCTGTGTTCCTTCCCTAAAACTGCATTGATACCTACACCCAATTGGCATCCCTGGCCACAGGTCAGCCCCTGGTAAATGGTACCATGGGTACCCAGGGCACTGTGACCAGGGAAGGCCCCTAAGGGCTGCAGCACTTGTTGTGCCACCCTTAGGGACCCTGTACCTTTACACACACACACTGCCTTTGCAGGCTGCGTGTCTTGGTGCAGAACAAAAGTGAAGAGTCGACATGGCACACATCCCTGTGTGCCACGCCTACAAGCCACTGCCCTGGCCTAGGTCAGCCACCCCTCTAGCTGGGTGCACTATGCCAGTGGTGAGGGCATAGAGGCATGAGCCCTGTGCCCCTACAGTGCCCACGTCCATTCTTGGGCATTGTAAGTGCAGTGCTGCCATTAAGAGTATATGGTGCTGGGAGTCTGTCATTACGAACTCCACAGCACCATAATGGCCCCACTGAAAACTAAGAAGTTTGGTATCAAACTTCTCAGCACATTAAACCCCCACTGATGCCAGTGTGGGATTTAATGTAAACGCACTCCAGAGGGCATCTTAGAGATGCCCCCTGAAACCAACCCGACCTCCAGTGTCCGGACTGAGTGGCTGCCCAGGCTGCCACCACCAGACATGTTTCTGGACCCCTGGGTCGAGAGCCTCTGCTCTCAGGGGCCTGAAACAATGCGCATCCTGGGGCGAGGTGCCAAAGCCTCCTCCCCCAGGATGGGCAGGGGGAGCTTCAAAGGCCTGCCGCCTTTTGAGCTTCCCCAGACCATTTGCTGCTTCCAGCAAACTGGTCCCCACTGGTTCTACCCCCACTTCTGGCGGGAGAACCGGCGGGAAAACCAGAGGCAGGAAATGGGTTGTGCCCACCTCTGCCAACTCCACCCCTAAGGTGGGGGAGGCGAGGTGAAGCACAAACTCGAGTCCCCGCCATCTTGAGGATGGGGGGACCCAGCCAACCAGGGACAGGCTCCTGCCCCCTCCCACTGGAGAGGAGCAGAATAGGGGTGTACCCACCCCAGGAAGGGACCCATTGGTCCCTGCCCTTACCTACCTGTAACCACCCCTAAATTTAGTATTTAGGGGCTCCCTGAACCTTCCTTCCTCAGTTCCCAAATCCGAAAACAAGAAGAGAAGACGAAGCAAGAAGACCAGCCGTGCAGCTGCTAACAAGGAGGCGACGACATCTGACTTGGCCCCAGCCATACCGGCCTGTCGACCTCTGAACCTGCTCCTGCGGAACCCCGGCCTCAGCAACCTCAAAAACCCCGGAGGACCTGACTTCTGTGCCACAGCCTTCAACCCAGGGACTCCCACGAGCAGTGGTACTGCCCAGAAGAACAAACTACAAAAGACCCAGCCCTGGCACGGAACCGCGAAACCTGCAGCCTCTGCACCCGCCGAGCCCGGCCTGTGCCTGAGTGAACCAAGACTCTGAGGACGTCCCCCGGCGATTCTGACCTGGAATCCAGTGCCCAAGGACCCTCCTCGACGACCCAGACGACGCCTGCAGCCTCAGGACAAGGGACCCCTCCAACCGCGACCAGCAGGGGGTAAGATTTCCCGACCTCAAAAGACACCCCTGCACCCGGCGCCCACGGCCCCCTGTGCCCAACTCCTGGGTGTCTACCTATCCTCCAAGACCCCAACTTACCTCCCGAAGTGTTGGTCGCCCCTGAAGAGTCACCGTCCCCGAGCCTGCAGCCTTTTTTCACCGTCCAAGATCTCCATTGGTTAACATTGAGCGCCCGACGGCTCGAAAGCACCCTGCACCCAGCCGCCCGAGTGCCCCTGGAAGTGCAACCTCTACTCTAACCTACTTCCCCATTTGCCCTGAGCAAGTGACCAGGAGCCCAGCTCCCACAGCCGCGTGGTCTGCTTGCCAGCAGCCACCAACCCGAGGCCCCTGCCTGCCATAGGATAACATTGGGCCTACTCACTCTGCACCCGGCCGCCCCTGTGCCGCTGAGGGTGTAACAACTGTACTTACCTGATACTGGGGGACCCCTGAGTCTATGCCCAGAACCTTAACTCTGCCAGTCGAGTACTTACCCAAAGACCGATAACTCACTTTTCTTCCATAGGGTAACACTGACTGGCTCCCACCTGGAATTTCTTCTAAGTGTGGAGATTTGAAACTTTAAAATATTCACCTAAAATCAACCGAGTCACAAAAACGAAAATACTCACCTGGCATTAGAAGAGGCCCCAGTGCCGGACCGGGGTGCCCAAAACTGGCCCTAAAAAGTAATCACCACGTTACTTACCGCTAACTCCATTTTCTTCCATAGGGATCCATTGACTGGTTTTCTGTGAAATTTCTTCTAAGTGTCTACTTTTGAAATACTAAAATATTGTTTAAAAATCACAACAGTAACAAATTCCGAACTACTCACCTGCTATCAGGAGAGACGTCAGTACTGCCTCTTTTAGCCAAGTACCAACCATGAAAAGTAATTTTTACCGTACTTACCAGTAACTCGAAATTCCTCTCATAGGATATCATTGCCTGCTTTTGTTGAAAAAGTTTCTAAGTGTCGATTTCTGCATTTTACAAATATTCTTTAAAAATCGTGCCAACGATACAAACGTAATTACTTGCCTGTTTTAGATAGATACCCCAGTGCTGAACCATAGAACCCAGCACTGGATTACAAAAGTAACGTAAACCCACTTTGCTTACAAACTGCATTTCCTTCCATAGGATAACATTGGTAGTTTTGCCCAGAAAAGTTTCTAAGTGTCAACTTTTGAAATACAGTAATATTTCTCAAAAATCACTACATTAACCAAAACGCTTTTTCTTACCTGTTTACAGGAAGTGTCCCAGGACTGAATCCAGGATCCAGTCCAGTGGTTAGAAAAGTAATCTACAAAGTAATTAATTGTAATTAATCATAATTTTCCATTAAGCTCAAGGTTGCATTGTATTTGACCCTGTGTTGCCTCTTGCACCAACTGTGATTATTACCATCAAAAAGTCTATTGCCTATTTGTAAGGTGGTTAACCAAAGCATCTCATACTGAGAAAGTATATTTTTATCCTATTGTTGGTTCTAAAATAAAACAAGCATATATTTTTTTTATATACAAACCATTGGCCTAGAGTTCAGTTCTTGAGTGTGAGGCTTCATTTGCTGACTGAGTGTACAACAAATGCTTTACACTGACCTCTGATACTGCCTTACTGCTCGACCAAGCTACCACTTTAGAGAGTAAGGTTATATCTAACTTTAGCCTCTGCCAAACCTCTGGGGACTGGGGACTCTGTGCACACTGAACCTTACTTTGGTGCAGTATATACAGAGCCACTTTCCTACATTGGTGGATCAGCGGTGGGATACAAACTTGCATTTGTTGGACTACTTGGTTACCATCTGATCACACGACAGAACTCTTAAATTGCCTTTAGAATTCTGATTTTTTTTTAAATTGGCATTTAAAACAAATTTTTTTACCAAATTACTAAGTCTTGTTAGGGCCTTGCTTAAGTCCCTTTAGCATCTTAGAAAATAAAAAGTCACTATAGTCAAGGGTAGAGGGGTTAGAACTCTTTGTTAAAATGTCTCAAGACAAGAACCCAGCTATTAGTGAAGATAATAATGACATACAGGAACTGGTTGAGGAGCTCGACCTCACCCCTTATCTTCACTTGTCTTTCAAAGAGATAAGGTCCTTATGCAAACTTAAAGATATACCAATGGGCCAGCATCCAACCAAACAAGGGCTCCAGGAGCTCCTGGCTGAGTATGCTAAGGCCCACCCCTCTGAGCATGGGGATGACCCAGCAGAGGAGGAAAGGAGGGAGGAGGATGGGGATGGTAACCCACCTCCACCACTGCCTAGGGAAGATAGGGTCCCTGCACCCTTACCCCCAAGAATAGACCTCTGGGGACCTAGAGGCCACATAGGTGGTTCAGGTCTCAGAGAGGACCCTGAGGACAGCCTCAGGGAAGAGGACAACTTTTAGCAAAGTTGGCCAAAAGACTGGACCTAGAGACCAGACTCCTGGCTCTAGAGAAGGAAAGAAAAGAGATGGGTTTAGCACCCATCAATGGTGGCAGCAATACCAATAATAAGGATAAGGAGGAATCCTATGATCCTAAAATCCCCAAAGGGATTGTCCCTAAATATGAGGAGGGTGATGACATCACCAAATGGTTCACAGCCTTTGAGAGGGCTTGTGAAATAAGAAGGGTGAAGAAACCTCTCTGGGGGGCACTCCTGTGGGAACTGTTCTCTGGTAACTGCAGAGACAGGCTTCTGACCCTCTCTGGGCCAGATGCAGGGTCCTATGACCTCATGAGGAAGACTCTGATTGAGGGATTTGGATTCACTACTGAGGAGTATAGAATTAGATTCAGGGGGCTCAAAAACCCAGACCCAGTCCTGGATTGACTTCGTGGACTTCTCAGTAAAGACACTGGATGGGTGGTTAGCTGGACATGGTGTGCAGGATTTTACTGGATTGTACAATTTGTTCATGAAGGAACATATATTAAGTAACTGCACAAATGAAAAGTTGCATCAGCATTTGGTAGACCTAGGTCTAATTTCTCCCCAAGAATTGGGAAAGAAGGCAGACCACTGGGTCAAGACTAGGGTGACAAGGACAACCACTGGGGGTGACCAAAAGAAGGTGGTCACCAAACCTCCCCAGGGGAAAGGTGGTGAGAATCCCCAAGATAAGAAGTCTGAGTCTTCCAAAGGGCCCCAAAAACCTGTTCTGGGGGTGGGTCCCAAACTACTCCCTATGTGCCTCAACCCTATAGGGGGAAGAACTTTGATCCCTTAAAGGCCTGGTGTAATAACTGTAAGAAGTTAGGACACCTAACTGTAGATAAATCTTGCCCCCACAACAAAGCCCCTAAGGCACCCAGTACAGCTACTCCTGGGGCAGCAAGTCTACAGATGGGATCAGAAGAGTGCCCTGAGCAAATCTGGGGACACACTCAGGCGAGTCTAGTCTCACTAGGGGAAGTGGAGTTTGCCACTGTAGCTGTGTGGCCACCCAACTTGAAGAAATATTTACAATACCCCTGGGTGAATGGAACTAGGGTAGAAACTCTGAGGGATACAGGTGCCAGTGTCACTATGGTGAGGGACACACTGGTTTCCCCTGAGCAATACTTGATTGGGAAAACTTACCCAGTCACCAATGCTGACAGTGTCACCACTAGTCATCCCATGGCCATGGTGACATTAGGCTGGGGGGGTTACTGGCCTGAAGCAGGTAGTGATCTCTCAGAAGTTACCAGCTGCATGTCTGCTAGGAAATGATCTGGAAACCTCAGCCTGGGCAGAGGTGGAGCTAAAGGCCCATGCAGCCATGCTGGGCATCCCTGAATTGGTGTGTGTAAAAACAAGAGCACAGAGCAAAAGGCAGGGTGAAGAAATAGTGTTGGAGCCTGAAATGATGGCCCAACCTGCCAAGAGAAAAGGAAAGAAGACTGGGGGACCAGCTTCTACACAGCCACAAGAGCAGGACCCCTCTCCTCAGGGAGAGAACCTGGAAACCCCAGAGGGAACTGAGCCCCTGGAGCTTGACCCTTACCAGGTTGAACTCTTGGGCCCAGGGGGACCCTCTAGGGAAGAGCTGTGCCAAGGACAGCAAGACTGTCCCACTCTTGACAGCCTGAGGCAGCAAGCTGTTTCAGAAGCCAAGGGAGATGTCAGTGGTACCCACAGAGTCTATTGGGAAGAGGGATTACTGTACACTGAGGCAAAAGACCCCAATCCTGGAGCCACCAGGAGAGTGGTAGTGCCCCAGAAGTACAGGGAGTTCCTCCTAACTTTGGCTCATGACATCCCCTAGCTGGACATCTGGGCCAAACCAAAACTTGGGAAAGGCTAGTTAGCCACTTCTACTGGCCCCAGATGCACCAAAAGGTGAAGGAGTTTGTCAGCTCCTGTGTTACCTGTCAAGCCAGTGGCAAGACAGGTGGCCATCCAAAGGCCCCCTGATACCACTACCTGTGGTGGGGGTTCCCTTTGAAAGGGTAGGTGTGGACATAGTGGGTCCACTGGAACCTCCCACAGCCTCAGGGAACAAATTCATACTGGTGGTAGTGGATCATGCCACTAGGTATCCTGAGGCTATTCCCCTTAGGACTACTACAGCTCCTGCAGTAGCCAAAGCCCTCATTGGTGTCTTCACCAGGGTAGGGTTTCCTAAGGAGGTGGTTTCAGACGGAGGTTCCAACTTCATGTCTGCTTACCTGACCCACATGTGGAAGGAGTGTGGGGTGCAGTACAAGTTTACTACACCCTACCATCCACAAACCAATGGCCTTGTTGAGAGGTTCAACAAGACATTGAAAGGCATGATCATGGGGCTCCCTGAAAAACTCAAAAGGAGATGGGATGTCCTACTACCATGCCTGCTTTTCGCTTACAGAGAAGTGCCACAGAAGGGAGTAGGTTTCTCACCCTTTGAACTTCTGTTTGGCCATCCTGTGAGGGGACCACTCTGTCTTGTGAAGGAGGGCTGGGAGAGACCTCTCCAAGAACCCAAACAAGACATAGTGGACTATGTGCTTGGCCTAAGGTCCAGAATGGCTGAGTACATGGAAAAGGCATCCAAGAATCTTGAGGCCAGCCAGGAGCTTCAGAAGCACTGGTATGACCAAAAAGCTGCACTGGTTGAATTCCAACCTGGGCAGCAGGTATGGGTTTTGGAGCCAGTGGCACCAAGGGCACTCCAGGACAGATGGAGTGGCCCTTACCCTATCCTAGAGAGAAAGAGTGAGGTCACCTACTTGGTTGACCTGGGCACAAGCAGGACACCCAAAAAGGTTATCCATGTGAACCGCCTAAAACTCTACAATGACAGGGCTGACATCACCATGCTGATGGTGACAGATGAGGAACAGGAAGCTGACAGTGAACCTCTCCCTGATCTCCTCTCCCACAGCCCAAAAGATGGGTCAGTAGATGGAGTTGTCTTTTCAGACACCCTCACTGCCCAACAGCAGACTGACTGCAAGCAAGTCTTGCAGCAGTATGCTGGACTCTTTTCCTTGACCCCTGGTCTGACAAACTGGTGTACCCATGATGTGGACACTGGTGACAGTGCACCTGTCAAAAACAAGATCTATCGTCAGTCAGACCAAGTTAAGGAAAGCATCAGAGCTGAAGTCAGCAAGATGCTGGAGCTAGGGGTTATTGAGCCCTCTGAGAGCCCCTGGGCTAGCCCAGTGGTTCTGGTCCCCAAACCTCATCAACAGGGTGAAAAGAGAGAGATGAGGTTTTGTGTGGACTATAGAGGTCTCAACTCTGTCACCAAGACAGATGCACACCCTATCCCAAGAGCTGATGAACTGATAGACAGATTGGGTGCAGCCAAATACCTGAGTACCTTTGACTTAACTGCAGGGTACTGGCAGATTGGCATGGCCCCAGGAGCCAAAGAGAAAACCGCATTCTCCACACCTGATGGGCATTTTCAGTTCACTGTTATGCCCTTTGGTTTAAAGAATGCCCCTGCCACCTTCCAGAGGTTGGTGAATCAAGTCCTTGCTGGGTTGGAGTCCTTTAGTGCAGCCTATCTTGATGATATTGCTGTCTTCAGTTCCACCTGGCAGGATCACCTGATCCACCTTGGGAAGGTGTTAAAGGCTCTGCAAACTGCAGGCCTATCTATCAAGGCATCCAAATGCCAGATAGGGCAGGGCACTGTGGTGTACTTGGGCCACCTGGTTGGTGGAGGCCAGGTACAACCCTTACAGCCCAAGATCCAGGCCATCCTGGACTGGGCAGCTCCAACAACTCAGACCCAAGTCAGGGCATTCCTTGGCTTGACTGGGTACTACAGGAGGTTTGTGAAGGGATATGGGTCCATTGTGACTCCCCTCACAGAACTCACCTCCAAGAAGATGCCAAAGAAAGTAAACTGGACAGTCTGTTGCCAAAAGGCTTTTGACACTCTGAAAGAAGCAATGTGCTCAGCACCAATTCTAAAAGCACCAGATTATGCCAAGCAGTTCATTGTGCAAACTGATGCCTCTGAGCTGGGGATAGGAGCGGTCCTATCCCAGACCAATGATGAAGGCCAAGACCAACCTGTTGCTTTTATAAGCAGAAGGCTTCTCCCCAGGGAGCAGCGTTGGAGTGCCATTGAGAGGGAGGCCTTTGCTGTGGTTTGGTCCCTGAAGAAGCTGAGGCCCTACCTGTTTGGGACTCACTTCCTAGTTCAAACTGACCACAGACCTCTCAGGTGGCTAATGCAAATGAAAGGAGAAAATCCAAAACTGTTGAGGTGGTCCATCTCCCTCCAGGGAATGGACTTTGAAGTGGAACACAGACCTGGCACTGCCCATGCCAATGCAGATGGCCTTTCCAGGTTCTTCCACTTAGACAATGAAGACTCCATAGGGCAAGGTTAGTCTCATCATCTTTCGTTTGGGGGGGGGGGGGGTTGTGGGAGAAAGTGCCATCTTTCTTGCATGGTATGCCCCCACTTTTTTCTGAATTGCTGATGTGCTTTGACTGAGTGTGCCCTGGGCTCCTGCCAACCAGGTACCCAGGGCCTGTGTTCCTTCCCTAAAACTGCATTGATACCTACACCCAATTGGCATCCTTGGCCACAGGTCAGCCCCTGGTAAATGGTACCATGGGTACCCAGGGCACTGTGACCAGGGAAGGCCCCTAAGGGCTGCAGCACTTGTTGTGCCACCCTTAGGGACCCTGTACCTTTACACACACACACTGCCTTTGCAGGCTGCGTGTCTTGGTGCAGAACAAAAGTGAAGAGTCGACATGGCACACATCCCTGTGTGCCATGCCTACAAGCCACTGCCCTGGCCTAGGTCAGCCACCCCTCTAGCTGGGTGCACTATGCCAGTGGTGAGGGCATAGAGGCATGAGCCCTGTGCCCCTACAGTGCCCACGTCCATTCTTGGGCATTGTAAGTGCAGTGCTGCCATTAAGAGTATATGGTGCTGGGAGTCTGTCATTACGAACTCCACAGCACCATAATGGCCCCACTGAAAACTAAGAAGTTTGGTATCAAACTTCTCAGCACATTAAACCCCCACTGATGCCAGTGTGGGATTTAATGTAAAACGCACTCCAGAGGGCATCTTAGAGATGCCCCTGAAACCAACCCGACCTCCAGTGTCCGGACTGAGTGGCTGCCCAGGCTGCCACCACCAGACATGTTTCTGGACCCCTGGGTCGAGAGCCTCTGCTCTCAGGGGCCTGAAACAATGCGCATCCTGGGGCGAGGTGCAAAAGCCTCCTCCCCCAGGATGGGCAGGGGAGCTTCAAAGGCCTGCCGCCTTTGAGCTTCCCCAGACCATTTGCTG
The DNA here is from genome assembly GCA_963921515.1 of Calotriton arnoldi. Taxonomy (NCBI): domain Eukaryota; kingdom Metazoa; phylum Chordata; class Amphibia; order Caudata; family Salamandridae; genus Calotriton; species Calotriton arnoldi. The sequence goes on along the minus strand of CAWUFW010011315.1, from coordinate 104,246 downwards.
CTTCCAGCAAACTGGTCCCCACTGGTTCTACCCCCACTTCTGGCGGGAGAACCGGCGGGAAAACCAGAGGCAGGAAATGGGTTGTGCCCACCTCTGCCAACTCCACCCCTAAGGTGGGGGAGGCGAGGTGAAGCACAAACTCGAGTCCCCGCCATCTTGAGGATGGGGGACCCAGCCAACCAGGGACAGGCTCCTGCCCCCTCCCACTGGAGAGAAGCAGAATAGGGGTGTACCCACCCCAGGGAAGGGACCCATTGGTCCCTGCCCTTACCTACCTGTAACCACCCCTAAATTTAGTATTTAGGGGCTCCCTGAACCTTCCTTCCTCAGTTCCCGAATCCGAAAACAAGAAGAGAAGACGAAGCAAGAAGACCAGCCGTGCAGCTGCTAACAAGGAGGCGACGACATCTGACTTGGCCCCAGCCCTACCGGCCTGTCGACCTCTTAACCTGCTCCTGCGGAACCCCGGCCTCAGCAACCTCAATAACCCCGGAGGACCTGACTTCTGTGCCACAGCCTTCAACCGAGGGACTCCCACGAGCAGTGGTACTGCCCAAAAGAACAAACTACAAAAGACCCAGCCCTGGCACGGAACTGCGAAACTTGCAGCCTCTGCACCCGCCGAGCCCGGCCTGTGCCTGAGTGAACCAAGACTCTGAGGACGTCCCCCCGGTGATTCTGACCTGGAATCCAGTGCCCAAGGACCCTCCTCGACGACGCCTGCAGCCTCAGGACAAGGGACCCCTCCAACCGCGACCAGCAGGGGGTAAGATTTCCCGACCTCAAAAGACACCCCTGCACCCGGCGCCCCACGGCCCCCTGTGCCCAACTCCTGGGTGTCTACCTATACTCCAAGACCCCAACTTACCTCCCGAAGTGTTGGTCGCCCCTGAAGAGTCACCGTCCCCGAGCCTGCAGCCTTTTTTCACCGTCCAAGATCTCCATTGGTTAACATTGAGCGCCCGACGGCTCAAAAGCACCCTGCACCCAGCCGCCCGAGTGCCCCTGGAAGTGCAACCTCTACTCTAACCTACTTCCCCATTTGCCCTGAGCAAGTGACCAGGAGCCCAGCTCCCACAGCCGCGTGGTCTGCTTGCCAGCAGCCACCAACCCGAGGCCCCCTGCCTGCCATAGGATAACATTGGGCCTACTCACTCTGCACCCGGCCGCCCCTGTGCCGCTGAGGGTGTAACAACTGTACTTACCTGATACTGGGGGACCCCTGAGTCTATGCCCAGAACCTTAACTCTGCCAGTCGAGTACTTACCCAAAGACCGATAACTCACTTTTCTTCCATAGGGTAACACTGACTGGCTCCCACCTGGAATTTCTTCTAAGTGTGGAGATTTGAAACTTTAAAATATTCACCTAAAATCAACCGAGTCACGAAAACGAAAATACTCACCTGGCATTAGAAGAGGCCCCAGTGCAGGACCGGGGTGCCCAACACTGGCCCTAAAAAGTAATCACCACGTTACTTACCACTAACTCCATTTTCTTCCATAGGGATCCATTGACTGGTTTTCTGTGAAATTTCTTCTAAGTGTCTACTTTTGAAATACTAAAATATTGTTTAAAAATCACAACAGTAACGAATTCCGAACTACTCACCTGCTATCAGGAGAGACGTCAGTACTGCCTCTTTTAGCCAAGTACCAACCATGAAAAGTAATTTTTACCGTACTTACCAGTAACTCGAAATTCCTCTCATAGGATATCATTGCCTGCTTTTGTTGAAAAAGTTTCGAAGTGTCGATTTCTGCATTTTACAAATATTCTTTAAAAATCATGCCAACGATACAAACGTAATTACTTGCCTGTTTTAGATGGATACCCCAGTGCTGAACCATAGAACCCAGCACTGGATTACAAAAGTAACGTAAACCCACTTTGCTTACAAACTGCATTTCCTTCCATAGGATAACATTGGTAGTTTTGCCCAGAAAAGTTTCTAAGTGTCAACTTTTGAAATACAGTAATATTTCTCAAAAATCACTACATTAACCAAAACGCTTTTTCTTACCTGTTTACAGATAGTGTCCCAGGACTGAATCCAGGATCCAGTCCTGTGGTTAGAAAAGTAATCTACAAAGTAATTAATTGTAATTAATCATAATTTTCCATTAAGCTCAAGGTTGCATTGTATTTGACCCTGTGTTGCCTCTTGCACCAACTGTGATTATTACCATCAAAAAGTCTATTGCCTATTTGTAAGGTGGTTAACCAAAGCATCTCATACTGAGAAAGTATATTTTTATCCTATTGTTGGTTCTAAAATAAAACAAGCATATATTTTTTTATATACAAACCATTGGCCTAGAGTTCAGTTCTTGAGTGTGTGGCTTCATTTGCTGACTGAGTGTGTACAACAAATGCTTTACACTGACCTCTGATACTGCCTTACTGCTCGACCAAGCTACCACTTTAGAGAGTAAGGTTATATCTAACTTTAGCCTCTGCCAAACCTCTGGGGACTGGGGACTCTGTGCACACTGAACCTTACTTTGGTGCAGTATATACAGAGCCACTTTCCTACACCCATTGGTCCCAACCTGCACACCCCTGTAAGGTCCCTAAATCTAGGCCTGTCTCCAGCTCTGAAACCCCTGCAAGCTGAATCCTGCATGTCCTGCAGCCAGCAACCTCCAAGAACCCCGGGGACCTGCCCTGCCTTCCTTTAGAACTCTGATCTCCCGTGGACACCGGTTTTGTCCAACACCAATCCAAGCCAGGACTCCATATCCAGCCGGATCCACGAGTCCTCACCACTCTGCACCCGACACCCACAGCCTGAGTTCGAATGGCCCAACACCTCAACGAGGTCCCTCCGGCGATCCTGACCTGTTCCAGCATTAGGTGACCTCCACCGACCTTCTCAACGCTTGCAGCCTCATCCTTAAGGGTCCCCTCGACCCGAACCGTTGAGAAGAACCGGACACAAAATGACACCCCTGCACCCGCAGCTCCTGACACCTCAGGTGCCCAACCGACGGTGTCCAGCAACTCTTCACTTCATCTTCCAGTTGTTGGTTCCCTTCATCCAGTCTTCTGTCTCCAGCCTGCAGCCCTTTTCAGCAACTGACATCCTCCATAGGAAAGCATTGGGCTCCAGTCACCTCCTGAGCACCCTGCAACCGGCCACCCCTGCGCCGCTGGTGGTGTGGACTTGGTTCCAAACTGGGAACCCCTTTTGCTCCTACCTTAACCCCAGGAGCTTGACTCCCGAGACAGTGGCCTGCTCCTGAGCAGCCCTCAACCGAGGTGCCCCTTAACCCCATTGGCTAACATTGGCATCCTGCACCCGGCCACCCTGGTGCCGCTAGTGGTGCCCTTTGAGTGCCAACCTGAACCGTGGGGTACCTTGGTTCTACCCCCTAAACTCCAATCCTGAAATCGTTTACTTGCTTGTAAACTTAACACTTCATTTTTCTCCATAGGACTGAATGGTGAGTTTTCTCTGAAAATTCTTCTGTGTTGAACTGTCTTGTACTGCAACAAAAAGTAACTTAGTGCCTTCACCAGAGATAACCTGTTTTTCAATGTCATGTGTTGCTTAAACTGTATTGGAAGTGTTTCATGATAAACTAGACACGTATTCACAATGTAATCCAAAAGTAACCTAAACGTTATTTCAAGTGTTTCTGAACAGTTCACAAATTGTTTCCTGAACTGCAAAAGTAATCTGAATGTGTTCCTACAAATCAGTATTCACTGTAATTCTAAAAGTAACATTGTATGAAGAGTTTAACTTACCTGCTACTAGGTAAATATTGGTTCTAGAAATAAAACAACAAAATATCAACTTTTTATGCAAACATTTGTTCTGGATTCAGTCTTTGAGTGTGTTTAACAAATACTTAACATTACCCTCTGATAAGCCGGATTGCTCAACCACACTACCACAAAAGAGAGTAAGGTATTATCTACTTTAGCCTCTGCTATACCTTTGGGGATCCACTGGACTCTGTGCACACTATACCTCACTTTGGTATAGTATATACAGAGCTAGCTTCCTAAACCAATTGATTGCCATTTCCTTTTCCTTGAGGTGGAATTTACTTGGCGGAAGTTCGGGTCCTGGCTTCAGGAATTGGGAGACTCCCCTTCTCCACTCAAAGGTCAGCTTATGATGGTTGTTACGAGGCTGCGTGTACTTTCTTCTATCACATTGAACGCCCTTATATTTCCTTGTGTGTTTACGACCGCGATGTCTGTGCAGGTTCCACCAAATAATAAATATAAAAACTGCTAAGTAAATCAAGCACTCGTACATTGTCAAGACCTCCTCTGCCCACTTTAACAAGTGGAATACAGCCAAAATCGAGACACGCTAAACCTCGACTTAGGAAAAGTGCAATTTTTTGTCATGGTCACCCCACTTTTTGCCACTGGTACTGATGTTTCTCAACTGATGTGCATTAGGACCCTGCTAACCAGGCCTCGGTGCCAGTGCTCTTTCCCTAAAAACAAGATAAAATGATCTAAATGTCAAACAATTTGCACACACTTTAGCACTCCTGTAAGTTCCTAGTAAATGGTACCCCTGGTACATAGGGCATGGGTACTAAAGAGTGTCACCAAAGACTGCAGCATGTATTATGCCGCCCTAAGGGACCCCATACAAATTGCATGCAGACTGCGTGTCATAGTGCAAACCAGGAGTGAAAATACGACATAGCACACTCAATATGTTCCATGCCAAAGTCCCTGCATGTAATATATGTTAGTCACCCCTACTGCAGGCCTCGTAGCCCTAAGGCAGGGTGTATTATATCACATTTGAAGGCATATCTGCATGAGCAGCTATGCCCCTATGCTGTCTAGTTCAGATTACTAGATGATACAAGTGAACAGGGAAGCCATCTTAAGTATACTGGGCACTGGTCATTATGAGTTTCCCAGTTACATGATGGCTTTACTGAAGCCTATGGTGTTTGGTATCAAACACCTCGTCTTAATAAAGCTGTACTGTTGCCAGTACTAGATTTATTATGACATAATAAATCTGCACTGTTGCCAGCACTAGATTTATTATGACACGCTTCCAAAGGACACCTTAAAGGTGCCCCCTGAAAAAGCTATTACTATCTAGTGTGCGGGCTGGCTGGTATCAACCAGCCTGCCACCACAGATGAGTTTTTGGCCCCCTACAGGAGAGAGCTCACGCTCTCAAAGGCCAGAAGTAACGCCTGCTCCTGAGGAAGGTGTTCACACTTCCTCCAGCAGGATGGCTAGTGATTTAGCATATCAAGGCCAGGGGCTTCAAAGCCCCTGCTGCCTTTAATATGCAACTACGGCTTCCCCCAGACCTGTGAGATGCCACCCCATGCCCTGTGGCCCATTTGGCACAAGGATGGGCGGGAAATAAGCTATGCAGTAGGCGTGTTCCACCACCAGGCTAGTCACACCCAGGGCCGGACTGGGATCTGAAACTGGCCCTGGCAAACTGTTCGGCTGGCACCCCTGGGGGGGGCTGAGGGGGTGCGGCCGAGCTGTTTGCAAGGGCCGGTTTTGTTACCGGGGGCTGATATTACCGGCCCTTGGTAACAAAAACACCCTCCCAGGGGCCCAAAACAGGCCCCCACCCTGGCAGCCCACCGGGGAAATGCCTGGTGCCCGCTACGGCCAGTCCGGCCCTGGTCACACCCCTAAGGTGGACTATCTGATGTGCTGCACGAAACAAGGATTCCACCATATTGTTGTTGGTGGAATTAGGAAATCTAGGACAGGGTTATGCCCACTGTAGGGAGCTGGCCCTGTATTTGATATTGTCACTAGGTGGTAATACTGGGCACAGCGTCCAGGGGTTCGCCAAAAGTGTACAGGGCTCAATGTAAAACCCAAAGTGCTCTATTAGTGGTAGTGTGGGTGAGCAGTCTTAGGCCCAACAGAGAGGAGTGTAAGACATTTATTGCACAACAGTGATCAATAATGGACACATGACTCGAGATCCAGACCAATTTTATAAAATTATACTTTGTTTTAATTTAAGACCAAGATCTTCGTAATAAAGTAAGTACGTTTTTAATTAAAAATACTTTTCACTTTGAAAAATCGACACTTAAAAACACACACACACACACAGTCCAATGTTATCCTATTGGGAAAACAATATTGTAGTTAAACAGGTAAGTAATGCACTTACAATCCCAGTCTTCAGAGCCGAAAGTCAGCAAGGGCCAAGAGTCAGGTGAGTACCAAAACTGCACCACCAGAGGCACCGGGCGGCCGGGTGTAGAGGTCAAAATCGGAGTTTGGCCCAATGCTTATCAATGGAAACTGGTGGAGCGGCCTGGAGCCACATTGCTTGCAGGTAAGTAAATCGGTTGCAGGGGCCAGGCTTTGGGGGTTAGCACCAGCCCAGGGGGTGGGGGAGGAGCTACAAAGCAACACCAAACATGCACCACCAGCGGCACAGGGAAGCCGGTGACAGGGTGCAATTTCAACGTCCGGCACCCAGTGCTTTTCAGTGGGGATGCTTCTTTCCGGAGGTTGCAGGAGGACGACAAACGACAGCAGAGGTAAGTAGAGATGTAGGGGGTCGTAGGGGCACAATCGGTTGAGCTCACCAAGGCCCAGGAGCTTCGGTGCAGGGGTGCCTTTAGACGTCAGAGTCCTCTTACCTGAGCCGGTCGCAGTCAGGGGGAACCTCTGGTTTCACACTGCAGGTGCCATCGTGGAGGTCGGGAGATTTCAGCCAACTCTGGACACGTGTCAGGATCGCTGGGGAGACTTCACTGCACAGGTGGGCCACTCAGACTCGGGCTGTGGGTATCTGGTGCAGAGTGGGCAGGAGATGCGAATATTCCGGGATCCTTGGAGTTTTTCTTCTTGGACAGGTCCGCTGTCCACGGAGATTGGAGTCCTTTTCAAAGGCAGCAGTCCTCCCAGGGATTTCAGAGGTCGCTGGCTGCAAGACTAGTCGCAGGTTCGCAGAAGCTGGAGACAGGCCGGTAGAGCTGGGGCCAAGGCAGTTTTCATCTTAAATCTTCTCTGCAGGGTCGTCTTCTTTCTTCTTAGGTCATTGCAGATCTAGTTTCCAGGTCTGGGGGGAGCCACCTAAATACTAGATTTAGGGGTGTTTTAGAGGAGTAGCAGGTAGGGCCATGGGCACCTTACCTGGGGTGACTACACCCTCTATTATGCCACCCTCCTGTGGGAGGGGGCATAGACCTATCCCTGATTGGAGGGGACTGAAAGATGTGCTTCACCTCCCCTCCCCACCTTAGGGGTGGAGTTGGCAGAGGTGGGCACACCTGCTATTCTCCTGTGTTTTCCAGCCTAAAATGGGGGTGTTAACCAGGGGCTGCCATCTGCTGCTAGCAGCAGATACTGGGGGTTGCATTACAAAGACGGCAGGCCTTTGAAGCTTCCCTCTTCGAGCACTGGCCCACCCTGGGGGGGGGGGGGGGTGTGACACCTCTGCCCAGGATGTGCATTGTTTCTGGTCAAAGAAATCAGGGGCTCTCTACCCAGGGGGCCAGAAACATGTCTGGTGGTGGCTGGCTGCCTACAGCCGGTCAGAGACCACACCAGGGTTGGTAGGTTTTCAGGGGGCAGCTCTAAGGTGCCCTCTGGGTACATGGTACACTAAATCCCACACTGGTAGCAGTGGGGTTTTGAAAGCAGTAGTTTGCTACCAAACACTCCTGTGTTCAGTGAAGCCATCTTGGTGCTGTGGAACTAGTTGTCGCGTTTCCAGCCCATGTACTCTGTGGCTTCCCGGGCACTTCCAATATTACGGAATGGACACCAGTATTGTAGGGGCATATCTGCTCCTGCAGATATGCCCTCACTTGTGGTATAGTGCGCCCTGCCTTAGGGCTGTGAGGCCTTCCAGAGGGGTGACTTATCTATGCCTTCAGGCAGTGCTGGTTTGCATGGCAGAGTGCCATGTCAACTTTGTGCTGCAAGGGCAGTGGCATGGTCCCAGTGAGGGGGGTCCCGGGGTAGCCCCTTCAGCTCCCAGGCCCTAGGTACTCAGGGTACCATTTACTAGGGACTCACTGGGGAGAAGTGCCAGTTGGAGGTTGTTTTTAGGGAAGAAGCACTGGCCCACGTGACCTTGTGACCTGGTTGGCAGGGACCTTGTGCACTACAATTGGAACCACATCAAAACCAGGCAAAAAGTTGGGGATTATCATTCAAAAAGAGGCACATTCTGACACCCACTCCCTACAGGAAGTGGTCATATAGGGGGTGTAGTGACCCCAAGGGTAAGTAGCCCATTGGCTACTACCCTTCACTCCCCTTAATGCCCCTAAATTCAGTATTTAGGTGGCCCCCACATCAGGAACTCTGATTCTCGTGACTAAAGAAGGAGAACAAAGAAGAGTTGAAGAAAGCAAGGATTGTGGTCTAGCTGTGGACTTGGTCCCAAACCCTGCCTGCTCCTGTCTTGACAATTGCAAAGACCCGACTTGTCCTGCAGATGTGCATCCGCCTAAACAAACCTAAGGAGACTGCCAGCACTTCGCCAACCAGCCAGCATCTCCCTTGAAATGGAGGAGCCACTTCCCTGCAGCCACTGACCACACAGTCCAGTTCACTGATCTGCTGATCAGTAGGCGGTCACTGAGTGTCCAGGAGGTCAGCCCTGTCGATCCATCCAGTCTTTGAGACACTGATCCACCCGAAGACTCCCCGCACCAATACCCGGGGTACTGGAGCCTGTTGCAAGCACCAAGGCTTGTTTGTGTTCAGCCCATTACACCATCGCCGCCAAAATCGAGCTGCACGTCGAGGGACTCCAATAGAGGGCAGCTCCACTCCAGAAGTTGTCTTTCTGTGTTTCTTCTCCCTCTTCTGCAGGTGCACAGAGAACTGAGAGCCTCAAACTCACCGACCCGCCGGACAAAACACCTATGCACCCGAGCCCCTCAGCCCGAGAGCATTGAAACAGACTATGTCTCTGTGGTTCTGAGACCCCCTTTGAGTTCTGCCAGACTGGTCCTTCCCTTGCAGCCTTTCTATGCAGGTACTTTCCCCCATTGACTTCAACGTGTAGTGTTTGAGGCTACCACTGCTGAAAGCAACTCTGTACCCAGACACCCCAGGGCAGGTAAACCTGAACTCCTGGTGCTTTCTTGGACCTGGATCCCTACTTACCTTAAGTCCAGAAGAACAGTACTGCAAGTCGTTTGCAAATGACCCTATGCAGTGTATGTTTCTCCCATAGGATAACATTACTGCATTAGAGCCTCATATCTCCAATTAGTTTTTTAAAACAGATTTTATTTGTCAAAACATCACATATGTCGCAGAGCTCTGTGACCCAGAGGCAGCTGCCGCATTGATATACATAAATTGAATTTGAACATTTTCATAAATTTTCAGAAGATGAAAAGCGATACAAATAAAATCAAAACCTCAACACTGTAACCCCCCCACCCCCCAGCGCACTGTCGTCTATTCCAGAGCAACACATCAAAAACTGTCATTGTACAAATGTAAGATATCATCACCTACGAGGCAACCGTCCTGCCGATAAGCTGCAGGAAAGGGGATAAGCAGAAACAGAAAATAAAGGAAAGTAACAGTGAAAGGTGTGGAGATCACACTGGGTCTCAGCTCCGGTCCCCCTGTGGCGGCTCAAGCTCCAGACCTCGATAGTCAGCCCAACGCTTCCAGATCTTAAAGTGTTTTCGGGGACACCCCTTGGCCACAAGAATTGGGATCTCCAGACCCATACAAAAGTCTAGACCATTTTTCCAGGCAGAGACAGAGGGAGCCACTGCTGCCTTCCAAGCCCTAGCGATGTCCCTTTTCGCCAGGGTAAAGCCCAGAAGCATAAGATGGCGCTTGTAAATATTGCCCCCGATCCCTTCCATAACCTGGAGGAGGACCAGCTTCGGTGAACTGGGAAGCTCCCACCCCAGCACTTCAGAAAGACAGGCCAGCACCCCCCTCCAGAATCTCGCTAATGCAGAGCAAAGCCAGACAGTATGCAACAGGGTCCCGTCCTCGTGTTCGCACTGGAAACACACCGGGGAGGCCACCAAACCCGCCCTCCAGAGCCTGACCCTGGTATAATATACCCGATGTAGGTACTTGAATTGGATAAGTCGTAGGCTCATCGCGATGGCCGCTCCTCGCGGAGATGCCAAAGCCTCCGTCCAGTCTTCCTCCTCCATCTGACCCACATCGCCCTCCCAGGTCTCCCTTAAACGCTGCAGTGAAGGGGAACACTGTGTAACCAGGGACTGATAGATTTTAGAGGTCTTGTGATCATGGAGATCCCCCATAAATACCTTGGCCTCCACCGGGCTGAACTCCGCTAGCGACTCCAATCCCTCCAAGCTAGGGGAAATAGCATGCCGGAACTGTAGGTACTTAAAAAAATTGGGTTTTCGGCATCTGAAAATCTTTCTGGATATCCTGGAAGGATTTCAAAACCGGACCACGCATGACGTCGCCCAAGGAGGAGATCCCAATATTGTTCCAATTGCGGAACCCAGGCAGAGCCACCAAGTGTGGCAAGCGGCCATTATGCCAAAGAGGGGTCTCCCGGGTCAGTCTGTTCCACCAACCCATCCTCCGTAAAGCCTGCCTCCAGATCTGAAAGACAATCCGCGTGGCCGACGGCAGGGAGCGTCTCAACGGGGCAGAGTAGAGAATCGTATGTAGGGTGTGGTCTCCCATGCACCGTCGCTCGACGGCGTAAGCCGGGTCTGTCCTGTCCCCATACCACCCCTCGTTTAGGACGAGCAGGTGCGAGGCCATATAATAAGACCAGATGTCTGAGGTCGCCAATCCCCCGCAATATGTAGACTGTAAACAAGTCCATAGCGCCACCCTTGCCGCCCCACCACCCCAGAGGAACTGGCCCAGAGCTGCATTAACCTGACGGAACCACCTAGAGGGAATCGGGTATGGATGATTCTGCAGTTGGTACAATAGGCGCGGGAGCGAAACCATCTTAAAAATGGCTGACCGGCCATAGATAGACAAGGGCATATGAGACCAGGTCTTGATGTCTTCACGCACACGATCCCATACGGGTGCCAAGTTCCGATCCCAAGTCATGGTGGGAGAATCAGACAGGAATACTCCCAGATATTTCAATCCCCCATGAACCACCTGCACCGACGACACCCAGGAGCCGAGCAGGCCCCCGCCTCCCAGGACCCATAGAGTGGATTTCCGAGGGTTCATGTAAAGGCCCGAGGTTTCCCCAAAGATCTGCATTATGCGCAGCAGCCGGGGTCCCGTCCTATCCAAATTAGTGAGGAAGAACAGCACATCGTCTGCATATAATGCTATACGATCAGACAATCCGTGTGCCCATTCGAGACCGATCACTTGAGCGTCAATCCGCACGCAGGCGGCTAGGGGCTTCATTGCCAGCGCGAACAGGTAGGGGGACAGTGGACACCCCTGCCTGGTACCCCGCCCAATAGAGAATGTAGAGGAGACAGAGCCCGCCACTCGCACCGACGGCGTTAAGTCTGTATACAACAGGGTTAAATACGACAAACGAGGTCCTATGTTCAACCTACGCAAAAGTGCAAATAGATATACCCAGCTCAAAGAGTCGAATGCCCTGTCCATATCCGCCAGGAGGAGCGCTGCCCATTCCCCCAATCCCTGGACTGTCGCAACATGCGCCCGCCAAATATTGTGGCGGGTCGCCCGTTGGGGCATAAACCCAGCCTGATCTGGATGTACTAGCGAGACTATATGGGGTCGGAGACGATTTGCCAACGCCTTAGCCAAAATCTTGGCCTCGACGTTCAGAAGAGAAATAGGGCGATACGAGGCATGGTGCTCGGGAGGTCTGCCGGGCTTGTGAAATACTACTACCTCCGCATGTCTCCAATCACTGGGCAGGCTACCCCGTTCGCTGGCCTCCTCCACCACCCTGCGATAGTGGGGACCCAGCTGTAGGAAGTATTTTTTAAAGAATTCGCTCGGGAAACCATTTGGGCCCGGGGCCTTGCCAGGATTCAGATCCCCTAGGGCCGCCCCCAATTCATCCTCCGTGAGTGGGCCATCCAATTCCACTCGTGCTTCATCAGAGAGTGCTTTAGGCGGGAGGTCGTCCAAAAAACGACCGATGACTTCCGCTGATAGGCATTCCTTGGGGGCGTACAGTTCAGCGTAATACTCAGCGAAGCGGTCAGCAATAGCTGACGCATCAGAAATAGGTGACCCATCCGGCCCCACAACGCCTGGAAGAGCCTGAGGACGAAGTAACCCCTGACATAGTCTATGCAACAGCTTGCTGGATTTATCTCCCCACTGATAGATCCTGCTACGGATAGCCAGCCACGCATGACGAGCCTCATCTAGAAGAATATGCGAATATTCCTGCTGTGCCAGCAGCAACTGGCGGCAAACCTGTCTCCCCCCCTCATCCCCGCTTCGTGCCTCTAGCCCGAGGATGGCGGCCTCCGCCCGCACAAGGGCCTCCCTACGCAATTTACGGGACGCTACACAGAAAGAAATGTCTACCCCCCGAAGAGTGGGCTTCATTGCTTCCCACAGAGTCGCAGCCCCTCGGACCGAGCCAACGTTAATTGCCAAGTACTGATCAATGGCATCCTCCATCCGTTCCCTATAGTCCTCCTTCTGGAGATTCCAGGCCGAAAGGCGCCACCGGAAAGGCCCATGGGCCCTCCCGGCCCGTATAGTGAGGGCCACCGGTGAATGATCCGAAAGTCCCCGCGGGAGAATGTCACCTGCCACCACCCTGCCGTCGACCGCCCGGGGGACAAATAAATAGTCCAGGCGGGAGAAGGAGTCCTGTACCGCTGAGAGATAAGTGTAGCCCTGCGTTGTACCATGTAGCCTGCGCCAGGGGTCAACCCAGTCGAGACTCGTCGCTAGGGAATAAAGTTTAGTAGGGTGACGGTCCTCCAGCGGACCCCCCGGCCTCCACCGATCCCTGGCCATATCCAACACATCGTTCCAGTCACCACCAACAACCGCCAGGCCCTCGGGTATGTCTGCCCACAAGGTCATAATTTTCTCCACCAGCCCCCAAGACAGAGATATATATTGCACTGTTTGGTTATGGTCACTACACTGGGGCTCACGAGACCACCTCAAAATGTGAAAATGTACATAGTGTAAATACACAACTGCAAATACCTTTACAATTCTTTGTTTACGTGCTAATAATGCTTTGAAATATAAATTATACTGACTTCGGCTGAAGTGAGTAAAAGCAACAATCCTTGTTATGTGGGCTTCTATATATCTTATGCTGTAATTTTGATAGGCCTAAATTGAATTAAGGTTCTACTATATATTCTTTCTGCTTTTGCTATAATCACGCAAGATACAAAGTTACTTGCTTAAATCTTTATTCTCTCATGAAATGAGTTCCTTGTGAACACTGTTTCTGCTGATTAGGTTTATAGGGGGAAAGTACCACCAGCAGTTACTCTTTACCGGCCCGGGGCGTCTGGGAGTAGAGGTGCTGGTCGGGTTGGTAGCTGTGCCTGCTACGCCGGTCCTAGGATGCTTGTTTCCGGTCCAGGGAGGACCTGGCTTGGCAGTTCGGGCTGGACTGTTCCCATGAGGCACAGGGTCAAGGCTGATTTGCATATGGCCAGGTCTAAACTGGGGTGGCATGGTGAGCAAAAGAATGATGGATTTAACCCAGAACTCTTGACTTGGGGTGAATGTTTTGATTTGTTCAGCATTCCGTCCATCAATTGTGTGTCTTTTGTAGGAAGAACGGGGGCCACCTAGAAACAGGCTGCAGAGGGGGACAAGTCTGGAAGCTCCCAACGGGGTGCTCCGGTCACAAGGGTCCTGGGGACAACTGAACATAGCCGGTTCGTGGGTACCCGAGGTGGGGCGCTCGGGAGCAGAATGGAAAGGGCGGCTGGGCTCTGTGCATCCTAGTGTCTTGCAGTTGTTGGTCTTGACGGTTGAGGGTGCAAAATCAGGACAGCTGGGCCACTCTGGAGGTGGATCTCTGCAGTGCTGACATCCCTCAGCAGCTGCTCGGTGTCGTTGGAGCCCGGATTGGACTCTCACGGTCTTTGCTTGAATCACTCAGTTAATCTTAGTGACCTGCTCTGTCTTTGCTGACTTTCTGGTGATAAACCGCTAGCGCTAAGACACCTTGGGGTAATTGCACACTTTACAAAATAAAATGTCATTACAATTGCATTACAAGGGGTCCCGTACCCGGGGTATTGGTCCTCTACGGCTCTGGTTTGTCCTGGTGTTCTCTCACTTGGTGGGGGGATAGAGGTGATCTTCAGGAGCACATGATCCTCTTCCTGGGAGGCTGCTGTGTCGGGCTGGCTGGGGAGCGGCAACACGGTAAACCGGACTTTGTGTTTTCGGTACCCGTAGATTGCAGGAAAATAGCTCCTCTCCTCAAACGGAGATTGCTGGCAATTTTCAAAGGGCTGGCAATCTCCCAGAGTTCTTGGAAGCTGGTCAGCTGCAGCGCAAGTTGCTGGTCACGATTATCGAGACTGATGCAGGCAGGCAGGGTTTGGCGCCAAAAGTCCCCAGCAGTCTTCATTTCTTGCTGCTTTTCTTTGCCCATTTCTTCTTGATCTGTCAGGGTTACCACCGAAATACTCAATTTAGGGGCGTTTTAGGGAGTAACAGAAGCCAATAGGCTACTTACCGTTAGGGTGTCTACACCCTCTATATGACCACTTCCTGTGGGAAGTGGGCATAACCCTGATCCAGAGAGCCTAATGCTGTCAAAACTAAGATGGTGGAATTCTAAAAGTTGTGTCCATAACAGGTAGCCCACCTTGGGGAGTGGAACTGGCCGAGAGGGGATCGTACCTCCTGACTAGCTACATTTCCTGTCTGCCCTGGTGCCAAATGGGCCCGTGGCAGGGGGTGGCATTTCTCCTGTCTGGAGAAGCCTTGGGTCACATATCAAAGGCCACAGACGCCTTTGAAGCCTCCTGCCTTGATATGCTGATCACTTAGCCATCCTGCTTTGAGGAGGTGAGAATACCTCTGGCCAGAGAAGGTATTGTTTCTGCAGTCCGCGCACGGGCTCTCACCTCCAGGTGTTGGAAACCTGTCTGTGGTGGCAGGCTGCTCTACACCAGTCACCCAGCACACTAGTAGTCGGTAGGTTTTCAGGGGGTACCTCTAAGGTGCCCCTTGGGTGCATTTACTAATAAATCCATCACTGAAATTAGTGTGGTTTTATTAATACGAGATGTTTCATACCAAACATCTCTAGTTTTAGTGAAGCCATCATGTAGCTGGGGAAATTCGTAAACACCATTGTTCAGCACATGTTCTAAAAATGGCTTCCCTGTTCACTTTTAATAGCCAAGAATAGACTTCGATATCACAGGGACATATCTGCTCATGCAGATATGTCCACGCGTGTAGTATAGTGCACCCTGCTTTAGGGCTGTAAGGCCGCCTGTAGGGGTGACTTACCTACACTGCATTCAGTTTATGCAGGGATAGCGCACAGGAGGTGTGCCATGTCGTGTCATCACTTTTCTCTGCACCATGGCATGCAGCCTGCAATGGCAGTTTGCATGTTGGTGCTGAGGGGTCCCTTAGGGTGGCACAATACACGCTGCAACCCATAGGGACCAACTTTAGCATCCTTGCCCTAGGTACCAGGGCTACCATTTACTCGGGGCTTACAGGGGGTGCTAACGGTATTGCCAAATGGGGGAACAATCGTACAGTTTTAGGGAAAGATCTAGTACTGGGGACCTGGATAGCAGGACCCCAGTGCACATCTGTCAAAATTACATCAGATACCAGGCATAAAGTGGGGGTGACCATGTAAAAAAGGGGCACTTTCGTACAAAGGAGTGTTGGGGGTATTGCTGATGTCTTTTTTTTTTCTTCTTCTTCAGATGCCTTTGTAAGCCTTTGACATTTATTTTCAGTATGCAGTTTATCAATTGCGAACAGAGTAGATTTGTACCGTTTTTAAATGTATAATTTTTTTTTTTTAATGTTTCCATGTGTCAATCTTCGTTATCTCTTCCCCCCCCCCCCAGGAACGAGGTATTAGCAACTCAGTAATGAGTAACTACGAGGCATACAAGCCTTCAACAGGAGCAATGGGAGACCGCCTCTCAGCCATGAAGGCAGCTTTTCAGGTTTGTTTAATTTGTGCCTTTTTCTGCAACAGATTCGGGGGGTGGGGGGGAAGGATAATCTGGCTGCATTATTGGATTTTTAGTCATAGCTGTGAACATTAGAATACTTTTCCTTGCTGTGTATGGGACCGAAGAGTTTTATATCCAAACAGAGGCTGAAAAGCACTCTTCAAAGCCTATCTAAGGCTGATTTTTTTCCCCCTCTTAATTTCAGACTGTTTTGTTGAGATTACTATATTAGCAGTACCCATAACGCAGACTGCTGCCTAGCATCTAAAGAATGAGGGAAAATGCAGCTAGATATGCTTTACACGAGGGGAAAAAAAGCATCATGTCAAAAGTCTAAAGGCTTTCATACCCTATGCCTACTAAAGGCAGTTGTCTAAAAGTATGTTTCTTTTTCGTGTGTGTGTGTGTGTTGTCGTCGTCTTTGGATGTTTCTTCACCTATGCTTCTGAGGATTTTGTCTCTGAATTAAGTTTTTTTGTTTTCACTTGACATATATTAGCCCCAAGAAGCCCTTAAAGATGTTTTTTACCCGTCTTCATGCATTAACGTTTTGTGAAGTTTCCCTCCTGTAGGAGAAAAAGGCTGCTACAGATCCTCATCTAATAGTTCTTGTCTGCTTTCCCCATGCCCCCTTCTATCAGGGTGAATTCTGTTAAAAAAATGTCTCAAAAAATATTAAAGGACAGACAAGGCATCGGGTTAGGAGGAAGCTTAGAAGATCTCATAAGGGCAAAGAACAAGAAGAGTGACAAGGCCACCAGTAAATCTGTGCCTTCCCTCAGGACCTGTACGGTGGAGAATCCAGGGAGAGGAAAATCAAAAGTAGGAAAAATGACTTCTCCACTGTAATTTCCATCACTACATTCCGACTTGACACCTGCAACTTGCTTGCTTCTTAGAAAGGCATTTCTGTCAGTCAATATACTGCCACCACGGTTCGGTGTCAGGCAAGTGTTAGTCGTCAAAACATTCTCAGATGTGAACACCACACTCCGCGTTGCTACCTTAAAAGATTGTGCCACTCTCTTCTAACATCAAATTGATTGACATTGAGATTTTTAATATCCATGCCATCCACTGGATGTATATCTAAGAAAAGGTGGGAACTTTCTCCATCATCCGATACATTTCCTAAATTAAGGCCTCTCCACTTTATCATACCACATGATGATCCTTTTGAGGTGCGCTTGCAGCCTCTTCTACTGTCTCCTCTGCCTTTAGTACAATAACTGTCACTTGTGTAAACACCTACACACTAAACCTCAAAGTTTCAGCAAAATGGAGAAAGCACGCTTCAGCTCTGGAAATATCAGTAGCTCTTCACATTTAGGGTAAAATAACGGATGTAACTGAAAAGATGTTGCACTGCAGTTACTGCCCTGAAACAGCTACCACAACTGAACTGCATCTACAATCTCTACAAGAACCTGCCATGCGACATAAGACAGAACTTCAAGAGGTGGTTTTTGTACGCAGTCTTTGTATCCAACCTGTTCATTAGTGCTGCAATTGATTTGGCAGAACTGGCGGACTCCGGTTATTGCCATGGCATTATCCTGATATGTTCCTCCTGGCTATTTCTTACCGTGCTGAAATAAAATGCTCAGCGGAAAATCTTCAAACTATCATTCTCATGCTCTGTTCTTTGGTCAACGCACCGAAGAGGAGACACTGAGGATGAAGATTAAAGGTGTGATATTAAAAACTGTTGGAAAATAACTGGCAATGCCAGAGGTCTGTAACACAGCATATAAGAGTGACAGAACATCACAGAGAGGTGCTAACTTTTTTGCTAGTTGGCTATTCGCCTTCCATCAAGGCACCTCTGCCATATATTCCACTAAAGCCAACTCAAAAATGCTTTCTAGTCCTGGTCCCAAAGAAAAGTCTCAAGAAGCAATTCAGATTTCTTCTGAATCGCGTATAGTCATCAAATAAACCGGGAATATTCCACATGCTAGCACTTTATCAAATCTGTTCTCACATCGAAGAAGGAAACTTGCCATGCACTGTAGATGTGTAGGATGTCTATTTTCCCATTCTAATCGTGAAAAGGTGCAGAAAGTTATCAGTACTAATCTGCTGTATTTTCCTGTGCTCTGAAACTTGCTCCGCAAATGTTCTCAAAATGCATGGCAGTAGTGGCAGCCCTTCATAATTTTCAAAAAATCTTGACCTGGACAGATAGCTGATAAAAGTCCACAGTGTGAACAAAGTAGCACAGGATCTGCACACAATTCCATTGCTGCACCGACCAGGATGCTATGCTGTGCTAAGGATTTGTAAAGCGCATGGCTACCCGACGGGCCGCCCAGTGCTGAGGGTCAAGTCCATCTCATAGTGGCTGAGACAAAAGCAGGTAATTCAACAAAATGTTTTGAGTGATTTCCTGAATTTGGATTCTTCTCTAATCTATCTCGGTGATGGAGGTAGCGAGTTCCAGAGCTTTGGTTCAAATGTGTGTCCTCCAGTTCTTGCTTTCTTGATCTTTGGTATAGTAAGAAGTCTCTGATCAGAGGGGCAAAATAGTCTGTTCGAGGCATATGAGCTGTAGATTATATACTATGCATAGATCGCCATCTGGTGTTGGGCTCGGATGTTTGCAGTTTGTTTTTGTTCGAAGAAGTCTTTGTAGTCACGAGATAGGTGACTCCTCCTTACGATGATAGTGCGCATGGGCATCGACTCCATCCCCAGATTGTTTTTTTCCGCCATCGGGTTCGGATATGATTTGCTGCGCTCCGGGTCGGTATCGTCTTCGAACCCCCTTCGACGCGCAATCCTTCACCACTCGACGGTATTGTTCTCGATCGCGTTCCCCTTTCGACGCGCATCCTCAAACTTCAAATAATCTCCGACCAAGAGCTTCAACGCGGGCCGTTGGGACGACCACGCCGGCCGTCGATGGAACGGACTCAGTTTAAAAAATGCCCCAGGTGTGGTGCTAAATTCCCACACACGGATTTACACGAAGTGTGTAACTGCTGCCTCTCCCCCGAGCACGAGCAAAAGCACTGCGAGGCCTGTACATCGTTACGGTCGAAGAAAACCATCCGTGATCGTCGGGCTCGACGTCATGAAATGTCCCGCTGCAGCAGCTCGATTCCAGACATCTTCGGAGCAGGTTCTAATGTCCATCCAGAACTCCAACCTGCAGAAGAGGATATCTCCGTGTCCGAAGCCGACGACTCCGAGGAAGACGATCAGAACGTCACCCCGGCTCAATGGACAGTGAGTACTAACACCCAGGCTGCCACCAAACCCAAACCTAGGGCTCCGGTAACACCTTCGCCCTCGGGCTTAGGTCGACACTGTGAACATACTTCAGACGCCCCGCCCTCGGGCCCGGCTATGAAACCGAAACAAAAGTCTTCCAGCTCGGGCTCGAGTCGGCCCCATTCCGGCACCGAACATACACCTTCGGCACCGAAGCCTAAAACCAAGCCGGTGCCCCCACCCTTCATTGCCGGCACCGAAGACACCTTCCACGCCGAAAACCTCGGCACCGAAGCCACCAAAAGACAAAGCTTCGGAGCCGAAAATGGACAAACCGAAAGCTTCGGAGCCGAAAAAGGACAGACCAAAAGCCTCGGAGCCGAAAAAAATCTCGGAGCCGAAGAAAACTCCCTCACCAAACGTTTCGGAGTCAAAAACCCCTACAAAACCTTCACAGCTTAAGCCCGTTAAGGAACACTCTACGCCCAAGCTTCCGGCACCAAAACCAGACATACCACTCAAAGACCTTTCTTTTCTAGAATTTTCGGATCCAAAGCAGAAAACGCTGCATATTGACCCCGAAACTGGCCACCTTCTCACCAAACCTCCTAAGAAGCAAAAACTAGACCTCCCAGAGGACTCGCATACCTCTCAAATGCAAGGACATGGGTACTAACCCTTCTCCCCCTTGCATACCTCCCTCTCCTCCTCCTCCTGATCCTAACTTATTTATCTCACCAGCAAACTCACCATCACCTACACTCTCACCTACACCACAGGATGCTGATGGTGGTGGGGATGGGGATACACTAGGGGATGATGACAACCATAACATACCACAGGACACAGATCCATGGGATATCTATGATCAAGATCCAGATCCTCACAATGACCCTGATCTGTATCCCACCTGGCCATCACCACCTGATGATAACATTGGTTTTGCACAACTTATTAATAGGGCTGCTCACTACCATGGGGTGGAACTACACACTGATCCCCTAGAAGAGGACTTCTTAGTGGAAACATTCGCACCCTCACAAAAATCCACCCACACCCTGCCCATGCTAAAAGGCATGTTAAAACACGCTACTGAAGTATTCAAAGACCCTGTTAGAACCTGAATACTTACACCAGGGGGGGATAAAAAAATATAAAGCAGCTCCCACAAACCCAGTGTATATCAAAGGCCAGGTACCTTTAGACTCTCTGGTTGTGTCTAACGCACGCGAGAGAGCTAATTCCCAAGCTACAGGCGACGTCCCTCCTCCTGACAAGGAGTCAAAGCTTATAGACGCTTCAGGAAAAAGAATTGCGTCACAGGCTGCTAACCATTGGCGCATTGCCAATGCTCAAGCTCTCTTAGCGCGCTGCGGCAGAGCGCACTATGACGAGCTGGAAAAACTAATGCAGCACTTACCAGAGGAACACAAAAACAAGGCCAATGAACTCATTCAAGAGGGCAAACTTATAACTAACACCTCCATAAAATGCACCCTAGATGCGGCTGATACAGCATCTCGTGCCATTAACACCAGCATATTACTGCGTAGGCATGCTTGGCTTCGACTCTCCGGATTCAAGCAAGAAGTTCAAACCACCATACTCAATCAGCCCTTCGATCAAGAGCATCTTTTTGGACCTACAGTCGATACTTCATTGGAGAAAATGAAGAAAGATACTGAGACTGCTAAGTCCATGGGGGCCTTGCAACTACCTTCCAACAGGGGTTCCTTTCGCCGCTCCTTTTACAGGGGTGGGTCCAAAACAATGTCGTCAGAAAATCCCTCCTCATCTTACAAAAGCCCCAATCAAACTACCTCCTCCAGAGGATATTTTCGGGGAGGATACAGAGGGAACAATAATAGGGGAAGAGCCAGAGGTAACAACACCCGCAATTCCCCTACCACCAAGCAGTGACTTCCTAGACTACCCCCCGACCATTCCACTCCTGTCGGGGGACGTCTCTCACAGTTCCTACCTGCCTGGAACTCCATCACAACAGACAAGTGGGTAAGACAAATTATCCAGTATGGTTATTGCCTAGAACTCACCTCCACTCCCCCAAATATCCCTCCCAGGCAACGTCCAATGCCATCAGAACATCTCACCCTCCTAAAACAAGAGGTTCTCTCCCTGTTACAAAAACATGCAATAGAACCAGTCCCCTTGCCTCATCAGGGGTTTACTCTCTATATTTTCTAATTCCAAAAATGGTCGGCTCTCAGGCCAATACTGGACCTCAGACCACTAAACCTCTATATTCAGTCAGAACACTTCCACATGGTCACCCTCCAATAGGTGCTCCCATTGCTTCAACAAGGCGACTTTCTTTCCACTCTGGATTTAAAGGACGCCTACTTCCATATTCCCATTCATCCAGCTCACAGAAAATATCTCAGGTTCCTGGTGGACGGTCAACATTACCAGTTCAAAGTCCTCCCGTTCGGGGTGACCACAGCACCCAGAGTCTTCACCAAGTGCCTCGCAGTAGTTGCAGCTCACTTAATAAGACAACACATTCATGTGTTCCCATATCTGGACGACTGGCTCATAAAAGCCAAGTCACACAGCAGCTGCGTTCACCACACCTGCAAAACAATTCAGTTGCTTCACAATTTGGGATTCACCGTGAATTTCACCAAGTCACACCTCCAACCATCCAACACACAAATGTATCTAGGAGCTACAATAGACACTTCCAAAGCTCTAGCATACCCCAACCCAGTCAGAATACGCAACATACAGGCTCTAATATCACAATTTCAGCCTCAACACTTATTACCAGCTCGAGTGTTCATGCAATTAATCGGGATGATGGCCTCTTGCATTCTAATCGTCCCTTATGCAAGACTCCACATGCGTCCTCTACAGGAATGCTTAGCACATCAATGGAACCAGGCTCAAGGTCAGATAACAGATCTGGTGTTGGTGGACAGCCGCACATATCGCTCTCTGCACTGGTGGAACACACAAAACCTTTCCAAAGGGCGGCCGTTCCTCGACCCGGTTCCACAGATGGTGCTAACAACAGACTCATCGCTCGCCGGCTGGGGAGCTCATCTCCAAAACCTTACATTCAAGGCATATGGACTACACAACAAAAACAATTCCACATAAACCACCTGGAATTCCTGGCAATTTTTCTGGCATTAAAATCTTTTCAACTCCATCTAGTAGGCAAAGCTGTCTTAGTCCATACAGACAACATGACAGCAATGTACTACATACAAAAGCAGGGAGGAACACACTCTCTACAGCTTTCACACTTAGCTCAAAGCATATGGAAATGGGCCATTCCACAAAACATATATCTCCTTGCAGAACACCTCCCAGGAGTACACAATCAAATCGCAGATCTGCTCAGCCGTCAACAACAACAGATCCACGAATGGGAACTTCATCCTCCAGTTCTTCTTCCATTCTTTCAAATGTGGGGCTACCCAGAAATAGATACGTTTGCCACACACCAAAATGCCCAACCTTCGCGTCCAGGTATCCACACCCATTGTCCACAGGCAATGCGATATGGATGAACTGGTCAGGGAAATTTGCTTACGCTTTTCCGCCTCGCCCACTCATTCCATTAGTGGTTCGGAAGCTCAAACATCATTCCCTCACACTAATCCTGGTTGCTCCCACATGGGCTCGACAACCCTGGTTCACAACCCTATTAGAAATGTCAGTAGTTCCTCATCAAAAACTAAACCTCTCTCCCAAAATTCTCACTCAGAACCATGGAGAGATAAGGCATCCAGATCCCAGTCAACTAAACCTTGCGATCTGGCACCTGAAGTCTGTTTGGCTACCTTAATCTCCCGCCAGACTGCATGAACGTCATTAAAGAGGCTAGACGTCTTACTACCAGAGCATGCTACGCAGCAAAGTGGAAACGATTTGTAATTTACTGTACAAACAATCAAATCAATCCACTAGACGCTTCCTCTCAAAACATTATTTGTTATCTATTACACCTACAACGCTGTAACCTAGCATATACATCTATAAGACTACATCTAGCTGCAATAGCAGCTTATCTACAAAACAGACAACACTTGTCTCTGTTTCGAGTACCCACTATTAAAGCTTTTATGGAAGGACTTAAAAGAATTCCCCCTAGAGTTCCGCCCTCTCTAGTGTGGAATCTTAATATCGTCCTTACAAGGCTCATGGCCCACCATTTGAACCTCTGCACAAATGTAAACTACAATTCCTCACTTGGAAAGTAGCCTTCCTTATAGCCATCACATCTCTTAGAGAAGTGAGTGAGCTACAGGCACTAACCATACAAGAACCATTTTTGCAAATTCATCACAACAAAGTGGTTCTCAGGACTAATCCCAAATTTTTACCTAAAGTTGTGTCTGCCTTTCACCTTAACCAGTCTGTTGAACTACCAGTATTTTTCCCTCAACCAGACTCAGTGGCAGTAAGGGCTTTTCACACGCTAGATGTTAAGAGCACTACTCTACTACATTGAAAGAACTAAATCCTTTCGAAAGACTAAACAACTGTTGCTTTCTCCCCACCTCATAAAAGCAGTCCCATTTCAAAAGCAGGTATTGCACGGTGGATTGTTAAGTGCATCCAAATATGCTACCTTAAAGCCAAGCGTACATTAACCATTCCCCCTAGGGCTCATTCTATGCGCAAACTAGGGGCTTCTATGGCCTTAGGGAACATTCCTTTAGATGACATCTGCAAAGCTGCAACTTGGTCTATACCGCACACATTTACAAAACACTATTGTGTAGATGTGCAAGCAAAACAATAAGCTAGTGTGGGCCAGGCTGTCTTAAGAACACTTTTTCAAACCACTGCAGCAGATACAGGTTAGCCACCGCCACAAACAAAACTGCTATATAGTCTATGCATAGTATATAATCTACAGCTCATATGCCTCGAACGGAAAATGCTACTTACCAGTATGCATCTGTTCTTGGCATGTAGAGCTGTAGATTCATATACGCCCACCTGCCTCCCCGGGTACCTTTATCTGTTGCAGTGTTATCTTACTTAGATACATCACACATCGACATCTTTCTATTTCTTACTAACTCCATCATCACCCTTTATGGCGAAAACAATCTGGGGATGGAGTCTTTGCTCATGCGCACTATCATCGTAAGGAGGAGTCACCTATCTCGTGACTACAAAGACTTCTTCGAACAAAAACAAACTGTAAACATCCGAGCCCAACACCAGATGGCGATCTATGCATAGTATATGAATCTACAGCTCTACATGCCAAGAAAAGATGCATACTGGTAAGTAGCATTTTCCTTTAGGGATTGCACATAAACCTTCAGAAGTCTGTCGCATCCTTACTATTCTGTCTTATTTCAGAGAAGCACTAGAGACAGTCCAAGGAAATGTGTCTGTAGAATGCTTACCATGCTCCTGCCATCTGGTGTTTGCTCAGCTGTTTTCAAGTTGGCTTTTTTCAAAGAAGTCTCATGTCACAAGATGGTGCAGTGACTCCTCTTGGTGTACATTGAACATGGGCACATACTCCATGTTAGATTGCTTTTATTTCCCTTCCGTTGGGTTCCACTGTGAGCAGAGTCGGCTGCAAGTACATTATGCCCTGAACACCTTTTTGCTGGCCCTGTTCAGGTAAATTTCCAACCCACTGTGTCTAATCCAGGGGTATCAAACCTTTTCTGTACTGAGAGCTACTTAGTTCAATGAAACACATTGAGAGCTTCTAATATTATTAGTGTTATATAATTTCAATTTTTGTGAGAAAGTGCCCTCTTTCTGCATGGTTGCCCCCACTTTTTGCTGAATTGCTGATGTGCTTTGACTGAGTGTGCCCTGGGGTCCTGCTAATCAGGTACCCAGGGCCTATGTTCTTTCCCTAAAACTGCATTGAAGCCTAAACCCAATTGGCATCTCTGGCCATAGGTCAGCCCCTGGTAAATGGTACCACAGGTACCCAGGGCACTGTGACCAGAGAAGGCCTCTAAGGGCTGCAGCACTTATTGTGCCACCCTTAGAGGTCCTGTACCTTACACTCACACACTGCCTTTGCAGGCTGCGTGTTTTGGTGCAGAACAAAATGAAGAGTCGACATGGCACACATCTGTGTGCCATGCCTACAGCCCACTGCCCTGGCATAGATCAGTCACCCCTCTAGCTGGGTGCACTATACCAGTGTGAGGATACAGGTGCATGAGCCCTGTACCCCTACAGTGTCTAAGGCCATTCTTAGACATTGTAAGTGCAGTGCTGCCATTAAGAGTATATGGTGCTGGGAGAACTCCACAGCACCATAATGGCTACACTGAAAACTGAGAAGTTTGGTATCAAACTTCTCAGCACATTAAACCCACACTGATGCCAGTGTGGGATTTAATGAAAAATGCACACAGAGGGCATCTTAGAGATGCCCCCTGAAAACTAACCTACCACTAGTGTTCAGGCTGAGTGGCTGCTTTCAGCTGCCACCACCAGACATGTTTCTGGACCCCTGGGTCGAGAGCCTGCTGCTCTCTGGGGCCTGAAACAATGCACATCCTGGGACGAGGTGCCAAGCCTCATCCCCCAGGATGGGCAGGGTTCACGAAGGGGAAGCTTCAAAGCCTTGCCGCCTTTGTGAGCTTCCCCAGGCCACTTGCTGCTTTCAGCAACTGGTCCCCACTGGTTCTGACCCCCACTTTGGGCGGGAGAACCGGCGGGAAAAACAAGTGAGGAAGAGAGGTGTGCCCACCTCTGCCAACTCCACCCCTCAGGTGGGGGAGGCGAGGTGAAGCACAACTCTCTCATCTTGCAGATGGGGGGACTAGCCAACCAGGGACAGGCTCATGCCCCCCTCCCACTGGAGGGTGGCATAATAGGGGGTGTACCCACCCCAGGGTAGGGACCCATTGGTCCCTGCCTTTTACCTACCTGTAACGCCCCTAAATCTAGTATTTAGAGGCACCCCTGAACCTTGCTTCCTCAGACAAGAAGAAACTACAAGGAGAAGAAGGACCGAACAGCCGTGCAGCAGCTAACAAAAGGAAGACGCCCACTGACTTGGCCCCAGCCTTACCGGCCTGTCTCCACCTCGAACCTGTTCCTGCGAAATCCCGGTGTGTCTTGCAGCCATGCAGAATGGGGGCACTTTCTCACATGAGCTCCTTCAAAATATCCCAAAGCAGTACAGGATAGGGCGAAGGAGATGGTGTCTAAGGGCAAAGTTATAGCTAATGCCAGTATTCATTGCACTTTAGATGTCACGGACACAGCCTCTAGGAGCATTAATACCAGCGCCATGTCTGCCTGAGGTCCAGCAACATCTCCTCAACCTAATGTGCAACATGCCATTTGATCAGCAAGCACTATTCGGAAAGCATGTGGAGGATGGTCTGGGAGGGATCAAAGTCGACATAGATACAATATAATTCCTAGGTACCCTCCAGTACAGATGATCCACCTGTTACTTCCTTTCATGGGCCAAGATGATCAGAGGCATACTGAAGCGCATAGATGCAGTATGAAGGACAAATACCTCAATAATATCCATTTGGATATGACGAGTTATTCCTCACGGTAGGGTCAAAACCATCAAACCTAACAGAGATCGGCGGGAAAGAGAGGCGCTTATCAGTCGTGATCTCAAGACAACAACAAACATGTGTGATTTCCTGTTGCTGCTACCTAACCCCTATACAGGCTGTAGTGAGGGAGAATTTCTTGCTTCGTTCCAAAATGGTTCAAAATCGCCATCAACTGTTGAGTTCTCCAGAATCAATAGTCTAAATGCTCCCTGTCATTAATCTAGAAACTGCTCCCTCACATACCCAGAAAGGAACATGAACTGCATCTACAGAACCGAAGCAGGAAATTGCTATTATTATCAAGGAAGCTTCTACTCTGGGCTCTCCCTAGTGAAGAATAAAATAGGCAAATGGAGGCCTTCCGTGCACCTCCGACTACTCAAGTTCTTAAAGTGTTTGCGGCATGTGAGCTGTAGATCACATGCTTTGCATACTCCTGCCATCTAGTGTTGGGTCCGGATGTTTGCAAGCTATTTTTCTTCGAAGAAGGCTTTCCAGTCACGAGGTAAGGTGACTCCTCCTTTCGGTGATAGTGAGCATGGGCATCGATTCCATTGTTAATAGGTTTTTTCCGCTATCGGGTTCATACGTGAATTGCTGCGCTCCGGTTCGAAACCGTTCTTCATGTTCTCGGTGCTCCATCCACTATACCCGCGTCGGTATTGTTTCGTACGCGTATCCCACTTCTCCGCGTATCGTATCGGCCGAATAAAATTTAAATGTCGTTCGGAAAACTCGTGGAAGACCGTCAGGCCTAACCATGTCGGTCCACATAGCAGTCGATGGAACCGACTCCATTCAAATTCTGCCCTCGGTGCCGCGCAAAATACCCGCGCACCGATTCGCACAAAGTGTGCAACTTGTGCTTATCTCCAGAGCACAACGAACAAGACTGCGACGCGCGCAGATCCTTCCGCTCTAAAAAAAAACTCTCCGCGATTGTCGTGGCTCGACGTCGTGAAATGCAAAGCCAGAACATCGAATACACGCCGGACATCTTCGGTGAAGGATCCGAGCAAGAAGAATTCGATGCACATGGGGCTGAAGAGGAACATTAAGAGCATCCCTCATCCATTCCTGAATCGGACTCCGAGATGGAAGAGGACTTACCACACGGTCAATGTCCCGATAGTACCGAACACCCCATGCCCTGAAATCCAACTCTAACGAAGCAAAAGGCTTCGGTTCCACCTCCAGGCCAAGCTCGGCACCAAAACGATGTTTCTAACGCCCCGCCTTGGCACCGAAACCCATGGTCAAGCCTTCTGGCTCAGGATCGAGTCAGGCAAATTACGGCACCGAGCCGGAACCTTCGAGCTCAAAGCCGAAAACTGCTTCGGAGCCGAAATCCTCAATGCTGAAATCAAAAACGGCTTCGGGGCCTAAACCTTCCACTCCGAAAGGTCTTTCCACCCCGGCACCGAAGTCCTCAGCGCCGAAACCGTAAAAAGCTCCCTCGAAGCTGCATGATCCGATTCTTGACTTACCAACCCCCCAATTCGGATCCTAAACAAAAGGAACTTTACATCAACCCTGAAACAGGACATCTTCTCTCCAAACTGCCTCATAAACGCAAACCTGAGTCAGAGGACATACAATATACCATTCCTTTAAAAAGGAAGAATATCTGAAAGAAACACATAGTGATAGATTCCTTACCTTAGAATATCCCCAGGCGTCAGACTGGATCCAGAAAGTTTTCGTCAGCAGTACCCCTGCGCGTCGGTAGGTGGCGTCGTGCGGCTCCGCGTCCGTCGTTGGCGTTGTGGTCGCCGAGATGACGTCGCGGGCGCTACTTAGACGCCGCCCACGCGCGCTGACGTCAGTTCTTTATTTTTCTGCGCCAGCAAGCGCAGATCCGGGAAGAGCAGGAACCCCCAGTCAATTTTTGACTGACTTTTTGAGGCTTTTTGGCTCTGTTTTTTCATTGAGTCTTCGACTCCTGTTGCAGATAGGATGCCCGGTTTTAAAGTCCTGAGGGGACTGTCACCGTATGATGTCGGTGACGGACCCGCACCGTGTGTCTTTTCTGCCTGGGGCGCGATCACGACCCCAAGTCGTGCCCCGACTGCCGAGCCATGGCGCCGAAGACTTTGCGTGAGCGGTCCCCAAAGTTGCTGGAAGCCCGGCAGTCGGCTCCGCGCCGTTCGAGGTCCTGGTCCCGTGGGAGGTCCAGGGGCCGTGCGCGGAGTCATCACCATCGGTCTTTGGGATCCAAGTCTTCGCACTCGGGGTCAGGTAAGGCGAAGCACAAGAAGTCGAAGAAACGCCATCGTTCTCCGACTTCCCCGGCTTCCGCGACGCGGCTGAGGGTGCGGGTGGTGCCTCCCCCGCGGATCCGGCGGAGCCTATGCAGTCGCCGCCGGACTACCCGCCCTTTCTGGGTTCATCTGCGACTCCGGCCCAAATACAGGAATTCCTGTCGGCCATGACTCTTCTCTTTGGGCCGTCGGGTCCCGCCGGTGCGCCTTCGGGCCCCGCGGTCCCGCCTGGGGGTCCTCGCCTTTCATCGCCGGCGGCTCAGGCCCCGGCGTCGCTGTCGGCTCCGGCCTCGGCGCCGCAGGACCCCCTAGGATCCAGGCTTGGATCCCGGTCGACGCAGGTTGACCTTATAACACCTCCACCGACGTCGACCCCACCGGCACCACTTTTGACGACGCCCGCTCCTCGGGATGACGTCGACCCCGGTTTCAGCCCCGAAGTGGAAGCGGCGTCGAGCCGGACGTCGATCGATGCCGTTCTCGACGTTGGTCAGTGGTTTCTATCACCATGTCCATGCTCCTTATTTTACACCTGTTGAACAGCCTGAGGAGCCAGGGGAGGACTGGGAGGGGTCTGAGGACCCTCTCGCAGCTGCTTGCGAGTCTGAACAGGACTGGGCTGAGGGGGGGGAGGGAGGGAGGGAGGGGTGCCAGTGGTCTGGATACCTCACCAGACCTTGGCATGCTGTCTCCTCCTACCGTGGCTACGGAGGAGGGTGCTAGTTATGCTGTGGTGTTGCATAGGGCGGCCGAGGCCCTAAACCTCGAGCTTCCTACGGTGGCCATCAGGACTAACCTCCTGACAGAGGTGCTTCAGCCAGCAGCTACTTCTGCGGAGCCGCTGCTTCCCTTTAATGAAGCCCTTTCTGACGTTCTTTTGGGCACTTGGTCCAGGCCCACCACATGGGCTCCTGTGGATAGGAACGTGGCCCGACGCCATCGCCCGGCTCCGGGTGACCCCCTTTTCCTCTCCCAACATCCCACCCCCGAGAGCTTGGTTGTCCAAGCCTCTGCTTCCCCTACCGCCTTCCCTTCCGCACCACCGGATAGGGAATCCAAGAAACTGGATCAGTTTGGAAAGAAAACTTTTTCTTCCACCAGTTCTGCGCTGCGGTACGTGAACACCGCATGCCTCTTGGGCCGTTATTCCCACTCTCTGTGGGATACGGTGGCAGACATGCTGCCCCACTGTCCGGAGGAGGCCCGGCCAGCTCTCTCCCAGGCTGTTGCAGAGGGGAGAGACGCAGCTAAGTTCATGATTCGTTGTGGCCTAGACACCGCCGACTCACTGGGCAGATCGATTGCAACGACGGTGGCGGTTCGCCGCCACGCCTGGTTGAGGACCACTGGATTTTTGGGGGATGTCCAAAACACACTTATGGACATGCCCTTTGATGGCCGTCGCCTCTTCGGCGACAAAGCAGACAGCGCGTTGGAGCGGTTTAAGGACTCACGGGCTACGGCCAAGTCCTTGGGACTATCTGCAGTCCGCCCTCCTCCGCCTTCTGCTTTTCGCTCCTTTCGTGGTACCGGAAGGGGCGCCCGCAGCGTTTGCAACAGAGCCACAGGCCTGCGCAGCAAGCATCCCAGCGCGGACGCGGGTTCCGCCGTGGCGGACCAAGGGGCCAGCGGGCGGGTCAGTCCACCACCACCCCGGCCACCACTGCCTCCAAACCTTCCTAGTCCGAACTTTCAGGCCTATCAAACGCCAGTGGGCGGCAGGCTTCGCCATCACCTCCCCCACTGGCGCACCATCACTTCGGACAGGTGGGTTTTAGAGATAGTCCGGAGGGGCTACTCCCTCCCCTTCGAGACTACCCCTCCAGCCATATGCCACCTCAGTACCACCGCAAGTCGGGGGATCACTTGGTGCTTTTTCAGCAGGAAGTTGCGGCCCTCTTGGCCAAGGGGGCCATCGAGCGCGTTCCGACGCCAGAAGTAGGTTGTGGTTGCTATTCCCACTACTTTCTGGTGCCCAAGAAGGACAAGGGCCTGCGTCCTATCTTAGACCTCTGGGACGTCAATCGCTTCCTCCGCAAAGAGAAGTTCAAGATGCTTACTCTAGCTCAGGTCTTGTCTGCTCTCGATCCACAAGACTGGATGGTAGCGCTGGACTTGCAGGATGCCTATTTCCATATCCCCGTCCTGCCAGCCCACCGGCGTTACCTGTGGTTCACGGTAGGCTACGAGCACTTTCAGTTCACCGTGCTCCCCTTCGGGCTTACCAGCGCCCCTCGGGTGTTCACAAAGGTGATGGCGGTGGTCGCAGCTCATCTGCGCAGATCAGGGGTTTCAGTCTTCCCCTATCTCGACGACTGGTTGTTGAAGGCGGGCTCGCCCCAGACAGTCGTCTCCCACCTCCAGACTACGGCCGACCTCTTGAACTTGCTGGGGTTCTCCATCAACGTGCCGAAGTCGCACCTGATTCCCTCTCAGAAGCTCCTCTTTATCGGAGCGGTTCTGGACACAGCACAGTTTCGGGTCTATCCTCCCGAACAGCGAGTCCGGGATATTCGGGCTCTGATTCCCATCTTTCAACCCTTGTCCCGGGTTTCGGTCAGGGTGACTCTGAGGCTGCTGGGCCTCATGGCCTCCTGCATCCTGCTGATCAATCATGCCAGATGGCATGTGCGGGCTCTGCAGTGGGACCTGAAGTTCCAGTGGGCGCAGCATATGGGGAACCTGTCCGATCACGTCCAGATCTCGGAGGGCACTGCACAACAGTTGCAGTGGTGGCTCACGAACCGGCATTGGGTCGACGGCAGATCCCTCTCCCGTCCCCAACCGGAGTTTACAGTGGTGACGGATGCGTCCCTCCTGGGATGGAGCGGCCACATGGGAGAGGCGGAGATCAGAGCTCTCTGGTCTCCGGCGGAATCCAAGCTCCATATCAACCTTCTGGAGCTTCGGGCGATACGGCTTGCACTGAAGGGATTCCTTCCCTCTGTCAAGAGGAGAGTAGTGCAGGTGTTCACAGACAACACCACCGCCATGTGGTACTGCAACAAGCAAGGCGGGGTGGGGTCGTGGACCCTCTGTCAGGAGGCTCTGCGTCTCTGGACATGGCTGGAACATCAGGGCATGTCCCTGGTGGTTCAACACCTGGCAGGTTCTCTGAACGCCAGGGCAGACTAACTCAGCCGCAGGTGCATGCTGGATCACGAATGGCGTCTGCACTCGGAGGTGGTGCAAGGTCTCTTTCAGCAGTGGGGAGAGCCTTGGTTAGATCTATTCGCCACCGAAGAGAACGCGCAATGTCATCAGTTCTGCACGTTGGAATTTCCAAGGCGGCACTCGCTCGGCGACGCTTTTTGTCGCGAGTGTAGTTGCGGTTTATTGTACGCCTTTCCGCCTATACCACTTCTGCCCAGAGTGCTGAAGAAGATCAGGCGCGACCGGGCACAAGTCATCCTTGTGGCCCTGGACTGGGCTCGAAGAGTATGGTATCCCGAGCTACTCAGTTTGAGCATCGATCCCCCAATCAGACTGCCTCTTCGGGAGGATCTTCTGTCGCAGCAGCAGGGGACGGTCCTCCACCCGAACCTGTCCAGCCTCCACCTCTTTGCGTGGAGATTGAGCGGCGGCAGTTGATTCCTTTCGACTTGCCTCCTGAAGTTTGTGATGTCATTCTGGCAGTCAGGCGTCCCTCTACTAAAGTGGTATACGCCTGCAGGTGGAACAAGTTTGTGGCATGGTGCACAGCAAAGGCTGTGGATCCCCTTTCTGCCCCTCTTTCTGAAGTTCTACTGTTCCTTCTTTCTTTGGCCCAGCAGGGCTCTGTCAAGGGCTACCTTTCTGCTATTTCGGCCTTTCTCAGGCTCCCTGATCAGCCCTCTCTTTTCAAGTCCCCTGTTGTAAATAGATTTCTCAAAGGCATTGCACACCTTTTTCCTCCTATTCCTTTCGTGATGCCTCAGTGGGACTTGAATTTGGTTCTTACATACTAGATGTGTGCTCCCTTTGAGCCACTTCATAACTGTCCTCTTCGTCTCTTGACCTTGAAGACTGCTTTCCTGGTGGCCATCACCTCCGCTAGGCGAGTGAGTGAGCTCCAGGCTCTTTCTTGTAAGCCTCCTTTCCTATCAGTCCATCCGGACAAGGTTGTGCTCAGGCCCCGTCCTTCCTTTTTGCCTAAAGTGGTTACGGCCTTTCACATTGGGCAGACTATTACCTTGCCCACCTTCTTTCCGCCTCCGCATCCTTCCAGAGAGGAAGAGAGGCTCCACCGTCTGGACCCACAACGTGCGCTCTCCTTTTATCTCAACCGCACACAGCAGTTCTGGGTGGATGACCAGCTCTTTGTTGGCTACGTTGGCACCAAGAAAGGTCGGGCGGTACACAAGAGAACTATCTCCCTCAGCGTTGTCTTATGTATCAAAGCCTGTTACTCTTTGGCTAAAAAAGAACCACCGGTGGGGCTGCGTGCTCATTCCACCAGAGCTACTGCAGCCACTACTGCATTGGGACGTGGTGTCCCCCTGCAAGACATCTGTCAGGCAGCCACGTGGGCCTCGCTGCACACGTTTACCAAGCATTATTGCCTGAACAGCCAAGTCCGGAGAGACGGCTTCTTTGGCCGTTCTGTTCTCCGTGACTTTCTGGTGTGATCTTGGTTCGCAGACCCACCACCGGGGTTGGTATTGCTGGGGTATCTATTCTAAGGTAAGGAATCTATCACTATGTGTTTCTTTCAGATGAACAAGTTACTTACCTTCAGTAATGATATATCTGTAAGAAACATTAGTAGTGATAGGTTCCTTACCGCCCCACCCATCCTCCCCGTTCTGCGAACTGATTTCTAGGGTTACGGTCATCCCTTTCAGGGCCCTAGTTTAAATGCACCAGTGGTCAGTATCTTGCATGGCTCTGCGTTCCTGGTGCGGAAAGTCGTGTACAGAACTGACGTCAGCGCGCGTGGGCGGCGTCTAAGTAGCGCCCGCGACGTCATCTCGGCGACCACGACGCCAACGACGGACGCGGAGCCGCACGACGCCACCTACCGACGCGCAGGGGTACTGCTGACGAAAACTTTCCGGATCCAGTCTGACGCCTGGGGATATTCTAAGGTAAGGAATCTATCACTACTAATGTTTCTTACAGATATATCGTTACCGAAGGTAAGTAACTTGTTCGACGGTACTAACCCTTCTCCTCCTCCTCTTCCACCACATTCCCCTTCACCTTTACCACAATCTCCAGTATTGGAATATTTACTTATCACACCACACAATTCTCCACCCACACAGCCTGATGATGAGGATATTCCATTACCTGTAGATCCTTGGAAAGACTACACTATTGATCCACTTACAGATAATGACCCAGACCTTTACCCTTCAAAGCCTTCCCCTCCTGACGACAATGTAGGATATTTAGAGTTGCTTGCTAGAGCTGCACAATATCACGGGGTACAACTACACAAAGAATCACTAGAAGATTTCTTGTTCAAAACTTTAAGTAGTACACACAGATCTAGTCAGACTCTCCCTATGCTCAAAGGCATGATGAGAAATACTGATGACCTCTTCAAAGACCCTGTTTGTGCTCGCATTCGGACTGAAAGGATAGATAAGTATAAACCTACTCCCTCTGATCCAGTCTTTATTAAGGGACAGTTACCCCTTGACTCACTTGTCTCTAATGCCCGTAAACGGGCTAATTCACAAACCTCTGGGGATGCCCCCCTCTGGACAAGAAATCAAAATTAATAGACGCCTCTGGCAAACGAATAGCTGCCCAAGCAGCTAATCATTGGCGCATCGCCAATACCCAGGCCCTCTTAGCCATGTATGATAGAGCGCACTGGGACGAAATGTAGCAATTGCTCCAATATCGCCCAGATGAGCACAAAGCTAAAGCACACTATTTAGTACAAGAAGGAACGCTCATCTCCAATTCCTCTATTAGATGTGCCTTAGATGCTGCCGACACTTCAGCTCGATAGATTAACACTAGTGTGTTACTCAGACACGCCTGGTGAAGTCCAGCAATTCATTTTAAACACCCCGTTTGATAAACAGCATCTTTTCGGGCCTGAAGTTGATCAGGCATTAGAAAAAATGAAAAAAGACACTGAAGTAGACAAGTCTATGGGAGGTCTACATTCTCCTTCTAACCAGGGCTCCTTTTGTCGCTCCTTTTATCGTGGAGGGTCTAAGACAACGTCCTCAGACACCAATGTTTCCTCCTATAAAGGCAACAATCAACCTTCCTCCACAAGGTTTCTTTAGAGGAGGATATGGAGGAAATGATAGCAAGGGTAGAGGAAAGGGTTCCACACCCCGTAACTCCCCTTCCTCTAACAAGCAGTGACTTACCTACCCTTCCCCCGATCATCTAACACCTGTCGGGGGACGTCTTCTACAATTCCTCCCCATTTGGCAATCTATAACAACAGACAAATGGGTGTTAGGAATTATTCAACATGGTTATTGCCTGGAGCTTACCACCAATCCTCCAAACATTCCACCTCATTCTCACAAACTGTCTCCTGAACATTTGCACCTCCTCAAACAGGAAGCCCAGTCTCTCTTGATAAAAGGAGCCATAGAGCCGGTACCATTACAATAGCCAGGGTCAGGCGTTTACTCCCTGCATTTTCTAATTCCCAAAAAGGATGGCTCGTTAAGATCTATTTTGGACATCAGAGAACTGAACCTCTACATACTGTCAGAACATTTCCACATGGTGACACTTCAACAAGTGCTCCTACTTTTACAACAAGGAGACTTTATGGTAAAAGACGCATATTTTCACATTCCAATTCACCTCGCTCATCGCAAATATCTCAGATTTGTGATAGCGGGTCAACATTACCAAATTCAAAATATTACTGTTTGGAGTCACTACTGCTCCCAGAGTGTTTACCAAATGCCTGCCAGTAGTCGCAGTTCATCTGAGAAGACAGCATATCCATGTCTTCCCCTATCTGGATGACTGGCTCATCAGAACTCTACGACAACTTCATCGACCATCCACCAGGCACCACAGATGGCCCCCCGCCCCCCAGAAATACCAGCCAGCCCACCATCTCCAACTGGACACCGATCATGGCCGAAGACACCGCCTCGACCATGAAAAGCATCCACTCGGGGGGGGGGGGGGGGGGCCCACCGACCCCTGCCCCCCTCACATCTACCACAGAGCCGCGGCCGCCATCGCACCCGAACTACAACGCACCATCAACACCACCTTCAAAACAGGCACCTTCCCAGACGACTGGAAGCGCACAGAAGTCAGACCCCTGCTCAAGAAGCCCACAGCTGACCTCAAGAACTATCGTCCCATCTCGCTCCTCCCCTTCGCAGCCAAAGTTGCAGAGAAAACAGTCAACAGGAAACTGACACGATTCATTGAAGAGAACGCCGTCCTCGACCCGTCCCAATCCGGATTCCAAAGCAACCACAGCACAGAGACCGCCCTACTCGCCGCCACAGATGACATCCGCACCCTCCTGGACCAAGGCCACTCCGCAGCCCTCATCCTACTCGACCTATCAGCGGCCTTCGACACCGTCTCCCACCGCACACTAGTCGCCAGACTACACAACGCAGGCATACAAGGAACAGCCCTGGACTGGATCCGATCATTCCTCACCGGAAGAAGCCAGAGGATCAGACTCCCACCCTTCCTCTCCGATCCCACGAAAATCACCTGCGGAGTCCCACAGGGTTCATCACTGAGCCCCACCCTCTTCAACATCTACATGGCCCCCCTCGCAGCCATCATCCAACAACACGGCCTCAACATCGTATCCTACGCCTACACCCAGCTCATCCTCTCCCTCACCAAAGACCCCACCACTGCCAAACTCAACTTCCAGAAAGGAATGCAAGACGTCGCAATCTGGATGATCAACAGCTGCCTGAAGCTCAACGCCGAGAAGACAGAAGTCCTCGTCCTCTGTACCACCCCTTCTGCATGGGACAGCACCTGGTGGCCGACCGCCCTCAGAAGCCCACCTACCCCCTCAGACCACGCCAAGAACCTCGGCATCGTACTCGACTCATCACTCACCATGAACCGACAGGTCAACGCCGTCACCTCCAGCTGCTTCAACACCCTCCGCATCCTCCGCAAGACCTTCAAGTGGATCCCCCTGAGTCAAGGAAGACAGTCACCCACGCACTCATCACCAGCAGACTGGACTGTGGAAACGCACTCTACGCCGGCATCAACAAGTCCCTACTCCGCAAACTCCAGACAATACAGAACACCGCTGCCAGACTCGTCCTCGGCATCCCCCGACACGAACACATCAGCCAACACCTACGAAGTCTCCACTGGCTCCCTGTGGAGAAAAGAGTTGCTTTCAAAATCCTCACTCACGCCCACAAATGCCTACACAACAACGGACCCAAATACCTCAATGACAGAATCAACTTCCACGTACCCAAAAGAAACCTCCGATCTTCCAACCTCGCACTGGCCGAAACCCCGCGCATCCACAGAGCCAGAGCAGGCAGAAGATCCTTCTCTCACATTGCAGCCAAGACCGGGAACGAGCTACCGGCAGACATCAGACGCGCCCCCTCCCTGAACACCTTCAGGAAGACCCTCAAGACCTGGCTCTTCGGCTAAACAGATCTGCGGACCCCCCCCTCCCCTGGGCGCCTTGAGACCCTCACGGGTGAGTAGCGCGCTTACAATTCCCCTGATTGATTGATTGAAAGCTAGCACTTACCAGAAGTGTCTCCAACACACTCAAGCCACAATTCGCTTACTACACCAACTAGGATTTACAGTGAATACGCTGAAGTCTCATCTGCAGCCTTCAAACACACAGACTAATTTGGGAGCCACCATACACACTCAAAAAGCTCTAGCCTCTCCCAAAGCAACCAGAATTCACAGTATTCAGTGTCTTCTCACTCAGTTTCAGCCCAACCACTCATTACCAGCCAGAGTCGTCATGCAACTGCTGGGAATGATGGCGTCTTGCATCATAATCGTACCCTATGCAAGACTTCACATGCGTCCCCTTCAACAATGCTTAGCAAGTCAGTGGAACCAGTTGCAGGGTCAATTAACCTATTTAGTGTTGGTAGACCGCCGCACCCATCGCTCTCTGCAGTGGTGGAACCCACAAAATGTATCCAAAGGCCAGCCCTTCATCGAACCTGTTCCACAGACAGTGCTAACAGTAGACTCATCGCTCACTGGTTGGGGTGCTCACTTACAAGATCACACAATCCAAGGATTATGGAGTCTAAAGCACAGAAGTCTCCATATAAATCACCTTAAGCTACTAGCAGTGTTTCTAGCGTTCAAAGCCTTTCAAACCGACCTCCTAGGCAAAGCTGTCCTAGTCCGCACGGACAACATGACAGCTATGTACTATATACAGAAGGCGGGGGGCACTCTCTAAAACTGTCACGCCTAGCGCAAGCCATTTGGAAATGGGCTATACACCACAAGATTTATCTCCTGGCAGAACACCTTCCAGGAGTAAACAATCAGATTGCAGACCTTCTCAGCAGACAGAAGCATCAAATCCACGAGTCGGAACTTCATCCTCAGGTTCTCCTCTCTTACTTTCAGGAATGGGGATTTCCTCAGATAGACCTGTTCGCCACAGCAGAAAACGCAAAATGCCCAAGCTTCGCCTCCAGGTTCCCACACCCGCTCTCCAAAGGCAATGCCCTATGGATGAACTGGTCAGGGATATTTGCCTACGCTTTTCCGCCTCTCCCACTCATTCCACTGGCAGTTCGGAAGCTCAGGCAAACATCCCTCACACTAATTCTCATAGCTCCAACATGGGCACGTCAACCCTAGTTCACCACCCTGTTGGAGCTGTCAATAGTCCCACACCAAAAGCTGCATCTCGCCTCCAGTCATCACTCAGAGCCATGAAGAAATCAGGCATCCAGATCCCAAGGAACACAACCTGGCGATCTGGCTCCTGAGGTCATACAGTTTGGTTATTTACACTTACCACCAGACTCTATGAATATTCTAAAAGAAGCTAGGAAGCCTACTACTAGAGCATGTTATGCAGCAAAATGGAAGCGATTTGTTATCTAT
This sequence comes from Calotriton arnoldi, assembly GCA_963921515.1. NCBI lineage: Eukaryota > Metazoa > Chordata > Amphibia > Caudata > Salamandridae > Calotriton > Calotriton arnoldi. The sequence goes on along the minus strand of CAWUFW010011315.1, from coordinate 65,126 downwards.
TGTAATAATAACAATATCAATCCTCTTGATGCTTCTGTGCAAAATATCATCCATTACCTGTTACATTTACAGCAATCTGGACTAGCCTACACATCCATTCGCTTACATCTAGCAGCAGTAGCTGCATACTCAGAAAACAGACAACACTTATCTCTATTCAGGGTACCAGTGATTAAAGCTTTACTGGAAGGATTAAAAAAAAGCGATACCACCAAGAGTCCCACCTGCACCAGTGTGGAACCTAAACATAGTCCTTACAAGGCTAATGGGTTCACCATTCGAACCAATGCATAGGTGCCAATTACAATTCCTCTTGTGGAAGGTTGCTTTCCTCATCACAATAACTTCACTGAGGAGAGTTGGTGAACTCCAGGCATTAACTATACAAGAGCCTTTCTTTCAACTTCAATTTCAACAGGGAAGAGGTGTGGCGCATCGTCCAGGGCGGCTGACTCTGGAACCCAGGGGCTCATGGTTCGATCACCGGCGGCAGATCAGTCCACCACCATGTGACTCTGGGCAATAGCTCGCTTAATCTTCCCGACGGCCCCCAGCGCCTTGACACCCTCAGGTAATTGTTCGCGTTTTGCAAATACTGAACATTTACATAGAGACAAAGTGTTTCTTCGCACCAATCCTTAATTTCTTCCTAAAGTAATTTCTGCCTTTCATATCAATCAGTTGAGTTACCTGTGTTCCTTCCTCAACCTGATTGTGTATCAGAACGAGCTCTACACACTCTTGATGTTAGAAGAGCTCTACTATATTACATTGAAAGAAGAAAAGAATTTCACAAAACAAAGGAACTTTTTGTTGCGTTTTCTCCACCACGCAAAGGCAATCCCATATCTAAATCGGGCATTGCAAGATGGATTGTAAAATGTATCCAGACATGTTATCAGAAAGCAAAAAGAACTTTGCTAATACCCCCTAGTGCGCATTCCACTCGCAAAATAGGGGCTACTATGGCCTTCTTAGGGAATATTCCCCTAGCTGACATCTGTAAGGCAACAACATGGTCTACACCGTACACATTCACCAAACACTATTGTGTAGATGTGTTCGCCAGGCAGCAAGCTAATGTAGGCCAAGCAGTACTTAAAACACTGTTTCAGACAACTGCAACAGCTACAGGTTAGCCACCGCTTTGGGAGTAAACTGCTCTATAGTCTATGCAAAGCATGTGATCTACAGCTCACATGCCTCGAACGGATAATGTTACTTACCCAGTAAGCATTTGTTCTTGGCATGTAGAGCTGTAGATTCACATGCGCCCACCCCCCTCCCCGGTCTCCTGTAGTTGTTGCAGTTTCTCAGTTTACATACATATGCATGGACATCTCTATTCTACACTTACTAACTCCATTCTCACCCTCTGCGCGTAAACAATCTAACAATGGAGTCGATGCCCATGCGCACTATCACCGAAAAGGAGTCGCCTTACCTTGTGACTGGAAAGACTTCTTCGAAGAAAAATAACTTGCAAACATCCAGACCCAAAACTAGATGGCAGAAGTATGCAAAGTATGTGAATCTACAGCTCTACATGCCAAGAACAGATGCTTACTAGGTAAGTAACATTATCCTTTTTGGGATAATCAGCTTGACAGGGTCTTTCTGTTGCTTCGTCATGGAGAGGTCCTCGCCTACTCAAATCTACAGAATTCCTATTCCTTATCGCAGGCTTTGGAGACTCAGCAGCTGCGGGCAAGTCGACTTTTGGCACAATTGTCAGTCAGCAGGCAGGCCGGCTGGGTTGGCGCCAAGTCAGTTGCTGGGTCTTCTGTTCTTGCTGGGTCAACTCTTCACGTCCGTCTTCTGGTTGGTTAGTTTCCTTGTAGCTCCCCTTCTTTGGAATGCTAATCAGCAGGTCATCTTGTGGGAGGGGGTGTGAACACCCTCTTCCCGAGCAGGCTTTGTTTCTGACCTCCTGAGAGCAAAGGCTCTCACCCTTGGGGGTCAGACACTCATCTCTAGTGGCAGGCTGGCAGAAACCAGTCAGCCAACACACCAGGGGCTGGTAGGTTTTCAGGGGGCACCTCTAAGGTGCACTTTGGGTGCATGTATTAATAAATCGAACACTGGAATCAGTGTAGGTTTATTAATAAAATATGTTTGATACCAAACATCCCGATCTTCAGTCAAGCCATCATGTAGCTAGGGAACTCGTTTTCACCAATGTCCATTACATGTTCTAAAATGGCTTCCCTGTTCACTTGTACTGGCAGTAATGGAACTGACCAGCACAGGGGTATATCTGCTTATGCAGGTATGCCCTCACATGTAATATTAAGCAACCTGCCTTAGAGCTGTAAGGCCTGCTGTAGGGGTGACTTACAAATACTACATGTAGTTAGGGGACATGGCACACAGGGATGTCATGTCGTGTTTTCACTTTTGTTTGCACCAAAACACGCAGCCTGCAATGGCAGTCTTGCATGTGTTTGGTGAGGGGTCCCTTAGAGTGGCGCAATTCGTGCTACAGCCCTTGGGGACCCTCTTTAGTACCTCATGCACTTGGTACCAGGGGATACCATTTACTAGGGACTTAAAGTGCTAAAGGTATTGTCAATTTGGGTAAAAAGATTGTACAGTTTTAGGAAAGAGTTCTGGCACTGGCGGCCTGGGTAGCTTGGACCCAGTTGACTTCCAGTCAAAGTCGCATCAAATACTAGGCAAAAAGAGGGGTTGACCATGCCAAAAGGGGGCATGTTCCTACATAACCCCCACCCCCAAACAAAGTAGAGTGAGACTAACCTTTCCTAAAAGTCTTCATCTTCTAAGTGGAAGAACCTGGAAAGGCCATCTGCATTGGCATGGTCAGTCCCATGTCTGTGTTCCACTATTAAGTCCATACCCTGCAGGAAAATGGACCACCTCAACAGTTCGAGGGTTTCACCTTTTATTTGCATTAGCCATCTGAGAGGCCCGTGGTCAGTTTGAACAAGGAAGTCAGAGCCAAACAAGTATAACCTCAACTTCTTCAGGGACCAAACCACAGCAAAGGATTCCCTCTGATTTGATTTGTAATTTATAAAGCACAGCAATTACCCTAAGGCATCAAGGCGCTAGAGACCGGCCGTCCAAAAACAGGAAGGAAGGGGAAAAGAAACTCCAGATAGATGCTATACCGAGAAAAGCCAGGTCTTAAGAGCCTTTCTGATGGGGAGCAGAAGGGGAATAGACCTAAGGGCAAGGGGTAGGGAGTTCCAAAGCTTGCTTGCTGCCACCGAAAATGCTCTGTCCCCCCACTTCCTCTTCTTGGTACAACCTTTCAATGGCACTCCAATGCTGCTCTCTGGGGGAGCCACCTCCTGCTAATGAAAGCAAGAGGTTGATCATGGCCATCATCTCTGCTGTGTGATAGGAGCACTCCTATACCATGTTCAGAGACATCTGTATGCACTATGAACTGCTTGGCATAATCTGGATGAAGGAAGCTGGCTCTGTATATACTATACCAAAGTAAGGTATAGTGTGCGCAGTCCAGTGGAACCCCAAAGGTAGACAGGTGAAAATAGAGGATACCTTACTCTCTATTTGTGGTAGTGTGGGCAAGCAGTAAGTCTTTATCAGAGGGGAGTGTTAAGCATTTATTGTACACACTGAGGCAAGAAATTGTGTCACACACTCTAAGACTGAACTCAGACCAATTTGTTTGTATAAAAATATTATTTAGTTATTTTATTTCTAGAACCAAGCCAGGCCTGGTGCAGGTAAGTGAAATAATACTTTGCATGTATGTTGCAGTTGAAATACAATTGAAATACAATTGAAATGCAGTTGGATGCAATTGGTTTGTTTACAGGTAAGTCAACAGTAAAAATTACTTTACAGTTTACTTTTGGATTACTTTTTACATTACTTTGGAGATTACTTTTTAAATTCCTTTTTATACTCAGTGTGATATGCCTAGATATCACACTGGGACATTTCCTAGAGTAAAGGTAAGTAATTCAGTTTTTGTACATTTGCAGTTTTTCAAGGTTTTATACAAACCAACTCCACACTTAAGAGAGAAATTTTCAAAGAAAAGCAATCCTATGGGAGGAAATCAAGTTATCGGTTTACAGATAAGTAATTTGTTATGAGAGTTAGTTTTCTGGGGTTAGAACATGGGATCCCCCAGGGTCAAGGATGCACTCTCAAAGCACCCTCAGCGGCACTAGGGCGGCCGGGTGCAGAGTGCTGAGGCCTAATGGTGGATAGGGGGGCTCCGGTTGGTGGCTGCTCACGAGCAGACCACAACGTTGTGGGAGCAAAGCTCCTGGACTTAAGCTCAGGGCAAAGGGGGATCCGAGTTAGCACACAAATTCCATACTCCAATACAGCATGCCTCGCAGCGCATGCGCTGCTCAGGCTCGACCAAAAAAAGCAGGCTAAGAAGAGTTCCGGTCCAACAACTAGATGGCTGAATAATTCACAGCATGTGAAACCAGAAAAATCTTAAACTGCAAAATTGTTACTACTGTTGAGTAACCATTTCGTTTGTTTAGTCCTTATGGATGTGGACTCTTCTACTCTTTGTATTCATGCTTGGGAATCTTTCCTTTCTTAGGACCAAAGAGGGTAGGACATTAAAGTAATTTATTCACTCTGGTTGCTCCTGAATTCTTAGTCCATTTACTTCGGACATATGATCCACCCTCCTCTCCATCTTCATTCTGGCCAAAAAGTTGCCTCACTATGGTCAGATAAAAATAAGACTCTACTGTCAGAGCCTTGCTTGGAACGCAACAGAGCATTGAAGTTGACAAAGCCACTGGTTCTCAGACTTGGTCTTATGTAATCTTGAAATGATAGTGCTAGGGCACCAGCTCTGCTTCACTTCTTTGGAATCACTTGTCATTTCTGTGCCTAAGAATAGAGCAGTTTAAAGAATGGATAGCCTAACTTACTCAGCTATGCCCTTTTGTGGGTGGATACTATACGTTTTGCAGTTTGCTTTATTGTATTATTTTTTGGATCTTACAGTTAGCTGGTGTATCTGACATTGTGTTTTTTCTCCTTTCTTTTAACAGTCTCAGTACAAGACTCATTTTGTTGCTGCTAGCTTGAACAGCCCAAAAACAGGAAACACTTCAACCAATGCAACTGGATGGACCAGTGCAGGGAGCTTAAGCTCTGTACCTACACATCCTGGGCAGACCCCACCAACCCCTGCTGCTCCTACTGCACCAGCAGTCAAAGCGATGCCAGGATTTGTCAGCACATCCACTTTGAGCAGCGTACCAACGGGCTACCCAAGTATGGGTATTCCAGGGTATACAGTACCAAATACACTCGGCAGTAATAGAGAAGGTAACCTTGAAGGCAGTGGAGGGCGAGACAGCATCCGTGAAAGCAGCAGTGGGCGGGACAGTGGCCGCGAGAGCAGTAGTGGGCGAGAAAGTGGCCGTGAAAACAGCAGTGGACGTGATGGACGAGAGGGTGGTAGCAGTCGAGACCGACACAGCGAGAGTCGGAGTAGCCGAGACAGCCAGCGATATGGCGACAGTGGGGGCCGTCATGGAGATGGCAGCAGCCGTCATGGTGATGGTAGCAGTCGTCATGGAGAAGGGCATCGCCACAGTGAAGGACACCATTCTCGTAGCCGACACAGTGAAGGTCGGAGCAGCAGTGAAGGTCGAAGTGGTGGAGAAAGTCGGAATGGTGAAAGCCGTAGAGATGGAGGCAGCAGTAAACGAGATAAACCTGAAGACTTCGTGCCCCCTGATGCACCCAAGCGCAAGAAGTCTCGATGGGACAGTTAAATATGTACTCTTTATTTTTGGTTTTGTTCAGTGGTAGAATTTAGTTTTCTTGAGCAAAAACTTCCAGTTAAGTTGTTGGTCATTTGATTATTGACAAAGGAAAGAAAGAATTAAAGTGGACACCTCCCTTAATAACATGGGGAGAAGGTTGCTGTATTCCTGGGGCTGCCAGGGGTTACTTAATGACCGTTCTTTCAAGCTAAGCATGAACCGTGAATTAAAGAGCAAATTTTTGTAGTGCTTTAGGCTTTTAAAAAAATATATATTGAAGAAAATGCGTGAAATGTACTTGTGTTGGTAAGAGGATGTAACATAAAATACACCACTTATTACCTTTGCTGCTTCCACTACAAGATGTAAGTCCAGCCTTCATTGGCTTGTACACCAGACTTTACCAGGTTATTTCTGTTTAGCAAAATGGTTTTGCTGAACTAATAGGTTTTTTCCTTAATGTGGAAACAAAGCAGCTGTCCAGAATGTGTTACTAGATACAACAAATGAGTGACAACAGTCAAACTAATGTTGCTAGAGGTCAAAAAAGTGACTCTAAATTGGTTTTGCTTATCAATGTTTCCCTCATTGAAAGTGTAGTACAAGCATGAAGTGGAGCACCCTCTTCGAACTTGTATTGTCAGCAAACTGGAAAGGAAATAGTCTATTCTTCGTTGTCTTTCATTTTAAAGTTCCCCCATTTCCTTAGCCATTTTACTCACACTTTAACACATCAGCTCTTAAGGCCGCAGTCAGTGTGTGAATAATTGTAGTGACAATAGATGATCTTATATAGGGCATACTGTTTCCTAAATACCTTGCATCCTTTCTAGGGTCCAAGCAAAGGTGGAGAGGGGCAGAGGATTCTGTGAGTTAAAAACTGCCCTTCTCTATGAAGTTTGATTACATTGTTTCTCATTTGTAATCTAGGAGATGTTCTGACATCATTATGGCAGAACTGGAAGAAAAGAGTGCATCAAAGATCGATCTACAGTGCCAGATGGGATATAGTACATTTAGTACTTTGAATTTGCTCACCAGTTTTGTGTTAGATTGAAGAACCAAGGGTTCACTTTTATACTAAACACATGATGGGGGAAGTGAGAATAATTTAGGAGTCCAAACTATTTCCTCCCTCACTGAAATGACGTCACAATATGATAGACTGACTGGTCTATATCCAGGAGCCGGACCGTGATCAAGACTCTTCTGACAGTGAACAGGCCAAATAAAAACCTCCACTATTGGGATGATTCTTTAACAAATACTTAATTTACACATCATTTTCATAGTAATTTCATTACAGGCTAACCTTAAGTTCCCTCGGAAGACCTTTCTCACTTTTCTCTGTATGTAGTAAGATGACCAGCCGGAGCTTCTTTCTGCCCGATGTTCTGTGGATTAGGTTAATGCCAAGGAGGGAGGGCGGTCTTGTTCAAGATTCCTAATACATTTATGGGATGTGTAGTTTGTTATAGATTTACATAGCACCTAATTCTCTTTATCAAGAGTCCGACTCTAGCCTATGTTGTATGTTCATATCAATTTATGTGTATCTGTTATGATTTTCAGATTTAAAACAAGAATGCCTGTAACTGCTTCCTACGAGGAAAAGAACCTCTTTTGCCATGCCCCTTCTGACCCAAGTTTACCATGCCTTTTATTTGCTCTTAACTCCAGATTCATTAACGTACAGTTAATCAGAAACACAGTGATAACGAATGTGAACCCAAACATTGCTAGCTCTCTCTCCTCGGAGGGTGCCTCTGAGTGAATTTTTGTTCTTTCTGTTGCATGTTATTCTAGGTTTCTTCAGAGTGCTGTCTCTGCCGTTTGTAGCACAAAAGTCTAATTTTTACTGATATGTTGGCAAAGTGAAGAACTTGTTTAAATGCAGTTATAGAACTATTGGAGTGTCTTTCAAGCGCTTAACTTTCCATCATTTATGGAAGGTTTTTATGAAGGAAGAATTTCTATTAATCATTTCCTTCTTTCAAGAGTTACAAAGCTTGTCTTCTGGTTGCCAGCAGTGATCTATTGGTTGCTGTTAAGCTTTACCTGTCAATAATAACCTGGCCATGCAAGTTTGTATTGCTATAACCCAACCAGTCAGTTGTTCAGCTGTAAACCAGATTAAAAATGCAACTTTATGCGGAAATGTCCAATTTCCACTGTACAACTATATTCTTAATATTAAGAGATGCTGCTGCTAAAGTTTGCATTTGTCTGTCTTTTGACAGTTGACTGACTCAAATCTCCGTCTCTAGCTTTGCACAGATGATGACAGTTTGATTAGTTATTTGATGGTACTGCTGTTCTACCTTTTTTTTATTATCATCTTGTAACTAAATGGGCTCCTCTGGCCTTACCGGACAACTTTAAGGCAGCGTGAGGATACTCTTAGTTAGAAAAACAAAGCTTACTGGTGGGTAAAGCCAATTCTCTTTTGTTGCTTGTGTTCATAAAGGTTATCGACTTCTTTGTCCTTATAGGTCAATCCTGTGCCCCTTTACACATAAAGCGCATCTAGTCAATCATAATGTCGCTAATCTTGTTCCCCTAACAATTCCCACTGATGTAAGTTTTGCACAGTGTGAAATCTTGCACTAACCACAATTTCCCAGTCTGGTTGCACAACTAGAGCTACCTGCCAAACTCCTGCTTCTGATTTGTTGCGAATTGTCATCTGGAGACCTGGAAGCCATTTCTGAAGAATGTAATGGGCCTATTATTCGTTTTTGTATGCTGATATTTTTTCATCCTCCCTATAACTATCCATTAGTGCCTTTTGCCTTTGAGAGCATATTGTGATCCTTTGCAAGACCCCTGCCTAATGCTTTAATTAGTCTATTTAGTAGTTGTGATGACAGTCTCCTGTGAGGCAGCAATTCCAGCTACACCCCCTTTAACAAGCAATGTATAAATTTGGTTTTTGTCCCTCCTCTTAATTTGAAACCCCAGAGCCCTAAAAGCCACGGTTATAAAAATGTTATATAGCAGTAATCAGACTAAACAGTCTTTGTACAGCTAGTCAGGGAAACAAAACTGTTCAACTGAATTGCAATGCTTGTATGGCAGATTTTGTTCAAACTGGACAGTATACATCATTGGTGTTTTTTGTTTGTTCTGTTTTACTGTAGTGTGAGTGGCAGCAGTGCAGTGATATTCAGGCAAATTAAATTGTTCAACCTCCCATCTTGTTGAAATGAAGCCAACCTAAAATGTTTTAGGTTTTGTGACTTTGATGTTTTCTTAATTGACTGCATTGCATATTTTCTGCTTGCTTAAGTAAATGTTTTATAATTAGTCACACCGTGTGTCTGTGTTTTGTCTTTTCGTGTTTGGGGTATTTTGATATGTGGCTTTATGTAATGCTGATTGGGTTTATAATGTTTCCTTTAACTCACAAAAGTTTTTTTTTCCACTTGTCTCCTTCGGTTTCTTGTCTTGATTTAAAATCGGCCACTATGCACCGATAGTCAGGGGTGAGCAGAGAAATTATTTGCATAGCCATCCCTGCTGTGGAATTTCCACTGCATTTCTTGTGCCTTGGATGAGTCACGCATGAGCTGAAGAAAACGTTGAGTGGACATTCAACTTTTTAAAATTCAATTCCAGGTTCTGGTTCCTCACCTTTTTTATATATTATATATAATTTTTCTTTTTTACTTTGGGGAAGGCGATGAACCAGAACCTGGAATTGAATTTTATAAAGTTGAATGTCCACTCAAACAGAAAAAAAGTTCTATATAATATTATATATATATATTACCTACTGGCGGTCGCCAGTAGGTAGTTCTAGTTAGAACCTAGTTTCCATAGGAAAAGCGTTTTTTGCTTTGCTAATAACTTTGGCGTCGTTTGCCGAATCTTCGCAAAATTCTCCCCAAAAAAAGTCTATCCAGGTCAGCTCCTATCCTGAAAGTTTGGGGGTGATTCGTCAAGCGGGGGCTGAGAAAAAAGGGGGGTCCCAAAACGCGTTTTCCCCATGTTATTTTCCATAGGAAATTTTGAGACCGGCTACAGCCCGAACTGCTGAACGGAATTACCCCAAATTTGGCAAAAAGGTAGTGCTTGGCTCAGAAAGCGACCTTTTATTTAAATGGTGTAAATCCGTTCAGTAGTTGCTGAGAAAATCAAAAATAAAAGTTTCGATATCTATGGCCGAGGAGGGTTCGCAAACCCTCCCGACCACGAGCTTTATTCTAATTGGCTGTCAACACTCCAAACCAGGAAGTGTTGGCAGCCATCTTGTGACTCGGTAGAACCGAGTCACAAGAAAACAGAAAAACAAAGGTGAAAAAAAAGAAAAGGGGGCAGGGTAGAAACACCCTGACCCCCTAGGCCTGCTCAGGGGGTCCCACAAGGACCCCCAGGGCCCAAAAAAGCTTTTTTTTTTTTTTTCTAATTTCGGCGAAATTCGCGATGGAGTCTCGAATCCTGCCGAAATTTTTATATATATATATATATTTATATATTTATATAAATCTCTGTTTCCCCGGTAAGTTCCTATCCCTTAAGCATTCCTACACATTAATGTGGACTGATGCGGTGACACTGCGAAAGCGCGTTGAAGCCGCAGGAAGAGGGCGTGCAGCACTGTAAAAGCACCCGATAAACAGAACGCAGCACTGTAGAAGGATTGTAAACATTTCTGTGCCATGCACATCACAAACATTGAAAAAATATCTGAGATCGCAGTTTTCAATTGTGTGATACTGCTGGAAGGAGGCGCGGAGTTCGCACACCTGCTGCTGTGTGATATGCGAGGTATTGCGAACACGCGAGCTATAGACTCGCCTCGATGCCTCGTAGGTTCAATACACATTTAAGGTCTCTGCCTTCGGAATGGGCAGTATTTTTATATAGCGCGCTTTCTACGGCCCAAGCTGCCCTGGGCACTATAATCTGCGGATATCTGATCTCTTCTTCTCCTGGAAGCTCTTTTCATATGGGAGGAGATGGTATAAGATGGGTTTTAAGGACAATCCTCTTATAGGTAAAGATAATTACAGCACAGAGGATGGACCTGCGCAGGACTGGAGGTGGCAGGGTAGATGGATCAAATAAAGAATGAGTGGACGAATGAAGGACAGAGAAGAGGCGAGACGTATAGAAATAGATATATGAGAGATAGGAAGAGTCTCGGAGGAGATGGGAAATTAGACGAGGGGAAGGGTAGGCGGGAGAGAGGGACAACATGAAAGGAGAGGGGGGAGGAAAACGGGTTAAAGCGAGGAGGGGGTTGGAGAGATGAAAGTGGGAAACTTGAGGAAGATATATAGAGGGATGATTCAAAGGAAGGCTAGGGTGGAAAAGCAGGAGGGATGGACAGGGAGTGGGGGGCAGGCAAGGAGTGAAATGGATGTAGGATAGAGGGGTAAACTGAGGCGGAGGGGTAGAGGGTGGGGTCCTGGAATGAGGGTGGCACGAGGGAGAGATGGAGGGAGATGATGCAGGCAGCGGAAAGGAGAGATGCCGAAGGCAGGGAAAATGTACACAAGTGTGGGAGCTGAGAGCAAGGAGAGGATGTGGAGAGGAGACGGTAGACGAGGAAGAGATGCAGAGCTGAAAGGAGAGATTGGGATAGAGGGAAAGGAGGAATGAGGGGAGATGGAAGAAAGAACCGAGGGGACTTATGATGAGGGCGGGAGAGAAGGAGGGGCCGTGGATTGAGGAAGGTAAAGGTACAGATGGAGAGAGAGAAAGAGAAGCGTTCACAGACGGAGGGAAGGATTAAAGGAGAGAAGAGTGAGGAAGGAAGGAAGGACTCATGGACAGAGGGACACGCATGGAAAAAAGATGCAGAGAGAGGGGAGGGAGGGACACATGGAAAGAGCAAGGGTGGAGAAAACAGAGGAAGGACCGCAAGGGAAGGAGGGACACCACGAGATCGAGTGAGGGGCAGCTACAAAGAGAGAGAGAGACAGAGAGGAGGAGAGAAACATTAAAAGCAGGAGGGCCACATGGAGAAAGGGTGGGAGGGCTCTAGTGAGAAAGAAATAGGCAGAAGGAGGGAAGGAATGCAGTGAAATGAGAGAGAACTGAGTATTGTGCTCGGCAGAGACAGGAATACACACACAGACTTGAGAGGGGCAGACACAGGAGGGTCGACCGACAAGATAGACAAGTACAGATGGACAGACAGATACTGTATTGCTGTATATAACAAGGGGCGGTAACACATTTACTTCTCAATAACATGCATAAATCAAACTTTTTAATGCTCTCCCTGTGTATACTGAATTACTAGGGACATTAAATGAAGAAGTAAGCCGAGAATTTAAAGCCGGCGAGGCGAGGCGCAGCGCAGGGATGAGCGCGTGAATGCCGGAAGCACAGAGCGCGAGCACAACCTTTCGGGAACCTCCCTCTCTCTCCGGCAGACCGCCCACGTCTCTGTCATCGGAGGAACACAGGGGTGCAGCGATGTGTTTCCATCAAGCCTGCCCCCCAGGAGCCCCGTTTCAAAGAGAGGGCTTCATTTTAATAGGGAATATGTCCGCGACTTTCACCCCTGGCCCTAGAGGACTCCCAGCCTGCCTTCCCTAGTAATGAGGCAGGTGTGGGCGTGAGATGACATCATATGCACCTCTGGAGGGCTCTGCCAAGGAGTCCAATTTGGCTCTAATTAGACAGCGGCTCTTCTCACCCACCCACTCTTTTCAACACCCTATTAGTCCCAGGGTAGGTGTCGGATCACAGAGGCGCAAAGCCCACGATCCTTTGCAGATGTGGGTAACAGTCACCTAGGGAAACCTGGTCCTGCCTCGAGAAAACTGTGTTTTAGAACGTGCTGTTGTGTCGAATCACATTTATTAATATCAACATTGCCACATAGTTTAGTCTGGCCAGCAACAAGTTGTTGAAATGTTCACGATGCACATATATGCTCTAATGGTTGGGATGTGAGCTGTGGAGAAGAAGACGAGCTCAAATCCCGGCTTCCACACTTCATCAAATCGGGTGATCTTTGGAAAGTCATTCTAGATATCTGCAAATCAAAAAAATCTGTCAACATTGGAAGTGTTTGGAAAGGCTTACTGATCGCACAACGAAACACTTATAAAATTGGATTTGTCTGTATTTCTAGCTCCAAACACTACCCTTTAATTATCTTTATCCACCACACCCTTTCCTTGTTTCTCCCTAAAACAGAGTTTTTATTTGCATAGAATGTTCTTATATTTTTCAAATCTGGTCCTATGTTGAGAGGTGATACCCTTATTTAGTTTTCATGGAAGTACATTTTTTTCTGAACACAGTTGCACTGTTTTAGAATTTCCCTTCCCTACCTTAGGTACATATACAATATAGTGGCCCACTTGTTTCTCAAAGAATAGGATCACCTCTAGCTTTAGAAGGTGATCGAAAACTCTAGGTGGCACCAAGGTGGCATGTGCAGGGCTCTAAAGGTTCAGTGCTTTGGGTGATGTATTTCATGCTGCCATACCATCTCTGCCTGTTTGGTTGGGAACACATTGTTATATCATCCATTTACATAATGCACTCAATGTACAGACAGACACCACCTCACTTATTCATACAGATACTTACACATAATTACGCTTATAGAATCACTGATACAGATACACACTCATCCATGCAGCCACTCTCACAATTACTGACTTTCACATAGTTATTTATATACACCATAACTCACATATACTGCCTTTTACATATGTAGTTACTTGCACATGTACCACTGAGACATCCATTCACTCACCAACACACCCATACACACACTCACCAACCCATACAGCTGTTTACACATGCACTCTTGAACCCATACACCCAGTGAATCAACCACTCACACATCTATGCACAGTCACACACCTCCCACCCACCAACACACACACTCGGGCAGCCATACAAATACTTAGGCAAGCAATCAATAACCCATATAGACACTCATGCAGCTACTCGCCAACCCATGTAGCAGCTTACACAACAACAGACAGACTAATACAGACTTTCACACAGTTTAGTCACTAACCCATGCATTCAGTAAGACACGTTTAATCGCTCACATATACAGTCAGTCACGCACCTACTAAATCATCCATTCAGGCAGTCATACAACCACTCATTCTTCAATACACCTTGGCATATATATAAAACAAATTTAAACTTTACAGAAACAGTCACTGGATGATGTCATCAGTGATGTCATTTGAGATGTCATCAGTGATGTCACTGACCATGTCATGAATGATGTAATATGTGACGTCATCAGCAGTGCATTGCGGGGGCGCGAGTTATAGTTAGCTTAACTAACTATAACGCTGGAGTTTCTACGGTTTTGTACGAGTGAAATGTCCAACCAACTAACGTTCCTGAAACCTATGGTTTTTTCAGTGAATTTCTAAGGTTTTTTAAATGCTAATTTCTAACTATAACGTGCCTGAAACCTATGGTTTTTTCAGTGAATATATATATATATTTCCAACCAAACCTCCCCTCCGTTCCAAAGGAAGGACGAGCACACGCTGGACTTCAGGGAAAGCTGCTCTTTATTTAAACATGGCATTGCACGACGCGTTTCGTATTCAAACTTTCTCAAGTGCTGCCAATTACTTCAAACGTTCTTCCAACCTCCTTTTGGGCTGCTGACCTCAGTGCGATTGGTTGAGGCAGTGCTGACGTCACTTCACACGGAAAGCCCGAACCCAGGAATCCAGGTACGTGCGGAGCAGACACCAATTCGTAAGTACTTGCCCCAGTGGGCGGTGTCTGCTCCCATCTCCATGTGAATGCATTGTTTGTAGGGATCATAATGTTATGAGGGTGGGAAAGCAGCCTCCGGAGTCCAACACCCCACCGCAAGGTTACCGGTGTCAATCTGTACACACCGCTTAAGTAAGCAGCGTGTCCCCCGCAAAGTTGCTGTCCATCAATGACGGCCAAATTGTGCTCGGGAAAGCGGCGATCCAGCGTTACCACAGAACCTGTAGTGCTTCCAAACTTGCCACCAAATCCGCCGGACACTTCAGGGGTGGGTGCTCACAAAGGTGCTCGTGGCTTGCACCTAAAACATCCAACCAAGCCTCCCCTCCGTTCCGAAGGAAGGACGAGCACACGCAGGACTTCAGGGAAAGCTGCTCTTTATTTAAACATGGCATTGCACGACGCGTTTCGTATTCAAACTTTCTCAAGTGCTGCCAATTACTTCAAACGTTCTTCCAACCTCCTTTTTGGGCTGCTGACCTCAGTGCGATTGGTTGAGGCAGTGCTGACGTCACTTCACACAGAAAGCCCGAACCCAGGAATCCAGGTACGTGCGGAGCAGACACCAATTCGTAAGTACTTGCCCCAGTGGGCGGTGTCTGCTCCCATCTCCATGTGAATGCATTGTTTGTAGGGATCATAATGTTATGAGGGTGGGAAAGCAGCCTCCAGAGTATATAAAAAAAAAATGTTTTCTTTTTTTTCTCTAAACACATCGCAAAAGGCTGTCAGCTTGTAAAGTGCGATCCAAGTAGTGCTCTGTTGGAGATTTCAAAAGCTGATCCTTGGGATGGTTTCAGACTTTTGGTTAGCATGTTTGATGCAAACCGCTCCTCTGATATCATTTGTGGAGGTCTGTAACCTATAGCTGTAGACTTTGGATATTAACTGTGCAAACCAGTGGTGTATTCAATTTATTTGTTGGCTTAGTTGTCTTTTTTTTATTAGGAAGACATTGACCACAGTATAGAATCACTATCTGATCACCAGAAACCCATTCAGAAATAACCGAATCATCACATCGTCAGCAATGTTAGGCTTTATTTTGTTAATTCAAATGTTATTAATCTTTAAACCTGATATACAATACAAAGTATTAAATTACCCTTCCGAAGAAAAAATAGAAAACTCCATCATTTGAACCGTAAATGAAACCGTTCAAATAGCAAAGATTCACACAACATGTTAGAGCAATCACAATATCTACTTATACCACTACTAAAGTTTCTTTTCGTAAAAATTTAACAACTAAGAGGAAAGGGGTTTTTGTCCATTATCATCTTGGACTCTAAAATTGCAGATATGAAACCTCATATCTTTTCGAACGGGTTGTCTCCCCTCGCAAAAAAAATTCCTGCCATGCCTGTTTTTGCTGGCAATTGTGAATACATTTTTCAATTTTTATATATATATGCATATGTTGCTGGCCTATCATCAACCACCTCATGTATCCTTCCAATTTCACTTATCGGGTATTTGTAAAGTGCCCTGTGATTCTGCACATTGGCAGGACTTTTCAAATAGAGCTTCAATTAAGATTTCCAAAGTTAGATTTGCAGTGAACATTTGCATATAGGATACCTAATACTGAGTTTGTGACCTTGGAATTAATTTGGATGACAAACCTTGATTTCATATACTGCAAGTATTGGCTAAAATTGGTCTGGATTTAAGGCTAAGTTTATTAGAGTTAAACAGTATTTAAGAGACTATAGGCATAACATGTCCAGTACCTGAGTGCAGCAGATCAGACTTGGAAATATGGTCTGAATGATGCATGAGTGGCGAACAGTCAGTGAGTTTTGGGATGAGATTTTTCTGAGGAGTGATATGGTGATGGGCAAACACCTAATATAATAGGATAAGTAAGGGGTCCTTTTGAATAAACATGATATCCTCTTTTTTGAACAAGGCATTTTAAAATATACATTATGTAGATAAACCTAACTGAAGACCATGTTTGATGAATTACGTTTGTTTTTCCATTTTAAATTTGTTATTGCTGATTCAAAATTGCACTAATGGAATACCAACTGCTTAAGGCAGCAGCTCTCTATGGTTGAAAATTCAAAAGTATGCCTTTCCGATAGATAGCTGCAGCATTATCCCATTGTGTCTTGCAGTGGCTACTGTTCTTTTTTAGGTTTAAATCTTTTTATTGCGTTTCATAAGCAAGAACAAAAACCAACATTGCAGTACATACGTAATCTCTAGAGCGAATCAGGCTCCTGATTAAGAATGTGCTAATAGTAAAGGGAGTCGACAGTGCCGCAGCTCCAAATACAGAGAAAGGACACTTATTCTATCCTCCCTTCCCACCCCCCTCCCTAGCCCTCGTCCATCAACCAAAGTGTCAATAAAAGACAGGTCTACGCCGCTCCTCATGGCTAGGCGTCCTGGGACCAAACCGATGGGGGAGCTGAAAGGCGCAGCAAGCGGAGATATCTGGGACATGTAAGCTCACGGAACTCAGAGGCCAACAGAGTGAGGAATGGCTGCCAAAGATCTTCGAAAGTGGAACCCTTCCCAGGTAGTGTGAGGGTCATCTTCTCCATCCCTAGAACCTGCTACAGGCGCTGCAACCAACCCGTGAATGTGGGAATGCGCGTGGTCCGCCAATGAAGTAGGATGTTTTGTGTAGCGGAGCCCAGCGCTATCGCGATCTGGCGGTCCCGCCTAGACTTGAGTGGGTATGTTAGAGGGTTCGGGAGGCCTAAGAGGACATAGCTTGGGAATCGCGGGAGTTGGGTGTCAAGGTGTTTGTCTATTTCGTCCAAGACCTGTGTCCAATAGGTGTGTAGCTGTTCACAGTCCCACAAGAGATGCACCAGCATGCCACGCTTCCCACAACCCTGCCAACAGTCCGCACTATGTCGGGGATCCATCTTTTGAATACGGTCGGGCGTGTAATACCAGTACGTGGTCACCTTGGTCAGAGTCTCGGTCAGCCCCATGATGCGTGCTGAATGACGGGCCCTGTAGTACACCCCCTCCCACTCCTTATGACTGAGGGTCCGACCTAGGTCCCGCTCCCAGCGCACACGGCCGGCGTTGTGTACATTTGTATGTCTAGTAAGCAGCATCTTATATAAATCTGAGATAAGCTTTTTATCTGATGTACGCGTCAGCCATTTTTCGTAGGATGTAAGATAACGCTGTGCCTGCGGTCATACGAGTGGGTGGAGGGCCCAGTGGCGCAGCTGCAGGTAGTGAAGTCTCTCGGATTCGGGGATCCCACAGTGGGAGCGGATCTGGGGGAAGGGGATAATCCCTTCCAAATCGAACAGGTGCCCCAAGGAGCGGCAGTCCGTGGGGCGCCAACGCGCAAAAGCAGACTCACCCATCCCCGGTTGGAAGTCAGGATTATCGAAAAGGGGAGTGAGGGGAGAGGGGAAGGTCGTCAGATTGTGTTTCTGGCAAGTCTGGTCCCAAGCTTCCAGGATCGTCCTGGTGATATGAGAGGCATAGAGGTTGGGAGGCCTATGGGCCTTACGTAGGAAGGGGATCTTCTGTAGGGGTGTGGCTGCCACAGCTTGATCCTGAAACAACCCATGTTTCTCAGATTCGGCGCGACTCCATTCGACCAAGTGACGAAGCTGCGCCGCCTGAAAGTAAAGCTGGAGATCAGGGACCCTCAATCCCCCCCTCCTCAGGGGGCAACGTTGTAATGATTCCCTTCATTCGGGGTCTGCGGCCCCGCCAAATGTACTGCGACAGCTCAGATTGGACCTGTTTAATCCACCCCGTGGGTGGTCGCAGAGGTAGGGTCTGAAAGAGATATAATATCTGGGGGAGAATCGTCATTTTGGTGGCAGGCACTCTACCCAGCCAGGAAATCGGAAAGTGTTTCCACCTCTGCAGCTCAGTCCGGATCTGTGTCTGCAGCCTAGTGTGGTTAACAGAGACTACCGCTGGCAGCGTAGGTGCCAACCGAATGCCCAGGTAGGGGACAGTCTCCTCTTCCCACTGGAGGGGGTGTCTGGACTGAAGATGTGACAGCGTCGAGGGCGACAGCGAGAGGTTGAGGGCGATCGATTTCTCCACGTTGACCCTAAAGCCTGACGTCTGCTCAAAGCGATCCAATTCTCTCAGGAAAGTTCCCAGTGCTGTGACAGGATCAGAAAGAGATACCAGGACGTTGTTGGCATAGAGGCTGATGGTGTGGACGTCGCCCCCAAATTTGATGCCGGTAATAAGGGGATTGCGTGGAACACTTTGAGCAAAGGGCTCCATGTATAGTGCAAAGAGCAGGGGTGAAAGCGGACACCCCTGCCTAGTGCCCCAGCTAATAAGAAAATGAGTCGAGGTGTGTCCGTTGACGCGGACAGAGGCTGTGGGGCGTCGGTAACAGTTGAGAATGAGGGTCCTAAGCTTATTTCCCATCCCTACGTGTGTCAGAACCTGCTCTAAATATGGCCAATGGACCCTGTCGAAGGCCTTCTCAGCGTCAATGGTGAGAAGCATATATTCCCCCATCGTCCGGGAGGCCTTCTCTATAAGATGAAGTACCCGTTTGGTATTGTCGCTTGTCTGGCGCTGAGGGATGAACCCCGCCTGATCCGAGTCCCGGCATATAGGGCGCCAACCGGGAGGCTAGGATCCCTGTGTAAAGTTTAAGGTCAATGTTGAGGAGGGAAATAGGGCGATATGCCCCGCAGCTCGCCTTATCCTTCCCGGGCTTCGGGATAACAACTATAGCCGCCTCGAGCATGTCCTCCGGGATCGCCCCAGTAGAGGCGAAAGAATTAAAAAGTCGGGTTAAGAGAGGCGCTACCGTTGGACAGAAGGTTTTATAAAAGGCGGCCGTAAAGCAGTCACGACCGGGGCATTTGGCAAGTTTAAGGCGAGAGATGGCCGCTATAACCTCCTCGACTCGGATCTCTCTCTCTAGGTGGTCAGCCTGAGCCTGTGTGAGGGAAGGGAGCTTTGCTTCCGCTATATAAGCTTCGCCGCGCGAACTGTCCAACGCCTGTTCTGTGTAAAGTTGAGCGTAAAAGTCACGGAAGGCCTCGGCGATATCCGCGTCCTCCGTCACCGTCCGGCCCTTGTCGTCGTGCAACTCCTGAACTCCCTGTTGCTGTCTGGACTCGTGCAGTTTGTGAGCCAGAAGGCGGCCGCACCGGTCCCCTCCCGTGTAAAAGGCGTAGCGCAAGGCCGCATATTCGGCCCTATCTTTATCAATAGCTGCCAACTGAGCCCTAACTGTGCGTAATTGTCGCCAGATCCTAGGTGCTTCCGTCCGTTGGTGCATCTGCTCCAACTCTCTGGTGCGTTGCGTGAGGTCCTCCCTTTTGCGCTTACGCTCGGCGTTATCCGCCGTCGAGATCGCAATGAATTCCCCCCTGATCACTGCCTTTAGCGCCGCCCATTGCGTTGCGAGTTGAGTGTCATGATTATCGTTATGTGTCAGGTAGTCGTCCAAAGCGCACTGCACTTGCTTGACCACTTCGGCGCGGTGGAGGAGAGTATCACGCAAGCGCCATTGGCGAGGGGGACGCTGCACCGGGTGGAGAGTGAGTGTAACTACGACTGGTGCGTGATCTGAGAGAGAGGCAATCAATATCTACGTCCCGACAGCCAGGGCACGAAGAGCCACCGAGCCAATTAAGTAGTCAAGGCGAGCATAAGTTTTGTGTACACTCGAATAAAACAAGTATTCGTGACTGTGTGGGTGGAAGAAGCGCCACAGGTCAACCATCCCCAAATCCCGCAGTCTGTCCAGGCCTAGCGAGGAGATCGCGCCCGACTGGCCCGAGCGCTGAGCCGATCTGTCCATGGAATTGTCAAATACCAAATTTAGGTCGCCCCCCAACAGGATTCTACGCTCTACTGTAGCTTCAGTCCGGACCTCATGTAAGAACTTTTCTTGCCTCTCGTTGGGGGCATAGATGGACCCAATGACAAACGTCTGCCCCCCTATGGAAAATTGGTATGTGAGAAGCCTCCCTCTGATCTCGGCCTCCTTCTGAAGGACCCTAACCCGGAAGGTACGTGAAACTAGAATGGCCACCCCTGCCGTTTTAGTGGTGCTAGAAGAAAAGAGTTGTGTGGGGAACAGGCGGGATTTTAGGCGGTAGCAGTCCCGGGCCAATAAGTGCGTCTCCTGGAGAAGACAAATGTCCGCTTTAGAGTGCTCCAGGTAGGAGAGGACTGCTCTGCGCTTAACTGGGTTATTGAGTCCCCGCACATTCAGGGTAAGAATACGGAGCTGGGTGGGAGCCATCTAAAAGCTGAGGATCCGCAAACACAGCCGAGTACTAATGCCAAAAGAGTAGCGGTGGGCAGGTAGCAGTACCGACCCAGCAGAGCCGATAGTGAAAAACAGTGGATGAGGGCCCCAAAGAAAGATAAAAATAGAGAAACAATCCCCCAGAAAAACCCAAACCCCAATGTGAATTGTACAGTCAGGACATAGTCCGTCCTTCGCATGTAGTGAAAAAGTAACCCCACAAAAGGGGAAGAAGGAACAAAAAACAACCAAAAGAGAGAAAAAATTAGTCCTTCATCCGAGGATGAACAGGAGAGGATCTTCATGGGGTCCATAACGTGACCAAGTTTGTACCCTCCCGCCTCCCGCATTAAAGGAATGGCGAACAGGCAGCTCCCAATGTGATCACGATGAGTGAGTCTTTGCCAGCTCCCCCGGGAGGGACTCCAGAACAGCCCGCTGCCCTGAGGTGATTTCCGCGGGGTCCGGTCGCTTGGGGCATCGTCGGCGTCGCTGACGTTGCCATCCCGACGGCGATGTTCCCGCGGTGGAGCCCGAACTGTGGGTCTCAGCCTCCTCCTCCGGAATGGTGACTCCCAGAAGTCGGCTGGCCTCCGATAGGGAGCGAAGCTGATATTGTTTCCCATCAAGGCGGAAGATTAGTCGGAACAGGTGGCCCCAAGCATAGGAAATATCGCGCTGACGAAGATGGGACGGAAAAGTCTGTGCTTCTGTAAGGTGATTGCAGCGAGATCCTGGTATAGGGTGGGAGTCTGGTCCTGATAGGTGATGGGGTGCATGACTCTGGCCTTGCGGAGGATCTCCTCCTTTGTACGGAAGTCTTGGATGCAGACCAGGATATCGGCCGGGGCTGCCTTGTCTGCCCTGGGAGGCCCCACCCGATGAGCTCTGTCAATCTTGATGTCGGAATCTGGTGGGTTCCCCAAAACGTGATTGAAGAGACCCCTCACATAGGCAAAGATGTCTCCTGCTTCCGCGTTTGTATTGACTTCCCGAATTCTAATGTTGTGCCTCCGAGAACGATTCTCAAGGTCCTCGAGATGCGCCTGTAGGTCCACCTGCTGCTCATGGATGCGAATGACCTCTTGTTGGAAAGTTCTGAGTCCCTGTCGTCTCCTTTGTCTTCAAAGGCGGCCACCCGTTCCCCGATACCATCAACGTCCCTACGGATGTCTTTAATCTCAGAGGTAAGATCATGCTTCACCGTCTGGATGTCCTCCCGAAGCGTCGTGAAGAGGGACTCAAGGAAGGCGCGTGTCACTGGTTCCTCCTGTGCACTTTCCGCTTGCGATGTAGCAACGGCACCCCGAGAAGAGAGGGCCATCGTGGAGGATCCACACATAGCCGCTGGAGTGCGAGAGAAGAGGTCCTTCAATGTTACGTCAGGTTTGGAGCCCTTCAAATTTGTATCCTTCTTGGCTCGAGTGGAGGTCATAGCCCAGGCCGATGCCGTAGAGGACCAAGCGACTCAGGCCCACCACTGTGAAGCTCCGAATTTGTGGCTGCGTGTGTCGGGCCTGACGCGCAGCAAGGTGGCTAAACGTGGGCTCCGGCCAGGGATCCACGGATCTGGTTATCAAACACAATCCCTGCCGTCCGCGTGCCCGGCCTCGGTAACTACTCTCTCGCAGTTTCTGATGGTGCTACGTCTCTAGTGGCTCCGAAGCGAGAGACTCTTGCAGGGAAGGCCAGTCAAGGGTAGAGCGGGGGACCAGTGGCACCCCCACAAGCCGCACCCAAACCTAGCTGGGCCGCTTCCGCAGGAGGCCAGGCCCCACCCTCGGCGACCACCTCTAACGGAGGCCGTGCTCCAATCCCCGTGCCAGTGTGAGGGCAGATTACGAAGGGCCCCACCGAGTATGCAGGGTGGCTCGGGTGCTAGGCTGCTGTGCTGATGGCCCGGGAGGAGAGCACTGAAGGTGCCTTTGTGCAGGTGGGGTGCATACACAGGATCCCGGGAGGCGCAGTCCAGCCGAGTCCCAGTCCCCGGGGCCAGGCGGGCCAGCGATGTCGTCCGAAAGCCCCCGGGAAGGTCCGTCAATGCGTGGCAGGTCCACGCCATGCCCGTTCAATATTCAGGTGGTGCGCAACAGCCCATGAGGTCAGGATCCAGAGGCGGAAGGTCCAGAGCGCCACAACCCCAACCCAGGACCACGGCGAAGCCAATTCGAAAGTGCGTGAGGTATGCACCCCCCGGGTGGTGGGCACCCGCCCTCAGGGGGTCAGGCACATCAATCCAGAGGGGCCCCCCCCCCCGCAGCCGGGATCACCCTCCAGGCTCACCTGGGACCTTTGAGAAGTGCACTCCGGGCGGTGTCCAATGCGGTGAACACTGGCAGCATAGGGGGCGCCCCACCTCGCGCAGCTCACTCCAATGGCGCCGATGCACTTCCAGGCCCCACGTGGTGCAGGCCGCGAGTGTGAGCTGGACCGCCGTGTCCGCGTCTATGGGCTGCAGCTCACGGCAAAACTCAGGGCAGGTGGGGCTAGTGCGGCCGGCTCTATTCGCCCAGGCAGGGCCAATGCTGGGCCGCTGAAGTTGCGAGCGAGGCCCGAGAAGCCGGGGCCCCGCGTAGAACCCGCTCCGGTCGCGGCGGGCTCTCCGCTTTTCTCCCCCAGCGCCACTGCAGTCAATCTGGACAGAGGGGGGCACCCGCGGCGCCACAGCGGTCTCCGCCATAGTCCTCGCCCCGCCGGGCACCCGCAGCTACAGGCCAGTCGCCGCCGAGCAGAATGGCGGGTCCGGCGGCCCGGGTCCGGACAGCCAACAGCCCCGACTCCAAAAGCGTGCCGTCGAGACCCAGGCAGCTAAGGGGCGGACTCCCGAAGCAAGGCGGCCCAGCGAGTCCAAGCAGCGTGGCGGCCGGGGAGGCGAAAGCCCCGCCGCCGTTGGTAAAGCGTCGACCCAGTCCACAGGGTTCCGCCGCCCGCACTCGGCACAGAAGCGGGAGCCGGACACTCGGCGCTGCAGAGCTGGAATTCACCCCCCCGGTGGCCCCAGCCGAAATGCTGTGAGTAGAGGCTGCCGCCCCCGATTTCCGTGCTGTAGGGGCTAAAATGACAGTGCTAAAGTACAGCGGTCGGCGGAGAGGTAGCAAGGCATGTCCTACCTCGCCGCCATCTTGGCCACGCCCCTCGCTACTGTTCTTTTTAATGATAAAAGATCCTCGAGAAAATTGGAAGACTTTTTTTCGCCTTGTGTGAAAAACATTTTGTTTCAGTTTGAGCTTTTACATATACTTGGTGTCTTTCAAAGGTAAAAGTGTTGTTCTTCAATATTGTATCTAAGCGCCCACAGAATAAGGATGATTTGCCTTATTGGCTTGCAGAAAAATTTGACCAGCTGGAGGCGGTGTTTCCAAATACCTCTCCTGTGGAAAAACACAGGATTCTGACTATTAGTTTGCCAAAAGACTTAATTCCCGAGTTGACAGAATGCAACAACTGGGGCAAGGTATTCGCAGCAGTGTATGCGAAGTGTTTCGGCACTCCATCCATGACGGTCCTCCCCACTGTGATTAAGCGTGTACAAGATGAACATGGCCCTGAAGCGGCTGTGGAACTGGGTATGAGACTGGTGGGAGTGTTCGATGTAGTGGCTGATCTAATCCTTGCGAACGTCCAGGGTGATGCAGTTAACTTTCAAGTCGCTAATGCTTTGGCTTTAGTCCCAGAGCCGGTCAAGCCTCGCGAATTACCAAACATTTTTGCACAGGCTTATAAAACCATTGGCCGCAATAGTTTGGGGGTTAAGCCTTTTGCTAAAACGCAAGCTCAAACACAATCACAGCAAAAATCTCAGTCTGATAAAGACGAGAAACCGTTCTTTTCTAAAAAGACCTGGAAGTTGAAGAAACAGGGAAAGCAACAACCAAAGCCAGGGTCGCGTGCTGCGTCACCGGTTTCCATGTCTTCTGAACGCACTTATGATTTGCGCAACTGAGCGAGAATTAAGTCTCCTGATAGATTTCAGGTTCCTGACCAGCTTTCTCCTCGTTCTTTGCAGGCACCATCGACCTCACAGGCTGGTGGAGATCGCCAGGAAAGAGGCAGGGGTCGTGACCACTGTTCCCTTTAAGGTGCGCGCGCACACCTCTTCCTGCGAGCGCGCACTGCCGTGTGGAGCGCACACACACACCGGACATCCCGCGAGAGAGTTCACGCCGCCGCTTTAAAAAAGCGAGCGGCGCGAAAAACGGGCACTTACTGGATGCGGCGTGGACTGTGGACAGAGGAAGCGTTTGGACTCCGGAGTGCAGGTAAGGCTGGCTGTCTGGCTTGGGGCTGTTAGGAAAGCGCGGTGCGGGCATATTGTGCGCTAGTATAAGTATTCATGTTAATCACAGCCCCTTCACGAGCTGTGATTAACATGAATACTTAGACAAAGGCACACAATGTGCCCCGCACCGCGCTTTACTAACAAGAGTACAGCAAGTTTAAAAACACAGCATGTACGCTGTGTTTAGTAAATCGCGGTGCGGGGCACACTGTGTGCCTTTGACTAAGTATTCATGTTAATCACAGCTCGTGAAGGGGCTGTGATTAACATGAAAACTTAAACTAAAGCGCACAATATGCCCCGCACCGCGCTTTTCTAACAAACGAGTACAGCAAGTATCTATTTCAGAATAAATTGAAAGTACACGCTGTGTTTTGAAACTTGCTGTACTCTTTTGAGTAAAGTGCTATGTCCCAAAAAGGAGGCAAGTTTAAGGTTCAGGTACCAGGTCAACGCAATCCTTTCTGCTTTTGAAGCAGCTGCCGCGAGCACCCATTGCAGCGAGGCAACAGTGCACGCGTCTTTTACGCGGTGTATAGCCGCGAACACATACATAGCTGCCAAGGTTTCAGATTGCTATATGTGACATTTTCATAAATTCTGTGCAATTTTGAGTGACATTCAACAACTGTGAGTGACACCGTCTCGTGAGCAAAAATCAAGCAATGAAGAGGAGGGAGACATATAAATATTAGAAATTACACCTATTTGAGCAGCCAGAAACTCTAAGATCTCAAACCGCTGCAAAGCACCAGTGATGCTGGGAAATTCCATCTGTAGCTGGCTCTGTATGAGGCCGTTATTGTACAGAAGCAGCGCTCCTACCGGCCCACCCACTCCTCTAGTGGTTATCAGTGTTGCTGGCCTTAGTCAGTGAGCACCTCGTCCGCTTCAGTGCTCCCAGGCCCCACGTATCTCCAGCGTGCTCATCAGGCAGTTATGCCTATTTTTTGGTGCATTTTCACGTAGCATGTCGTGATTCCTCCCCAGCCTTACAGGCCTGTATGCTTCCCCGTGCCATGATTGTGTCTAAGTGGTTGCAGGCCCACGGGCACTGCAAGCAGGTAGGGGGGGGGGCAGGCTCTGGTGCTGTTAGTGTTAGGGGATGCACCCCGGGTGCGCCCCAGAATGCGTTGCAATGGTATGCCCAGTCCCTCACTGCTGTTGCCGGTAACTCACCGGAGCGCCGCCAATGCATCTCAGGGTTGATTTGATTTAATAGACCAAAGCAACGTTTAACTTGTTGCTTCTCCGTGTGTGCACGTTTCGGATCTGAAATCCCGCGCACGTACAGCTGCCAGTCAGAAGTAGGCTAAACGTCACAGGCTGCTGCATTAGTCCAGGGGGGTAGGGAGATTCACATGTGCCAGCCTGTAGGGTGGTGGGGGCGCAATAGAAATGCAGCCAAGCGCAACAAGTTTGCTACCATTAGCAAGAAATTAGATGGGGAAGCAATACTTTATTGCCTGCAGGGACGGCATTCCAGCTAGTTTCATTCAGCATAGAAGCGCTACGGCTTAACTACCGAGCCAAGCGCTATACCTAAAATGCGTGACTTTCCATTTCAGTGCGGTGATGTGGATCACCACACTGAAATGCGTTAGTTCCACGCCTGATGCGTGGCACTTAGCAGGCATGCACATAAATGATGCTGTTAATGTCGGTATCTATCGCACTATGATTGACTGCTGAGCCCGTCGGTTGCTCCTTAGCGCTGCGAAGTGCCCATGGAGCTATGTTAAGTGTGATGCTCCTGTTACTGAGATCTTCGTGTAACCTCCAGCGCGCTGTGTTTTTAAACTTGCTGTACTCTTTTGAGTAAAGCGCAGTGCGGGGCATATTGTGTACTTTAGTTTAAGTATTCATGTTAATCACAGCCCCTTCACGAGCTGTGATTAACATGAATACTTAAATAAAAGCACACAATCTACCCCGCGCTTTACTCAAAAGAGTAAAACAAGTTTACAAACACAGCATGTACTTTCAATTTATTCTGAAAGTACACGCTGTGTTTTTAAACTTGCTGTACTCGTTTGTTAGTAAAGCGCGGTGCGGGGCACATCCGTTGGAGTCTTGTGCTTTTCTAAACCTGAAGTGTACTTGCTTGTGTATGCAAAACAAAGAGAGAGGAAGGGAAAAAATATCGGACACTCCTACTCCCCTCAGGATAAATCAAATAAACAACAAAGGAGTGTGACACTAATACAAGAGGAGCACACAAATATCCTTCTTAAATATAGTGTTAACTAAACAGAATGAAACCACCTTAGGTTTTTCTGAAAGCCCTCACTCACCAACCTGGTTGGTGACATGCTTCATCATCGGGCCCCACCAGGAGTGGCCGAATGCCACCCTAGTGTGCTACGACGCCAGTGTTACTGCGGAGCTGGTTGAAAAATAGGTGAGAAGTGAAATAAGTGAATTTAAAAAGTCCAAAATGTAACAAAAAATCTTTTATTTATTTGCCAATTAGACGTGATTAAAAACAAGTGTGAGATAAAGGACCAAATTAAAAGTCCATTTTTATCCCCAAAGTGTAGGTCAACATGTTTCTGCCTTTAAGTGACCGTTCGTCAGGCATTCGTCAGGACCAAAGGTGTGGTAAATCAACCCGGCGGTATGGGCGCACTAAGGCCCACCCTAACCAAGGATTGTTAGTGTAAAAATCAGAACACTAAAAGATTCCCTCTATTTAAAGCGGAACCGAGTTTATTAGTAGGTGCTAACACTCAATGCACCATAGGTCTCGGGAAAGGGGTGATGACGCATTGGCACAACGCCCTGTCCGCCAGGCACCCGTTTGGAACCTAGGAGAAGTCTCTCTAGCCGGACCCCGAAGATCAGAAAAACCTAAGGTGGTTTCATTCTGTTTAGTTAACACTATATTTAAGAAGGATATTTGTGTGCTCCTCTTGTATTAGTGTCACACTCCTTTGTTGTTTACTTGCTTGTGTAACCAATTCATGTCATGGCGTGTTTATCCAATTTGCAAACCGACCTTAAGACCCTTAACGTGGCGCTGTATGTGTGAAAATGCACCATCTTTTCACTTTTTTAAGTAAACGTTTGGAGTGACATTTGGCGCTGCACACGTGCGTGGTCTGGTTCCTGGCGCACATAGCCATGGTTGCAGCGCACAGAGACCCTCCACTGCCGCACACAGAGGAAAACAATTAGAGGGAACATTGGTCGTGACGCCCCACAGGGACGAGACCAACCTGGCAGAGGGAAACAAGAAGAATTTCCCTGTCCTCGCCCACAGTTTCAGAAGAAAAAAGTTGCCGCTTTAACAGCGAGATATGCCACAGACTGTGAGAACAAGACTCCTGAATTGGACGTGGGCAGTGACACTGCTAGACAGCGCCGCGGAAGTTACCATAGTGCGGGAGGCACTACGTCCTCATGTGGAGGCGACAGCAACTGACACTTTCATTACTGTCGAGACAGCTGACCCCCGACTGGCACCCCCTGACAGACTATTTAATATTGTCCTTCAAATTGAAGGTGACATTGAGCGTGTTATTAAAGGGATTTTTTGGGGAAATCTGACCTCTTCTTATGACATTTTGTTGGCGGAGGCAGATTGGCAGCCCCTATTTGTACTTGCTGCTCATAGAGGGGAGGAGGTAATCCTTCCGAGCTTTTCTCGTCATGTCCCCAAGGACAAAGCGGAGGCTCTCGCAGCTGAATGGGCTGTGGCTCAGGCCCCGGCACTGTACCGTAATCACGTGGGCTGGGATGAGGATTCTCCCCCCCCCATGATATACCATTGCGGTCTTTGCCACAGCCTCAAGCCCAATATCCCCTCCGGCGGGAAGCTAAGGGTCCCGTTTCCGACATTCTGACACAGTTAGAATATCAAGGAGTAATTGAAACATGCGTGTCACCAATGAATAATCCCCTTTTCGTGGTTTCTAAACCGATGGGTCTTACCGCTTGGTATTGGACTACCGGCATTTGAACTCCCATTGTTGAACCTTTGCGGTACAGAATACCCATAGTTCTGCGCTCGTAGACAGTCTTGTTCGTAAAAAATATAAAACAACTCTTGACCTTTCCAATGGTTTTTACACTCACAATTTATCCCCGGACTGCGGCCAATGGAACGCGTTCACTTCCGGTGGAAAACAATTAAAATTCCGGCGTTTGCCAATGGGCTACAAGAACAGCCCGGGGGTCTTCGCCGCCCGTGTTGTCTCTTTGTTGGACAGCATAGACCCAGATGCGTATTCGTACGTGGATGATATATACCTGACAGACGACGACCTATGGTCGCATCTTTCCCGAGTAGACCGCATTACTCTTGAGTTCGCGGTCTTAGGATACAAATTTAATTTTGCCAATTCTCACATCGCAGAATATACTGTGTTGTTTTTGGGCTATGAGCTCAACAATGAAGTTAGGGGCTTAGCTCCCCACTTCCTGGAGAAGTGCGCACTTCTGCGCCCTCCAACGACCCTGAAAAAACTTCAGTCTTTACTGGGATTTTTGAACTTCGGGCGTTCTTACATTCCCGAATATGGCCAGCGTATCAAGCCTCTTTATGCCTTGATACAACCAAACTTTTCGAAGTCGTGCTGGCTTCCGGAACACTCCACTATACTGCAATCTTTGCAGTCTGATCTACTTGAATCTAAGTTCTTGTTGACTCGTGATAACCATACGAACCTGGTGATTAGAATTGTGCCAGGGGCAGTAGGTTTCACGTACTTGACGTTTAACGAAGGTGACACAGTACCTATTGCCTACAAGTCACATCTTTACACTTCTGCCGAGTTGCGCTTTTCCACTGTGGGGAAAGTTTTGACTGCAGTGCAAATGGCGATTCTTAAGGAACGCGCACTGGCACAGGGAAAACGCATCTTGGTTGTCACCCCCTATCCTGCCCTTGAGGCAGTGACAAAGGCAAGTGTACCAAACGCTAAGGCTTTGCACCCCCGTGGGATACAATGGGCTACTTCTTTGACATCTCCGGATGTCACTTTTAACTTTGATTCCTCTCTTCAGACACAGGAGTTCTTACAGTATGAATTTGTTCATCCTCCTCCTCTATCTTTGCTGCCGCTTGAGGAGTACCAATGTATCATTTACACCGATGGTTCGGCGCAGCCGGCCACGGGTTCTAAGCATGCGTACTCAGCAGCATGTGCTATTGTGGCAGGTCACATGGTGAACGGTGAGTTCAAATCGAGTGTTGTGCACACGCAGGCACTGGGAGACAGTACCGCACAATTGGCCGAGCTGCGCGCTTTGGTGCTCGCCCTTGAGTTTGCAGACCCGAAGGTGACTACACTTATTGTATGCGATTCTTACTACTGTGTCCAGGCTTTTAATGACAACTTATTCTTTTGGTCTCAAAACGACTATAGGGATTCTAAGGGCAGCGCAATTAAGCATAAAATGCTTTGGGTTCGAGTGGCAGATCTTAAACAACGTCTGCCTCTCACACAGGTGATTCACCAGCGTGTGGGCGCACACGCGGTCGGTAACAGTTTGGCGGATGAAGCTGCCAAATCAGCAGTAGCCACGTGCTCAGTAGCAGCCGTTACAAGATCCATGACAAAAATAGATAGTGAGATTTTGGCAGCTATTGCTGCAACCAAGGAAGGCTCTAATTACCCACAGGGTTTCCCTTCCAAGTACTCTTATCACTTAAGTCCCGACCATGTTCCTTATGTAAGGATTCCGGACGTTGGTGATCGGCTGATTCCCAACGCGGACCGCAGAAATTCTTTGATAACAGCCGCACACGAAGGCTTGGCTTCGGCACATGCTGGCGTGTCTGCAACTGTTTCAATCTTGCAGCAGCGTTACTGGTGGCGTGGTTTATATAAACAAACCCGTACTTATGTCCTTTCTTGTGACATTTGTCAACAGATTAAGCCCTCTACGGTTACACGTCCGCCACAAACACAGCTCTGCATGTCTAATAAACCTTTTGGTTGTGTATACCTTGATCACTGCGGTCCATTTTCTTCTGACACTGCATATAAATATATCTTAGTTGCAGTTGATTCGTGCACACGTTTCATCTGGGTTTGGCCACAACGCAGTGCTGACGCCCGAAATGTCATCAGGGATTTGCGTGTCTTTGTGGGAATTTTTGCCTGTGGCACCTTCCATTCCGACCAAGGTCCAGCGTTCGCCTCTAAGGCGTACAAGGACGCGATGAGGTCTATGGGGGTGCTGGTGCAATTTTCGTCTCCATACAGGCCTGAGGGCAACTCAATTGTGGAGCGAATGAACCGTGACTTAAAGCAATCCTTGACAGCTAGAGTCTTCGGTACTGGCAGGAACTGGCTGGACCATTTGTATGGTGTGCAACGTGCACTTAATAATCTCCCTAGAAGATCTCTGGGCGGGCGGACCCCATACGAAATGCTCTTTGGCATACAGATGTTTGTGCCAGACCTTGATGGTCTAGACTTGGCGGCGACTGCCGCAATCTATGACGTAGATAATCATTCTACTATGTTGCAGGACTTACAAGAGACCCGTGACAGACTTGCAAACGAACACTTACCTTCAGCCACTGACGCTGCGTTGCAGATTCCGGTTGCCGACGGGCTTCCGAAGATTGGAGATCTGGTCCGAGAGAAGGTGGAGAACAAAAAAGAATTTGCCCCTCTTATCGTGCACCGGTTCCAGTTCTTGGCTTGAAGGGTACTCGTATAGTCATCTTACCACCGCTTCCTGGTCGCAAAGAAAACAGATACATCTCAGTGGACAATGTCAAGCTACAACATCTGGCCGATCCTGAATAGTGTAACACCTGCGGTATCATGTCCGGCAATTTCAAGAAATCCTGTTCGTGGCCCTCCGGTCTCCACAGGCGCTGATGTTGCCATTGGGATAGTCGCTTTGCCAGATCGCCTGCTCAACCTCCCGGCTTCCTCCTGCAATGAGGAAACCGAGTATGCATACCCCGCAAGTGAGTCAGTGGCTCATTTGCCTACAACACCACTGAGCCCAACTCGTTTTTCTTTTGATTCGTCTTCCACCTCATCACTTATCCCGACCAAATTCAGTATTTTTGTATCCTGGTTCAGAGACAATTTTTTGGTCCCTCCATGGACATACATCTGGTTGGTGCTATTCCTGATTTTCCTGTTCATGTCCATTGGCTTTGTGACAGTTTTTTTCTTGCTCATCAATGGTCACTACTTGCCGGAACGCTCTGCAGTGAACTCTGTTGCTGGAACTTTGGCTCCGCATTCTTCTTCACACATCATGAAGCTTGACCACACATTTGTGAACATTTCCGCCTTTCCAGTTGCAGATGGCATCGTGTGGGATGCAGTGAATTTCCAAATCCATGGATCGACAGATTATTAATGTACCAAATGTGCTTCGTGTTTCCATGGGTGATGTGGTACAAAGGAATATTCATTCGGATGATTGGGATGTGCATGCCATTGAATCGTTATTTTCTGATTTGAAATATTATGCTGCTTTTAATGCTGAGGATTTGTACTTAAATTCAGCTAATTATGCCGATTTTATATTGTTACCAGCATTACGGTAACCATTTCCTGCATAAACCAAGTACACTTCGAGGTAGTTTCAATTATAACCAGTGGGAACATTGCCCGACCCCTCTGCAAGGTAGCTCCCAAACACTTAAAAATACATTTACTTACTTTACAGACTTTGATAGATCAAACCCAGGGTCCTATTATTTTAAATTGAACGTTTCTTCAAATCAAAAAGTTATGTTGACCCACACCAAATTGCTGTATTCCAGTTCCTTATGGACGCATTAGTTGTGGGTGGCTATGAGCACTGGAAGAACACCATTGACTTAAAATCTATTTGGGGCACTAAATCTTGGCAGGTACGCGGTACAGAAGCTTTGCACCGTGCTTGCCTTATCCCCACCCAAATATTATTTTTTAAATAGTACTATATATCAAACAACTTGTTTGGGTTTGGCTACTTCCAAACAATTGAATGCACCTTCCATTCCTGTGTTGTCTTCCTGGCCAAACAGGAGCTTGCATTTAAATATTTCCCTCGAACGTTTGCAAACTTTGTTTCAAAATATTTCCTTTAATGTCTCTGCAATTGATCAATCAATCAATCATGTCACTTATAAAGCGCACTACATACCCGCGAGGGTCTCAAGGCGCTGGGGGAAGAGGGGGGTGGTGCTGCTACTGATCGAAGAGCCAGGTCTTGAGGAGTCTTCTGAAGGCCAGTAGGTCTTGGGTCTGTCGGAGGTTGGTGGGGAGGGTGTTCCAGGTCTTGGCGGCGAGGTGGGAGAAGGATCTGCCGCCGGCGGTCGTTTCCCGGATGCGGGGGACTGTGGCGAGGGCGAGGCTGGTCGAGCGGAGCTGGCGGGTGGGGGTGTAGAAGCTGAGTCGTCTGTTGAGGTAGGCTGGTCCGGAGTTGTGGAGTGCTTTGTGTGCGTGGGTGAGGAGCTTGAAGGTTATCCTCTTGTTGACAGGGAGCCAGTGCAGGTCTCTCAGGTGGGGTGTGATGTGGCTGCGTCGGGGATGTCGAGGATAAGACGTGCAGAGGCGTTCTGGATGCGTTGCAGCCGTCTCAGGAGCTTAGCCGTCGTTCCTGCGTAGAGGGCGTTTCCGTAGTCCAGCCTGCTGGTGACGAGGGCCTGGGTGACTGTTTTTCTTGTTTCGGTGGGGATCCACTTGAAGATCCTGCGGAGCATTCGGAGGATGTTGAAGCAGGATGAGGAAACGGCGTTGACCTGCTTAGTCATGGAGAGGGTGGGGTCGAGGATGACCCCTAGGTTGCGTACGTGGTCGGTGGGTGGCGGGGCTGTTCCCAGTGATGTTGGCCACCAGGAGTCGTCCCAGGCTGAAGGGTTGGAACCAAGGATGAGGACCTCCGTCTTGTCCGAGTTCAGCTTCAGGCGGCTGGGCCTCATCCATTCGGCGACGGCCTTCATTCCTTCGTGGAGGTGGGCTTTGGCGGTGTGAGGGTCTTTGGTGAGGGAGAGGATCAGCTGGGTGTCGGCGTAGGAGATGATGTTGAGGTTAGTGCTGTCGGGCGACGTGGGTGAGGGGTGCCATGTAGATGTTGAACAGCGTTGGGCTGAGGGAGGAGCCTTGGGGTACGCCGCAGATGATCTTGGTGGCCTTGGATCGGAAGGGGGCGAGGCGGACGCTTTGTGTTCTGCCGGAAAGGAAGGATGTGGTCCAGTCCAGGGCCTTCTCTTGGATCCCGGCGTCGTGAAGGCGTGTTCGTAGTGTGTGGTGGCAGACCGTGTCGAAGGCGGCTGATAGGTCCAGGAGGATGAGGGCTGCTGTTTCTCCGTTGTCTAGCAGGGTCCTGATGTCATCGGTGGCGGCGATGAGGGCGGTTTCGGTGCTGTGGTTGCTGCGGAAGCCGGACTGGGAAGGGTCCAGGATGTTGTTCTCCTCGAGGTAGCGGGTCAGTTGTTTGTTGACGATTTTCTCGGTGACCTTCGCGGGGAACGGGAGCAGAGAGATGGGTCGGAAGTTCTTGAGGTCCTTGGGGTCTGCCTTGGGTTTCTTGAGTAAGGCGGTGATCTCGGCGTGCTTCCAGCTTTCCGGGAAGGTTGCTGTCTCGAAGGAGATGTTGATTATTTTCCGGAGATGGGGCGCGATGGCTGTACTGGCTTTGTTGAAGATGTGGTGAGGGCACGGGTCTAGCGGTGAACCGGAGTGGATGGTGTTCATGATCTCGCTGGTGTCCTCGTCGTTGATGTTGGTCCAGGAGAGCAGGCGGTTGGTGGTTGTGGGGGCAGTGGTCTCGGTGGTTGCCGGGGCGGTCGTGGTGTTGAAGCTGTCGTGGATGTCGGCGATTTTGCGGTGGAAGAAGGTGGCCAGTGAGTCGCACTAGGTCTCGCGACGGCTGGATGTAGTTGGTGTTGGAGCTGGGGTTGAAGAGTTCCTTCACGATGTTGAAGAGCTCTTTGCTGTTGTGTGCGTTGTTGTCTAGGCGGTCTTTGAGTGAGGCCCTTTGGCGGATCTGATGAGGTGATGGTGACTGCGGGTGGCGCTCTTGTGGGCGGCGTAGCTGTCCGCTGTCCGTTCGTGGAGCCAGATCTTCTCCAGTTTTCGGCAAGTTCGTTTGGAGGCCTGGAGGTCTTCGGTGAACCAGGTGGCTTTCTTGCTGGTGTGGCTGTTGGGCGGATTCTTGAGCGGGGCGAGGGTGTTGGCGCAGTCGTCGATCCACTGTCTGAGGTTGCGGGCGGCGGTGTCGGGGTCGGAGGGTTCGGCGGGTGGGCTCAGGGCGAGGGTTGTGGTTAGCTGGTCTTCCGTGACTCTGCTCCAGCAGCGGCGAGGCATTTGTTCGGTGCGGTGGTGCGTGGTGGGCTTCCTGTAGGTGAAGTGGATGCAGTGGTGGTCAGTCCAGTGGGGTTCGGAGGTGTGGTTGAAGGAGACGTGTGGGCTTGCGGAAAAGATGGAGTCTAGCGTGTGGCCGGCGGCGTGGGTGGGTGTAGTCACGAGCTGTCTGAGTCCGAGGGTGGCGAGGTTGTCGATCAGGGTGGTGGAGTTGGTGTCCTTGTTGTTCTCGAGGTGGAAGTTCAGGTCCCCGAGGAGGATGTAGTCCGTGGAGGCGATGGCGTGTGTGCTGACGTAAGTCAGCGATGGAATCGCTGAACTGTGGTCGGGGTCCGGGGGGTCTGTAGATGAGGGTTCCTCTGAGGGTGGTGTTGGGATCGGTGTGGATCTGGAAGTGCATGTGTTCGGCGGTGCTGAGGGTGTCGTCGGTGTTGGTTGAGACTCTGAGGGTGTTCCTGTGGACGATGGCGATGCCTCCTCCGACTCCGTTAGTGCGGTCCCTGCGGGTGATCTTGTATCCGTCCGGGATGGCAATGGCGATGTCGGGGGCTGAAGCGGGATTCAGCCAGGTCTCCGTCAGGAATGCGACGTCTGGGGAGGTTGAGTCGAGAAGGTCCCAGAGTTCGATGGCGTGTTTGCGGGCGGAGCGGGTGTTGAGGAGGATGCATCTGAGGTAGTTGGGTTCTTTCCTGGGCGGTGGTTTGGCGGGGCGGGTGCTGGCGAAGCTGCAGTTCCGGCAGGTGAAGGGCCCTTGGGTGCGCTTCGGGTGGCCTGGTAGCAGCCGTGATCTTTTCCGGGGTTGAGTGCGTGGAGGGTGCTGGCGTCGTATCGGGCGTCTGTTGATGTGGCGGGCGCGGGGATGCCCGGACCAGGGGGTCTGGCGCTGGGCGTGGTCACGGCACGGACGGGCGCAGACGGGCTTGCCTTAGGCGCGCCAGCGGCGTGCTCGCTGCGTACGCGCTGCGCGGCCGCCATAAATGGGGAGGTGGGAGGGAGGAGCAGGGAATGGGGCAGCGAATGGGCAGTGAGGGGGCAGGCGCAGCGGCGGGAAACAGGCACAGAAGGGAAAACGAGCACAATCAGGGCATCAAGGGGGCACAGAAAGGAAAAACGAGCACAATCAGGGGCAGCAAGGGGGCACAGAAAGGAAAAAACTAGCACAATCAGGGGCAGCAAGGGGGCACAGAAAGGAAAACGAGCACAATCAGGGGCAGCAAGGGGGCACAGAAAGGAAAACGAGCACAATCGGGGCAGCAAGGGGACACAGAAAGGAAAAACGAGCACAATCAGGGGCAGCAAGGGGGGCACAGAAAGGAAAAACGAGCACAATCAGGGGCAGCAAGGGGGGCACAGAAAGGAAAAACGAGCACAAT
This sequence comes from Calotriton arnoldi, assembly GCA_963921515.1. Classification (NCBI taxonomy): domain Eukaryota; kingdom Metazoa; phylum Chordata; class Amphibia; order Caudata; family Salamandridae; genus Calotriton; species Calotriton arnoldi. The sequence goes on along the minus strand of CAWUFW010011315.1, from coordinate 28,503 downwards.
CAGGGGCAGCAAGGGGCACAGAAAGGAAAAAAACTAGCACAATCGGGGGCAGCAAGGGGGCACAGAAAAGAAAAACTAGCACAATCAGGGGCAGCAAGGGGGCACAGAAAGGAAAAACTAGCACAATTAGGGGCAGCAAGGGGGCACAGAAAGGAAAAACGAGCACAATCAGGGGCAGCAAGGGGGGCACAGAAAGGAAAAACGAGCACAATCAGGGGCAGCAAGGGGGCACAGAAAGGAAAAACGAGCACAATCAGGGGCAGCAAGGGGGGCACAGAAAGGAAAAACGAGCACAATCAGGGGCAGGAAGGGGGGCACAGAAAGGAAAAACGAGCACAATCAGGGGCAGCAGCAGGGCACACAGACGGAGCTGAGTGGTGGGGGAGCGACCTACCAGTCAAGGTCAGGGGTCGCTCTCTTCACCATGCAGCGGCCGCCATAAATGGGGAGGTGGGAGGGAGGAGCAGGGAATGGGGCAGCGAATGGGCAGTGAGGGGCGGGGCCGCAGGCGCAGCGGCGGGAAACAGGCACAGAAGGGAAAACGAGCACAATCAGGGCATCAAGGAGGCACAGAAGGAAAAAAACGAGCACAATCAGGGGCAGCAAGGGGGCACAGAAAGGAAAAAACGAGCACAATCAGGGGCAGCAAGGGGGCACAGAAAGGAAAAAACGAGCACAATCAGGGGCAGCAAGGGGGCACAGAAAGGAAAACGAGCACAATCAGGGGCAGCAAGGGGGCACAGAAAGGAAAACGAGCACAATCAGGGGCAGCAAGGGGGGCACAGAAAGGAAAAACGAGCACAATCAGGGGCAGCAAGGGGGGCACAGAAAGGAAAAACGAGCACAATCAGGGGCAGCAAGGGGGGCACAGAAAGGAAAAACGAGCACAATCAGGGGCAGCAAGGGGGCACAGAAAGGAAAAAAACGAGCACAATCAGGGGCAGCAAGGGGGCACAGAAAGGAAAAAATGAGCACAATCAGGGGCAGCAAGGGGGCACAGAAAGGAAAAACTAGCACAATCAGGGGCAGCAAGGGGGCACAGAAAGGAAAAACGAGCACAATCAGGGGCAGCAAGGGGGGCACAGAAAGGAAAAACGAGCACAATCAGGGGCAGCAAGGGGGGCACAGAAAGGAAAAACGAGCACAATCAGGGGCTGCAAGGGGGCACAGAAAGGAAAAACGAGCACAATGGGGCAGCAAGGGGGCACAGAAAGGAAAAACTAGCACAATCAGGGGCAGCAAGGGGGCACAGAAAGGAAAAAACTAGCACAATCTGGGGCAGCAAGGGGCACAGAAAGGAAAAACGAGCACAATCAGGGGCAGCAAGGGGGGCACAGAAAGGAAAAACGAGCACAATCAGGGGCAGCAAGGGGGCACAGAAAGGAAAAAACTAGCACAATCAGGGGCAGCAAGGGGGCACAGAAAGGAAAAAACGAGCACAATCAGGGGCAGCAAGGGGGGCACAGAAGGGAAAAACTAGCACAATCAGGGGCAGCAAGGGGGCACAGAAAGGAAAAACGAGCACAATCAGGGGCAGCAGCAGGGCACACAGACGGAGCTGTGTGGTGGGGGAGCGACCTACCAGTCAAGGTCAGGTGTCGCTCTCTTCACCACGCAGCGGCCGCCATAAATGGGGAGGTGGGAGGGAGGAGCAGGGAATGGGGCAGCGAATGGGCGGTGAGGGGCGGGGCCGCAGGGCGCAGCGGCGGGAAACAGGCACAGAAGGGAAAACGAGCACAATCAGGGCATCAAGGGGGCACAGAAAGGAAAAAAACGAGCACAATCAGGGGCAGCAAGGGGGCACAGAAAGGAAAAACTAGCACAATCAGGGGCAGCAAGGGGGCACAGAAAGGAAAAAACTAGCACAGTCAGGGGCAGCAAGGGGGGCACAGAAAGGAAAAACGAGCACAATCAGGGGCAGCAAGGGGGCACAGAAAGGAAAAACGAGCACAATCAGGGGCAGCAAGGGGGACAGAAAGGAAAAACGAGCACAATCAGGGGCAGCAAGGGGGGCACAGAAAGGAAAAACGAGCACAATCAAGGGCAGCAAGGGGGCACAGAAAGGAAAAACGAGCACAATCAGGGGCAGCAAGGGGGCACAGAAAGGAAAAAAACGAGCACAATCAGGGGCAGCAAGGGGGCACAGAAAGGAAAAACTAGCACAATCAGGGGCAGCAAGGGGGCACAGAAAGGAAAAACGAGCACAATCAGGGGCAGCAAGGGGGGCACAGAAAGGAAAAACGAGCACAATCAGGGGCAGCAAGGGGGCACAGAAAGGAAAAACGAGCACAATCAGGGGCAGCAAGGGGGCACAGAAAGGAAAAACGAGCACAATCAGGGGCAGCAAGGGGGCACAGAAAGGAAAAACGAGCACAATCAGGGGCAGCAAGGGGGGCACAGAAAGGAAAAACGAGCACAATCAGGGGCAGCAAGGGGGGCACAGAAAGGAAAAACGAGCACAATCGGGGGCAGCAAGGGGGCACAGAAAGGAAAAACGAGCACAATCGGGGGCAGCAGCAGGGCACACAGACGGAGCTGTGTGGTGGGGGAGCGACCTACCAGTCAAGGTCAGGGGTCGCCTGGTTGGCGTGGCCCATAGCATCTAACGCCTGCCAACTGCGTTTTCATATCTCTGCTCCTGGTTACAAACAGGATAGGCCAGATCCAAGGTTTTCTGACTCACGTACAGTTACAACATATTCTGTTGGTAAATTATGTAAACAGTGGTTGTAGCACTCTACATTAGATTCCGTAAAACATTTATCCCTCCTATCAGGCAACATTGATCTGTCCGACTTTGTTCTAGGGCCTCGCGGTCCAAGACCTAAAAGATTTGTTTATGCGACCTACAATGAACTCTGGAAGCTTTCACAAATTGAAGCTGCTTCCCGTTTACAGGAAATAGATCAAGCAAATCTAGAAAAAGTGCTCGCCGTTGTCGATAATAGTATTATCACCCTATCTTCCCGCATTTACACACTAGAGAATATTGTTTCATCTGTTGTTGATATTGTACAAGATGATGTGTCTGTGTTATATCATGGTCAGAATCAATTGCGTTCAGTGATGCAGTTTGCATGGACTTTGCAAACACTGAAAATGGGGAAGGTTCCATGGCATTTTTAAACACATCTGCCTTGTTCTTGCCGTTTAATTTGACTGAGAAACAGCAATTCATGTCCATGAAAGATGCAACCTACACTCTCCTACATATCGAAAAGATAGAGCCGTTGCCATTCTCTGTGGCGGAGACTGACTCTGCAGTGTGGCTGGTTCACGGGGTTATTACTTTGCCTTTTTCTTTATTTGAATTCAGTTCATGCATGAAACATTATCCTGTAGGCCGTTTTCAGCCTTTAGGCAGTGCCTTTTTACATGAACTTTGGTCCCTACCTTTCACATACAGATGCCTTGGGGATGACAAGGAGGTATTTCTCACAGGGGAGTCTTGCGATTCTACAGTGAGTCATTCCCTAATTTGTAAAAACATTAATTTGCTCGGGCTTGTAATGTTTCTGCTCCGAATCTTGCTTGTATTTTAAAGGGCGTTCCAGCTCCTGTTATATCACCTACTTTCACTGTGCTTGCTAATGGTAGCTATCTGCTTTTAAATAATCAGGAATGCTGAGGGATCCCCTTTGGTATCGAGTGGGATGCAGGCAGGCATCCCCTACATTGTAACAGTTTCACACCGCGTTGTGTGCTGCAAAAATGTGCTTTTTCCACCCCGCGTGGGATGCTAGATAGTTCCGTTTGGCCTTACATACCTACTTTGAAGGCGGATTTCAATAAATTGAGCAGAATAAAGGTGCTATTATTAAACCAGGAGGTTATGCTCACTACCGCACGGGAGACCTTCGTCCTCCAGGTGGCTAGTACCCACAGTGAGATACAGGCCCTTTTGAACACAAACCTCCCCCAACATTTCGGTGAACTAATTCACCGTGTATTTAATGCGTCTAATACCGAAGGTCTTGTGCACTTTTTTAAAGTTGTGGGCTCTGGCCTTTTGACCTCCTTTCAGACTATATTTGGTGTAATTCCGGCTTTTATTCATTCTATTTTTTCCAGTGTCTTTGGAGGCTTCCCATTGATCCTAGCCTTAGCTGCTGGAATATTGCTTATATTTTGCCTGTTGCGCAATGGCTGCACTTCCTGGGGGTCTATACGACCCAGCTCGGCTACGGATGCTCCGTGAACGCATGATTGACAGCTTCGGCATCCTACCACTGGCGACACTCAGCGTGTCTTATGGACTTTCTTATCGCTTTGCGTATTTCACTTGCGTGCAACCTGTGATGTCCTGTTTACGATGTCCATTCTCTTGGTCCTTGGATATTTGTCTCTCCAATACGACTTGTTCGGACCCGGATTTCGACCAGTTGAAGGGCCCCTTAGTGGCCCATGAACGGGAATGTTCCGGGGCTGGATTAATGGCGCGTGCGGCTGCACTTGGGGTCTTGGCGCAATGGGATATCTGGGCGGCTGCTCAGCATCTCCTACAACGAAGTTATATTGAGTATCACGCAAGTTGTCCCGCAATGCTGATCGCTGCTCCCTATTGTGTGGAACATGAATGCAGTTTTGATTTGTTGAACTGGATGGCATCTCTTTTTTCAAACGATGACAATGGTGTCTTTCTGGAAGGTGTTGCAGTTTTCTGCGCATACACTCTGATGGATTAGGGACATTGATTTTCAACGACCTGCATTGCTGGATTTTTTTATTCTCTTAGGGCCAGAAAAGAGGGCACTCTATCTAGAATTTTTTTATCCCAATTTTTTCCCCATTCCCTATCCTTCAAAGGGACATTTCCCACAAATAGACGTTTACATTCTGCTCCATCTATTCGAATTCTGTTTTCGTCCTATGTCTTGCCCTATGGACTGACCAGGGGAGGGTGTAGTGTGGATTGTGGCCTCATTGTCGACATTGCTAAGTTAGCTTAGGCCTAGCTGACGTGATGCCTCCGTTGCACACGTTACTCTGTGACTTTGTTTTTCCAGACTCTGCTTGTGCCTATTCAGCATTAGAACTGTCTGTCTTTTTGCCTTTCACCTTTTCTCATGTCCTCTGTGGGGTTCGTCTGCACACAATGTAGAAGGTCGAAAAACAACGTCCCTTGTTATTGCTGTTCTGGTCAGCCCCTCGCACTTAGACATAACATGAAATACAGCTGCACAGGGAGAAATTCATGTGCTTTTAATATTGTGATCTCCCTGTTTATGGCACTTGGAGAAAAACCTTTCCAGGTAGAAGAGCTGTGCTTGTCTGATGATGTAAACCTTGCATCTAGATCTTGAGGTATGGGGGTCCCCCGGACAAAGCCCAGAGGTCTTCTATTTTTATAATAAACTAGTTCCTAGCTCGGGGAGGGTGGCAAGGCATTTTAGTCCTATATCCACTGTCTTTATAAAATGCTGTCCCTGTTTGTATTCTATGGAATTGTAACCATGCTTACTGTTTTAACTTTATGCATTATGCTGCTAGTACTGGCACGTGTACTGTATCTTAGAGCACGATAGTTGAAATAAACATTTTAAACTATACTGTGTCTCTTACTACGCGCGATGTGGACAAGTATGAGTGAATAATGAAAGAGTGTTCTTGCTCCCGCGATTCCTGAAAGAGTCTGTGTTCTGGGATGTCTAATCATTGGTAGCTTCGCTGTAGTACGGAGAACGAATGAGACACTATAGCTAGTCGGATTGGGATTGTGGGCACTAAAGTGGATGGTTGGTACACCACTATACACCGAGGTCCTATTTTCCTGCGCATAGTTTTGTATATGTGCAGAATCCCCGCAACAGGGTCAAATGCCAGGAAACTGAGGACGAAGAGCCACTGGATGACCCTTCTGCGTACGTGGAAGGGGATTATTCCTTCTCGGACAGAGGACGCCCCGGCATGCAGCGCATGTATACTTTTCAGGAGCATTATCCTTATTATGAGCAGGAAGAGGAGGAACGTCATCAGGAACCCTCCATTAATGTCCCGATGTCTCTAGTCACGGACTTGTCTGATGCTCAGTGACTACTACAAGCGTTTCCCTGAGGCTAATGTTGCTCAAAAGCCAGCTCCTGTACAGGGGGATCCTGCTGTCATCTCCGATCAGCAGGCTGCGCCTGCACCACTGAAGCAGAAATCCTTACCGCCCTTGCAGATTCCTGTTCAAACGTTGGACAGTGGTGACCAACAGCTGGAAGAGGGGGAGCTGCAATTGGATCCGGATTTTCATGACGAATGGATTGACTATGTAGCACACTCACCGCCTTCTCCCTGTGGCTGATTCTCCTCCAGCAGATATCGGTGGCTTTCATGACCTTATAGAGCGGGCGTCAAAACGTTTTGACCTCCCCATGCCTGTCAAGCAAACAGAGTGCTTCTTATACGATTTCAAGACCACTACGCAGCGATCCATTAGATCAATCCCTATTGTTGACTTCTTGTGGCAGGAAGGCCTTAAGCTGATGAAGAATTCAGCTTCTGTGACTGCAGTTATCCCGAAATTGTACAAAAAATACTGGGCGCCTGAGGACTCTCCTGCATGCCTCATTGGCCATCCGAAGCCTGATTCCATGATAATGCAAGCCACCCAAAGAAGATCTAAGAATCCTGCCTCGCCATGTACTGCCCCGTCGGACAAGGAAAGGTGCAGGTCAGATAATTTCGGCAAGAGATTTTCCGCGCTGGCAGCAATGGCCATTGGGGCCTCCAATGCCATGGCCATCCTTGGGAGGTATGACAGGCAGATGTGGTCAGACATCGCTCCCTTCCTGGAATATCTGCCCGAAGATAAGAAGAAAGAGGCGAGGGATATACTCTCAGAGAGAGAGAGAGGGAGAGAGAGTCTCATCGGAAATCATCGATATGGTGCTGGACATCTCTTCTACCACCTTTAGGCAAATGGCAGGTGCTGCTGTGTTGCGAATACAGGGGTGGCTGAAAGCAACGACATTCTGCCCGGAAGTCCAGGCTAAGGTGCTAGACATGCCGTTCGAAGGTGAATACCTTGGCACTCCAGTCTATTAAATCAGACACTGACAAGGCTAACTCCTTGGCCAATCTACAACAGAAGAAATTTTCTTCTTTTCAAGGAAAAGGAAGAGGCCAATTTCTGTCTCAACCCCAGCAGCGCTTTCATCCCTACTATATCAGCAGGGTTTCAAGCCGCAATATTCAGCGCAGTCCTTTCGCCAGACTTCCACACCAGCTTACACGAGAGCACCAGTGCGCAGACGACCCGCATCTGGAGGAAAGTCTAACAATGCAGGCAGAAAACAATGAAAATTTTCAGGCACCCGTCACCCCAGTCCCCCACTCGGCTCAAACTTGCTCCAAATTCTTCGCTCAATGGAATCCCATTTCTTCCGACAAATGGGTGTTAGATGTCTTCAACCATGGTCACACCCTGGAATTTCTTCAACGACCTCCAAAGTTCACACCCCAGAAGACTGCTCACCGGCATCTGGCACTTCTCAAAAGAGAAATAAGTCTCCTTCTCGACAAGCAGCCAATCGAAGAGATGCCACGCAGTCAGCACAACCTCCGCTTCTACTCTCACTTCTTTCTGATAAGGAAAAAAACAGGAAAATGGAGGCAATTTATGGACATCAGGTTGTTGAACAAGTTCATCAAAAGTCAGCCTTTCAGGATGTTGTCACTTTAGGAGATTCTTCTTCTCTTGGATACAGGGGATTACATGACCTCCCTGGATCTTCTGGATGCGTACTTTCATATTCCCATACATCCAAAGCATCGTCGATTTCTCAGGTTCGAGGTGGCAGGGTGCCATTACCAATTCAAAGTGCTGCCTTTCGGGCTAAAATCAGCGCCCAGGGTTTTCACCAAGTGTCTGGGGCCGGTGGCAGCCTCTCTCCGGCGTTCCGGACACCAGGTTTTTCCCTACCTGGACGACTGGTTGGTCAAAGCCCCATCCTTTCAAAGCGCCAAAGAGTCTACGAGAGCTTGTCTTTGACTTTTTGACTCTGTGGGCCTCCATCTCAACAGAGTAAAGTCCTCTCTCCTTCCCTCCAGGTCGCTGGTGTTTCTTCAAGAGATGGCTCAGTCCCTCTCCTCAAGAAGGTGCGTTTCTGTAAGGACTTACAAGTCGATGTTTGGGATGATGTCATCCTGCATCCCGTTAATACCACACTGCCGATTGCGGATGCGACCTCTCCTGGAGCAGCTTGAATCTCAATAGATTCAATCTTGAGACTCTGACGACATTGTCTCAATCACACCAGAGATTACCATAGCGATGTCCTGGTGGGCAATCAGAAGCAACCTCTCTCAAGGCCTGTCCTTCCTCCCAGCAAAACCGGTGATGGTAATGACAACAGACGCTTCCATGGAAGGATGGGGAGCTCACCTCCAGGAGCTTCAGGTCCAAGGGAGGTGGTCGGGCAAAGAATCATTGTGTCACATAAATCTGTTGGAACTAAAAGCAGTCTTTCTATGGCTCCGATCCATTCTGCCAAGGGTAAGGGGATGGTCGATTCTCGTCCGAACAGACAACACAACCACCGTGTTCTATCTGGAGAAACAAGGGGAGACAAGTTCCCTGGCTCTGTCAAGTCTAGCGCAACGAATTTGGAAATGGCTGATACACCACAACATATCTATGCCAGTCCAGCACGTTCCAGGAGTGCAGAACGAATGGGCCGATTCCCTCAGCAGGGACAACAAACAGTGTCACGAATGGGCGATGGATGCCGATCAGCTAGGAAGGGTGTTTCAGTGCTGGGGATTACCAACCCTAGATCTATTCGCTACATCATGCAACAAAAAATGTGAATTCTACACCAGCAGATTTCCTCAGCCAGGCTTTCTGGGGAACGCTTTCCATTTTTCCTGGGAAAACATTTGCTTACGCGTTTCCTCCATTCCCGCTCATTTCGAAAGTTCTACAGAAAATCAAACGGGAACCCTGCGGCATTATTCTCATTGGCCCGCCGTGGGCAAGACAGTACTGGTGCACTGTTTCGCCTATCAGAATCTTCACCAATCCGTCTTCAACGGAACGTCTGCTTTCCATAGGCCAAGTGGTTCATCCACAGATTCACACGCTTCATTTGTCGGCTTGGCTCCTCACCACACCGAGTTTGGGGGACTTAATTCTCACTGAGGAGTGCCGATCAATACTTAGCTAAGCCCGAGCTCCTTCCACAGTCAAGTGCTACTCGACTAAATGGAAGAGGTACTGTTCCTGGTGGGCCAAGCACTCTTGTCAACCTCTCTCGTCTCCTCCAGAAGACGTTTTGCCGTATCTCTTGTCTCTGGCCAAGGCTGGTCTTTCCCACTCATCGATTGAAGTACACTTAGCGGTGATTTCTAGATATAGGAGGCGTTCGAACCAGTTGTCTCTGTGGTCCAACAGACTGGTGAAGGAGTTTATGAAGGGTCTTTTTAGAGCTTACCCACCGATTCGACCTCCTCCGATTCTTTGGCAAATGAACATTGTCTTGTCGCATCTTCGAGCCGATTCACAAGTGTGATTTGAAGTATCTCTCATGGAAGGTGGCTTTTCTCTTAGCCATCCTGTCTGCTAGACGCATTAGTGAAATTCAGGCCTTCGCTGCAACAGAGCCTTACCTGCAGTTAACGCAGGACAGGGTGGTACTCTGCACTAATCCTTCCTTTATCCCCAAATTGCCTACCACGTTTCATCTAAATGAACCAGTGGTCCTGGCTTCCTGTTTTTTCCTTCTCCGTCTACAGCGGCAGAGAGAACTCTCCATTCTTTGGACATCAAGCGTTGCTTGAAATTTTACTTACATAGGACAAGACCCTTTCGTAAATCTACGCAGCTGCTCATCCCCTTCTCTGCCTCTAGGAAGGGACAGGCCTTGACTAGATCATCTATTGCACGCTGTGTTCCCTCTACTAAAAATTTCCGTCATGAAAGAGCGGGACGCCCGCTAACGTCTAAAGTTACCGCCCACTCCACCAGGAAGATGGCAGCAATCTCGGCCCTGTTTGACGGAGTGTCTTTACCTGACATCTGCAGGGCAGCGACATGGACGAACGTCCATACCTTCACAAGGCACTACTGCCTGTATGCATGGCGGAAGAAGGATATTGCTGTTGGCCAAGCGGCCTTACAACATCTGTTCGCATATGGTAGGCCTTGTCTCATTGAGGTTTATTATGTTTTCCTTGGTGCTGTTTTGAGTATTTTCTCTTTGAATTTAGATATTTATATGTTTGTTTGTAGGCACTGCATTATCTGCTTCCGATTCTTGTTATGGTTTTAGGGTCGCATGTTGGGATATTTCACCTGTTCTTCCCACCTCTTTTAGCTCATATGTACTGCTTGCTATTCTGATTCAAGCATGTGAATCTATAAAAGATACAAACTGGAGAAAAACAAGTTACTTACCTGTACACTGTGGTTCTCCAGTATTGATATATTTTATAGATTCACATGCAGCCCTCTGTCCTCCCCTACCAGGTTCACCTTCCATACCTCTATCATTTTACTAACTGCAATCATGCTCGAAATCTGAGGTATGGTGGCCCTACAGGGGATGGATACTCTGGGTCTGTCATGTGATTGGCTGGAGTTTGGATGTTCTTCAATGAGGTTAACTGGTTACTGAATGCTATTGAATTTCAAGGGGAATTAAGTTTTAAACCTTGATACTGCTATTTTACTGTTACCGTGGGACTCCCACCATGACGACGGGGAAGATTCAAGCATGTGAATCTATAAAAGATCTCAATACTGGAGAACCACAGTGTACAGGTAAGTAACTTGTTTTTTCCAGCAACCATGAGTCAAGATCGATATTTGCTTCTGCAGCAGATGCTGCATTTTGTAGATAATGCTACTGCATTGCAACATGACCACCCTGAGAGCCTGCTCAGGATTCTGCCTGTCCTTGACCATTTATTGATTGTTTCTCAGAGATCTATGTTCCAGGTGAAGATTTATCTGTGGAAGAGTCTCTGTTCCTATTCAAGGGCTGTTTGGTTTTCAGACAGTACATACCCAAGAAGAGAGCCCGTTATGGTATTAAGCTGTATTTGTTGTGTGAAAGTGCCTCTGGATATGAGTATAATTCCAGGGTGTACACTGGTAGGGGTTCTTCAAGTGACGCCCCTGGTTGTCCATTGATTTTTGGAGTCAGTGAAAAAATTGTGGGGGAACTTACCAGAACACTTTACACATAGGTCAACATTTATTTAAACGTTGACAATTTCTACACAGGAATACAATTATTTGAAGAATTGTTCAGAGTGGGCACTTTGCCATGTGACACAATCCAATCTGTAAAGGTTATCCTAAAGAGCTTGTATGTTAAAAAAAAAAAACACTTCCAAAGGGGACAGAGCAGTGCCTTGCTTAGCAATTAACTACTTGCGTTTGAAATTTTCAGTCAGAAGACATGTCTACATGCTCACAACCATTCACAGTGAAAGTACTTCACCTGTGACTTTTTGGGGTCAGGTACCAGAAGTGCACAAACCAGTGGGCCTTCTAGATTACAACACACACATGGTTGTTGTAGATAGCGTAGATGAAAGGTTGGATCCTTACAATGCTGCCCGAAAGTCAGACATCTGGTACAAGAAGTTGGCTGGCTATTTGTTTAATTTGGCATCCTTTATTGCTTATGTTGTTTTCAAAGATTGTACACAAGTCACCTTGGTATCTGGGGAACAGTTTCAGCAGTCTGTAATAGGAAGCCTTGTTGCAGTAGAACAAGCAAGTGTTCCTAGAATCAGAGTGATTGAGGATGTGGCTAGACTGAAATAAATCGCCAGTTCCTGAATACATTCCTCCATCACCCAAAAAGTCCTTTCCTTGTTGTAGATGTAGAGAATATGTCCAAAGAGGATTACAAAAGAGTTGTATGTACTGCCCTGAGTGTCCTCCTAATCATGGCCTGTGTGCGCCCACATGTTTTAAACTGTACACAACTCAAATATTGGAAGCATCCATGAGAGTGAAAGGCAACTGACACCATGGTCTCTATTGTTATATATATTTTGCTTTGTTACCAGGTTTTTGATGTGTGTAGTAATACCTGTTGTGCATGTAAACATAAGTGGTCTTTTCATCTTCGACCAACAGGTGGGTTATTTCACATTTGAAAAACAGCCGAATGAATGTGCTGTCTTTTAGTTGGATGTTTATTTTTTCTGTATCTGCTTTGTGTTTGGTAATCTGTTCATTCTGGAAGTGTTTTATAAATGAGTGGCATGGAGCTTCAAGGTGATGTCTGAGTGGCGGTTGGCTGTGTGTGTGTTTGTGGTGGCGTGTGGTGGCGGTTGACTGGCGGTTTGTGTGTGTACTGGGGCCTGGCTGGCAGTATTTGTGTGTAGTGACTTGCTGGTGGTGTGTTTGTAAGTTGGATGATGCCTGGGTGATTGGTGTGTCAGTTCTGTGGGCGTAAGAAAGTGAAGGCGCCGTGTGTTGGGCCCGCAGCTGACAGTGTGAATGATATTCTGTGTGTGAAGCATGATTGGCCTGTAAAGCAGTTGGTGCCTTGTTATGACTTTACAGCTCACGAGCTGCGAGTCGTAAGTTCAGTAGTCTTACATTTCAATTATCTTCTGCGTTTTCATTTTTGTGAAATCATTTGTTAATATAAATTTACATTTTAAACTTTTCACTCAACTTCACCCCAAATCCAACCAGTATGTGTGTGTACTTGAGTAGTGGATGGGTGTGCAATAATAATTCTCTTGTCTGACGTGTGCTGCCCGGGTGTATGTTGTCTCTGGGTAAAACCTACCAACCCCAGATATTTTTGTAATCTAGACTCAAGGGTGATGTGCCTTGCCTGGATCCCACAAAGTTTTCTTACCCAAAAGGCCATGCACATTGGCTAAAAATGCACATTTTCCACCAATTTCTGTGAGTGAAAGTACAGGAGTCTGTGCGGAGCCACAAATTTCCTACCACTAAGTGTTCCCACATGTCTCCTGATAAAAATCTCACCTCTTGTGTCGGCGGGCATAGTGCATGTGACTGGAAAGGGCCCAAAAAGCAATGTGGAGACATCAACATTCTCTATTTTTTTTTTTTTTTTTTTTAAATGTACTGATTTGGCAATGTGGAAGGCTGTGATATTTGGACCTAGCTCAGCGTCCACTCAGGGAAACCTACCAAACCCAGACATTTCTGGAAAATAGACATGCAGGGTGTTGTGCCTTGCGTGGATCCCACAAAGTTTTCTTATCCACAATATCCTGCAAACTTTCACTGACCTTGGTTTAATCCTTTCCTGTCGCAGGCAGTAGGCCAGGCCACACAAGTGTGGTAGCGTTTTTATCTGCAAAGGGGGGAAACACTAGGTGGTCGGAATTTTGTGGATCCAGGTCTAAATACACAACTTTAAACTGGTCACCTCTGGAGAAATCTAAATAGCAGGCCGTAATTTAGATGCCATCTTCTGCGCGCTGGAATAATTGCTATTGAACGACATGGAACAACCATGACATCATTTCCTTCTCACTCAAGATCTGGAAAAAAATCTCAAGAGAATCCCACCAGGCTGCAGCAATATACAGACGATGGAACAAATTCAAATAAATATAGAGAAGTTGGAATCCTAGCTAACTACAAACACCCAGTTGAAGACAAACTCCGTAGCTAAAGTTTATGAATTAATTATCTCAGTATTCAACTTACCAATCCCTAAGAAAATCTCACAGCAGTTCAAACAGAAAAAGAAAGCTTGGTGGGTGAATGAAGATTTAGAGTTAAAAGGACCACTCTTATCGCTTCAACAGATTTGACACAAATCCAATAACCCAGACAAGAAAATTAGTTCACACAGACACAACAGAATGATCAAATCATACATAAAAGGTAAAGGAAAATCCATTACTCAAGCAAGAGCTATAATGCCAAATGCCCAACCAAGGAACTTCGCAAAATACTATTGGAATTTCACAATCCAGAAAGCAATCAAGTCTCCACTCTCTCAAGACTTCTGTAATAGGAAGCGATACATTACATTACCAAAGCAGGTATGTTGGATTTATACCCAACAATCAGAAAAACAGCTGCCCCAACTATTCAGCTAAAAACCACCACAGCAGAAAAGCTGGCGCCACTCGTTTCATCCTTTCAAGAAATTACAATGTCTGAATTTCATGACCTGATAAAAGCCAGTGGCCATGCTGGCTGACCATTCACATGCCCTCTGCTAATTTTAAAAAGATTTTTCTATCAACATCAGTAGCTATCCAAGTCAGAAACCTAATCTATAACTTCTTTACCACAGGACTTTTCCCACAGGGATTAAAGAAAGCATATCTATACGCCCATTACTTAAGAATAAGAACTTGGACTTTCCTGGCCTTAATAATGACAGACCATCCGCAAATGGACCTTTCCGTGGCAGACCTACCTATGGAAAGAGGAGCATTTACCCAGATTTCACAATTCTAAGAAGAAAAATCTCATCTACCAAACAGGAGTCTGGCCAGGAGGAGGCACTGAATCAGTCCTAATCTCGATTTGGGACAACATAAAAATAGCAGTCGACAAATTGTGGAGCTGCATTACTGCTCCTGTATCTTTCGCCTTTGACACAGTAGGCTATGAAACCTTAATTCTTATACTGAAGAAGGTTGGTGTAGACAGTATCATTCTTGCCTGGATTTCTTCTTACCTACACAACCGGTCTTACCTGATTCAAAAGCACCCTTTTTTTAAAAAAAACTTGTGTACAACTGTGCAGGCGGCACGCTGATGATTCTCCACTGGCAAAACCCAGAGGACATAAGAAAATCAAAAACCTGCAGCTGCCTCATTGCCACAGATCAGTGGATGACATGGAATCATCTAATCTGCAAATTTATATTCTAGATTGGCACTGCACCTAATTATTCTTGCATACAAGAAAAGAACAGTTGGTGGCACTACTACTGCTATGGATTCCTTATCTGTAAAGATTAGAGCCACTGAAAATCACTTGGAATTCAGAGGAATTGTAAACAGTTGGTCATTCTGAACAGGATCGATCAGTTAATAGCTGTATGATTTTTTTCACAAAGATGAGTATCAATTCAAATTCTGGCCCTGCATCTACCGATAGATACCCCTGCACCATATAAGATCAAGGGAGAAACAGCTCAAATCCTATCGCCCATCTAATATGTTGCCCAAGCTTTTGCTGTCACGCATGAAGGCAACGGAAAGATCTATACAAATCACATGTATTGTCCACGCCTCTAAATTTAACTCCGCATAATCCAGGGGTCACCAAAACTGACATGGCGAATAAGATTGTACCTCATACTACAAAGATGCTGCGTGCCAAGTTCAGCAGAATGGGACTAACCCCACTACACTATCTATGAAAGGACTGAATTAGATTCCTTTGACAACAAACTGATACCTAAAATGTTACAGCATATACCACCTACCTGCACATAACCAGCATCAATCCTTCTCGAGTCCCTGCATGGAAATGACTTTGACATCCATTTATCAAATGTTTCCCTCACCAATATCTACTTTTCTTTTCTGCCACCTTTTCTTCCCTTATCTCCTATTTTCCCTTGCTACTTCTCTTCCCTTATTTACTACCCAGTGCTAAATCAAATGCCCTTTTAGCCTTATATACATTCTCCCGAAGAACTTTCACACCCACCCCTAATTCTCTTCTCACCGCTGTATTCATTATCATGTTCATACAAAACCACTTCTTGCCTTGATTTTTACAGTCTCTCTAATTGAACTTATTAATCACCTACATTTTAATCTACCCAACCAATCAAAATGTAGTCTCTTTGAAAAGACCCTAGACTAATGCTTGAAAGGGCCCATCGCAACACAAGACTAAAAACTATTGACTTTAACCATGTCTGAAATTACAAACTAAAACCAACAGATTAACTACTAACCCTGAGTTACCTAGAGTAGTACTCTACTTGCAAAAAAGTGCTTGGAGCGCCTCATCAAAGGTAGTAAGCACTATATAAATGCAATTGTAATACAATACAAACATGTGGCCCGTTCAGTAGCCTGCTCCCTCAAATATGTCCAACACCACCTTGTTGCACTTGTTGGCTCCACTGACCCACAACATCAATACCCCACCAAATGAACCTGCCAGATCCAAGAAATATTGAGGATCCTGACTTACAGTAAACATAGACACTTTATCACGATCCTATATAGAGCACTAGGCCCAACCCTATATGCTGATACCACCTGTGTCATGGAGTGATGAGAAGATAAGCTAGGAAGAGAGGTTACTGGCCAAGAATGGGTGAGGATGTTAGCATAGTCCAAAACAGTGAATAGAAACCCTAGCTGATAGAAGATGTTGCTGGAAAACAGGTAGATCTCACCCTACAAACATACCTGTTGGGCAGTCTACCATGGAAAAAACAAAACACATAAATCTGTAAATGTATTGACTAGGCTTTGGTCACGGTAAAGAAAAATATAGCAATTTAATCGATAGCCATGCGGGCACCAAGCACCACAGTCCGGCTACGAGATGTTATTATATGGGCCCAAACCCACACTATTAAACCAACTGGCAGGCAAGTGAAGACATGAACACAAACCAATGACTGGGATGCCATTCTTCGCATGCTCACAGCCAAAACTGACAAGTATTCGCCCTGAATAATGACTTCCTTCTATGAAACACAATGTGGCTAAAATATTAAATGGTGATGTAGCATAGAAAAGATTGGGTAGTTACAAATGAAAAACTAAGCAGACCAAGATGAAACCCTGGAATAAATAGTAACTTACTGATAAAGACTACCACAGGAGCTATCTGTACGTGTCTGTAACGGCAAGACTTTGTGATGGTCCGTCTCCCTCAGACACAATACTATACTAATTATAACTTTCATTGTCCTCTTTTTGTAATTAATGGAATATACTAATAACCTCGTTGAAGGGTTTAAGATCAATGTTAAGAGTTTAATGATTGATGAAAACTTCTAGCTGCAGATTCCTCACGTTTTGAATATTCCCCAGGCGTCAGACTGGATCCAGAAACTTTTCAGCAGTACCTCGTTGCACTGTCGGGTGATGCCATGCGGCTCGGCACTGATGTCGTTTTGCTCCAGAAGTGACCTGCTTGGCCTATATAGGCACCACCCCTGCATGCTGACGTCGGTTCCTTTCTTTCCGCACCACCAGAAGCAGATATGGAGCTCCCTTCATGTCTCTGAGACATTTACATCAAAGTTTTCTTCCGTGTGCAAGAGAGGTCACCCTCAAAAACAACCGGTTTTAAGTCCAGTATTGACTGTTGTAAACAAGTGTCTGTGACAGGTCCCCACCGTGGTGTCTGGGGTCGGGCCATGACTCCCAGGCCTGCAGCAACTCTGTAGCGATAAACCCGAAGGTCATCAGGGACCACAAGGCAAAACTTCACATCACCAAGCATAAAAATACGCCTCGCCATGTTGCAGTCTGTGTCAAAAGTTCGATTCCGTTCCCATTCCTGGAGCTGACAAAGCTAAGCTAGAGGCCTGTTTTCGTTGCGGTCCAAATCATCAGATGTCAAAAAATAACCACAAGGAATCAAAGCAGGATTCTGCCTCCTCACCCGTATTCACCTGAACAGGCACGGTGCAAAAAATCTTTATTTTGCTCCCAAAGTTGGCCAACTTCTGAGCCGATCCCAGTACATCCAGAGCTTCTGGGGCCAACAGCCATGACACATCAGACTGAAGAGTGTCACACAGCTATGCTCTTGACTCTTCGGATACCTACCAACTCCCTCTGGCATGCCCCAAAGTGCAGAGAGGCCCTGCATCTGGAGCACCGCTAGCAGGTTCGCCCTAGGCACAAGTTGGACTTTCCGAGCCCATCTTGCCTCTGGCTCCAGTCCTGATCCTGGTACCACAAACTACGATGGCCCTGGGCACTTTGATGCTGATGCCAACTCCATTGATGCCAAAGGAAAGGTTACCGATAGTTGACTCAGTCGCCAAATAGACGCTGGTCAGACCTTGACCAACGTTGCACCCGAAGCTCTACTTTTGTAGCGTGAATCTTTTCTGGATTCACATGCTGTGCATTATTCCGCCATCTAGTGGTTGGGTCCGGTATTGTAGTATTTCTTTCCTTTTTTTTTTTTTGTTGGTGGGCGTCGACATGCCACCATTTGGTGTCCTCCTGTGACATCGACGGGCTTCCTCCGAAAGCTCCCACCTTTGGTCGCCATCTTCAGATTCTTTTTTTCTGCTGCTGGGTCTGGATCGATACTGAAGGAGCTCCCAAGATTGGAGAGAAGAATCGACGAAAATAAGGAAAAATCTTCAGCAGAACTGCGGTAGAACGTTTCGACTTTCAAGATTTCTAGCAGAACGACCGGAGTTCGATGAAAGGTGAAAACCGAATCTTCGACGACGATCGGAGAGTGCACATGCAGGGGGCTCCCTGTGCGCGGTAATGGACAAGATACCATTCAAGTTTTGCAAAAATTGTCACCAAAAGTACGCTCAGAAAGATCAGCATCCAGTCTGCAACCTTTGCCTACCGCTGGATCACCGAAGCAAGGACTGTAACGCGTGCTCTAACTTCACCCCGAAGACGTTGAGGGTGAGAGAAAGACAGCGAAGAGCCAACTATAATATGCAAGGCCAAGGACCACCACCATCGCTGCGAGACCTGGGCCTCTCCAGTGAGGAGGAGGACAACGTCGCCGAAGTGCCAGAAGGCGATGAGGATAGAGACGTTACAGTCGTGGAGGTCGAGAAAAAGACTTCGAAGGAGGTAAGAGTCGTCGACCCCGAAAAAACTAAAAGAGTCTTGAAAATCGGACTTTAGACCCACAAAGGGAGCCTCGGCGTCGAAACACTCGACGACCGCAGTTGCAGCCAAACAAAAACACACCGTAGGATCCTTGGATAAGGACTCCGTAACGGCAAAGACCCTCGAAAAGCCAAAGACGTCGAAAGACAGTCTGGAAAAGGACGCTTCGGCGTCGAAAAAGGAGAGGTCCAAACAAGCTTCGACAGCTGGATCGGCGTGTACAAGCATGAAGTGAAAAGGGGAAGGTCTCGACACCGAATACACACGGCCGAGATAGAAAAGAAGAGAAAGACTCAAAGCCAAAATGGCAAATATTTTACAACGTAGAAAAGATTTTGACGAAAGCTTGAAACAATTCAAGATACCCCCGAAAACAAAAACAGAAGTCGAGAAGGTCGTCGAGGAAGTAATGCGTCCGACAGCACCTGAGCCGCTCGAAGAAGAGGAAGAAGAATTCTTCTTCGTAGAAGACGTCGAAGAGGACGAACAAACGTATGCAGGATCGGCGATCTCCGAGACGCAAGACCTGCAATGGCAAGATCTCGATGCCGAATCACCTGAGGAGGCTGTGGAAACACATCCTTCGAGGCCATCACCCCCGGATGACATTGGCATGTATAATCAGGTGATTAAGAAAGCAGCTGAAAGATATGGAGTGCAGCTAGAGGAAGGAAAACCACAATCATGTTTTTTTATCAGAAACTTTGATGCCAACGCAATCAAGAAATCAATTCCCTCCAATGCTGCCAAGTGTATTGGACCAGGGAAAAGAGGCATTCACAGAACCAGCAACATGCAAGGCCATCACACCAAGAGCAGAAAAGAAATAGAAGCCTTCCTCTAAGGATCCTATATACATTAGAGGGTCTGTACCAGCTGACTCTATTATTACTTCCACAGCAAGAAAAAGAGCAAATATACCAACAACAGTGGGCCCACCTCCAGACAAGGAAAGCAAGCGAATGGACCTTGTAGGGAGGAAAGTAGAAAGAAGTGCAGCAAACCAATGGCGCATAGCTAATTCTAATGCATTGCTAAACAGACATGCTTATCAACATTGGGAGGAGGTGGGGGACTTGTTAAAAAACCTACCTGAGCAATTCCAAAGAAGAGCTAGCCACTTGGTGGAAGAGGGTAAAAACATCACAAACACATGTTTGAAATCAGCCCTAGATGCTGCAGAAACATCAAGCAGACAAATGATGATTGGTATCACAGAAAGGAGGCATGCATGGCTGAGAATATCAGGCTTCAAGCCAGAAGTGCAAAGTAATATCATTAACTCACAGTTCAATGGCGAACAAATGTTTGGAAGTGTGATTGATGACAAACTCAATCAGTTAAAAAAGGACAACGAAACAGCTAGGTACATGGGTGATCTACAATTCAGAGGCATGGGTAGAGGCACACCCTCAAGGAGACCAACAGGTAGAGGTACACACCAACCTGCTACCTCACATAAAACTTCCCAGCAAACATACCAAGGAGCAAGCCAGGGACAGCAGCAGAGCTGGCAATATCAACAAGGAAGACAATCCTTTCGAGGGCGTCCCCGTGGCAGAGGACAGCCACAAAGAGGCGGACAACTGACCACTACTAAGTGACTGCATCCCAAAGAAGGTACACTCACGAAAAACAGCAGGGGTGTACACACAGAAAAACCTATGCAAAAACCTGAGAGTTTACAGTTCCTCCAGAATGCCACACCAGTAGGAGGCACACTAAAATATTTCCTTCAAAGATGGAAGGACATAATATCAGACAAATGGATTTTAAACATAATACAGTACGAATACTGCATAGAGCTAACAAAACAACCTCCAAACAGGAGACCAAAACAAAAGATACATTCAAAAGCAGAATTTTCTCAGCTATTCAAAGAGGTGCAGGAACTTCAAGGGAAACATGCAATAGAGCACATACCACACAAGGAAAAGAACAACGGAGTTTATTCTACATACGCCCAATATTGGACCTAGGGTTTCTAAACAAATTTATAAAGACACAAAGATTCAAGATGACTACACTGCAAGAGGTGATACCTCAATTGCAAGAAGGAGATTACATGGCTACCATAGACTTAAAGGATGCATACCTACACATCCCTATGAACAAAAAACACAAGAGGCTGTTAAGATTTGTGGTCAACAAAAGACACTACCAATTCAAAGTACTGGCTTTTGGTCTAAAATCTGCACCAAGAGTGTTCACAAAGTGCCTAGCAGCAGTAGCAGCACATCTCGGAAGGCAAGGGATTCACGTTTACCCCTACTTGTACGACTGGTTAGTAAGAGCAAACTCTTAGTCTATGCAAACAGCATATACTGTTGTGTGGTTCCTATATAACCTATACAGGACCTGCGCGTTTGGATAACCTAAACTGTGGGATTGGTGGCAGACTAATTCTGTGCACCCCCACCAGATACGTTAGCCTATCTGTATTAGCTAGCTCACAGTGCCACTATAATCTCCTCTTACCGAGGAGAGAATAGATTCTGGCAACCTCAGAACATGACAACCCTGATCCCTCAGAATCGTGGAAACAATATACTACCTTTCGCCTAGTCACTCGTGCTCACTTAGTTTGTCTCAGAGAGATACACAGAATAAACAGGATGGGCGTTTTCAATAAGTATTTATTGAACAGTTGTTATTCTAGTGTAGAATAGATGAGCTGCAACAACTATTAGACAGTAGCAGAGATATATGATGAGCAGTACTATTAAAGTAAAGGGATGGTATAGTTCTATCATCTTGCAGAAATCATGAATATATACAAGTACATAAAACACATGATAAAAAGTGCGTACTCCTACGATGTCCCCCTAACTAGATATACCTAAAATGTACCTAGCATCTGTGTAGGTGTTATGCCAAGAATCCCTCTAGGATCTAGTCAACCCCATTACCTTAGAATGAGAGAATATGGGACTCCGTCCTGGTCTCGAGTTGGACACCCCGTGAGGGATGTTAGACCACTGCTAGCTGGAGGGTCTGCATGCAGGAACCTCAGCGCCTCTGGTCAGTGTCTCATCCGGGAAGTCTCGGTCTCCTCTCCCTTCCTAAGCAAGATGTGCTGTATATATACCCATAGGTCTCCCCAGGGGTCCTACCTTGCTGTGTTACTGTGTCGGCCTAAAGCAGAGGTCTTCAACCTTTTTGATGCCGAGACCCCCTTGTCAAACCTTTTTAGGAGTAAGGACCCCCTCCTGACAAACGTTTGTAAAACCTGGTACTCCTCATCAGCGACAACAATAAACGCCCCAAATTCCCACACAAAATAATTTTTACAGTGGGGAAATAACAGTGTTTAGCCAACCAAAGGTCAGAGAGCGTGGGGGCGTGGTCAGAGGTGTAGCTAAAAACAAAGGGCCTCATTTATGAGGAATTGGCGTTGGGCAGCGCTGCCAGTCTTCTTGCTGCGCTGCTCTGCGCCAATGTGAAAAGGCAGGAATGCACCATATTTATGAAATACGGTCCATTCCTGTCCTTTCCTTTTGCGTTGGTGCAAAAACTGGTGTCTAGCACCAACATACCCTTCCTGCACAAAAACAAACCTGAGAGATGTTTTCCTCTTTCTATGTGAGCTGCAAAATGCAGCACTCATGGGAAGAAGAAAAAATGAGGAGACATTTTTTCACTGGGGAGACATTCGTTTTTGGTGCTGCCCCAGGTTTAAGTGATTTTGTAAATATGGGGCAGCATCAAAATCCATGGGTGTTGCGTGGGAACACCCACACAGCGCACATGGAACACCTCCTTGATGCAGAGTTAGGCAAGGCAGCAACTTGCCCTGCTTTGTCTTACTGAATATCTATGAGGCCATGCAAAGCCATGCAGAGTGACTTCGCTCCGCCTCATAGATATGGTTGAGACGCTTGCGGCGCCAGAGCGTCAATAAAACTGGTGCTCTGGCAGCACAAGCCTCTCATAAATAAGCCCCAAAATATTCTGTATGTTTTTAGGTCTTTCACCATCAGGTACCTACATATAAAATAAAGGGCATCGTAAATAAAAAATAAATGAAAAAAGTCGTTACTCAGTGGGAAATGCACTGTAGTACATTATGAAACCTCTATTAGTTAATGCACTGCAGAGGTCTGTGTGTAACCAGAGAGACACAGAATTAAATCTTGGTTGGTGCAGTGGAGAATAGTTTATTTTTAGTGCTATGAGGTCACAGCCTGTGACAGAAAGCACTGAGTATGTAAATCATTATTTTATACTTGCATTCCACACAGTGAAATATAGACTGATACAAAATGTGTAAATAGTTTTACAATAATATGGTTCTTCCAAAACGTAGATTTTAAGAATACCAGGGCTTTTGTAATGCAATTTCTTTTTAAATAACTGTCACTTCAACACCTCCTTAGTGGTACTAAGGGCTGTGTAAGTACAGTTATGATTAAAAGCAAACACTTCACAGCCCAGTTGTTAGCTCTTTGCACTACCACTCAAAAAAACAACTTTGTCATCACAAAGCTTGGAGTGATTGATGGGGTCCCAAGCACCCTTCACACTTGCAGATAAACTAATGGGGCACATTTGCATTTCTTTTAGGCGACCAGGCACCCTGGCACAAAACCTTTACACAGCACAGGAGACTCAGATGAAGCATTTAACAAGCGACATTTGCTGTCCCAGGAGGGCTGTCTTTTTTCCAAAACGAAAGCAAATGTTTTAGAATCCAGGCAAAGTGAGGCTGGGGAATGAGCAACCCCCTTCCCAGGACTCCACGGCCCCCCTGGGGGGTCGCGCCCCTCAGATTGAAGACGTCTGCCCTAGGGTGATGAAACAAGACGTCCCGGATTTCTCCAGACATTCCAGGTTTCCCGACACTTTTGCTAATTTCAAATACATGTCACGGTTTTTGGGTCCAAGGACAAGTCTTACTGCGCAGCTGAATTTTTAGGTATGCTCTCTTTTCAGGAGCCTCTGAAGTATGACATAATGTATTTGTTTCTACCAGGCATCACAGGAGTAGGTCGCTGCCTGCTCTCAGCAAAGACACAGAGTGGGGAGGAGCGGGCGGGGGGAGTTGGGGGTTGCGCAAGGTGGAGGTCCTGCCATTGCTAACCCTACATAAGAATAGCCTTGTAAGTTTGTGTGTGTATATACAAGATTTACAGGTCTAACGCACACATACAACATACACACACTTACTTTTTTTTAATGATTGATTTTTTTTTTGTTTTAAAGGATATGCAAAAAGCGGTACAGGCCAGATATAGAAATAAGACTGAAGGCTTTAGTCCTACTTTTTTGTCCGACCTGTCCCGGTTTTCCCTTCTCAAATTCTGGTCACCTTCCCTCCCCCCTCACCACAAAGCTTCAACTAACTCCTCCGGACACTACCCAATCACTACCCATGCCACTCCTAGCCCCTCCCCCTTCGTCAATGCTTACAAATAAATTGTGTAATACGTGACTTGCCAGTTGTGCAAGTCGTTGCACCTCCTTTCAGTTACTTGTGAATTGGGGCTGACGGATTTGCACGCCCACATGTTTTACGAGAGAGAAAGCCTGTTTTCTCTGCCCTGACGGCAGATATTATACAGGAGATGGTAATCCTACTGTTAGTCCTGCTGTGCTTCCAAGAAGCCTCATGCATAATATATGAGAATCGAACCAGGGAAAAACCTGCGTTCTGAATGCAGTGTCGTATCTAGGTAAAAGGTCAGTGCCTAAGAACCGTTATGTATGTAATGTAGGGAAGAATATAGGTGAAAGGTTGCAATGTTACCTGCGCCTATATAAGGTACCTATATGGAATATAACACCCACTCCTCTTCCGACTGGACGACATATGTAACCTATTACTGTACTACTAGCATAACTAGATAGCGGTACGCACAAAGGGTATAAAAACATCTCTTCAGCTAAAATGTTTAAAAACTTCTAAAAAAAATTCAACAAAAACTTAAAAATGTAAAAAGAAAATTGTCCAAGCCCTAGCTCTAAAAGTGTCCGTAGTTATAGTCCGAACCACTATAAGCATTAAAAAGCCATGTATGCCCCAAAAAAAAATGAAAGGAATGTCAATTTGGTTTCATAGTTCCAAATTTGAGCTTGTTTAGAAAAGGGTGAATTTCTCCCAGCACACGACGAGCCAAATGAGTCAAATGTTTGTGTCCTGGCTGGTAGACTCAACATTTTCGTTGCTTGCTTCCGCAGTAGACTGCCCCTGTAGCACCTCGCAGAGTACGTCAATTGAGCACAGATGATGTTCCACACTGTCCGCAGCCGGTGCTGTGGCAGTCTGTGCGCCGTCCAAAGCCTGGGTGTCTGTGGAGGAGCCGGTGTCCATACCAACAGGCGCAGTTACTACCTGCGGTGGCTCAAGGAATGCCGCCATCAACATGGGAATACGCTGAGGACACTGCAGAACATGGGCCGTTATCGGGTCCAGTAGAGCGTTCACGTCCGATTGCGCGCATGATGAGAGTGTCAAACAAAGGTCTAACACTCATTCTTCTCTGCAAAACAGGCATCGGAGGACAGGTAAGATGCAGTCCATCCAGACTGGTCGAAATGACAAGAACCAAGATGCACTTAGTTCTCTTAGGCGAGGTGTGCCTAGATGTTGTACCATGCGGTCACGGTATTTACGCTCCAGGAGAGCTTTTTCCATCTCCTTGGTGACTGGGACGTCCATTGCGTAGCAAATATAAAACAATCAGGATACCTGCTGCTAGGAACAGGCTGAGCGGAAGTCCTCCAAATATGCTTCCGAATACGGAGTGTATGAAGTTTGGTATAACTCCAAGTACCGTCTGAAAGGTGCTGAGAAGTCCCGAACCTATGGTCTTAAATAGGTGGACAATGCCTGTCGTATCAGACATGTTAAAGATACGATTTACCATTTCTGCTAAATGGAATGGGCAGTTTGTATGAATAAGCGCCTGTATCTCTGCCGAAGACCTTGCGATCTGGAGATCAAAAGTCTCTCGAGCGGAGGTTAAGGGCACAGACTTCTGTAGAAGCATGGCTTTCATTCTGCTTAGAGTATCAAACCGTATTAAAGAAACATTCAGTGATGGCCATAAAGGCGCCTCCCTGACTGTATGTGTCGGTGGAAACAATACTTGGATACAACAAGTAACCCTGGAGTTCACGGTTACCAGATATGCGATGCCCGGGAGCATTCCACAGCAGCCTTGACAGTTCAGCATCAAGTAACTCCCATTCGAAAGTAGCCCGAATGCTGGAGTAATCACTGCAGCTGGGGCACCCCTCAGATGACAGGACAAGTTCGCTACAGAACCATTACAAGCCCCGTGCAGCATTATATCCTGACATATGAGTGATCCACTTAAAGCGTTCTCACAGTTTGTACGCTTAGAAACACTTCTCGATCCCCACTCCGGCATCGAAATCTGTATGGTAATTCCCAAGATTCCTTAATGTATTCCTTACCCATTTTTTCGTATCTGCCTGCCTGCTTCTGTTCAAGGCAATACTGAAACTGAAAAGTAGTGACCGGTAGAGTTATGTGGCCATGGATTAGCCATTCTGTGGACGGTGATTCTGCTACTGTGAAGGGTAATCTATCCAGTTTTTCGATACGCAGCATTGTATATTTTGCTCCCTTTTGTGCCATTTCTATCTATTTATCTGTTAGATTGTATTCAGAAAACCGAGACGTGCTGTTGATAAAACACCAAGGCACATAGCCTGCACGCAAAGAACGTAATTGAGATTGCCCGTGTTGTAATATGGCTAAATCCTGTTCTAGTATGTCTATTGCAGAAGATACAATGTTGCCTAAGGAATATATCCTGGAGGTCAATGTCGTTAACCCATTGTCTACCACTGCTAGAGATTTTTCTAGATTGATACGGTCTATCTTCCGTAGTCTCTCTGCGGCCTCTTGTTGGTATATTTTCCATATTTCATTGTAGGCAGCATAAATGCCAGCATATATGAAACGTTTCTGGCGTGGCTTCCTGGGACCTAGTAAAAAATCCCTAAGATCCATGTCCTGTGATAGTAAGGATAAGTGTTGTTTCACCTGTGTGAGTGTTGAGGTTTTTAGCCAATCGAGGCACAACTTCCCAACACTGTAGGATGTCACTACCCCTGGATGTTGTCTCTGTACATAACGTGGATCTGGCCTATGGATACTAAACCCTTCAGCTTTACCCATGAATCTTGCCTGACAACTATTAGTGTCTGTAGGCCAAATCAACCACTTCTTCCAATCGCGGTCTGATCTATTGTATTGTAATATGTCATCTAGTGTAATCTCTTCTGGTGATGTTATGTTACCCTCGGTGTGTGATGGAGTCGGCATCCGCGGTGTGTTCAAGTCTTTGTTCTTGGCTAGTCCAAGGCAAGACGTCTGATGTACTGTCTCGTTCAAAAACATGATTTGTTGAGGGATAAGGCATGCTCTAAACAAAGCTTCTATCCCCTGCACCTGCCAATCTCTAGTACCCCAGACAGATTTTAGGTCTATGGTGTCTTTCCATAAGTCGAAACCTTGTTCATACAACTGGGCAATAAAGGAAGCAGAATAAATCTGTTTGGTGTTTGTTAACATATTTTTCTGTGCTGATGTCAGTGCTACCTTATAATAATGAGTCTGGGTCAGACATATTGAACTCTGAAAAATATGGAAACTTCTGTGCAAAGGTTTTTGAACTGCCTTTCGGCGGTGTTGGACAATGTTCCCACTGGTGGCAAGTGAACACATTTCTAGGATTTGCAGATTTATGCAGAAAGTGATGACCATAGTGTTGATAACAATACATAGTTTCGAAATCTGATGTGCCTTCCAATGTTTCACTATTAGAAAACTTCAAATTTGATGGGACAAGTACGAGTTCATTAGAGGAACACAAGTCTCTATCTACGTGAGTAATGATCGTAGTGTTTCCTTCCTAGTTCTCATATAGGCCCTGCACCCACATCACTTGGGCTGGCCGCTATTAAACTACACCTTACTTTTGCAGGTGCAGTTACTCCGCTCTCACGATATTGGAGCCTCGTGCCCTATATGCTATTTTGACGGACCTGTCTCCGAAAGGGCGTACATGGTAATTAAAGGACCTATGGCCCGTATTTAATAAGGTTTCTATCTGCCGACTCCCATGAGGTTAATACCTATTATATTTACCCCCAGGTGCCTATTCCCCTCTCCCAGTCCTGAGGAAGACCCCTCCGTAAGGTGTTAATTTACCTACAGAACCTCGGGGTCGAAACGTCGACATTGCTTGTTTGTGCCAGCATCGAAAACAACAGAAATTGTTCTACTGTGTTTTTCCCTTTTGTATGCATGGCTAAAGAAATAGATGTATATATTCGTGAATCTGTGCCTGAATAAGGAGCCACTATTTTGTTATTTGAAAAATAGATGTGTATCTGTCATTATAACTTCACTCCTTTCTTATGTCACAATATCCCCACTCTATTCACCATACACCCCCTTCCCTTTTGGCACGTGTATACAAATCTGTCTTGATGATATGATGTTTACGTAATGCAATATAGCAGTGTGATTAAATAACACTGTTCCATTCCATTTTGGTATTCTGATTTCTTGTATGACTATTGACAATATATGGTGATGTAATTTTTTCATTGTTCAATTTACTGTATACTGGGATCACTTCCTATTGTACTACCATTAGAAAACGCAGCAGATTTTTCCAAATCAGATAACATGTTATTAACAGTTTCAAAATCCCAATCATCGGAAAATGTACTTGAGGTAATGATATCACTCAATGATATTTTAAACAGATGAG